>OX104059.1:15457883-15640477 GCA_944474145.2 Dicrocoelium dendriticum
GCTATTTAGCGAGCTAAGCAACTTCTTCCTTTTCTGTGCACCCCTTTGCTTTTTAACCTGTTCTACGTATGCTTCAAACGGTCTCCGTAACTCTCCCGATAGGCCCATGACGGCATGCATTCGTTGTGAGATGAATATTTCCAGCTCCGATAAATTTGTGTGAATGTTATCTATATAGTTGAGAGTGTGCCGCCTCAAATTGCGCACATTCGGATACAGACCACATCGGGGTATATCTCAATACGCAGCCCAATCCGGCAGATTCAGCACTTTCTCATCATCGTGTAATGCTTGAGTCTGATGAGAATTACCGAAAAGTATTCTTTACTCAGATTCTGCCTCCCTTGATTTATTCTAATAAAAGAAACTAAGTATAGTCAATTTCAATAACATTTTCGTGTTTGTGGCATTTTCTTAAAATATATATTTTGACCTCCTTACCTTATTCCGGATTCGTTTCTAAACAATTTATTTTATACGTCCATTTATTGAGGATCTACGCCACCGTATCTGTCTGCATTATCTGATTTATTTTAATTCATCTTGTCGTTTCATGTGATTGGCTGTTGCTTGATATCTCCGGTAGGCCTGAGCTTGATGTGCATATTGACAAGCTGCCTACCTGTCTATTACCCACTACCTCATCCATACTGGCTCTAGGAGACAGTTGGTCGTTGCTGGAGGGGAGGGAGTGCACGGTACTAGTGGCCGTGTTAGGATAAAAGCGTGGTTCCATGCAATCTGTGTGAAACGGACTACGGTCCAGCCATCGCATTGCGTGCGATTGATTCCCAAATACAGCCCGTTTGTTGTGGATGTTTTTTGTGAGTGGTGTAATGTTCGTTGAAAGTAGAAGTCATGATTAAACTTCACACAATAATCTGCCTCGACGGGGAATGGAACTCCGGTCACACGAATTCCCGGTCCGCTGCTCTACCACTGAGCTACCGAGGGCCGACGATTAAGTGCGCAATTTAATACATGACTTCTGCTTGGTGCGCGACGTATTGCCAATGAGCTCACAGTACCTGCCTGATGTTGCAAATTGACTCACTCACTCGTCACTTCCCAATGGACCGAAGTTCCTGTCCTTCAGACGTCCAATGGTCCATGGTAGATTACTTGTGGACGTTTTTGTGAGTGGTGTATTGTTGCCTCTTTTCGCAGCTACCTCAGCCCGTTTGAATAGTTGAGGTCAATATGTATGAGGACACCAACGTCACGTGCCTGCGAGCTGGTCTGTAATCCGAGTGCCCCAAGCACATGCGTGTGGTCATGTCTATGGCGTAATTGCACTATGCGACATTTGTCTAGGTTGAATGGTACGGCGTTTTGTGCTGACCAGTTAGAAATTGTGTTAAGATTGCACTGGAGCCCTTTGTGGTCGTCCAGTTCTCTGATCCTTCGCCATATCTTGACATAACCTGCGAGCAAATCTGAACAGGATGGTCAAGACTGTCTGATGGCATCGTTTACTTTAAGTTTACTGATGCAAAAGTTACGGTCAGCACTGGTACTTTTAGTAAAGTGAGTGTGCTTCTTCGCATTCTAGCTTTATTTCTTGCTCTTGGATTAGGTCGTTTACGAGACATCGGAAGTAAACAATTGCACTGACCTAAACTTCTTTTTGTGTTAATTCCTATTAACTATTTCTAACATATTTGTTTAGGAAGGAACGTGTCCGCAAAACTATCCAGTATGATCTATAGGTTTGGATAAACTCGATGGAAAACCATTTAGCTTCACCACTCAACATCATGACACTTTAAG
Organism: Dicrocoelium dendriticum; assembly: GCA_944474145.2. NCBI lineage: Eukaryota > Metazoa > Platyhelminthes > Trematoda > Plagiorchiida > Dicrocoeliidae > Dicrocoelium > Dicrocoelium dendriticum. The sequence continues at coordinate 15,459,654 of OX104059.1, forward strand.
TCAAAAGTCCCATTGTTAGCTCCGTATACTTACTGGGGGAAGTCACGGACGACCACGGTTACAATTGAGCTCCCAAATCGTAGTCTATGGTGGACAGTTCAGGTGATGAACTACAAGACGACGTCCACGGTAAACGCTACGATATTCTTGTATCGACTCAGGAAATCGAAATTGATGTTACTTAGGTTTTTGACCTAATTGTACCGTAATTGACTGTGCGAAACATTTATCTGCCTATCACAAAACAACTGCACCACCGTGAGAACACAATGTCACGTAATACGACGCGGCTCCAGCAAGTTTACCGCTTTCGTTTTCCTTCGCAGCAAAATTCTTGCATTTCCCTTCTCACGTCCAACTCACTGGCCATACTCATGTGCGACCCAATGCTGGCTAAATCCCACACATGCACACAATAACGTCCTGTTTGATCATTCAAGCCAGTCGCGATTAGTGTTCCGCGTCCTTGGTCCACCTCACCTCATATCAGATGGTGGACTGCCACTCAACGTGTAAACATAGGCACGCGATAACGGCCGACGCCTCACCATCACGCCTCTGTCAACTGGATATAGCCGCCCACTCCGTGGGCGCTTGGACTGTGTCCTTGGGGTACTACGGGACTGTGTCTCAAGCTTACACAAGACGCTGTTGCCGCAATCATATTTATCCATCTGTCGTGTGCAATACTCGGCTGTGGTGTTCGTTCAGGCGCAAGAAGTTCCTAGAAAATTAGGATCTGAGCGCCCCAACACACCTCAGTAGAGTCCCTAATTAGTGTGCTTGAGTGAAGGATAAAACTTCGACTCACTGTGGCGATTAGCTCTCCGGCTTCCGATCTGTTTGCAGGCGGGACTCTGGATTGGTATATTTATCTGCTTGATGATGCGTGAAATCGTCTGCGTTCCTTAACCGGATAATTCCAGTCGTCGCCGTTGGAGTGATATGTGGATCGTGTATAATAGCATCCCGTTTGCTCAAACCTCATGGCTCCGGCGGATGGAGACGAAGCCTCAGATGTGATACTATCACACAAGTATGCCTATTTCTGCGTTGGACCAGTAGTCCCGAACTCGGAGAGAGAAGACACCAAACCGGAAAGCAAAGGTGTTATTTGCTTAATAACGAGTACATCGAAATGCGGAAAGCGTAAACGGAAAACAAGCCAATCAGTGTAAGAAGAAAATGCCAGTCGGTATCGACCAATGTGAGAACCTTGTCCGATGGATCACGTGGATGTGTGTGTGTTCGTCTGAGTAACATTAGCTCGTGCTGCCGTAGCATCCGCTTACGTGGCAGATGAAATCACATTTAGAATACGTAACGTTCTATCGGTTGGGGTGAACGACCTGGTTTCCGAAAAGCAATCGGCTGATCAGTTTCTTCCTTCTGGGTTTCTTCCATCACGCTCTTCCGTAACAACGTCTTCCTCCTCAGCACATGGTGTGACCAAAATGCGGAGACGGATGAAGTCATTGTTTCTGCATACTCTTTCTCCACTTTCTAGTTGTATATCGGCCTCAGTTTCCGAACTTGTGAGCACGGTTCCTGGTTGCTATACATGCTCGTGCGGGAGTTTGGTGTACACCTTTCGTTTGACTGCCAAAACCTGGGGTTTAGCTGGTGCTCGTCCACTCTCATGCATGCGTTGTTGCTGGCCACGTCTGGCCCGACGGGGATCTGGGAATTATAACTGTGACCTCGTACGTTGTCGACGCCCAAACATAGCCACCCCTGGGCATTTTCCGATGGATTCCAGTGGCGTGGTGCGATACGCGAATAAGAATCTGTCAAGTTTAGTACACAAAGAGCCATGACCTTGCTTCAAGAGACCGGCTTTCACGGTTTATACCGATCTTTCCGCTAAGCCGTTTGACTCTGGGTGGTATGGCGCGGAAGTCATATGTTGAATGCCATTGCCCTGTAAGTATTATTTGAACGCTACACTGGTGAATTACGGACCGTTGTCTGTGACCAATGTTTTCGGTATGACGTGCATGGATAAACCACATCGTAACTTATTGATTGTAGTTTCCAAGGTAACGTTAACGACGACGTGTACATCTATCCACTTGGAGTACATACCCACCAGGTGTAGCAACCTTTTCCCTTCAATCGTATCGAAATAGTCGGCGTGGACACGTTCCCATGGACAGTCGGGCAACTCCCAAGGGTGAATGGGGCGGGTTGGTTTGTCTCCTTGCTACTTCTGGTATGTAGCACAAGTATTCAGAAGCGTTTCGATATCTCTATCGATCGCTGGCCACCAGCAGTATGACCGGGCCAGAGCTTTCATGCGGACGACCCTGGATGAGTATCGTGTACCTCTCTCAATAAAACTGATATGAGTGTCGATGAAATAACGATACGAGATCCCCACAAGATACATCCTTCGTGTAGGCTTAGCTAAAATCGACAGGTATTAAATGGACGCTGGTGGCCAGAGGAACGCGGCCCCCAACCCCGCAGCATCATATGTTTCAATTTCGATGGGACCGGATCGCGCTCGGTACCTTTCCTAACCATATCACTGGATATTGGTGTCGAGTCTGGATGTTGCAACAATCGAACAAACTTGCATGGTGCTACACTTTGTTCATCCTGTTGAGCAACCTGTGGTAGTCTACTGAGAGTGTCAGCGCCATTATTGTCTGAACCAGCAATGTATCGGATTTGATAGTTGTAAGCAGAAATTAGAAGTGCCCAACGTACCATTCAGTGGGCGCTTAATTGCTCTATGCCTCGTCCCTCGCCGAGAATCGAGATTAACGTTTTATGATCAGTCTATGTCTCGAAACCGATTGCCTCACAAATACTGATAGAAGGGTTTGACCCCGAGAATCGTTGCCAGTGCCTCTGTCCAGTTGTGCATTATTCTTCTCAGCAGCCTGTAACGTGCGAGACGCGAAATCAATAGGGCGAATGGTTCCGTCGTGAATCTTGTGACCTAGGACTGCTCCCACTTGAAGAGGTGAGGCATCACACTGTAAGACGAAAGGCTGGTTTGGATCGTAATGTACCAACACGGGTGAAGAAGTAAGTAGAAATTTCGTTTTCTCAAATGCTTGTTCCTCTCTCTCTCTCTCTCTTCCCATGACCACTTGAAGTCTTTCTTTAGCAAATGGTGAAGTGGTGCTACAACGGAAGCAAGACTGCGTAGGAACCAACGATACTGCGATAACATCCTAACGAATGAACGCAGCTGTGCAGAGGTGCAGCAATAATGGGTTGTAATTTGTATTTTCATGCACGTAACCCATGTGTATCCAGCGGATAACAAATTTAGTCAACGGAATCAACCATAAATGCGCATTTGGAGCGTTTCAAAATTAAACCGTGTTCAGATAGCCTATGTGGCACATGGTCCAGCGTGCGCAGATTTTCCTCTTCTGTGCGACCCTTACTTAGTGGATCATTAAAGTACGCACAAGTGTTCGGTATGTCACGGAGGATGTTGTCAATTACACTTCGGAAGATAGCCGGGGCTAAATTAATTCCGAAAGGAAGTCTGGTGTATTGAAATAAGCCTAAATGTGTACTGACCGTAATAAGATGACTAGAGGCCTCATCTAATTCCACTTGGGAGTAAGTATGGCTCAAATCCAGTTTAGTAAACTTCACCCCTCCCGGATAAAGTGGCATATAAATCCTCGACTTTTGGTAGTGAGTACCGGTCTATGATTGCACCGCGATTTATGGTTACTTTGTAATCGTCACAAATCCGTACGCTGCCGTCGGGTTTAAGCACAAGGACTATCGGTGCCACCCGTTCAGCTTGCTGAACTGGTACAATTATACTTTCTCACTGGAGTCTTTTTAACTCTTCCTTAACCTTGGGCCGTAAGGAGTAAGGCAGCGTTCTGGCCTTAAAGAATTTCGGCGCAATGGAGTCCGCCATATGAATCTTTGCTTCACCTTTCCCAACTGATGTTCGCTGAACACGCCTGGATTTCACTTAAGAACCGTGTCCACAGTGTCCTCCCCCACGGCATGGATGGTATTTAATATTTCTGGCCATTGTTTTATCCAGTCTTGACTCAGTAGATTGACTGGAGCATGAAGCACAACATGAAGTACTAGGTTGTGTGGTCTACGCTGGTGTTTAACTTGTACCTGACACTTTCCAAGTAGGTCAATCTCTTCTCCTGTGTAGGTTTTGAAGACGGTAACAGTCCGTTCCAGATTAGGCAACGATGAGAGCGCGTTTCTGTGAATCAATGTCACAGCGGAAGCGGTGTCTAATTCAAATAAAACTGGTTCACCATTAACATAAAGCGTGACCCTACATAGAGATACTCTCGTCATACTGCAGCAATTTGCAATTATATGGTTTTTAAAATTTAACTGGGAATCAGGGCACTCACCGTCGTCTTGGTTCAGCGATTTAATCGAAGCTTGCGACCGTGGGAAACGGCATACATGTGTCAACTGGCCAGCTTTTCTGCAATTCCTGCAGTTTGTACGAATATGAGGACATTGGGTAGGGGAGTTGTGTTGGTCACCGCATCGGTAAAAGACGAATTTTCGTAATCTGTTTCCGGGGGAAAATGGGGAGCCAATTTGTTTACGCACTCTGCAGGCTGAATAGGGTTGAAGGTGGACAACTGAGTTTTCAGATTTTCTCTTTGCAAGCGGTTTCCCATGAAAGGGTTTCTTCCTCTTGTGACAGTAACTTTTCTCACGTGCCATCATCTATAACTCCACCCGATAAGACACTGAATTTTCATAACTTCTTAAACACGCGTTGAGAGAATTGGATTATACCGGCATTCTGGTGTCGCTTGGTGTATGCGCGCAATGAAGTCTTTTACGCTTTCTCCGCGTTGCTGCTGCAATTTGAAGAACTGGTAACGGGTAGAAAATAAACTTTGCTGAATTTCTCATAGCTACTCGAAACACTGAATCACGCGTACGATACTCCTTTTAGCTATTACGTTCATGGCGTCAGAATGCCGTTGTCCTTCTGAACCAAGCGCCTGACGAAAAAACATTATCCAGTGGGCAACGGACAACTCGTTAGAATGGTTCAACACGGGAAAATGAGTCATCTGATGTTGGAAAGACGTTTTCCACTACATCCACAATTGTAAGGTGGGTTTTTCTGAACCATGGGGCCAGAGAATTGACAGTCCCGCCAGAGGGTTCGTACCGCTCGCCGCTATTCTGATGCGTATCACACAAGTATGCCTATTTCGTCGTTGGAACCGTAGTCCCGAACTCGGAGAGAGAAGACACCAAACCGGAAAGCACACATGTTACTTCATTCATGAAGAGTACATCGAATGCGGAAAGCGCAAACGGAAAACAAGTCAGTCAGAGCAAGAATAAAAGGCCAGTCGGTATCGACTAATGTGAGAAGCTTTTCCGATGTGTGTGTGATATTTTGTATAACATTAGCACGTGCTGCTGTAACAGGATGGAGGAAGTACTAAAATACGGCAACATCGACACAGCTTTCATCTGGTAGTACGTTTAATAAAAAGCAACAATTCAGAAGTAATTTCCATTATTGTCCTTTATATCAGTTATTTTGCCCTATGGAACAAATGTAAGCAGCGTGACTTCACTTGCAACGCCACCGAAAATTTCGGTTTCGCCTGGGCTAAATGATGACGGGAGCCGAAATCCAGTCCCAAGGGGAATGGTCGCCAAGTTCACCGCTAGTGGTAGTTTCGCTTTCATTTTATACCCACCAAAGTACTATCCGACCGGACTGGTGGAACTTTTGCTTATATCCTCGTTATACTACTAGCCCTTGCCCAGCCATCGCTGCCTCCTATGAATTCCCAACTGAGGACTCAGACATTGAGCGTGTCAATGTCTCACAATGCACCAAGCGATGCCGCACAACGGGTTACAATGGAAGACTTGTTCTCGAGGTTGCGTGAGCAACTCATTTCAAAAGCTTTGACCCAAAGTAAAGTAACGTGCAAAATGGTGTGTGCGAATGAAAAATACCTGGATGCATTTTGCTTCTCACGTTGCTAGCTTTTTGAGTATATGCAATAATACTTACTTTTTGACCTGTGGTCATTCTGTGTGCATGGCTTAAAATATGTGTGAATATATGAATGGCGGTCGGCTTCCCGTTCCGGATTTGCATGCCACTGTGGCCTCCATAGGGAGAGCTACAGGACGCCTGTGTATACTGAGGGAACATGGGTGGCTTGCGCTTCACTATCCACAGTTGCATCCGCGCAGTTCAGTGTAAACAAGAAGCAATATGGCGGGGAAACCTGTGGATCGGAGCCAAGTTTTTTTCAATGAAGCCGACCGATACCCCTTCAAAATGCGTAGCAGCACTCATGCCTACATTTGTAATCATGCCTACCAACTGTACACATGGTGGTGGCTGAAAAGAAGTCATTTCCACATAGGTTGGAACAGCAATTTGAAGCCAGCAAGCTAACGTGCACAGTGCAATCCGTTTCTCCAGAATCGACTCACAGTCTCCTGGATCCAGTATAACTGAATTCGTGATAAATGGCTAGACACCTTGTCAGCATTCACAGCAAACACAGACAGGCATTGCATGTCACATGGCAGATTTCATGTTTCATGTTCACAAATCAGAGACAATTAGTCGAGGACAGCTGGGCTGAGACAACAGGGCACATCATGTGCTTCATCCTCTTCGATTGTGGCAACTGCCCAATCAGGCATAACCACGTACGTTCACATGATTTGTCCACATTTATGTATGAGCTACCACAAATATCACAAACACATGTCACTTAGTGCCAATCTCATCACAATCAATCATGATAATGTTGCGTTACGACGTCTTTATGCAATCCTCTGACCATTTCGGCTGGGCTTGCTCCAATTGGTCATCAGTTAATATGGTGATTAACAAAGCTTATCCCCATTCTTCAGTCAACGTTTATTCGGTAGACTAAGCGTTCAAACCCACGTGACCAACAGTGAATGCCTAGGAAATTAATGACATAAAGATGCTTTTTGGTGTGAGGTCGGTTACTTTAATCATTGAGCCAATTTACGGTGATTTTCCATTTGAGTAACTTCTTACAGCCCTGGTTGATGACCTGACCGTAATAGATACACCTTTGTCCTGATCGCTTCTCAGCGGAACAAGGCATCGAGCTGTCTCCGTTAATGGAGCATGTATCAGTTGCCGAGATGGTTGGGCCAATCTATCTGACCACTCCAACCGCACGAAACACAGGTGTACTATCATGACTGATGGACACAGTTCTCCGCTTGTGCACCTGCCGAACACCCACGTCGGTTTCAATGGGACATCACTTGCGCTTCTTGAACACAGTGGCGATTAAGAATAACACGTCGATGTTGCAGTACGCGGAGATAGACATTCTCAATCCATTCGGGTATTCGCGACAGATTTTCCACGGGGCTTGAGCTGGCGCAGTAGGTGGTGTAGGGTGCTAAGGTTATCTAAACACTTGTCTCGTTTCCCACCCCTACGTGTCCGTTTATCTGAGGCGTGTAACTTTAGAATTAGGCGAATTGAACACTTTGGAACCTGTGACTGCACTTAACATTGCAGACTTATCTCTGTCTGGTTTTTGTCGATAACTAACCCTGATTTGCACCCAACCGTTGTGCGGGTTAACATTGCTCGAGACTGCAGAGATAACGTATTTCGAGTACTAGTGTATGGTAGTCTAAAATGTTCAGTCGGATGTGGATAAGCTGCTTCCACATGAGTAAATTTGCTCCGAAGGAAAACTAGTTCGCTTGAACCGACTTGATATCTAAAAGACAGCGCAATTCTTTATGCTATATGAGGACCGCCGAATGACATTGTAAATTTGAGTAGGGTTCATCCAACGAGGAGATCATTTCGAGTTCTGTGCAACACTTAACCAATTGGGAATTCCAACCCATGAGTTTTCCACACGTGACTCCACCGTGGATGTTGTGTTGGATGTCGGGATGAAGTTTTGACCGGGACATTCAGAAGAGATTGGGATGAAATTGTTGGTCATGCAAGTCGTTCTTGGAATCATTTTACGTCGCAGCATCTAGTCTTTGCAATGCAAACATTGTGTACACTGGAATTAGTCAGCTGTGTTCAGCTACTACTAATGGACGTTGCACCCGTCGATTATTGACTCTAGATTAATGTAGCATGGCGAGCGACAATGAGACGTTCCGCCTGGAACTACATGCTTTTCTAAAATTGCCATTGTTTTGGTGCATAATACCAGCTTAATTTTACCATCTAGTTCAGTCATATCGTAAAGATAAACCACTCCTTCCAATATCTTTAATAGTTTGACTTGCGAATATCCTGTTATTCGGTAGTAGCTAGACAGCATGCGGTTGTTTAAGAAACAGACGGCTTGCATTGCGATAAATCTAAAGCCCTTACCACTATCATATACCGCATTTGTTTGACTTAATAACGTAATTATGTTTCTTGACTATTCCTTTTCTTCTTACACAGCAGGTGAGTGTAAGCCTTCATTTTTCATCTAATCACCCGAGTAACACGGACCGTAACTTCTTCAAACAGCTGTTGCCATGATCACTGCCTATAGAGCAACCTGTCATTGCTCAGTTTGTCAGGATGGAAAAGACGCAGTGAAACGCATTTCATTTAGGAGAATACTACTCTCGAGCAAGAAGCATTGGTATCAGAATTCCTTTCCTAAGATGGCATTCCGTAAAATGATACCAGACTTTGTATACAAGCAACATTTGTGGAAACTGTTTGTATTTATGCTCTACTAGGTAGTGGTTTTTTTTAACATACTAGTTTACATGGCGCCGCCTATCCGTAAAAAATGCAATCAGCGCATGTGTTAATAGACGTTAGTGCAGAACGCACGTATTTTGAACACCTTGATCTAAATGAAGGGAAATTCTTCTCCGTCACATCTGGTACAACTAAGCTGCTCCAATCCATTTAGGTCGCACAATCTTCCGCACGCCTTTTGCGCACATTTCTTTGCCGGTAGTGTTGTCCACTCACCAAGTGGAACGCGTGGAACGCTTGCCCGCCTGTTGGTTATTCCTCAGACTTGTGGGTTGCACTCAAGTGTGGCGCGGGTGACCGAATACAGCATGAGTCAGCATCGATCCGGTTACTTTTTGTCATTCACACCGTGCAGTCGAGTCACTGCACAAATGTTTCCAAGGCTGTTTTTGAGTGCCTCGGTGCGCACTGTTACTGGGTGGACTGATAAGCAACCAAGCTCAAGCGGCTCTTTATCCAAATGGTCGGGGAACATTGAGACCTCCGCTTGTTCTTCTGCGATCGCAACTTAGCTACTCAATTAAAGGATTTTAGGAAAGGCGCACAGATTACCTCCCTCCCGGTTATCTGGTTCCCCACCATATTAACATTGATCATTAGTAGAATATCATCAGTATAGAAAACATCACTGTGCATAGCAAACATTCAGAGATAAATGGTATATACTGGAAGGAAAATTCAAAGCTTTTCGTGCCTTTTAGAATTATCGGTTCAGCTTCTCAAAATGGAAACAAACTGATACCGGCAATGAGCCTTCAATGATGATTTATCACGGGTTAAAAGCAAGTGCATGCTGCGTCCCATTTGATGTTTAGAATGAATACGATGAGACCAGAAGATACTTAAGTCATCTACCGAGCGTCTTCCGAGATACATTAATTGACAAGTAATATTACTTTGAAGTAAAAATCGTTTGCCCTCCTACAGAAATACGCAGGGTGCAATGATCGTTAATGTAAAATGCTGCATCTTTGAGGCTATGTGACGCATAGATTTAGTAGAAGGGCATGATTAACGTAATCTACGACGGAGAGAACTTAGAAAAATTATGAGACGCTGCTTGAATAGGAACAATCCAAGCGACGACCTCCGCCACGGGGAAATGGGTACAGATAACGGGACACAGATCGAAGCCGTCACTTTCGAAAAGTCACCTGCATGCCGATCACGGGTCGACAATTCAATCTGTATGATTACACTCCACAACTCGATGCACTGACGATGCCGATTCGCATGGCGGTGAAACGTTTGCAAACAAATTTCGCAGCTCGGCGAACAAATCAGCAACTGAGTAATCTACGATGTCGAAGTTTAGGTAACGAAGTGCTCGGAGCTAAGACTAAGATCTAATGGTACTTTTATTAAAAGGTCTAGTATTGTGTAGAGAGTATCAGCTTTTGGCAACACGAAGGGAAAGGTAATTCCGTCTCCAATATAGATCGCTTTACGGTTTCCTACATTTCATCCAGTTACCTCTGAGTTTGGTGTTGTGGCTGTTACAAAAAATGGCTGCCTTGTTGGTTGGGGTGTCTCAATACTTGGTACACTAATATGAGTTCGCCGTGCAGCCATCTCCAGGTGACTTCAGCCTTCGCTGGTAAGAGTGATTGCATAGGACTTTGACATACTTTACAACTCTTCGTTGAGTCACACTAGCACCTTGAGGTCACGGTTCAACCAAGGTTGCCAAGCTGTGATGGCGTATTCAATGCGAGACGGCACGTAAGTATTGTGCATCAGTGGGCAGCTTGATGGTTCAAATCTTCCGGTTGTTCTTCGCAGCAGGTTCACGTGCTTGTTGTCTCTTTTCTCAGCTACCTCAGCCCGTCTGAACAGTTGAGGTCAATATGTATGAGGACACCAACGTCACGTGCCTAAGAGCTGATCTGTAATCCGAGTGCCCCAAGCACATGCGTCTAGTCATATCTATGGTGTAATTGCACTATGCGACATTTGTCTACATTGAATGGTACGGCGTTTTGAACTGACCAGCTTGAAATCGTGTTAAGGTTGCACTGTAGCCGTTTGTGGTCATAGAGTCCTCTGATCCTTCGCCATCTCTTGATATAATCTGCGAGCAAATCTGAACGGGATGGTCAATACTGTCTGACGGAATCGTTTACTTTAAGTTTCGTGATGCAAAAATTATGGTCAGCACTGGTACTTTTAGTAAAGTGAGTACGCTCTTTCGTATTCTAGCTTTATTTCTTTTTCTTGGATAAGGTCGTTTACGGAAGCAATTGCACTGCTGATGTTGTCTACGAAAACGACCAATGTGAGGCCGCGGAAGCTGAATGCTGGTCGGCATTTCTTGTAAAGTACGACTTGGGGAAAATAGTTTCCATGACAACCTGTATAGCAGAATTTCCGACTGATGTTATTGCTGAGATCCAAAAGATATCTATTCAGGTCGTTTTGGTTACTTAAAATCACGTAAATTATGGAAAAGTCTGTGCACAAAATAGATAACAATTATAAGGCAGATAACAAACCTTCACTTTTGTGGATAGCCTGCATTTTGGGGCGAGTTAACGATGATAACCTTGTATACTTGGTTGCAAATATTGTCTAGCTTATTAATTATTTGGAGTCGGTGGTAATTACAAACACCATTACTATGATGTGGTGTGTTATTGATCAGCTTCGTTCTCAGCACGTACATGGAAGAATAATGGTGCAATAATAAACTTCTTGCTCCGATTCCACCCTACTCCTTATTATGTTCGGTCTTTGTTTAGAAGATCCCTATCCCCCTGTATATGAAGAATCACTCGTTATGTCCAAGAGGTGATCGTCACGTATTGTTATGTATTTCTATACTATTAGCTCTTTTCCCGGTTTGTCAGTCCTCTTACTGTTTTTCCTATTCACCTGATGAATTCATTGCAGACTGTCATAATTACTTAATTGCATATCAACCAACTGTTAGGTAATGTTTTGAATCAATCTCCTGGCACTGTACATACCAGTAGGTTAGATTCTAATCCGGCAGTTAATGAACATATAATGTACAGTCATGACAATCTATCGCTGCTGAAAGACTAGTGTAGTCTGCTTCTTCATTTATCAGTATATAGATAGACTTTTGCATGCATATGGAGATTAGGGCAGCTGTTTCCGCGATTCCGCTGATTGAAACATCTGGCTGAATCAAACTGTTACTCATATCTGACGCGCAGCTTAACTCACACTGTCATGAGATTTACCAAGGTACACTCAACATTTTAGTGGCGTGGATTCTATTAGACATGATTCGCTTTGGTTAGCCGTCCTCTGTTCCGTTGACAAGCAACAACATCTTCAATATCTGAAGTAATCCCATCTCCTTCGAACGCCTCATTTCGTTGACAGTGAGTAATAATTTTTGCCTCCAGCTTCTATTGCAAAGTGTCTCAGTGTAGATCGAATGATTTTGTTTCTAGTAAGAAGTGGAATCATGGCTTTCGAGTAAAGTGAGTCAGACGCAGATTTGTCAAAATATTTCCTCAACTTTTTGTTCAATAGAAACGATTTCTGAAAGATTACGAAGCTAATGAAGGATCAGAATGCTTTAGCAAGGCTGGTTTCTTTTACAGTATGCACTAGTTCAGGTAAACCAGTGATGTGGCTTCCTAACTGCGATAAGCTAAGGGTGACCATATGATAGCCTACACTTTCATGTCAATGTCAACATAGAACACACATCACAAATGTTAGACCGGATTAGGCGTTAGTAGCAACTAGTGTTGTCTAAGCTGCCGTTCTACTATAGATGCGCCGTGTCCATTTCACCCCAGCATGTTCTAGCCAGCAAAATAGCAATACAACCAATTGACTTATTCGCTTTAGCCACCACTGTTCCCCGAAAAGCACTCAGGGGTACCAGCATCTCTACCCTGACGTTTATTGGTCTCGCCCGGCTTAGCCAAGCTCCAAGCTTCGAAGCGCACGTGAGAGATGTAGAGATGGAGTTGACCAGTGTCATACCAGTGCGCTTGGGTGACCGATGCGAGCTATTGGTCCAAACACCACCTGACACCAACATGTGTGGCCAATCAGACTCCGTGATTGTTGTCGCTGTGATTGGTTCCCTAGTGAAGGCAACAAATATAACCGGCGTGGGATCGGATATCCTGGATGGTTCGTAGGCGATCATGGCCGATTGCAGTGTGGTTGTTCGGCGTCTGGGGACGCAACCTAACTGTGGAGCACCAGGAGGACTGGTGAGTAGGGTTCACTCTGAATCGGACTCCTCCGGGTTTGTAAGCGGTAGCGCGAGCAACTCGACTTTGGATGGGTCAACGGATTCTATCTCAGATGCATCGGCTCCGCAACCGCTCCCTGGTCACCGTCGCTCTTCTGGTCAGCGATTGGCGAAACTAATCAGCGCATTTACTCCTTGTCGAGGACGCACAGCCAGACGTAGTCACTCCCTTGGAGGTCCGATGCGCTCTGGTGAAATGTCTCATGTGCGGACAAGTCAAACTCACGACACTGACAGTGTGGTAAGTTATGGTCTTTACGTAGTATTGTGATCATTGTTCCCTGTGCATATCGGTCGCTTCACATGACAATGCAACCGTGGTTCGCTGACTTGCGCCCACAAATGTAGCATTACTTAGACCCTCAGTTTTAGCACTGAAAATTATGTTAACTGCATACGTGAAAACAGTGTGAACTACCCGTTCTTGACATTCTGGGATAATAGTAGATTAACGATATTCGTACTTTATGGACCCTCTATATTTTAGACCGCATGCTCTCGCTTGAGCGACACCGATTCATCGAGTTCTTTGAATGATGTATGGACGTTTATTTCCTACATACCGTAAACCATTCAGTCAGCCGCACAGGAGATAAACTGTTCGCTCTAGATTAATTACACCTATGACATCGGATTGAGAACCATCAGCCGATGCAGGATTAGATTGTATGTTGACCTAATTTAGTGCACACGATTCTATCAATTCATCCTATCATTTCGTACGACTCGGCAACCTGTTTTAAGCGAGTCAAGACCAATGTCATCACCTAGGTCATGCACTTGCTTGGCACAAACAGGCAGACTCACTTAATCGGTAGACAATGTATTATAGCTAGTCCTTTTTCCTCTTCGACAATGTGGTTAATCGACAAAGCTTTATTCTCCCAAGCGATTTACAATTGCAACCGGATTCTGCTGTTGGTGCTAACTTGGTTTCATCAGTTTGATCGTGCTTTTTACCATCGATTTTCGTCTCTTCACATTAGCCTACACTTACGGCCAGGTTCGTAGTGGGTTGTTTTAAGACCGTCTTTGATCAGGGTTTCTCATACGAACATTGACTGCTGAAGATTTTTATGCGACCAGGATTGCGAAGCGGCATGCAGACATTTTACCTTTTCATTCACCTGCCCCTCGAATGAATAATAATGCTAATCATGGCTTGCCGTCATACTATCCGGGGTCATTTTGCTCGAAGTCTTCTGCGCCTAAGCAGCCAGAAGGTTGTAATTTGTTTCTCACGTTGAGACTCACTTTTCCACTATCAATTGTGCTGACAGTCGGTTTTGCCTCATGCATCCATCATTTTGCCAATCCGCCTGCATAAGTTCAATCAACAAGCAACAAAATGAGTTGGACTCATTCCCTCCGTTTGAAGCAGCGTCACATCGATGTCCGAACACTAAACGTGGGGTTAACGATTCGACGAACATTGCTCTACTCATGAGTAGGTGATTTTGATGCGGTCGCACATAGCTACTGTCAGCAGACGTTCTGTATTTCGGGGTCAATCTGGTCTTCTACAACGTCCGTAACTTTCATGGCATCGGGGGATAAGGCGCACTATATCGCTGTTAGCTTGTAAATCATGACGGTCCGAAGCGGCGCAAACCGCTGGTAGTCTTAGTTTGAAATCCTAATAGATCCGATGGCTACGCACTACTGATAATGCCCGAAGGTTGAAACTGCAGTCTAGCGCTTGTGGAAAATATCCGTTTGGGAAGCTGGTGCGACCAACTTAATTAATCGTATCTGTACGCTGTTAGAGTAATCCAACGGCCGTTATTTATGTTCAGGTGCGCCCCATTACCTAATCAGAGTTGTGCTTACGGTTGTCATTACGGCTACTGGGTATTACACTCGTACAAAGCGTAATCGTTCGAGGAGCTCACATAACATAAGACCGTCATGCAGTCACTTCCGGTCCCGACGTCACGCGCATCAGCACGGCTGCGAAACAGTGGCTTATGCAGTTCAAACCCAAAGCACTGCGCACCCGGCTAGGGTGGGGCGCATGCCAAAAGACGTGGTTTTAACCTTACGCTGCAAAACCGCTTATATCTGTCTTTGATTTGACGTATGTGCCAGGGGATACGAACAAGCTGGCAACTACTATCTTTTGCATCTGTGAATCTGGTATAATCGCTTAGGTTGTCCCAAACGGAACCCGACATTGTTACCTCCTCGACTGTTGTTTCATTCCCAGCCACGTGACCGTCGCGCCTCTGACAGTCCCGAACAATCTCGGTTGCCCCCGTCGATCGATGTCCTCGGCAATTATCGGTATTCAGTTGAGCTGAGAGGGCAGTTTCCTCAACTAATCCACTCTGCCAAACTGGATATGCCTACTGTGGAACCGTCTGCTGAAGTGCTGGAATTTCGTCGCAAATGGCCAGCTTCCTTTGCCACCTTGGTGATTAATTATCTGGGATTTCTATCGTTCAGTCCGGAGGATTCGGCGCAGATAACAGACGCCCTAGTAAAGGAGGCAAAGTCAACACCGATCACTACAGAATTGAACATGGCCTCGGCACCTATCACAAAGCGGGGATTCACACCGCAAAAGATGATACATTCCAGAGAGACGCGAGGTTGCGGTGAGCTTACTTTGGCGCCTATTTCTAAAATGAACAATACATTCGTTTACTGGCTTTGATACGTGGTGATGTTTTTGGTTTTCCAGATAAGGATTTAGAACACTGGTACATCGTGACTAGTACTATCATCAGCTATTTATTGGAAGAAAAAAGATGTGAGTTCAACAGGTATTTGCCAGTGTTTCGTTCTACTTATCGACTGCTTACTCATGGGCAGCATTACAGTTTCCAGTACAATACATGGGTAACACGAGTAATACCTGGGTAACCACTGTCGTTCACTCCCTCTTGCCAAGACCTCCCTCTATAATTTACCTATCACTTACATTTCCCCCAACACAGACAATCATCGCTTCATTCTGCGCCGACCGGGAAATCACTCATGCGTAAACGAACTGGAATGCGCCCTTTTTCCCTCCAAGCGATGTCCCCTTTCGATGAGCGTGAAAAATCATGCGTCCGACACACTGGACGATGGTTTTCATCAACTTCCTGCTGCGGCATCAGAAGTTGTTGGCATTTTAAATCGGTACGACTCGTTGGTCATCGCCTGCTTGCTATCTCGTGTCCTGCGGCGCCGTGGCATTGGTTTGATTCCACCTCATCTGCGTCGCCATTTTCTATCGCTTGTCAATGGAGTGAATCCAACGGAACCGATTCAACGCAGAGCTATTCGTTTGTTGTTCCAATTGGTTCACAGACGTTTGATAATTTCGGTGTTGCGACCTTTGTTGGACCTGCTTGCCCACGTGGCGAACGAGCCCGAATGTGAGGTAGACCAGTGCAGCCTGGCCGTGCTATTTGCTCCCGTCTTCTTCATGGATCGAGCCACAACCACACCGGCATCTTTGGCCAACCCATTGCCGAGTCACGTGGTCGAGCTGTTCGTATCATTTGCTCGCCGCGATCTGCAACAACATCAATCGGTTTCTAGTCTGTTCCAAATCCCTGTTCTATTTCAAGAGGACTGTGCACGGAATTTACGACTTCTCACTGTAAGTTCTTATAGTGCTATGGTCCTTCAGTCTGGCTGCAAAGTTCGTGTATACTCTCACCTTGTGTTGTGAATCTGACAAGGCGAGGGTAATGAGTTATTTGTGTGGGGGGATATAAACTGATGAGCCACAGATGTTCGTGGACTGTTATGGGAAGGCTCATTAATTGTTGGGCACTTGCCAATGGGAAGTGGGTGCCAGACTCATCATGACATAAAGTTTGACTGGGTTCACGCGTGGCTGCGTACCGCTTTGCAGTCTGTCGTTAAAATTCCTTCATTCTTCCACTTGGAGCAACCAATGTAACACGATTCCAAGGCAAACAAGTGCATAGATGGCATAGATGCTCCAGGCTTGC
This sequence comes from Dicrocoelium dendriticum, assembly GCA_944474145.2. Taxonomy (NCBI): domain Eukaryota; kingdom Metazoa; phylum Platyhelminthes; class Trematoda; order Plagiorchiida; family Dicrocoeliidae; genus Dicrocoelium; species Dicrocoelium dendriticum. The sequence goes on from OX104059.1 coordinate 15,476,590, forward strand.
TCAAATGGGCGGCCCATACTCGACCACGGCTGATGGAATTCAGCCTTATCCACAGCTTTACACACCCATTCGGGGAATCTGTTAAACAGTTGTCTCTATGTGTTAACAGTGCATGGGACTTTACCGTCCTTTAATGCTCCGAAAATATAGAGCATAGATTAGTTATTAGCTTGACTGATAAACCGTACTTATCGAAGCGTATGGGTTTTAACACCTGCTATTATTTCGGGTATATACTTGTAATGATGGTCCTGTGTTTGAGTAAATATCAAGGACAGTGAGAATTTCTCTGGCATCGATGCTCCTGATCGCACACGAGTAAACCGGGTTCTTGTGTTTCTATTTTATATCTAATAGGGTCGGTATCCCATCTGCCTTCAAGTATCCTGCCCGGATATCTGCTTCATTCAATCTCAACCATTAATTGTCTGCATGAATTTTTACTAGATATTTTTGTTTATATTTAATGCAGTGCCCTAGAAGTATCAGTTCTATAGATTACCACTCTTATTTAACAGACAAACTAGGTTACTTAATTCTACTGCACTATTGTGTAATGCCTGCGGAGATGGAAATAAAGCGATTTACGCCGGAAATTAGCCTGCAAGGTGGCTAACTTTATGAGATTATCCAAATTGTATTGAATATCAACCTCGTACACGAAAGTTAATAGGGGATCGAAATTTGTGAATCATATACAGCTGCACAGGGTGCGACCACATTGTTATCTACCTCCTCTTTTCAATATTTCGATAGGAGCACGATGATCCCCCTTTGTCCTGTAGCCTGAGGTACTGTGTGACCATGACTCAAAGCCCAAGGTGTAGAAGTGTGACTCCAGACACCATTGTTGGATCGATTCCAACCGACCAAGATTCCAAGTCTGTCTTTCCAAAGGTAAGCGTAACTCATACGTGTATAAGTATTTCCGCTGTTTTTCATTTGTTGTAATTTTGTTCTACGCCAAGTTTCTGATTTCGACCGATGACTTATATCTTTGAAATGACGAAACTTTTGGAGAGGGCAGATGGACGAACTAGCGAAATTGTTGGAATTATCCAATGCTCAATAGGGGTAATCAGAATATAGTGGGGTTCATGGCTGTTTGTCTGCCTCCTTCCGTGTAGCTTGTTCTACCGATTATTCTTAAGTAATCAACATTCTTATGCATGATGTTTCAGTTGGCTAGCGACATAAGCATGACAAATTCACCTTTGTATGAAAGCATCAAAATCTCACTGTGGCTTTTGGCAAACGAAACAGCTGACCTCCGGTTGCAGCGGTTAATTGGTCTCGTAATGGTTCTACTTCGCTTACCCCGACCGACAAAATAGGTTGGAAGGCGTTCTTCTTGCAAAGATCTATGTGTGTATCCATCTTGTAAATGTTCAATACTCCGTTGCACATTTTCCATATCAGGGTAACGTCGTGAAACCTGAGGAAGTACCAACCCAGTCCAGTAGATGGTTTAGCGGGTTTCACACATTTGCATCATGCAGCTGTTACCTTGCCCAATAAAGTCGTCATCAAATGAGGTGACCGCGTACTCATGTTCACTAACTTTGGTCCACAGTAACATGCTTTTTGCAATTTTCAGGTTAATTTGACCTCGACGTTTATGGGAAAGCGTCCCAGGCAACGGTCTCCCTTAGTCGCCTCTCCCGGTCTAACTCCATTGCTGAAAAGCGTGAGTCTTTTTCGTTTGCTCTGCGCATTGCGCAACGTTTGTTTGTTTACATCAAAGTAAACTGCGCCCCTCTGTCATTGTTCGTTTCGCGTGACGCTAAACTCATCCAACTGAAGTAAAAAGGCAAGAATTTCAATCATGTCGATAGAACCTAGTGTTCACGTTAGCTGACAACTTTAAGAAACGTCCGTGCATCATGAGTAGAAGAGCTCTGATTGCACTCCCATTCTCATGATATAGTATTAGCTGAATAGTGTCGAGCATGGCACGTTACTCTACATAAGCCTTCATACCTCTTCTCCTCCCCCTCCTCAATCAGGCTCTACTCAGTCCAACATTGGATTTCCGTGTGCGACGAACGCCAACAAATGGTGGACCGAAAATGCTCATTCCCTTTCCCTAAGACGCGTATGCATCATATCGAGGAGTGACCTTGATCATCATGTAAAATAGTACACTGTACATACGTGACATATTTATTCCGCATGCGCCTTCAGTCATCCCGTGGCCACGTCTGTCATTCGTCCTCCGCAACGTGTGTTTTGTCGGAGTACCATGACCTTGGCTTTGTGATCTTTCTCTCCATCTGTTCTGTCTTCCCATTTATATTTGCATTAACATGTCAGTTTCCGATCACACGTAATTTTCTTAATTGTGGATGCGAAACTAACAGGTCTTTCAGCCAGCACAGTGCTCTCTAGGCACAATCAGTCCCATTCGCTTCCATTATGCTCCAGATCGGTCTGCCGGTGTAGGTGACGCTGTGTGTCATGGGTTACCAGAATATATTGATAGGTTAGGATGGTAGTCGAGCTTATGCTAGGTTGCAGAGCAATTCCTGCCCGGTAGTAGTTCATTATGTTCTTCGCCACTAGTTGGGCACGCTGTTACAAATGAGGAGCGGCGGAATCTCATTGGGAACGCCATATCGTCTGTTGAAACTGGCTACTCTTGCCACTGTCCCATAAGTATTGCTCACTTCCATAGGCGCTCTCGGCTTCTAGACTCGACAAAAATTAGCATGAAATTATTTACTAGAAGTAAAGTTTATCCTATTCGAAGAGAATTACTTGCATAACTGGAGGATCAGTCGAGTTTTATCGTATCCATCGCTCACGTCGCATCGCTAAAGTTGCACGAACAACAGGGATTCGCACCGCTGTTGAGTAAGAGGATAAACTCAAGTTGAAATGCCGTGAGCTTCGGAAGAAATTTTGGCTGCTAAATATAACAATTAGAATTAAAAATAAATTCGGAAATTTATGAGTTTAGCTGCTGTGAATCAATTAGAAATACGTACAATATTTATACAACTTACAAGCACTGATTGGGATTTATGCAACCTCTACATTTGCGACAGGTAGTTTATCTGCGTGTACCCTGAAGGGCCTAACCGACCAGCAGGGATATTGGCTAGAAACATTGGTTTGAGACGATTCCGCTCAATTTCCAGACTATATTCTCTATACGTGCAATTGCTGGCTGGGAAATGCTGAAATTTTGAAATGGTTCACCGTAGATACGCTCAATCAGACAACAACTCTCTATTTGGGTATGCGATAGACTGTCGTTTGCTCATAATGGGATGCATCGGTTGTACGCACCTGCCGAACTCGAGCTGTGGATTCACATTCGAGTAGGTTATTTATGCAACAGAGCTATGGTATGGACTGTGGACAACCAAGACTGATTAAAGTGGAGGTGGAAAGGGCGAAATCCTCCACTTCCTCGCACGCCAGGCACGGACACTTTTTAGATCTCATATGTCACTAGGCGATCACCAGTATTTGATAGTTGTTATAGTAGGAAGAATATTTTGAACTAATAGACACTGGATTATAGGCGAGTAATACGTATCGGAATGGCGACAGTTGCCACGAGCCCACTTGCGGGACTGTCATGTCTGTGGCCTGATGGTGCAGAAAAACCCTATCTACAGTAGTGGATACAGTGAAAAACATCTTTCCAACATCAAATGAATCTCTTTCCTGTGTTAAACCCTCTATCGTGTTACCTGATACCCATTGGATTATGTTATTCTGCCAAGCCCTTGGATCAGAAGGACAACGTCATTTTGACGCTATGAACTTGATGGCTAAGACCAGTATTGTGCGCGTGATCCAGTTGTTTGAGGAATTGTGGGGAATCCAACAAAGTGTGTTTTCCGCTCGTTATCAGTTTTTCAAGCTACAGCAACGATGCGGAGAAAGTGTAAATGATTTCATTGCCCGCATTCATCATGCCACACCGGAATGCCGGTACAATACCATTCCCTCAAGTCGGTTTGAAGAAGTCATGAAAATCCAGTGCCTAATTAGTGGAGTTACAGATGATGGTGCGAGGGAAAAATTATTGTCACAGGAGGAAGAAACCCTTTCCTGGGAAATGGCATGTAACCTTATACGTCAAAGGGAAAACCTAAAATCCCAACTATCCACCTTCAACCCTCCTCAGCCTGTGGAATGTGTAAACAAACTGTCACCACGGTCATCCTCTGAAAACAGGGTACGGAAGTTCGTCTGCTACCGATGCGGCGATCAGCACACTTCTCCCACCAGGTGTCCTCATACTCGCACAAAGTGCAGAAATTGCGGAAAACTTGGCCACCTGGCACGTGTTTGCCGTTCCCCACGGTCACAGGTCTCGATCAAATCATTGAACTCCGACGACGGTGAGTGCCCAGATTCCCAGCTAAATTTTGTGAACCATATAATTTCAAATTGCTCAGTTATGACGAAAGTGTCTCCATATAGGATCACGCTTCATGTTAATAACGAACCTGTTTTATTTGAATTGGATACTGGTTCCGCGGTGACATTGATTAGTAAAAACGCGCTCTCATCGTTACCCGACCTGGAACCGACTGATACCGTTTTTAGAACCTATACAGGAGAAGTGATTGATTTACTTGGGAAGTGTCAGGTACGAGTGCAGCATCAGGGTAGATCACACAGTCTGGTACTTCATGTCGTGCCTCAGACTTCAGTCAATTTGCTTGGTCGCGATTGGATGAAAATGTTACCACATGTACTAAACACTATCCACTCCGTGGGGGAGAATACCTTTGAATCGATCCTTAAACGATATCCAGAAGTGTTTGACGAGCAGCAATTGGGCAGACTCAATAATTTTAAAGCAAAAATCCATATGTCAGACTCAAGTACACCAAAGTTCTTTAAGGCCAGAACACTGCCCTATTCCTTACGACCTAGAGTGGAAGACGAGCTGAAAAGGCTTCAAAGAGAAGTATAATTGTACCAGTCTAACAAGCTGAATGGGCGGCCCCGATAGTGCCTGTACTTAAGCCCGACGGTAACGTACGAATCTGTGGTGATTATAAGCTTACAGTAAATCGAGGTGCCATCATAGACCGTTATTCATTACCGAAAATTGAGGATTTGTATGCCAACTTGTCTGGAGGAGTCAAGTTCACTAAATTGGATTTGAGTCACGCCATTCGCAGATAGAGTTGGATGAGACCTCCCGACGTCTTACGACGATCAGTACACATTTGGGGCTATTCGAATACACTAGACTGCCTTTCGGGATTAACTCAGCTTCGGCGATCTTCCAAAGGATAATTGACAATATCATGCGTGACATACCGAACACTTGCGCATATCTCGATGATATCCTTATCACGGGTCGCACAGAAAAGGAGCACTTGTACACGTTGTACCGGGTGTTGCATAAACTCTCTGACTACGGTTTGCGTTTGAAACGTTCCAAATGTGCTTTCCTAGTTGATTCAGTTGACTACCTCGGTTATAGACTGGACAAGCATGGTTTACACGCGCGGAAAGATAAATTACAACTTATTATTTCTGCAACCTCACCTCGTAACGGAGCCCAGTTACGCTCGTTCGTTGGAATGCTTTCACATTAACGTCGGTTCCTACCTAGTCTTGCTTCTGCTCTAACACCACTTCACATCGTGCTGAAAAATATTCTAATTAAGCATGGGGCGAGGAAGATCAACAAGCATTTGACAGCGCAAAAGTCTCCTTGCTTCTTCACCAGTCTTGGCACATTACCACCCCAACAAACCGCTCATCTTACAGTAAGATGCTTCACCTTTTGCAGTCGGGACAGTGCTGGGACATACAGTCCACGATGAAACAGTTCGCTCTATTGCTTTCGCGTCTCGCACATTACAACCCGCTGAGAAAAATTACGCACAATTAGACAAGGAGGCACTGGCCGTAGTATTCGGAGTAAAGCAGTTCCATCAGTACTTGTGCGGCAACCAGTTTGAGATACAGACTGACCATAAACCAATGTTTTCACTTCTCGGTAAGGAACGAGGCATAGAACAACTTAACGCACCCCGAATTGTACGCTGGGCCCTCCTACTTTCTGCTTACAATTATCAAATCCGATACATTGCCGGCCATCACAATAATGTCGCTGATGCGCTCAGTAGATTGCCACAGATTGACCAACAGGAGGAAAGACGTGACATGCCCCACGAGTTTGTTCAACTTTGGCAACACCTGAATACTACACCCCTATCTGGCGACATGGTTAGGAAAGTTACAGACAGCGATCCCGTTCTATCGGCTGTGAAACGTATGCCGCTGCGTGGCTGAGGTTCGCTAGCCCCTGGTGATCTGAGTCCGTTTTTCAATTGTAGATTTGAGCTGAGCCTGCATGAAGGATGTATCCTACGTGGATCTCGCATCGTTATTCCATTGACTCTCAGGTCAGCTGTACTGAAAGAATTACATGATGCACATCCAGGTATTGTCCGCATGAAAGACCTCGCCAGATCCTACTGCTGGTGGCCAGCGATTGACCGAGACATCGAAGCACTTTGAGTACTTGTAACACATGCCAAAAATATCAAAGAGATAATCCAACGGGCCCAATCCACCCTTGGCAGTTGCCCGACAGCCCATGGGAACGTGTCCACACCGATTACTTTGGCCCAATCGAAGGAAAAATGTTGCTACTTTTAGTGGATGCGTACTCCAAATGGATTGATGTGCATGTTGTTGCAAACGCTACTGCAGAAGCTACAATCAATGGCGCACGCTCTAGTTTATCTACACATGGCATACCGAAAACATTAATCACTGAAAACGGTCCGCAATTTACGAGTGCAGCGTTCAAACAATACCTGCAGAGCAACGGCGTTCATCACATGACTTCTGCACCGTACCATCCAGCGTCAAACGGTTTAGTTGAAAGAGCGGTCCAAACCGTGAAAGCTGGTCTTCTAAAGCAGCGTAATGGCTCGTTACGAACCAAACTTGACCGATTCTTGTTCGCATATCGGATCACACCGCTAGAGTCTATCGGAAAGAGCCCTGGGGAGGCAATGTTTGGGCGTCGACTACGTACGAGGCTAGACCTACTTTTTCCAGACCCTCGTCAGACCTGGCGTTGCCAGCAAGAACGTATGCACGATAGTGGACGCGCACCAGTTAAGCCCCAGAAGTTGATAGTGAAACGTGATGTTTACACGAAACTACCACATGAGCAGTTATGGCAGCCTGGCACCGTGCTTACGAGCTCAGAAACGGAGGCCGAAATACGACTAGCGAGTGGAGAGACAGTACGCAGGCACAATGATTTCATCTGGCCCCGCACCCCAGTCACACCCTACCCAGGGGAAGAGAAAGGGGTTCCCGAAGGTTTGGAGGAGACAAACAAAAACCAAACGGAAGAAGTCGATCAGCCGATTGCTATTCGGAAACCGCACCGCTCACCTAAGCCGATAAAACGTTACATTTCACAATTGCGATTCCATCTGGCACGTGGGGGGATGTTACATGTGTGTCGTCCGCTAAACCGCTGAGCCGATGAGCAACAGACACCTACAGATCGATTGACCAACAGCTGATTCGTCCACTCTTTTTCCTTGTGCTTATTGGTTCCTTTTCGACTTATTCATTTGGTGTAACGTACAAGCTAACTACTACACTATTTGACACGTCCCATTCGGTGTGTGTTCTTATTCACTTCTTGTGCGGACTAAGGTTCCAGGTGCGATCCAGCAATACTCGAGTAATACGTATAACTAGTATGATTACTACTACCTAATACTCGCCTATGCACATCATCTTTGCGGACACACTGGTGTCATCCGACACCAGCAATGCTTCGCAGACAATGATGATCCAAGACTTGAAGGCGCCTCAGATCTTCAGAACGACGGGGCCAACTCTCACTACCATGGAGCAGAACGGCCCTCACTGTGTCCTCGTATACACGGCCTTTCGAAAAAGGGAAAGTCACTTCTGTCGCGAAAAATGCCGCAGGTTCAAGAAGCCAGCTCTGTGCTTTGCCATGCATGAGCTGACGTAAGTTTCTACGCGCCATGGTTACTGAGGCAGATGTCAAGATAAGTGAAATCACCAACCACCTCGAGCTCCTCGTTAGCAAGGGTCAAGGGGTCATAAAGCGGCTGGTGGTCCTGCAGCAACACTGCACTTTGGAAGTGCAAAGCGCATATCAAATAATGGGATCACTCTGGACAGGCTATTCAGGGTTGATTGTGCCAAAGCAACATCCTCGAAAAGCGAGACGATATCGTCCGCATAATCAGGATCAACTAATATTTCAACAGGAAGCAGTTCAAGGCCTACATCCTGAGATTCCGCAAGGGAACACTCCATTATAGACTCCAAGATGAAATGGAATAAAAGTGGGGATATCAGACAACCCTGATGTACGCCACTTGTAGTCGAAGAGCTATCCGATAGGACACCATAGACCCTGACGCCGCTTGTATTGTTCGAGTATACAGCACATAGGATGTTCACATATTTCGTGGAAACACATATCGGCGCAGCATTTCGAACAGGATCGATCCATGGACCGAGTTGTACGAACTCTGGAAATCAAGGAACACAGCTATTGTCGGTCTGCTGGATGCGTGGCGCTACTCTAACACCTGCATCAAAGTTAATACATGGTGTATACAACCACGCCCTGGAAGGAAACTGGCCTGCTCTTTCCTAATCCTAAATTTCTATTTCACAGTGAGGCAACGAACGAGTGCGGATCAGCTGGAACACCTTGCGGTGATTGCCTACTGCTCCTGCATCCTCCATTTTTTTGAGCCCTACTGGTCCATCAGTCTTCCATGTTAGCACGGAAACTCCGCTTTAGTTCGCGCCTAATAGCCCGTCTAGTCAAATTGTGCTCAGAGCCAGCCGGGAGGTTTCTTCTAGATTCCAACAGGTTCACCGACCTCTCGGACGTCCAGTGAATGGTGCGGTGACGATTGATAGTGCCACAAGCAGATGCTCCTGCGTCGTGCATGGCGGCCGGGATCCTGTTCTACTGAAGCTCAGTCTCATTAGAACAAGACAGTTTGGTATGCAGTGGGTCTCGATAGGCTTGCCTGACCGATGGCTGAGACAATTTATCAGTTGCCAATCGGAGGGGAGGCTTGATGCGCCTCACGGTAAAGCTCATGGAGAAACCAAGGCATGATCAGAGTCGACGGAGGTAATCCAGTACGAGCGGCAATACAGGATAGAACGACGAAAACTGTAACTTATGGCTATGTGGTCAAATTGGGTCCATAGCTAGCCGGCTACAGGACGCCAAATGACACTTCGGCGCCCGCTGTGTCTAAAAGCAGTGCTACTATGAAACAACTGGTGCTCCGCACACAGTTGCAGCAGATGCTTGCCGTTTTCAGTCCGATCGGAGATAAGCCCATAATTATCACACAGTTGAGATTCTGAATAGCTCAGACGCCCTACTTGTGAGTTCATGTCCCTGCAAGTACTATGATATCGGACATAGTAGCACGGCGTAGTAGCGCGTTCACTTCGTGTTGGAATCTGCATTTGACAGCATTTGAACTGCAGTCGCTGGGAGCATAAGCCGAACAAAACAAACAAACAGCGTTTTTTACTACTTGGTGAATCAATCTTAGCTGATGTCGTCAAATGGGGTGCATATAAACGGCTGTTCGCCGGAATCCAATCAACCAATGATGATTCAGCCTTGGAGCTTAGAATGATGCCTACACCAGCTTGACCCGTGAGTGCTGCATCGGCGTATCCGATTGCGTGTAACCAATAGCGAGAGGATAAGCCGGATGCAGTTAATTCATCAACCCCATTAGGGTCAGTGATTCTCGTTTCGGACACGACACGCATCAATACTCTGTGTCCCAGCCGCGTGCTTGTGCGGCCTGTTGACCTACTTGTCTTAGAGGGCCAACTTTGAACGTCGTCATGGAAAGGCAGCGTGGCCTTATAATGGATTGTTGCCGATAGGCATCCGATAGTTTTTGTGGGATGGCAGCTGCCGATGGTTTTAGTTGCTGTCAATTAAGCTAGGAATTCCAGAAGGAATGTTAGTGATGGGGGTCAGGATGGGAGTAAGGGAAACAGGTGGAAAAGAAAGCAGGGAGGCGCCAGACGTGACGTGCTTATACAGCAATTTGTGGTTAGCATTGAAGGTTTTTACGATATGCTGCTAGTATGCGACTTTGTCTTCTCTGAGCAGTTGAGGGCAGTGGGTTTTTTGGTCTACGTAGTTGTCCCAAGTTACTGGTGCTGGAGCTTCTTTGTACATTCGCCACGTTGCATTGCGTACTATCACCCATTTTCGATCGACGCTCCAAACGAAATAAACGGATGTATACTTATTGCTAACTATTAGCTCCGAAGCCTCTGCAATCAGCTGACTGTATTTGTTGACGAACTCGAGCCAGGCGAATTCCGGGGGTTCTTCGTCAAGGAACGACCAAGTTGTGGCGCTGACGAGCTGGGCTAATCGATCGTAGCTTGTGATGGTTCGCACAGCATCATCGTTCTCATTCCGGTATTCTGCAGAGCAGACGAAGTTGAAACTGATCATTGCGCGATCACTGCGACCCAAAGGGCAGTCTAAAACCAACGCATTAATCATATGCTCCTCGTTGGTAAGCACAAGCTCCAGCACAGGTGGCCTGTGGCCTGTTCTGTATCGAGTGGGCAAAGTGATGTGATTATAAAGAGGAACAGTGCTTACGAGATCTTGTAGATCGGATTTGAATTGTTCTCCGATCGTGGCAGGAGTTTCTACACAACGTACGTTGAAATCACACATGAAAATTATGTGAGTGTAGTTTTGTTGTAACCTGCATCTTAAAGCAGCCGTTAGGTGGTAGTCGGTTTCGAATCAAGAGTTAGTGGGAGAGGTACACCAAGACAATAAGGAAAGCGTCCCTGCCTTTTAGCTGCAAGCGGCACTAAAGGGAGTCCGGGAACTGCCAGTCTGAATCCTCCACGGCTTCGCATTGTAAGTCGCTTCGGTAATACAGGATTGCCCCTCCTCCTTTTGTGAGCCTGTCGTTCTGGATCAGAGACATGCCCGGTAACGAAACTTCAGCGTCCTTCATTCCCGTGTGCAACCACGTCCCGGTGATACCAATGACATCATATGAACCAGAAGCTTGGCTATCTTACAGTTCGGTCAGTTTATTAAAAAAACCCTGAGTATTCGTATACAAACAGGCCAGTTTTCCGGTCTCTAGGAGTCCAAAGTGGGGTGAATGAGTCAAGTGTGGGAGCACGCCGACCTATGGGAGTTCGGCATTTACTTGCTTTTTGATTGGATAGTAATACCTCGTCTGAAAGTTGATTCGGCCAAGGTGCGTCCCAATTTACCTTTAGAAGTACTTCCGAGACAATTAAAACAACTGTCAAGTTAGCTTCTGTACATTTGTCGGCATGTTTGCTGCTTCAGGTGAGTTAATATTTGAACTGTGCAAAGCATCTGAGACCTTTAATCCAAGTTCAGTAGGAAGTCGTTTCCGATTTCTCCGCTGTCGATCCAAAACATGCACTGTATTTTACTCTGACTGAACCAAAAGTTTTAGGATTCTAGGGCGGCATCCTCTATACTTTGGTAAGAGAGGTATCATGGTGAGCGATAGCGCTGAAATATTCTCCAAAAAGGTTGCACGAATGAACCGCCACTGTTCCAAATGCTGCTTTCTGTTCTCTTGAAGATCTTTAGAAGGAGATTCTGGCATGCAATCTTTGAAGATTGTGTTTACGCGTACTTGCTGTGCCTCACTTCGGTGTTGCTTTTTGATTATCGCTCTCAGCAACGGTTATAAGGATAGATGCGTATCCTACATGATTCGTGTTTTAGTGCGCTTGCGGAGAGCAAAACGTTTTCTACGTCAGTGGAGGATTATAGTGTTACCCGAATAGGTCTGGGTTCTCCATTGTGTAGCTAGTTCGGATGACGAGTAATTCGTACCACGTTTATGGGCTTGGTTTTGCGACTCAAGTAAAGAGTGAGGAAAGTATGATATGGTCACTCAATCATGCGCCGCCTCCTTGAGTCCAGATGACCCATAAACTCGGCAGTAGGGCATAATTAATGTGATCCAATGTGTCGCAGTCTGCACAACTAACTTCTGTGAGCTAAGAGCAAGATCCAATGGATATTTTGAAAATATCCAAAGTAAAGAGGGGTAAAATTGAGTTTTGGGGTGGGTTTTATGGTTAACAAAGCTAAAGAGAAAAGTAATTCCGTAGACACACTGCATGACCTTATTGTTTACTCCGTTTCAGGCAGTTACCCCTGACATTGGTGTTGTGGTTAAATTTCAGCAAATGAAGGCATCCGCACTTGTGGCCGCTCAATACTTGGTACACAAATATCAGATCGCTGCGCAGTCATTTGTAGCGTCTGCTGAAAAACCCAGTGACCTAACCTTTGCTGATAGGACAGATTACATAGACCCTTGATGCCCTATTTAACTATGTTTTATAAAGTCTCCAGCAACTCTAGGTCACTCCTCAAAGAAGGTTGTCAAATTTGGATGGCGTATTTAACCTGAGTACGCACTAGGAATTGTGCATCATAAGGAAGGTTCATGGGTCAGATGTCCAGAAGGTACTTCACAACAAGCCGACGTGTTGCTGATGAGTCACATTGTCGTCGCGGAAAACGCTCACAGAGAAGTTACTCTGCGCCGCGCATGAATTTCATGTTCATGCATTGGGGCAGACCTTGGGAGCTGGTCATGCTAAATCCCTCAGGGACATAAATTGACGTATTCTGCTCCTCAGATATACTTTCTATTGATTTGACTGTGGAGGGAGTTATGTTCTGCAGTTCGCGCTACCAGTGTGTTAAAAGTCTTTGTGAACGTTTCCAAGACGTCATCTGGGGGCATTTAGGTGAAAAATTCCAAGTTGTCTTCCTAGTAAGCGTGGATAACACCTTGTAGCGCGTGAAAATTTACTTCATCGTCCGACACCTCAGGTTTTCCGCGTAGTATATACTCAAACAATGGAGTAAAATGGTCACTGCGAGCTGAAATTGTGCTTGTAACTATTCGTTCGACCATAGGTTCTTCCTCGTAGAGCACAAGTTCCAGAATCAATGGACTGTTAGTGGTTCGGTACCTGGTTAGAGAGGTAACGTGGTTATACAGAGGGCAGCCGGAAATTGGCTCTTACAAACAGGCTTCAATACATCAACCCCATGTTTTATTATATGGGGAATATATTCTGAAAGCAATTCTGTATACTGTTCACTGAATAGAGAGCGAGAAGGTAAAAAGCAGTGCTTCTCTATCACAAGTGGATCGGGCATATGCGCGGAATCACATCGCTGATTCCTGCTCGATGGCAGCATATGGTAGCTGCACTACATCGTATTCGGGTGCGATACGCTATCTATATCTGTAATCCGCAATGTAGGCACCAAAGTATCTCTTAAATTCCGACACCGATTTCCCCTTGACTAGCTTCTCCGACAACTTGTTCCAATCTTTCACCACTCAACACTCGAGTCCTAGTTGGTGAGCGATGCGCATAAAATCAGGCACTAATAGTTTGTACTTGTGTCTGCGTTTGCTGCTTGGTGCGCGAACGTACTCCAGCGGCCTCAACTTATGGAAGTGGCCCCCGTTCAGTATCAGGTGCGTCATAATGAGACCAACTGGAAGCCGACAATCTGACAGAGTATAAATCCATAGTCTCCTTCACCAGTCCTAGTACAACATAACCCGTAAAATGGGATGCTTGCTATCGTGTTTGGATTAACACAATCACAGGTGGTTTAAATTACTTACGCACAGTTCAACACGAGGTCATAGAGATAACGTCACACCAGTCTTTTGCGCGAAAAGACAAATAAGAATGGAACGAAAAATCTAGGTGCCAATATGTAAGCGTGTAAAGCCCCGTTTCTTGCCGTTAACATTAATGTTATGTTAATTGTTGGAACCGCTACTCGGTATGCGTATAACCAAGCGAGTACAAGTTGGAGCGAGGAAGCTACTAGCTGCCGCGTTGTAACAGATGAAACATGACCAGAATTAATGTTTTTGATAATTAAACAGCTGCAAAAGTGAAAGATATGTGCGTATATGGCTACACCAATTCTAGTTAGCGCATGTGCTGCATTCCGATAGATATTATCGACAATACAAATTTAACTCCAATATACAAAAGATGGGAATCTTCCAGCAGCACAAAATTATTGGGGTATTAGTATATATATGGAATTTTATGTAAAAAAATACTAACTCGGTAACATCGGTTAGATACTTGTACACACCCGACAAGTTATTAAAATAATTTCTCTAGGTCATCCAGCTGACATGCAGGTGGAATCTCACCGGACGAAAGCGGGGCTTTATAAAGTCTCTGTGCCATTCTATTGGCTAGGAAGATAAGAAGATAAGACGAAGACAGTGCGAGGTTATCCCTCACTAGACATCGCATGTCATTTACCACTATGTTGGTATATTCATTACAAATACAAGGTATCCATAGACACCCATTGAAAAATAAACTGCAAAGTAGCATTCCTTTTCTTGCGCTATGTCCAATGGTGTATTATGCAGTACATATCCAGCATTGGAGAGGTGGGCTACGCAAAGTTCATAAAGATGTAAGGTACGCTGTTTTTTAGAGTAACTAAGGCGAGTCACATGTCAACTGAGTGCACGTATTTCAGATTACAGCCAACGAATTTGCTGCATACGTATGCTGAATCGTTTTTACTCAGTTTTTACTGATACGGAGGCTCAAAATCAGCTAACCACATTGTAAGTTTGGTTAGGAATTTTAAAACGGGTCTCTTTGGCTTTCGCCGAGCATATTTGCTAACTCATATGGGGTAATTCAACACCGAAATATAGTAATATTTTCGTCAGTGAGAATCTGCTAGTTTGAAACATAGTAAACATTCCGTCGAAAGCGAAAACATGTTTCGACGCATTTCAGAACGGCCTGTCAGTCGGAGCAACAGCTTTTGCATCTCAGTAAAGTTTATGATTAGAACGAGTACATAGTTTTTTCTGTTATCAACCCACGAGATAAACTCCACTGCAAGGTATGCTTTATAGAATATGGAAATAATGATGAATGTTTAAAATCAGTCTGGTCGACAACACCTACACTTAAGTACCGAATTATCAACAGAATCACTGAAAGAAAAGCACCGCCGCTAACCAAGAAACAGTCAGATTTTCAAATAACCGCGGAAACTCCATACGCGATATTATATGTAGTATCTTAGCCATTTGTTCTAGTAAGTTTAGCATACGGTTCATGAATCGAAGAAAAGCTGTCCAAAGCTGCTCCGGGCGCACGATTGCTGTGTGAATGACCCAAAGTTTTGAACAATTCAACGTATACTCACTTGCCATATTTTCGGCGTACAACCAGACATTTGTGAATTGTTCTGCGATGCATATGCGATCTAAATTCGACGGTTATTTCTGTTGGCGTATAGCTACAACGCAAAGGTATTAGGTTATATTTTGCTTAAATTTTCAAGTAGCTACTTTAACATTGTACCGCGTCGCGTAGCATGTCTTCAAGCTATCTATCATTAGGGATAATTTAGCTCAAAAGCAGGATTTACATATCTACGAGATATGTAATGCAAAAAAGGCAAAATACAAATTCACATCCTTTTTTCAATGCGAAGTTTGTAGAAATGCACCGTAAAGTGCTCGTGACATCAGCACCACTGATACTAATGCACAATGGTGGTTATTAAAATACTGAACTGTTTACGAGTAGTCTGAAGAGGAAGAGCGATATGGATGGTCATCGGAAGTGAACAACAAAAAATTAGAAGTCTTAGTCGAGGCGGATCAGCATAAAACTGTCCGAGATATTGCTTGTGTACCGCACGACTTGCAATCGTAGTTTTGATTTGCCATCTGCCGTTATTCTCTGCAATAACGGACTGTGACTCGCGATGAAAAGTATATTTTTATGAACAGCAACTACGCACTGTTTAATGACGAACCATAGACTGGCTCCAAAACCTTTTCCACAGCCCAAACGGACCCAAAACCAATTATAGCGAATATTTGGTCGTATCTCTAATGAAGACGAGATCATGACGGAAAAGTATGGTCAACAAACTGCCGAAATTAGTGACTAGTAGGGACATTTATTGCAAATGATGTCATAGCCGTGGGAGCCAGCACTGCCATTTGTACGTTCATAACTTGCATGGGTGTGGATGATGAACCACGCCATACCGCAAATAGAGAACAGTCATGGCGCTCTGCTGCAGTCACCCGTGGTTCAGCGGCTAAAGCGGCTAGCTCGTAAAAGTGAGGTCATGGGTTCGAATCCGGCAGGATCACGCGAGTGTGCGCTACACACGTGTCCCACTAAGACGAAAATTACATCTAGCGTTTTTGTTTAAAATGTGTGGCGGCTGTCCGCCTCAGTCTAGCCGCAGTATTACCAAAATGCACTGAAAAATACGAAACATGTGTGTCGCACTGGTCAACAGAATGCGGTCATTTCTTCTCTATGATAGCATTCGGCCTCACGTCGTACAGTTAAACCTGCGTACTCAGCAAAAACTAAGCTACAAAGCTTTGCCACATCCCCATGCTCACTTGACTGATTACCGCTTTTTAAAGCCCCTAGATAACTTCCGGCAAGAGGAATCTTGTAAAAAGCAAGCAGGTCCTGAAACTCGCAATCGGCGAGTTATTCTCTACTAGGACACCGGAATTTTATTCATACGGGATGAAGAAATTTTGCTGCCAGTGGCAAAGGTGTGCCAATTAAAATGGGTTTTATATCTATCAAAAAGGTTTTGATAAAAATGTTTTAAGTGCAATCAAATTATCACTAAGGATAGCAAAATTTTATTAGCAATCAAATACCACGTTTTACAGTCGGAGCGCTCCAAAATTAACCAGTTTGTTGCATCCGAAAGATATTACATATGGCACCAGATCATTCCATTCTTATAGGAAAACTAGCGTAGTCATCAGTAAGTAGTGTTCCAAACTAAGGTTTCAATTAGCAAGTAAATTTACGTGCTGACACATAGTCGGGTATTCCTGACTTCGTAAATTAGGGCTGTGGTATGCTATTTGAGATGAAGATTTATGAACTCCACTTGTGGATCAAAATGAAGCTGATTGCAGTGCGTATTTCGTCGTTGATGAGGATTGAACTCGGTTCTACCACACCTGTCTAGTGTGGCGTACTACACTCGCACTGAAATCTACCTCAGAATATGCACCCTATTACACTGGAAGAGACGCATGGCACTGTAGTCGTACCGAGTTATAGTTGTCACATATAGATATAGCACACATACTTGGATCGCGTGGGTGTCCGATTAAGTCGTCAGAGACCCTACACCAAGTCAGGCGACAAAACGATGCATTCCAATCTTCCTATGTTGACTCCTGCGCGTCATCCGTAGTGTGCAGCCGATAAAAAATAATACCATAGCTATACTTGTATCAACTATGCTTATCAGTCAGAAGGCAGGTACTCTTCAAGTATTCAGCTCATCGTGTGTCGCGAGGTCTGTTTCCAACACAGGTATCAGCATCGGCTTTTACAACCAATGCCCTATTTTAACAACTGATTGAAGAAAACACTGCTATTCTGTTAATATGTACTTTTGCAACACTGGAATAATAGTGTATAATGCAGATTAATATCGAGTATTCCGCTTGCTCACGAACCACTATCCGCCTCTCACTCCCAAAGTGAAACATGTTTCAGACGTAGTAATAGCGGCGTAGCGTTTCACTAAATACTCTTCTATCACGAGCTCAGACACGATACGTGGACCTAGTTTATCAATCACATCACATCATTTCTGACGTTCCTATATATGTTATGTACGAAGTTGTGTTTACCTAATGTAATTTTTCGTACAGAGCACGGTCATGTATACCATCGCTAGTCGCAGTTGGACTGATCGCATAGTTTTCGATGGAAGGGTGTATGAGCTGACACGGTGTTAACTAAATACTAGGCTTGGCAACTAGTCTTAATTTCGCGCTCTTCAAATCGAGGGGCTGCAGCGCACTAGCGTGTCGGTAACCAAACTCGATCGATACGTGACGTCGGTGTCCCGTGTCCAGTAACTAGGACGAACCGAACCGCCATTATCTCTATTCTACCCGGTAGCCCAGGGTAGAGAGTATACCAGCCGAGAAATGATGACGGGACTGTTTCAGTGCAAATAATGTACATTTTTCAATTACAATCTTCAATTGAATCGCAGTTTCACAGTTTGTTTTCACAATCCGAATAGAAATTTATGGCTCTGCATCCTATATTCACGGATAGGTAGACATCTCGCAGTTAAACACCTTTAAACTAGGAAGGAGCTGCTGCCGAGTGACTTGATTAGGCTCCGTCTTTACGACTATCTACAGCTTTGCTAGAGTCGGGTTGACCAGAAGTTGTGGTGATTACACTCAGCTGAGTAGGCGGATGCGGGCAAAGGAGCGGATCGGAGGTGCTCTCTGGGTCTAAGCATGGGCGTGTACTCAATCATTTGCGACTCCTCGACTGACACTAGAAGTTTGCAATGCAATAATTAATGAACATAGCGCTGCTGAGTGACCATTGAAGTTAAACGCACACTGACTGATTAGCTTGCAGAAAACGCCTTCTGGACTGCTGAAGTTAACCGGTGCATAACTAACGCATTTTTACCGAACGCGTGCTCTATAGCATATAACGACGATACAAAGCCTAGGCAGAATACATTGTCTGAGACGGGAGCGGAAAGCTATAGGTTAATGAACCTAGCTTTTGCGCTCGGTCTAGGCAGAGGAAATCCATCCCAACGAGGCTATACCTTACCGTGGTGCGATGGTTTGTGTGCTTCAGTGATCCATTGAGCTACGCTGGGTAGTGCTTTTACAACTTCAGTGCCACTCATACCAGATTGGTCAATGGCTAGATGCCAGAAAAACAGCCTCCTGGTCCTCCAGGTTAGGGTTTGAAATGTGGGTGGCACCTTATTCCTTAAAACGGACTGCTTGTAGCTCAACGCCAAACCCGCTGCCTTACGGTAAGGTTTTTGAATCAAAGGCCTTGGTTGAGAACCCTAATTGTTCTCCTGTCTAGGCCTGGGAAACCTGACATTCTCGTGCTCACGCAATAAAATGAATCATTCTTCAAACAAATTCCTGATTCTCTGGCCACCGCAGGGGACACTCAAGCGTACCCTATCTACTGCATCGAGCAGGTGGATAGGGGTATGGATGCTACCGCTCAAGCCCTCCCATCTTCTTACTCCCATCTTGCGCTTTTTCACACTTATGTTCCCGTTCCAACTTCACTGTTATCCACCAGTTTTCAACCCCCCGATTATTGGCCCTCCCCCAATAAGCTTTGCCAGGCGTTTATCTTATAGTTTCAACTCACATGCTAACGCGGAGCGTCACTCCTGTCCTGTCGACAAGCCCATGTCCAACCAAGCTTTCCACTCCAAGTCATCGGCTTCCATTTGGAGCCCTCGATCGTCCTTCAGATTGTCATGTTTCAATGTACGCACGTTGCTAGAGATCGGTCAACAGGCAGCCCTTGCCCGAACATTGGAGACATTGTAGTGTTTCTTTCACCTTGCATTACATAACCTTCCGGTCAGCTGATAATATTGCCAGCTGTATCGACTATTCTTTCAAACGCTTCATACATCGATCAATTTTCCTTTTGAATAGCCGGCTGACTCTAGACTGCCTCGTGTATAACATCTGGGAGCTCCAAAAATACATTTATGGGAATACACGTATTAAATCCCTTTTGGCATCAGAGAATGACGGGTTATTAAACCAGGAACTCCGCAACCAAAAGGCGTTACCAAAATCCAACAAGTGGGAACCCCGACAAGTGGGAACCCCGACAACACTCTCGATCGATATCTAATGTTTATCGGATACTCGCCTGCAAGACTCGAGCTGTCTGCTTACTCTGCGATCCCCTTCAGGTAACATCAGCAGTATTTTCTCACTGTGCCTATCCGGTGACGATGTAGCTTCGAGCAACGGCCAACCTGGTGTTAGCATTCCCCTGAGTCCCCGGGCTGAAGCTGCTCTGGTTGATTAGATTCCAATGAGCAGCCGGATGCGTGCGGTCCGATTAGCTGGCTAGTTCGAAGCTTCAAAGTCGCGCAGAATTAATAGGTGTCCACTCATCATCGCTGCCTACGCGCCCATAAACTATAACGATGATTCGGTAAAAAAAGCGGCTTCTAACACCAACTGACCCAGTTCTTTCGCCACAGAAGAAGCACGGAAAATATCGTTCTGGCGGGGAATCTGAACGCACAAGTTGGAAAGTTGTCCACTGATGAAATGCATCTGGGCGGTCAGCACGGTGTAGACTCCCGTAATGATAACGGTGAGCGGTTACTTCATTTGTATGAAGATGCCAACTTATTGCTTATGAGCACTAAGTTCCGACACAGCACTCACCGGGGGGGGGGGGTTATTGGCGCCCACCAGCCTCGAACCAGCCTTGGACGCAAATCGATCACATTGCGATAAGTTACCGATGGAGAGGCTGCGTCCAGAAGTGTCGCTCGATTTGAAGCACATGTGTGAACATCCAACATGCACTTGTATGTGCTGATAGGCGGATGTATTTTGGCGGACATCCACGACGACGCTGTGAGTGCATTGACACTAGCCAACCGACAAATCCAACGGTTCTGAATGGCTATCAAAGTACGCTGACATGCAAGTTGAATAAGCGCTCACTGGAGACAATTGATAGTCACAGGTCGCATGTTCACCAGAACTTACTGGCAGCAGACAAATCCTCATGTGGTATGTCTAATCGTCAACATGGACATTGGGTTTCTTCTCGGTCTCTGGAACTTATCGATGCTCACTGGCATATTCCGGCTGGAAGCGAACACAATGAAATTTACAAAGAGATCCGGGCAGCACTCCGTGCTAGCCTGAAGAGAGGCCGCGAATCTTGGTGGTCTCTTCGTGAGTCAGAGTTGGAAGTGGCTGCTGCCCTTGGCAACCATCGAAAGGTAATCTTTCTGATGCGGGAAATGGGTAGCTAGAGACCTGGTATTAGTGAAACAATTTGTGGCGAGAGTGGACAGCCTAACCACAATTTGTCATAACGTTTAGAGTGGTGGGCTGAGCATTTTGAAAAGCAATTGGATCTGCCGAAATTGTTCGATACCTCACCGGCCAGTGATCGTCCTGCTCCGTGGGCAGTCCGTTTAGATCCACCCTCTCGCTCCGAAGTCAAACGTGGGATCGGACTGTTGAAGTTGGACAAAGCCGCGGGACCAGATGATCTTCATCCAGCCCTCTTCAAATTCGGAGGCTCTGCTATTGTTGATGATTTACATGAATTACTAGTGAAACTGTGGAGCAGGAAACTGTCCCAACCAACTGGAGCAGCCCCGTTATTGTTCTCAGCTTCAAAGTAGGCTCGCGCTCGGAATGCGGCAACCATAGAGGAATCAGTCTGATCCCCATTGACTCCAAAGTACTTGCCTCCGTAAGCCTTCACAGACTGACTGGCGCTCGTGAAAGCCAGATTCGAAAGGAGCAAAGCGGGTTTCGTCGGGGTCGTGGCTGCATCGACCACATCTGCACCTTGCGTCAGTTGCTGGAGCACCGTTACACGAATTGGCGGCCTACCGTTATCGTGTTCCTCGATATCAAAGGTGCCTTCGATTCGGTTGATCGATGTGCCCTTTGGAACTGTCTACTCAGGAAAGGTGTGCCCGAGAATTCCGTGCGTCTTATCCGAGCGCTATATGAGCTTTCCACGGGCAGAGTGAGGAGTTACAGCAAGCTGTCGACGCCCTTCAGTACCTCCAGCGGTGTGAGACAAGGATGTCCGATGTCACCTTTCCTCTTCAACTTTGATACTGACGAAGTCATGGAGATTGCATTTCCAGGACACGATTTTGAAGGTGTTGACCTGCGCTCAGGAGAACGACTTCTTGACTTGGAATATGCAGACGACATTGTCCTCATCTGTGACAACTCCCAGACGTGCCAAGCTGCACTGGACAGATTAGCACATGTTGTCAGCCTCTTCAGGCTACGCTTTGCCCCATCGAAGTGTAAAGCTTTCCTCCAAGATTGGCAAGGATCGCCTCCTGCCCTGACCCTTAATGGGATCATCTGGAAGTCTTTCAGAAATTCAATTACCTGGGAAGTTGTATCAGCGCCCTTGGGATCGAAGACGAGATCACAAACGGTATAGCAAAAGCTCGAATTGCTTTTGTTAACCTTCACCATTTATGGCGGCGGCGCGACATCACTCTCGCTCTGAAGGGTAGTGTACGATACAGCGGTACGTTGGACCCTACTATACGGTAGTGAAACCAGGCCCCTTAGATCCACGGACATGAAGAGGCTAGTTACCTTCAACCATCGGTGCATTCGCAGTTTGACTCACATATGGTGGGAACACCGCGTGAACAACGAGCGTTTTCGACGCCTTGTTTAAGGCACAGGAAAAGGAACTGAACGGCTCAGCACCGTCATTTCACACACAAGGCTCCGATGGCTCGGCCACTTGTTGCGCATGCCAGTCCATCGACTTCCGCGACGTGTGTTATTTCCTCAGCGGGGTGTGGATGGAAGAAGAGGAGTATAGGCCAAGCGATGACTTGGTCTAGAGGAAGGTATGTCCTCACTACGGAGCTGGCCTCGGTTGGAGCTTCACGGCTCCCAGCTTCACTGTGTTTCTGTTCATTATGTATAGTCATCCCCATAGTAAAGATTGTACATGAACTATCGCAAAAGTACAAAAGACTGGTACTCATGATTGAGGAGATGAGGAGCAGCACAAGCGCTTCATTTGAAGAAAGCGTGACAGAGAGTGAAGCCCGGTCAGTCTCATCAGGCCGCGTATTAAAACTGAGGAAGAGGACTGTACAACGCGCTGAAAACGCATCATCTGTGGCAGTAAACACCAATACCACTAGTTGCTCAAATATGCCTGCAACTACCACTCCAGTCCGATTGCAATGAGCCCGATCATAGTCTCGTTCATCCTCCAAACGGTTTCCGAAATTCAGAGGGGCTAGACACTAGTGGGGCTTGAAACTTGCTTGCTGCCAAAGGTGACCGAAAAGCTAGATCCTCGGCCACTCCTACCGGTCCCATAGTAAATGAAGAAGACGAAGCTGTACCAAAACAGCCTCCATCGACTGTTTACTGTCCAGCTGGTCGCTTAACCCCAAGTAGAGTTGCATGTAGTATAGCAGCGGTAATCTGAACCAACCTTCCAGAATCGCCGTCAAATTACTCCAACGGAAAACAACTCAATGATGTGAACCAGTGAAACTACATATGTGACAGTATAGGTGTTTTAGCTAAGCCCATCAATTTGACACGCCTTACCCGGCTCCCAAACTCACAGCACTACGGTGAACCGAGACCTCCGAGTTGTGCTGACTTCTGCCAGTGAAGCAGTTTCTGCCCTTTTATCGACAGCACGCATCCGGAATGGGTCATGTTCCATTCGCCTATTCCCGGATATGCTGTGGAGTGAGCGTAGAGAGGCGAAGCACTACTTGAACGAAAACCTACGGAATCCATGTCCAGACCATTCTGGTTTACAGCGTTCCAGAGCCTGAATGTCATGATGAGCGCGAACTGACCACTCACGACCAGGAAAATGGCGCTAAATTTGCGAGACACTCATCCTGGAAAATGCCATAACGCAGTCTATTTCGGGGCTGCGCCGATGGCCAAACTACAAAGAATTTGTTTCGCCGATCGCCAAAGTACTCATACAATCTAAACAAAGGTCAGCGATGGTGCCGAAGTGCTGGTATCCGGGCCGCAGCAGCCTTCCTTCCGAACTCCGGATCAAAGCAGCATTTGTTAAGCCAACACCCGAATGCAGCTACTTAGTCGCATCACATCTTGACAAGAGTTCGGATAACCTCTATCAACTAACTATTGAAACTGGTAAACACACCGCACACATTAGCAGCAAAGAGAGAAGCAAAGAAGTAACGGCAGGACCCATGGAGTTGACACACATGAGTTCGTAATCGCCACTCCCAAAAAACAATTAGTGGCCGACCTTTCACCTGTAGGCACAACATTTTACACAAAATGCACAAACCAACATTTATTGCTAAAAGCAGCGAAACTTTCCTGCATCTACACCAGTGCACAATGTCTCCTGAACAAGCTTGCCTAACTGCGGCTACGTCGTGTCACATGTCTCGGGCCTCATATTCAAACCGGAAACTTGGTTACACTCAGACATTACCGAAACCGCGGTCGCAATGCATGGTATGTCCGTTCTCTGAAACGACCGCTCTGGAAAGGGTGGGGTACTGTTGTACAACCGCAACGACCTGCAGTGTGAACCAGTGTTCAGGTCGGAAAAGCTGATCGTAGGCTCACTTTGCTGTAGTCGGTGACTGAGAAGCAACGACACTACGTTTGGCCTTTGTAATCGTCCTCCAATGTTCACTCCAGAGATAGACCTTCGTCTGACATTATCTTTGGGAAGGGTCCTATAAGGACGATACAGCCATGTTATCATCTCCGGCGACTTCAATATTTACAATTTAGAATTTCCGGCATTCCCTAACTAGCAGTTTAAAGCTGACTTGCAAGAGTATATTGCAAGCATTCCACTCTTCAGCTATGTCAGATCACCCACCCGATTCAGAGACACAAATACACCATGTGTGCTCGATTTAGGGAATGCGAACGATAAGCTTCTGTACAGACATGTGAACAGCCTCCGGAATGTTCAGCGTCATGGTCCGCCACTAATATCAGCAGACAGATGTGCTCAAACCCCGGTAGTTGCACCTAACATTCTATGGCTCCAATGTGCTCTAAATTTCCGACGTGCTACCACCAGGTGCAGCATACCTGTTTCAATCTCGCAGGCGCCATTATTTACGCACGTTACCTTTAGTTCGGCGACCATGTTGAGGAAGCTGCTCTCGTTGCACACCCATAGTCCTCCCGCAGTTCACAACATGCTCCCGAAAGCACTG
Source organism: Dicrocoelium dendriticum (assembly GCA_944474145.2). Classification (NCBI taxonomy): domain Eukaryota; kingdom Metazoa; phylum Platyhelminthes; class Trematoda; order Plagiorchiida; family Dicrocoeliidae; genus Dicrocoelium; species Dicrocoelium dendriticum. The sequence goes on from OX104059.1 coordinate 15,501,509, forward strand.
CAGTTCGTAGCAACGAGGATGGGTGAAGCACTGACGAGATTCTTCCAAAGTTGTCTGGATAAACAGCAGGCCGCTAACATGTAGAAGCAGGGCAACATTACGCCGATTTACAAGAGTGGTAGCCGTTCAAATCCCGCCAACTATCGCGCGGTGATCCTACTCCCGGTGGTTTCAAGGGTGATGGAATCGATCGTAGCTGAGGCTGTAATGGGCTACATCGAAAGTTCTAACATCATAGCACCGGAGCAAAACGGATTCTGTCAGCATCGGTCACGCACCACCAATCTACTTATTGCTCGTGGCAGCTGGACGGAAATGGCCGACAATGAAACCGGTATTGATGTCATCTACCTAGAATTTTCTAAAGCCTTTAACCGCATAGATCACCGCATCCTTCTCCAAAAGCTGCATGTGTACGGAGTTGGTAACCCTGTCTTTGGATGGATCTGAAGCTTCTTCCTTCAGCGGAGCTTTCAGGTTCGAGTTTGGGGCTCGTTTTCTGATTCAGTTGATGCGGACTACGGTCTTCCACAAGGATCAGTGTCGGGCCGCGATTATTCTTGTTCTTCATTAACGACCTTACGAGTATCAACAAGCGGGCAAGTGGTTATCAGACAAATCACGATATACAGCAACAGGACTTAGACCACGCCTTTGAATAGTCAAAGGCAAATCTATTTCCATTTAACCCGGACGAGTACAAAACCGTGCGTGTCCGCCACAAACCCACGTACGCATATAGGCTTGCAGATGACATGCTGAAGACCGCCTCATAAGAGCGAGAACTTGGTGTGATAATGCAAGATGATCTCGGCTGTTCGACGCAGTCCTTGATGGCGTCCAAAACTGCGAAATAACATATTGTTAGGTTACACAGGGCTTTCGGGATGTTCGATCCCTCCATCTTCCCCAAAATGCTCAATACATATCTGAAGCCCAATGTAGAGTAGGCGATCCAGGCTTGGCAAACTTGGTTGAAATGTGATCTGGTTACGCTGGAGTCCGCCAAGCAAATGGCAATGAAAAATGTGAAGTGGTTGTCCCACCTGCAATATCGTAGGCGATATAGGGTCCTGGAATTGTACGGCGAAAAATACCGCAATCTACGAGGTGACCTCATCCTGGGTATTTCAGATTTTGAAAAACTACAATGTTGCATGCCGCCACCTTCTGAAGCTTAGCCGCAACACATAATTGAGGGGTCATAAGTTGAGACTCGCCACTCCCATTCACCCAACTGCGGATAGCCATCTCCAGTCGGTGATTTGTGGCTGTGTTGACAACATCACTTTGTGTTGGATTTCCTCGTTCATTGGAAGAATTTTGAGGAACTTTAGATAAAATTCAGTTTCGTTTCTGATTCTGAATTTTCCGACCGGAAATACTTGTGTTTTCATTGCCTGCTTATACTTCCCACGCGTAGATAAATTGCTACTTGCCCTCATGTAAATGTCCTAAATAATTTGCGTCGTTTTAATTACGCAATAAGGTACCTTATTCTTTCCTTCCTTATCGACACTCATCCGCATCCAATGGAGAGTGCTATTTGACGTTCCGTGATGAAAATCTGAGAAGGAATCAAATTGATACTGCCGATCAGGAAGATGGCACCGGTTTCAAACCACATCAACTGAATTAGAAGCTGCATATGTTATCGTTAAAATATGTCTAATTACGACTTTGGACATTTGAAACAAATGAAGCATTAACTGTAGCAGTGCAGACTTCTACCTTTTCTACTGGTTGTGTATTATGTAATTACTAACTTTTACCTTACATGGGTGTAGTAGCATGTTAAATCGAGCACATGAATTTTTAATGTTATGTAGATTTTTGGTTTGGTTTGACACATCCAGCCAACCCAGATGATGATGTCGGAAGTTTCTTTGCGAAAATCTATTCAGACTCCTCGCTCACTATCTGACCGTAAGCAATTGGCCACCTACAGTTGCTAATATCATGCTATCTGAGGAACTTCATATACTCGGACTACCGTTTGTTTAAAACGGCGGATCTCAACAACTCTAAGTAAACCAATCTGCGGGGTTCTCTTCAGTTCGTAGACTTAGTCGAACTCCATTTTGGATTGAGGAAATTGTAGCGAAACTGATACATGAATGGAACAACACCTCTTTCTGTATAACTAGACGGCTCCTTAGAGACTTAACAACAATTCTGCCGTTCCGTTTGGGGAGGATAAGAGACCCCCAGGACCCTACTCACAACGCACCTCCACCTCCTCTTTCTTCGACAAACCCCGAGCGATTTCATCATGATAACACTAAATAGCTCAAAGGATAATTAAGAAACTCGTTTGTTTATGGGTAAAGATTCGAATTCGAGCGGCGTTATTGCTATCCCCGTCTGCCGAAGGGAAGTAAGCATGCAAATTGTCTAGGAGTGCAGTGTTTGCGAGCTGGCAACTGGTGGAATCGCTTTTCATTGCTTACGGTCGAAGTGACTGATAGTGCCGAGATTCGCTTTAGTGCAAATGGCGGTTCATATTGGGACCATACGATGTTATTCATTCACGGGAAAGCAGTGCTTCTAAATGGCTCTACGGTTGGCCTGTTTGTATTGGTTGCTGACGATACCTGCTTGCCTGGTAATTTCAATCTGAAGTTCACCTAAGCTACTTGGACAGGTACTACCTTAATCACACAGCTGGGCTGAACTAAGGCGGTTAATCAGCCCTATATTGCTGTGTGATAGAAGCTCATCCCCTAAAGACATGTCAGAATTCCGCTTTTGAGACTAAAACATTCACCACAGAATCCCATTTCCATTGTTATTAACAAACCGAAGGGACGAGCTCACCATGAAAACAATGAATAATAATCTATTGGCTGGCCAGCATATCGCCACTTGGGCTGAGCTGATGGCAAAGGACACTGTTGAGCCAAATACCCAACGATCATGCACCTCACTGGTACATCTTGTATCCGCGGTAACTTATACATGATACTGAACAACTGTAGTGCGGTTCCACTCACCCACAGTTGGTACGCGGATTGAAGGCCTAAGCGTTGTTTCAGGATCGAACATAAACTTCCGTGGTGTAGTTTCAGATTATTTATTTACTTTCTAAATGATTGGTTTAGGAAGGAAGTTGTCAGCAAAATTAGCCAATCTGATCATCAGGTTTGAATAAACTCGAGGAAAACATGTTAGCGCCACTAGTCAACATCAAGGTACTTTACGTCACACGTGTTACTGTCAGCGCAGTATACTTGTAACGGGAAGCCAAGGATGACCTCGGTTAAAATTAGCGCCCAAATCGGTCTATGGGTGGTTGTAGATATATGAAACGACGTCCACACTAAAAGCTAGCAAATGTTGTATCGATTCAGGAAATCGAAATTGATTCCGCTTGGGTTCTTTGGCCCAACGGAACTGTCATTGAGTGTGCGAAACATTTACCTGCCTATCTCAATATAACTGCACCGCCGTGAGAACACGATGTCACGTAATATGATGCCACCCCAGTAGGTTTACCGCTTTCGTGTTCCTTCGCAGGAAAATTCTTGAATTTCCCTTCTCATGTCCAAATCACTGGCCATACTCATGTGCAACTCAAAGCTGGTTATATCCCACACGTGCACACAATGACGTCCTGTTTGATCATTCATGCCAGTCGTGAACGGTGATCCGAGTCCTTGGTCCACTACACGTCACATCAGATGATGGACTGCTCGTCAAGGTGTAAACATAGGCACGCGATAATGGCCGTCGCCTCACCATCACGCCTCTGTCGACTCGATATAGTCGCCCATTCCGTGGGGGCTTGGACTGTGTCCTTGGGGTAGTACAGGACTGCGTCTCAAGCTTATGCAAGACGTTCTTGCCGCAGTTACACTTTTCCATCTGTCGTGTGCAATACTCGGCTGTTGCGTTCGCAGGCGCAAGGAGTTCCTAGCCAATTAGTACCTGAGTTCCCTATGACACATCAGCAGAGGCCTTAATTAGGGTGTTTGAGTGAACGATAAAACCTCAGTCCACTGTAGCGATTATCGCTCCGGGCTTCAGATTTGTTTGCAGGCGGGACTCTGGATCGGTATATTTACTCTGCTTGATGATGTGTGAATTCGTCTGAGTTCCTAAGCCAGATAATTCCAGTCGTGGTTTCTGGAGTGGAATTTATGTCGAGGATAATAACATCCTGTTTGCTTGCAGCTCATGGCCTAGACGGGTGGAGATGAATCTTCTGATTCAGGCAGTACTAATTTACCGGAACTTCGACACAGTTGCCATCTGATAGTACGTGCAAAATAACGCAACAATTCGTAAGAAATTTGCAATATTGTTCTTTATATCAGTTATTTTGCCTTATGGAACATTAGTAAACAGCATGATTTCGTTTAAAACATCACCGGAAAGTTCGCAGTTTCGCTGGGACTAAATGATGAAGGGAGCCGAAATCCACTCCCAATGAGAATGGTCGCCAAGTTCACCGTTAGTGGTCATTTTGCTTTTATTTTGCACCTACGAAAGGACTATCCGACCGGACTGGTGGAGCTTTTGCGTGTGTCCTTCTTATACTACTAGTCATTGCCTAGAAATCGCAGCCTCCTATGAATTCCCAACTGAGGACTCAGACAGTGAGAATGTCAACTTCTGACAATACTCAAAGCGGTGGTGCACAACGGATTGTAATGAAAGAATTGTCCACGAGTTTGCGTGAATAATTAATTCAAAAGCTATGACCCAAAAATAAACAGAAAATTGCAAAATGGTATGTGCAAATGAAAAATACCTGGATGTTCTTTGCTTCTCCCAATGCTAATATTTTTATTATATGCAATAGTACAATTACTTTTTGGTTTGAATGGCTTTATGTACATGTTGCATTCATGATGCTCTTTCATCGCAGTTGGGCTAAACCAACTCACACTTCAACTAGGTCTTTTTAATGTGCAAATACTCATTACATTTTATTTGGTTTGTTCTGCGTACTTGATAATCTCCCAACTTACACACGTCGCTCATGCAAATTGTGATAAGCATGTGTAATTGTATCGCGTGGTATGTTGTAAATAACCCGGCCATTTTGTACTTCTCACAGATTCACTTATAACCAAATTCTTCTAAATGCTCATTTAGCGAGTATTTATGTCGTCATATGCGTTTACTTTATTCCATATCGGCATTTTGTCTGATTTGCTGTTGTTTGATATCCCCGGTGTGGCTGCGCTTGATGTGCATGTTTACAAGGCGCCTAGCTGTCTATTATCCACTACCTCGTCCATACTGGCTCCAGGAGACAGTTAGACGTTGATGGAGGGGACGGGGTGCACGGTTCTTGTGGTCGTGCTAGGCTCGAAGAGTGGTTCCATGCACTCAGTGTGGAGCGGACTACGGTCCAGCCACCGTCTTGTGTGCGCTTGATTCCCAAATACAGCGTGCTTGTGTTTGCCTGTGAAGGAGTGTGGGCCGGCTCTGTTGATGGAACCTGGCTCCCATCCACATGCCTTCCGGACTTATTCCTTCGGGTTTGCACTGGATATGGTTTGTGTTGTTGGAGCTGTGGGTGGTGCAGCACAAACCATCCATGGTCCATCTGTAGGCGCAGGCGTCCTGTGGCTGGCCACAGTGACAGGTAACTCCGGAATCGGATGCCGCCAACCATATATAAATAGTTTCATGCATCGCGTTCTGGATTTGCATACTACTGTGGCCTCCATAGGGAAAGCCACAAAACGGCTGCGTCTATAGCTGCACCATAGGTGGCTTGTGCTTCACTATCCACAGTTCCATCCGTACAGTTCAGTGTAAACGAGAAGCAATATGACCGGGAAACATATGGATCGGAGCTCAGTTTCATCAATGAAGCCGGCCCATACTCCTTCAAAATACACAGCAACAGTCTTGGCTATCTTTGGAATCATGCATATCAAATGTAGACTAGGTGGTGGCTGGAAAGAAGCCCTTTCCACATAGGTTGGAACCACTATTTGAACCTAGCAAAGTCACGAGGACAGTGCAGCCCGTCTCCCCAGCAACGATTCACAGTCTTCGGGATCCAGTATGATTGAAGTAGAGAGTAATAAACAGGTAGTCACCTTGTCAAGATTCACATCAAGCGCAGCCACGCATTTCATGTCACACGGAAGGTTTCACGTTTCAAGTTCACATCCCAAAGACAGTCAGTCGAGTGCAACCGGGCTGAGACAACACAGCAATCACGTGCTTCATCCCCTTCCATGTTGGCAACTGCTCAATGGTGGTTTCAATCCAGAATAACCACGTCCGTTCACATGCATTTATCCACAGTTATGAAAGAACTACCACAAACTGAATGGAGAAAACTTAACGTTAATAGGTTGGATTTGAGTTGGGGCTAAGATATATATTGGGGGATGATATGTACGAGGATAAGTAACCAATACGAACTGTCGATGCTTTCTTGACCTTTTGACTTGAACATAAGTCTCAGCCTTTCATTCGGTCAAAAACATGCAAAGCGGCAGTAGATAGCGACGGATGTAGAGATAGGGAAGTAAATGTCCTCAACTCGGTTGCTAGGCGGAAGGAAACAAAAACAAGAAGTACAGTATAACAGTGATGTCCTAACGTTAGAGTCTACCGTAGATGCCGTCTTGTATATATGAAGTCCGACTTACAGAGCTGATGGAGGTGGCACAAGGTGAAATCGCTCTGTCGCCACTCAAGATTGGACCGGTCCAATTGTCTGACATCCGAGGTACGCGTGGATTGCCGAGGAACGTTGCATGCTCAACTTACAGCATGGCAGGTGGCCACATCATACATGCGCTGATGTCCTTTTGGCGTGACCAAAGCAATAATACATCAAGTTAGTGGCGCTGTCAAACATCCCGCTTTCGATAAAGTGTTCAAACTGTCTAGCAAACTTCCAAGAAGTACCGTGGATCTCATACAAGTATTCAACCGTTGGCAGATATAGCTGTTTCCTCTGCTGTGGCGATAAGACGTTTGATATTGATCTGTCATAATATCTCTCGGGTATCTACATTCGGAGCTCATAACCAATTTTTAATATGCGCTGGTTCCTTTTGGATAAAAAATACTAAGTTACTGTGTAACCATTACAGTTGGCCATTTGTAAGACAAATACTTGCAGGCGCCTCTACGCTTTAGCCCCAAACCCCGACAGTGGCTACCATTGAATAAACTCAGCTAAGTTCAATATATCATGAACAATGGGAAATATAGCTATGCTCCCTGTCATAACTGACAAGTGGAACACATGTAGTATAATCAAATTAATCGCTAGCCAGTTACTTGACGGGATTGTTCACTTGCCATGGACTGTTCAAAGTTTATTCCTGCGCAGATTTCCTGCTCCGCCAAGATTTTGATGGCATACTATAAGCGAGAGAGATTGTGTTCGCTTTCTCTCCCTCTCTCTCTCTCTCGATATATATATATATATATATATATATATAATAACGCAAAGTATCGCGGGTGACTAATATTGTGGTTCCTTGTAAGTAACGGAACCAACTCTTTGTCGTCTAACCTGAATTGTGAGGATTTGCGCAACATGCTAAGCTGGTGAATCTATCTAGACTGTGGATTTGTGTGTGTTCCATATTTGCAGGTCGATACAAGTAAAGCCTCATTCAACTCGTAACCTCCAATTGGTATTTACATTGATCGACACTAAGTATACTTTGATTTACCCTGCGTGTATGTGGGGTAGTTGCGCAGTAGATAACAAGGACGAGCCCGTTTGCCTTGAGATGATTACCGGAACCCAGGACGTGCAGGCAACAGGTATAGGGGCTGCATCGTTGCTTTCGCTGATTTTATGCTTTGAGAGATATCATTGGAAATTATTCTGTATCTAAAACTCTGGGATTGGTCAAAAGGGATGTGTAATCACGGTTCCATTGTGCAACTCAAATGTGTATTTGCGAGCAGAATTGAAGTGGGGGCTATATGGAATTTACTCAACTCAATATGTGTATGTGTGCTTAACGATGTCGAGATGGCCGGTTGATGTTGATTAGTGCGGTGGATGTGGTATACGTAAATCTGCGTTAACTTGTCGGTAAATGTGGCTTAGAACTGGCCCACCGAATGGCGTAATGAGCAAACTGCCCCCAAACATCCCAGTTGGATATCGACTCTCCATTCTCCCATGGAACACACTGCAGTGGCCCACTGATAAGACAACTAAAATAGTTTCTCCCAAACTTAACTTCAAACAATTTTCATGCACGGAGGAGCAGTAATGCTCTTCCATGCATTAAAACTAATCCTGCATTTCTGGTGGTGTAACCACTGCACGAACAGTGTCAGATGTTACCGATTTCTTCGGACCATTTGTCTTGAGGTCTTTTGTCGTTTTCCGGAATGTTTTATCGGTGTGGAGCGAATGGTAGGATTTCCGGAATTTAACCACAAAAGTAGGTTCATTGACAGTGTCAGTGAAGGAAATCAAGATTATATAAGCCAAACGACTGATAGCATTCACTATTATGTTATTATTGTTCCTGTTATTTTTGTATGCAATCGGCAAGTAAATGACATTTTGTTGCGTGGCTGGGGTGTATCCATTTCCCTGCAAGGTGGTATCGATCCACGATGGTACTCATTTTTCCTCGCGATCTAATGCATTCAGGTATGACGGTTACAATTTTAGAGGCATAATTTTTAACTGGGAGGTACCTAGAGAAGGCAACTTTGCCAGTGCTTCTCTACCCGGCCTTGCCATAACTCGACAGAAGCCTTGCTTTTGTAGTCATTATCAGTGATTGCTTAACACAGAGAACCGGTTTTACAATTCAATAGCCGGTGAACAGTTGCAGGAAATGAATACATCGACGAATTCGGCAAACTCTCTCCCAGAGAATGTCCATTACTTATACATTTATGAATTCAACGGCATCCAGGAATATTTGAGCACAATAAACAATTTGAGTACAGTGACTTTCACCGAGCATTGAGTGACCTACGCAGCGAAATGTGTGAACACAACTTTCAATGAAGCGGAGTCGGATCACCTTCAATACTTTTGCCTTATCCGATGAAGAAACGTCCACAAAAAGTGCCATTATCCCGATAAAAAGCTAGTCGTTCTTATGTGCATTTAAGATGCAGAATGCATTTAACACTTGTCACCTCAGTATTTCTCCTATCCCAAAAAAGTCATGATTATGTTGCGCTATAACTTCTTTATGTAACCCTCCGACCCTTTCGGCTGAGCTTGCTCAGTGTTTAGCAGTTAAATTGGCCATTGACAAAAGATTGTCCCCATTCTTCAGTCAACGTCTATTCGGATAGACAAAGCGGTCAAACCCACATGACCAACAGTGAATGCTTAGGCGACAAATGACATAAACATGTTTTTTGGTGTGAGGTCCGTTGCTTTAATCATCTAGCCAATTTACAATGATGTTCCATTTGGGTAACTTCTCACAGTCGTGGTTGATGACCTGTCCTTAATAGATACTCCTCTGTAATGATCGCTTCTCAGCGGAACAAGGCATCGAGCTGGATCCGTTAATGGAACATGTACCAGTTTCTGAGGTGGTTGGGCGTATCTATCTGACCACTCCAACCACACGAAGCACGGGTGTACTAGCATGACTGATGGACTCAGTTCTCTGCTTGCGCACCTGCCGAACAGCCACGTCGGTTTCAATGGGACATCGCTTGTGCTTCTGGAACACCTATACCAGTGGCGATTAAGAATGACACGTCGATGTTGCAGTACGCGGACATAGACATTTTCAGCCCATTCGGGTATTGGCGACAGATTTTCCACGGGGCTTGTGGTGGCGCAGTGTGTGATGCAGAGTGCTAAGTTTATCTAACCACTTGTCTGGTTTCCCACCCCTACGCGTTCGTTTATCTGAGGCGTGTAGTTTTAGAATTAGGCGAACTGGACACTTTGAAACCTGTGACTGCGCGTAACATCGCAGACCTATCTGTCTGGTTTTTGTCGATAACTAACCCTGATTTGCACCCAATCGTTGTACAGGTTAACATTGCTCGAGACTGCAGAGATAAGGTATTTCGAGTACTAGCGTTTGGTAGTCTAAAATGTTTAGTAGGATATGGATAAGCTGCTTCCACACGAGTAACGCTGCTCCTAAGGAAAACTAGTTCGCTTAAACCGACTCGATATCTGAAAGACACCGGAGTTCGGAATGCTGTATGAGGACCGCCGAATGATGTGGTAAATTTGAGTAGGGTTCATCTTAGGAGGAGATCCCTTCGAGGTCTGTGCAACACTTAACGAATTAGGAATTCCAAACCATGAGTTTTCCACATGTGACCCTACCCTGGATGTTGTGTTGGATGTCGGGGTGAAGTCTTGACCGGAACATTCAGAAGACATTGGGGTGAAAGCGTTGGTCATTCAAGTCGTTCTGGGAATCTTTTTACGTTGCAGTATCTAATCTTTGCAATGAAAACATTGTGTACACTGGAGTTAGTCAGCTGTGTTCTGCTACTACAATTAGACGCTGCTCCCGTCGATTATAGACTATAGATTAATGTAGGATGGCGATTAATAATGAGACGTTCCGCCTGGGACTACATGCTTTGCTTAAATTCCTAATTAAGTGCGGCATATCACCGGATTAAATTTAGGATCTGGTCCAGTCATAGCATGATGATAAACCACTCCTTCCAATTTCTTTAAGAATTTGGCTTTCGAATAGCCGGTTATTTGTTCGTAGATAGATGGCACTAGGTTGATTAAGAAACGGAAGGCTTGCGGCGCAATAAATGTAAGTATCTTTCCACTATCCTATGCCGCATTTGTTTGACGTAATGACATAATTGTCTGTCTCAACTATTCAATTTCCACTTACGTAGCATGTATGTGTAAGCCTGCACTTTTCACCTACTCACCCGAGTAACACGGACTGCAACTTCGCCAAACACCTATCGGCATGAACAGTGCCTATAAAGCAAGCTGTCATTGATCACTTAGTCACACTGGAAAAGAAGCAGCGAGACGCATCGTATTTATGACAGTACTACTCTCGGGCAAAAAGATTCGTATCAGAATTACTTTCCTATGATAGCAATGCATCAAATGATACCAGACGGTGTATGCAAGCAACATTTGTGGAAAATGCTTGTATTTATGCTCTACTAGGTAGTGGCCTTTTTAACATACTAGTTTACATGGTGCCGCCTATCCGTAACAATACAACCAGCGCATGTGGTAGTAGACATTAGTGCAGAACGCACGTATTTTGAGCAACTTCGTCTAAATGAAGGGAAAGCGTTCTCTGTCACATTCCGGTACAACTAAGCTGCGCCACCCCATTTACGTCGCACAACATTCCACACGCTGTTTGCGTGCATTTCCTTGCCGGTAGTGTTGTCCACTCACCAAGACCCATCGGAGTGGAACGCTTGCCCGCCTGTTGGGTATTAGCTAGACCTGTGGGTCGCACTCAAATGTGGCCCCGCTGACCGAATACAGCATGAGTCAGCATCGATCCGATCGCTTTTTGTCATTCTCACCGTGCACAAATGTTTCCAGGGCTGTTATTGAATGGCTCGGTGCGCACTGTTACTGGGTCGACTGAAATGCCACCAAGTTCAAGCGGCTCTTTATTCATGTATATGGTCGGTGAACATCAAGACCTTCATTTGTTCATCTGCGTTCGCACCTTAGCTAGTCAATTGAAAGATTTGAGTACAGTCGCTCAGAATATCTCCCTCTCCCCCTTATTAACATTGATCATTAGTGGAATATTGTCAGTGCAGAAAACATCACTAGGCGTCGTTAATTTTATAATTTATAATTTGATAATTTGATAAATGTATTGAAAATAACTTTAGCTTAGAATAAAAATCGTTTGCAATCATACAGAATTGCACAAGGTGCATTGATCGTTGATGTAAAGTGCCGCCTCTTTGAGTCCATGTGACACATAGATCCAGTAGAAGGGCATGATTAACGTAAGCTATGATGGCGAAGTTTAGGTAACCAACTGCTCGGAGCTAAGACCAAGATCTAATCGCGCATTTTTTGAAAATGTCCAGTGCTGGGTAGAGAGTATCGGGGTTGGGAAACTCGAAGGGAAAGGTAATTCCGTCGCCGCTATAGACGGCTGTATTGTTTAATCCGTTTCAGTCAGTTACCTCTGAGTTTGGTGTTGTGGCTAGGTTACAACAAATGGTTGCGTTGTTGGTTGTGGTGACACAATATTTGGTACATACTATGAGTTCGCTGCGCAGCGTCGTCGTAAACCCCAAGTGACTTCAACCTTCGCTGGTACGAGTGATTGCGTAAGACTTTGACATACTTTGCTACTCTTCGTTGAGTCACACCAGCACCTTGAGGTCACGGTTCAACCAAGGTTACCAAGCTGTGATGGCGTATTCAATGCGAGACCGCACGTAGGAATTGTGCATCATTGGGAAGATTAATGGTTCAAATCCCAATTGCTCTTTGCAGCAGGTCCACATGTGTTTATTTCCTCTTTTCGAAGCTACCACAGCCCGTTTGAATAGTTGTCGTCAATATGTATGAGGATGCCAACGTCACTTGACTAAGAGCTGGTCTGTAATCCGAGTGCCCCAAACACATGCGTGTAGTCATGTCCATGGCGTAATTGCACTATGCGACATGTGTCTAGGTTGAATGGTACGGCGTTTTGAATTGGCCAGTTAGAAATCGTGTTAAGATTGCACTGGAGCCATTTGTGGTCGTAGAGCCCTCTGATCCTTCGCCATATCTTGATGTAACCTGCGAGCAAATCTGAACAAGATTGTCAAAACTGTCTAACGGAATCGTTTGCTTTAAGTTTACTGGTGCAAAAATTACGGTTAGCACAGGTACTTTTAGTAAAGTGAGTGTGCTTTTTCGCATTTTCGCTTTATTTATCTCTCTTGGATTAGGTCGTTTAGGCGATGTCGGAAGTAAGTAATTGCACTGCCGACGTTGTCTACGAAAACGACCGATGTGAGGCCGCGGAAGCGGATTGTGCTGCTGCATTGCTTGTTAAATACCACTTGAAGCAAATATTTTCGATGACAACCTGTGTGGCTGAATCTCCGATTGATGTTGCTGCTGAAATCCAAAAGAAATCTATTAAGTTCATTGTGACAGCTTGAAATCCCGTTAATTTTGGAAAAGGCTGTGCACAAAATCGATAACAACCATAGGACAGATGACAAAACATACAATTTTGTGCATTGTCTGCATTTTGGGTTAGTTAACGTTAATAACCTAATGTACGGATTCAAATATTGTCCAGCTTAGTAATCATATGGAGCCAGTGGCAATTACAAAAACTATTAGTTGGATGTGGTTTGCTGTGGTTCAGCTTCGTTCTCAGCACGTACAGGGTTTAATGTTGAGATAGTAAACTTACCACTCCGTTTCCATCCTACTCCCAATTATGTTCGGTCTTAGTTTAGGAGACCCCTGTCTGCCTGTATATGAAGAAACACTCGTTATGTCCAAGAGGTGAATGAGCGATTGTCATATCTTTCTATACTACTTGCACTTTTTACGGTTTGTCAGTCTTCCTCCTGTTTCTCCCATTCACCTGAGGAATTCACTGCAGACTGTCATAATTACTAAATAGCATATCGAGCGAGCAGAAGTTAAATTCTAAAAAAACATATCTTCGCACAGCATGTGTCTGCACGGTAGATTATACTCTGGCAACTAATGAGCATATAATGAACAGCCTTAATCATGAAAATATATCGCTTCTGGATGACTAGTCTAGTCTGCTTCTTCATTTAGCAGGCTATAGGTACACGTTTGCATGCATGCGGAGATTAGGGCAGCTGTTTCTGCGATCCCGCTGACGGAAGCATCTGGTTGAATCAAACTGTTATTCATATCGGACGGGCAGCTTAAGTCACACTGCCAAGACATTTACCAAAATACACTTAACGGGATATGTTAGCGACGTAAATTCTACTCGACATGATTCGTATTGGTTAGCCGTCCTCTGTTCCTTTGACAAGCAACAAGATCTTCAATATCTGAAGTAATCTCATGTTCTTCTAACGCCTCATTTCGTTGACAGTGAGCAATAATTTTTACCTCTGGCTTCTGCTTACAATATGTTTTAGGGTGGATCGAATGAGTATGTTTCTACTAAGAAGTGGAACCATGACGTTCGATTAAACTGTCAGACACAGATTTGTCAAAAAATATTGTGCTCGCCTTATAGCTTTTTGTTCAATGAAACAATTTCCGCAAAATTACGAAGATAATGAATGGCCAGAATGATTTAGCAGGGTTGCTTTCTTTTACAGTATGCACTATTTCAGGTAAGCCAGTGAGGTGGCTTCCTAAGTGCGATAATCTAAGGATGACCATATAATAACCTACATTTTCATGCCAATGTTGAAAAATAATCCACAAATCACAAATATTAGGCCGGATTAGGTGTTAATACCAAGTAGTGTTGTCTAAGCTGCCCTACATGCACCGTGTTCATTCCAACCCAGCATGTTCTAGGCAGAAAAATTAGCGATACAACCAGTTGACACATTCAGTTTAGTCACTGCTGTTCTCCGAAAAGCACTCAAGGGTACCAACATCTACACTCGTCCGGCTTAGCCAAGCTCCGCGTCAACCGTTATTCCAATTGAACATGAGAGACAGCTGCAGATGGACCTTGACCAGTGTCTCCCATGGCGCAAGGGTGAACAATGCGAGCTATTGGTCCAAACACCACCTGACACCAACATGTGTGGCCAATCAGACTCCGTGATTGTTGTCGATGTGATTGGTTCTCTAGTGAAGGCAACAAATATAACCGGCGCGGTGTCAGATGCCCTGGATGGTTTGTTGCCGATCATGGCCGATTGCGGTGTGGTTATTCGGCATTTGGGGACGCACTCTAACTGCGGAGCACCAGGAGGACTGGTGAGTAGGGTTCACTCTGAATCGGACTCCTCCGGGTTTGTAAGCGGTAGCGCGAGCAACTCGACCTTGGATGGGTCAACGGATTCCATCTCAGATGCGTCGGCTCCGCAACCACTCCCTGGTCACCGTCGCTCTTCTGGTCAGCGATTGGCGAAACTAATCAGCGCATTTACTCCTTGTCGAGGACGCACGGCTAGACGTAGTCACTCCCTTGGAGGTCCGATGCGCTCTGGTGAAATGCCTTATGTGCGAACAAATCAAACTCACGACATTGACAGTGTGGTAAGTTATGATCTTTACGTAGTATTGTGACCATTGTTCCTTGTGCATATCGGTCGCTTTACATGCCACTGCAACGGTGGTTTGCTCATTTGCGCCCACAAGTGTAGCATTACCTATACCCTCAGTCTTGGCACTGAAAATGATGTTAGCTACTTAGGTGAAAAAGTGAACTACCCGTTCTTGACATTATGGGATAATAGTTTAGATCAACGATATTCGTACTTTATGAATCATTTATAGTTTAGGTCGCATGCTCACGGTTGAGCGACCGCGACTCATCGAGTTCTTGGTGATATACTTTGGAGGTTTATTTCGTACGTACGGTAAAGCATTCAGTCAGCTGCACAGGAGATAAACTGTTCGCTTTAGATTAATTACACCTATGACATCGGATTGGAAACCATCAGCCGATGCAGCGCTAGATTGTGAGTATGCTGAGCCAACTTACTGTACTAACAATTCATCCATGTATTCGCCTGCCCCTGGAATGAATATTAATGCTAACCATTGTGTGCCGTCATACTATATCCGGGGTCAATGTGCTCGGAAGATTTCCTGCACCTAAGCAACCAGAAGGTTGTAATTTGTTTCCCACGTTGAGATCCAATTTTCAGGCGGTTTTGCCTAATGAATCTATCATTTTACCAATCCGCCTGCATCAGTTCAAACAACACCAACAAAACGAGTCACGCTCATTCGCTCGGTTTGAAGGCGGCGTTGTCACATACCGATGATCAAACAGTTCATTAGATTTGGGGGTTAACGAATCGACGAACATTGATATACTCATGAGTAGGTGCATTTTATTTAATTATTTGCTGTGGTACATATCTACCGTCGGGGGACGTTCGGTGTCAATATGGTCTTCTACAACGTCCGTAACTTTCATGTCATTGGGGGATAAGGCGCACTATGTCGCTGTCAGCTTGTAAGTCATGACGGTCCGAAGCTGTCCCCGTGGCCTGGTGCCATATGCTGCTGACTGTTGATGCAAGCCACTGGTAGTCATAGGTTAGAATCCTAATAGATCCGATGGCTGCACACTACTGATAACTGCAGTCTAGCGCTTTCCCGGGCATGTGGAGAACTATCGTTTCTGGGAGCGGGTGGAACTAACTATTAATTACTCGTGTCTGTACGTTTTCAGAGTAATCCAACTTTCGTTATTTATGTTCAGGTGCGCCCCTTTACCTAATCAGAGTTGTTGTTGTTACGGTACGGCTAGTGGGTATTACACTTGAACAAAGCGTAATCGTCCAATGAGCTCACATAATATCAGCATAAAATCAGCACATAAGTCAGCCATGCAGCCACTTCCGGTCACGTGTGAGTCGGGATACGACGTCACACGCATCAGCACGGCTGCAAACCAATGACTTGTGCAGTTCAAACCCAAAGCATTGCGCACCCGGCTCGAGTGATGTGTATGCCAAGTTACGTGGTTTTAACCTTACGCTGCAAAACCGGTTATATCTGTCTTTGATTTGACGTGTGCCAGGGGATACGAACAGGCTGGGAACTGCTATCTTTTCTATCTGTGCATCTGGTATAATCCCTTAGGTTGTCCCAAACGAAACCGGACAAGTTTACCTCGTCGACTGTCGTTTCGTTTTCAGCTACGTGACCGTCGCGCCTCTGACAGTCCCGAGCAATCTCGCTTGCCCCCATCGATCGATGTCCTCGGAAATCATAGCCATTCAGTTGAGCTGAGAGGGCAGTTTCCTCAACTAATCCACTCTGTCAAACTGGATATGCCTACTGTGGAACCGTCTTCTGAAGTGCTGGAATTTCGTCGCAAATGGCCAGCTTCCTTTGCAACCTTGGTGACTAACTATCTGGGATTTCTATCGTTCAGTCCGGAGGATTCGGCGCAGATAAGAGAGGCCCTAGTAAAGGAGGCAAAGTCAACACCGATCACTACAGAACTGAACATGGCCTCGGCATCTATCACAAAGCGGGGATTCACACCGCAAAAGATGATCCATTCCAGAGAGACACGAGGTTGTGGTGAGCTTAGTTTGGCGTCTGTTTCTAACATGAACGGTTAACTTCATTTATGGGCTTTAATACGTGATGGTTCTATTTTGTTTTCCAGATAAGGATTTAGAACACTGGTACATTGTGACCAGTACTATAATCAGCCATTTATTGCAAGAAAAAAGGTGTGAGTCCAACAGGTATTTGTCAGTGTTTTGTTCAACTTATCGATTACTTATTCATGGGCAGCATTACAGTTGCCAGTACAATACATGGGTAATATGAGTACTACATCGGTAACCACTGTCGTTCATTCCCTCTTGCCAAGACCTCCATCTATAATTTACCCATCACTTACATTTTCCCCAACACAGACAAACATCGCTTCATTCTGCGCCGACCGGGAAATCACTCATGCGTAAACGAACTGGAACGCGCCCTTTTTCCCTCCAAGCGACGTCCCCTTTCAATGAGCGTGAGAAATCATGCGTCCGACACACTGGACGATCGTTTTCATCAACTTCCTGCTGCGGCATCAGAAATTGTTGGCATTTTAAATCGATACGACTCGTTGGTCATCGCCTGCTTGCTATCTCGTGTCCTGCGGCGCCGTGGCATTGGTTTGATTCCACCTCATCTGCGTCGCCATTTTCTATCGCTTGTCAATGGAGTGAATCAAACCGAACCGATTCAACGCAGAGCTATTCGTCTGTTGTTCCAATTGGTCCACAGACGTTTGATAATTTCGGTGTTGCGACCTTTGTTGGATCTGCTTGCCCACGTGGCGAATGAGCCCGAATGTGAGGTGGACCAGTGCAGCCTGGCCGTGCTATTTGCTCCCGTCTTCTTCATGGATCGAGCCACAACCACACCGGCATCTTTGGCCAACCCATTGCCGAGTCACGTGGTCGAGCTGTTCGTATCATTTGCTCGCCGCGATCTGCAACAACATCAATCGGTTTCTAGTCTGTTCCAAATCCCTGTTCTATTTCAAGAGGACTGCGCACGAAATTTACGACTTCTCACTGTAAGTTCTTATCGTACTATCGTGCTACGGTTTGGCTGCATAGTTGGTGTATACTGTCCCCTTGTTTGTGAACCTGACAGGGAGACGGTAATGAGTTGTGTGTGTGAGGGGGGATATAAACTGATTAGGCACAGATGTTCGTGGACTGTTATGGGAAGGCTCATTAATTGGTTTGCATTGGGAATTGGGTGCCAGACGCATCATGACATAAAGTTCGACTGGGTTCACGCATGGCTGCGCACCGCTTTGCGGTCTGTCGTTGAAATTCCTTCATTCTTCTACTTGGAGCAACCAATGTAACAGGGCAAACAAGTGCATACATGGTGTTATTAGATACGCCAGGCTTGGATGAGTGTCACACTTGGTCAAGTGGGCATCCCATGTTCGACCGCGACTGGTGGAATTCAGCGTTATCCGCAGCTTTACACACCCATTCGGGGAGTCTGTTAAACTCTTTTCCATGGGTTAACATTGCATGAGCATTTCCTGATCCTTCATTGCACCAGAAGCAAAGAACATAGATTAGCTATTATCTAGTTTAAGTTTAAGTGGGTCTGGAACAGTAGGATAAATCCCCGTGAATGTTCCTTCCGTGGCGCGTCGTCGATCCAATTATTATTTGTCAGCGATAACTGGAATCCAGAAGAGTCAGCTGAGCGCGCGCAAATCACACCACGGTCAACCAATTAATCCTCACGCGACCTACATTAACAGTCCCAGCCGCACCGGTCACGTGAGATAAGAAGCAGAAGTACGAAAGTAATAAGAGCGTCAAGAAAAAACGTAACAGATTTAATAATTCAATAAGGCGAGTAAGCTAGTACGTGAAGGGGAATGTAAAGAATTTAAGGCCAAGAGCGTCGAGTCGGTGTTCGAACTCTTTCACCGTTGTTGCCAATACTACATTCTCGGGCAGTGCATTCTAGGAATACACCTTTCGGCGTGATAAAGAAAGTCCGCCTGGACTCCATCCGATGGAGGTTTGTGTAGCTTCATCGAGTGACCTCGGAGCGATGGAAGCCGATCCGTTTGGAAAAGCCTAGATATATCGGGTCCGATTTTACCGGTAAGTATGCGATAGGTCAAGACTAGGTAGCCTCTATGGTGACGATAATGCATTGTGAACATTCCCAGCGCAAGTAGTCTTTTTGGGTAAGAATGGTTCCGTAGTCCATGAACCAGTTTGAGTCCAACTCTCAACACTCCACTGACATCATGTCTCTGACTAAGCAAGTTGGGCAAGCCTGGATGCAGTATTCCAAGTGTGGCCTGACAAATACTGAGAATAACCTAACAAACATATCGCCCGTGATGGTCCCGAATACCCTGCGGATCATCCACAACATTCTGAAACCCTTGCACCTAGCTTTCCTCCAGTTCTCACTGGATTCAAGTTCTGAAGACAACGTGACCCTTAGGTCTGCCAATTGGGGAACATGGTGTAGTTCATAACCGCCAAGCAGGTAACGCGTTTTGGGGCCATTTGGCCCTAATCGTAAGATGTAACAGTGCATAATTTATGAACAAGTGCCACAGAGCAGCCCAGTCCCAAACTTTCTCTAGGGCCGGTTGTAGAATTTGGGGTCCTTTCGAAGTCAGACACTGTGTGCCAAAACTTTAGGTCATCTGCAAAAACATGAGAGATGGTACCTCCAACATACATAGAAAATAACAACGAACCCTGAGGGACCCCACTGAGGACTGACTGACGGAAAGACATACTGGACCCCACACGAATGCACATCTCTCTCCCTTCCAGAAACGTGGTGATCCATTTTAGTGCACGTCCTGATATTCCATAGTACCGAAGCTTCAAGGAGAGGCGAGAATGTGATACCGTGTCGAACGCCTTGGAGAAGTCAATAAACGCTACATCTACTGCATGACCCCGATCCAAAGTATCCACCCAACATTCGCTTGCAACTAGCAAATCAGTCAAGCAGGAATGACCTTCTCGAAAACCGTCTTGAAGTGGACTGAGCAGAACGAACTCCCGCAGGTGGTTTTCAACACATCCCTGACCAACTTCTCCAATACCTTGACCAGTACGCTTGTCAAACTCACCGGTCTATTATTGGCAGGGAGATGCTTGTCGCCCAGCTGATGGACCGTATTTACCTATTAGTTCGAATATATACTGGATTGCCTGCTTACCGCGATTATGTTTTTGGTGATGAATGTTGTGAGCTTGAGTAAACATCAAAGGCAACGAAAATCTGTCTCTCATCGATGATCTCAATCATTCAGGGGCTAACGGGCTGCTTGCGCTTTTAATTTTATATACGGAAACTGATCAACCCATATAGACCATATTGGTTTTGAAATTCTAAGGGTCGGTATCCCATTTGCCTACAAGTTTCTTGCTCTGAAATCTGTTTTATCCAGTCTCAACCATTAATTGTCCGCATGAATTTTTACTATATATATTTTTGTTTATATTTAATGCAGTGCCCTAGAAGTATCAGCTCTATAGATTACCACCCGTATTTAACAGACAACTCAGATTACTTAGTTTTTACTGCATCATTGTGTAACGCCTGCGGAGATGGAAATATAGCGATTTGCGCCGGAAATTAGTCTGCAAGATAGCTAACTTTATGAGATTATCCACAATGCATTGGATACCTACGTCGGAATGGGGGATTGAAATGTGTGATTCATTTACAACTGCACAGAGTGCGACCACATTGTTATCGGTTTCTTCTTTTCTATATTTCGATAGGAGCACGATGATCCCCCTTTATTCTGTAGTCTGAGGTATTGTGTGACCATGACTCAAAGCCCAAGGTGTAGAAGTGTAACTCCAGACACGATTGTTGGATCGATTCCAACCGACCCAGAGGCCAAGTCTGTCTTTCCAAAGGTAAGCGTAACTCATGCGCGTATAAGTACTTTCCTCTGTTTTTCGTTTGTTGTAATTTTGTTCTACGCAAGTTTCTAATTTCGACGATGAATTATATCTGAAATGACAACTTTGGAGAGGGCAGATGGACGAATTAGCGAAATTGTTGAAATTAACCAATGCTCAAAAGGGGTAGTCAGAATATAATGGAGTTCATGGCTGTTTGCCTGCCTCCTTTCGTGCAGCTCGTTCTACCGATTATTCTTAAGTAATCAACATTCTTATGCATGGTGTTTCATTGGGCTAGCGACAATCAGCTGCCTTTGTTACGCGTGACGTAAGCATGACAAATCCACATTTGTATGAAAGCATCAAAATCTCACTGTGGCTTTTGGTAGACGGATCAGCTGACCTCTGAATGCAGCGGTTCCTTGATCCCGTAACGCTTGCCCTTTGCTTACCCCAACCGACAAAATTAAGGTTGGACGGCGTTCTTCTTGCAAAGATGTGCGTGTCTCAAGCTTGTAAGTGTTCGATACTCCGTTGCACAATTTCCGTATTAGTGTAACGTCGTGAAACCTGAGGAAGTACCAAGCTAGTCTACTAGATTGTTTAGCGCGTTTCACACATTTGCATCATGCAGGCTGTTCGTTACCTTGTTCAATAAAGGCGTCATCACATTAAGTGACCGCGTACACATATTCGCCAATTTTGATCCACAGTAACATGCTTTTTTGCCATTTTCAGGTTAATTTGACCTCGACCTTTATGGCAAAGCGTCCTAGGCAACGGTCTCCCTTAGTCGCCTCTCCCGGTGTAACTCCATTGCTGAAAAGCGTGAGTCATCTTCTTTTGCTCTGCGCATTGCGCAATGTTTGTTTGCTTACATCAAAGTAAACTGCGACCGTCTGTCATTGTTCGTTTCGCGTGACGCTAAACTCATCCAACTGGAGCAAAAAGGCAAGAATTTCAATCATGTCGGTATAACCTGGTGTTCCCGTTAGCTGACAACTTTAGTTAACGCCCCTACATCATGAGTAGAAGAGCTCTGATTCGCACTCCCATTCTCATGATATAGTATGAGCTGAGTAGTGTCGAGCATGGCACGTTACTCTACATAAGCCTTCATACCTCTTCTCCTTCCCCTCCTCAATCAGGCTCTACTCAGCCCAACATTGGATTTCCGTGTGCGACGAACGCCAACAAATGGTGGACCGAAAATGTTCATTCCCTTTCCCTGAGAAGCGTATGCATCATATCGAGGAGTGAACTGAATCATCTTGTAAAATAGTACACTGTACATACGTGAAATTTATTCCGCATGCGCCTTCATTCGTCCCGTGGCCACCTCTGTCATTCGTCCTCCGCAATTCGTGTTCTCTCGGAGTAACATGACCTTTGCTTTGTGATCTTTCTCTCCATTCATCTGTTTTGTTTTCCAATTTATATTTGCATTAACATGCTAGTTTCCTATCACACATAATTTTCTTGCTTGTGAATGCGAAACTAACAGGTTTTCCAGCCAACACAGTGCTCTCTAGACACAACCAGTTCCATTCGCTTCCATTTTGTGCGAAATCGGTCTGCCGGTGTAGGTGACACTGCGTGATATTGGTTACTAGATTATATTGATGGGTTAGGATGGTAGTTGAGCTTCTGATAGGTTGCTGGGAAATTCCTGCCCAGTAGTAGTTCAGTATGTTCTTCGCTACTAGTTGGGCACGCTGTTACAAATGAGGATCGGCACAATCTCATCGGGAACGCCATATCGTCTGTGGAACCTGGCTAATGTTACCACTGTCCCATGAGTATTGCTCACCTCCATAGGCGCTCTCGGCTTCTAGACCCAGGGAACGCTGGCATGAAATTATTTATTAAAAGTAAGTTTTACGTTATTCGAAGAGAATTACTTGCATAACTGGAGGATCAGTCGAGTTTTATCGTATCCATCGCTCACGTCGAGTTGCCAAATTTGAACGAAGGACAGGGATTCGTACCGCCTTTGAGTAAGAGGGTAAACCCAAGTTGAAATCCCGTGAGCTCCGGGAGAAAATATGGCTGCTAAATATTACAAATAGAAATAGACATAAATGCGGAAATTTATGAGTTTAGCTGCTGTTAATGCATTAGAAATAAACAAAACATTTATATAACTCACAAGCGTTGATTGGGATTTATGCAGCCTCTACATTTGCGACAGGCAGTTTATCTGCTTGTACCCTGAAGGGCGTAACCGACTAGCATGGATTATGACTAAAAGATTGGGCTGAGACAATTCCGCTCAATTTCCAGACTATAATCTCTATGCATGCATGTGTTGGCTGGGAAATGCTGAGGTGCCCTGGTGAAATTTTGATATGGTCCACCGCAGATGCGCCCGATCAATCAACAGCACTACATTTTGGGCATCGGCTTAGGACCACCAAGCTTATAGCTGGCGCGGTAGAAGGTGGCACATCAACTGCTTCCACGCACGCCGCCCCTCTAAAGATGGCACGGACGCTCTTCAGGCTCCTTATTGTGGCATTACGGACAATCCCGAGTAACTGTTGATTGATATGGTGGGTAGAAGATTTTGGACAGGTGGACACTAGTTTATAGGGTGTGCTTTTGATCCGCACGTTTGATCTAACGTTCTGACATTCTTGTGTTGAGCTTACGTGCCTCGTAGTTGAAGTGCGCAACATCCAAACGGCTAACCCATTTCCCTTCAACACTTTGTGGCTTAAGTTTAGCTGTTAGTTGCAGCTTGTCCTTCTGAATCCACATTGATTAATAAATACGATGATGGCATCCGCGAATTAGCAGCACTATCTATACAGCTCCAGTAGTGGTGGCTTGCAGCCATGTGGGATGCACCGTGTTTGAGTGGGGCTAAGTTGACTACCATTCAGGCAGACAACAACAATTTGTTCCTTAAAGAAGTGGACTGCCGATTGGGCCTTTTCAGGTTCTTCCGCTAAACATTGTTCGTAGAAAATAGGAGTGTGAGCACCACTCATGTCCTCGAGAAGTGATGCAACAGTTGCCTCGAAGCGGCTTCAAAGCGCACGTTGGATATCATCATAATCAGACGGTCTGAAATGACTGAATAGCACTACGCTTCTCAACCTGGGGGTAATTATCCCCAAATGAGTAAAATGGAATTTTACGGGGTAGATATTATTTTGAGGATTGGGTTATCAGTTAGTTGCTCATCCAAATAAAACCAAATCCGCTTGAAACAGCGGGAAACTAATTATCCAACCCTTATTGATTAGCCATCACTGACCAATCATTAATGAGTGATCAATGAATTAGACTATTTTCGGTAATAAATTTATTACCTGAAGTACAAACACAGGCCGGCAGAGTATCGCAACTAGTTGCTGCCTCTATCGGCTGGATCATCGATAGTTGTTCTTTTGATTCACGCAGTTGTTCGCCGAGTCGAATTACAGAGTGAGTTATCACTAGGGTAGATGCATAAGATGGCCGATAGGTAAATGAGTGAACGAACTAATACGTGGTTGAAGGGACAAAACGGTCGATCAATGTTCATGACGTATTCAAACAGGGTGGCGGCAGGAACTTGTCCTTCGGGACGGACTGGGAAGGGATGGTTGGAACAATAAGAAACCACCGACATCTGTTCATATTTGGTTAGGGATCACGCATCAAAGCAAGGAGCCGAATGAATTTGGTGCACGAATCTAGATGTGCATTAGCTGAAACCGCACCAAGTATACCAAAAATAGGTAAAACCAATGAATAGAAACCACCTCATTAACGCACACTTCCTCTTGATTACTTATAAGTGGCTCAAAAATTTGTGTTCTCTTTTAATGAAGGATGAACAGTAAACAAAATTGTACCAAGTTTCCATAATTTAAAGCTAGAAAGACAATCATTTATAGTTAATTAGATTGTTAAAGTAAACTTTCGGAAGGGGAATCTTTTATCCCGAACCCGAATTGTGGGTAACAGCCTCAGAATAGTTGAGAACCTATGTTCACTAGAAACCATATATGTGCACGACAAGTCGGTTACACGTGTCGTTTTCACCAAAGCTTTTGCTGTTACTACATTTAAGCTGCCGTATAAATGCATCACCCTCGTACAATGAATAAGGATTTACAACGGTCAAAAAAAAGGGATTGTTTCACAAGTCTCGTAGGATGACCGGAATGAGGATTATAAAATAATGGTCTAAAATGACAACAAGAAAGGAGCATTCTGATTTAAGGTGATTCACCGGGTTAATCACGTGAAAGTATATGCTGCTCTGCTCCCTGCCACATGAAGTAGATGGCTATTGAGTACACTGTTTTGTTTGTGTTACTTTGTCTTCTGATGGAATGGGATTATGTCATGTAATGTAAATTGGATAAAGTGTAGTGTAATCGTAGAGGCAAGCTGAAAATTTCATCTTCTTAGATACACGCTCGATTCAAAATGGTCTGTAGCCTTAAATCTTTTCCTAAGTCATTCAACGGCAAATTTTGTAATACATATAACATTTGATAGACCAGTAAGCATGCATATTTACGTCCTAATCATCTCTTCTAATCGAGCAAATCGTGGAGTAAGTTCTGGTATTGAACAACCTTCATATTCGGACTTCCTAGATGCACAACCAGGCAATTCACAGTTAAGTATACTCTGCTGGCGGTCGGATATTGATTTGTTAGGAAATCTAAGGAACCAACAACACGCAGTTATTGGTCGGACATCACTCAGCTTTTGGATTTCTTTCCATGCTAGTTATATTGTGATATTACCAAAGTATATGATAATATTATCGTGCTTGCTCAACTTCAGCCGTTGTTCATCTGTTTGGCCTTTCAAATTTGGTATAAATCTCACCATAAATATTCATCGGGCATCAACCATTCTGCTACCCTGATCATGCGCTTGCAAGGTAGCGCACTTATGTAATTCGGCATGTTGGGCGTCCAGGTCTAGACTGTAAGTCGGTTAATCTATCAATTATTCGATGCAGAGACTTTGTTTCTTCATCTTCTGCTATATTCCCGAAGATTGGATCCGATGACAAGTTCCTAAGCTACAACTATTTGAAAGAGGGTACAACCAAGTGAGGGTAGAGAGGCTCATGTCAAAGTAACGAATTTTCTGTAGTGCTCGAAGACGTAATAGCAAGGATTGTTCGCTATCTTATTTTTATCACGCTAAACACCCTACGGGACATGTCAAACACCTGCTTTTTTACCCGTTATAAATCATTGTTCATTGTATTCGGCTACATACAAATACGGACTACTACAAGACTCCGCGTACACACCCAGCTACTGCCCTATGCAAACAGAATGCATCGTAAGTAAAACATTAAGTACGAATGCCACCTAGGTCGTTGCAATCACCATGCCCGTGGACATTTCGGTTTACTTTCATTGAATTAACAGTATGATATGGCAATAGCAGCTGTCTGTCAAACATGACAGTGGCAGCAAACATATGAGTCATAAATTCGCCTCTATTGTAAGAGCATAAGGAAGAAATAAAACTCCGTGATACTTATAATCACACAGGTACTGTACCTTTAACAGAGCGCAAAAATTGTGCAACTATGTTCTGAGGTGCGTGGTACTGTGTGAAGGCTTCATTAGATAAGCTGGTGCAAGCTAGATGATCATTCACTGACCACTAGCCAGATGGGGAACTGTTGGTATCATGTAGCAAACCAGGAAACGTAACCAATCAGAAGGGAAGGAAAAGAAAGCATGCAGCAGTCAAAGGCACTGAATTCTACGGCGGCGTTCGTCCTTGTCGGAATACTTCTAATACGTAGTACAGAATTTAAGCAAAGCACGTCCGTCAGACCGCAGTTAGGCAAGGACAAGACACAGTACCAAACAATGGGTAGCGGGCGAAGCAGTGCGACAAGGCTCATATGACACACGAGTTAAAGCATGAGTGAGGAACTATTGATTGAGCAGTGCGAGGAAAATCAATAAGAACGCGGTGTGGCTGAAGTAACTAGTCAATATCAGTGACGGATGTAACACCCCGTCTTCCCATGGAGAAAGTCATACAGTGGGAACGCAAGGTTCAACAAGTTTATGTACATGTTGAGATTTGCGAAGTGGTAAGCAGTTTGTTGTGTACGCAGTATGCTGAATGGTTTGGTCCACCGTCGGCTGGACTAAGTCAGATACAAATTGATCTGTGCAGCTATAGACACAGTTTCTCTCATCAAGAGAAATATACTATAATAAAAAATAGTAATATAGTGTCCTCATTTTCTCGTGTTTCAACACAACGCGGACGTATGTGATCTGAATGGCGCATCAAGACGCGACTATTTACCTCTGGGTCAGCCTGGGTGCCATCAATTGCGACCACGGTTGAGGGCTGTCATGATAGTGCGTGGCGAAGTCGTATATACACAGGATCTCCCGGCTGGAAAACAGCATCGTGATCTCAGTCTAACGTAGCTGTCTTGTTTTGTTTCGCTTCTAGTTGCGCTCGACGATTAGAAAATAATAAGAGTAATCTAGTACAAAGTGTGCTGCTGAACATCAGATCCACGGGGGATTTACCCGTGGCTTCTGTCGGAGTTGTTCGGTAGGCAAAATGTAATCGATTTAATCGCGGTTATACAGTCCCCGATAACTGCTTTAGCAGGCCTGTTTTAACGGTCTGTACCACCCTTTCCGCTAATCCATTTGACGCAGAATGATATGGGGCTATCCGTACGTGTTGAGTGCCATTGTTCTGCACAAAGCTCTCAAAAACCTTACTGGGAAAACAGGGCCCATTATCTGAACAAACAATTTCAGGTATTCCGAAAATGGGAAAACAATGATCGCATCTTTGAAATGGTTGTTTCAACCGTGGGATGAGACCTTGGCTAAACATCGATCCATTTCGAGTAGGCATCAACCATCAAAAGGAAAAATCTTCCGTTCAAAGGAACGAATTATTCTGCATGGATACGCTGCCATGGCTTTTCAGGCCAAAGTCAAGGGTCTACTGGACCTGGAGGTTTATTCGACTGATATTGTTGGCAGACATCACAGGTTTTCAGATAGTTTTCAATTTCAGCATCTAAGCCGGGCAACCAGCAATAGCTGCTTGCAAGGGCCTACATTCAAGCAAATCTTGGACGTCCATTGTGAAGTGCATTTAGAATGATGGAGGGTGCTTTCGACGGTGGAAGTAAACGTGAGCCCCAAAACAAGCAACCAAGGTGTATATTCAACTCGTTTTTACAAAACCCAAAAGTTTTCAACAGCCGGAATTCTACTAGGCCAGCCCAGTTTCGTGAAACGTATCACGGAGGCTAGTTTGGGATCCCGATCGGTCCATCGAGGTATGATGTCCCTTGTCAAAGGGGAAGTGCCGACGTAGTGCATCAAATGAACTAACACCACCGGTTCATCTATTGGTCTTTCGGGAGTCCCGTGCGGCAACGGACTCAGGGCATCCGACGTGCAAAAATTAAATGCCTGGAATGTAAGACATTTTGTATTCATATGCACTAAGGAGTAGGGCTTCTCGTTGCATTCTAGGTGAAAACATTTGATGGATCCCTTTGGATTCACCCAATAAGAATAGCAACGGTTTGTGATCAGCTTGGATCTCAAAATTACAGCCCCAAATATACTGGTGAAATTTCTTGACACCAAAAATAACTGATAGGGCCTCTCGATCAAGTTTTGAGTAAATTTTTCGGCCGGTTGTAAGGCACACGAAGCAAAAGTAATCGGATGAATTGCAACATTCGGCATTTTTTGACACAAAACTGCTCCAACTCCGTATGGAGCAGCATAACACTGAATAATCAGAGGATTTTTTCTATCGTAGTGAACTATAACTGGCGCCGATGCTAAACAGTTTTTAGCAGGAATGAAATCGGAACGATGCTCATCATTCCATACCCACGGGGTGTTTTTATGTAGCAGTGCGTTCAAAGGAGCTAAAATAGTTAATGCCCCTGGTAAAAATCGACGATAGTGTGATAACATTCCTAAGAATGATCGGAGTTCCTTAACTTTTTTAGGCTGCGATGCCTGTATGATTTGGGATACTTTATCCTGCAAAACATGCAGACCTCTATTATCAAGTTTGTAGCTAAGTTAATAACCAGATTCAGAAAAAACCACACTTAAATTTTTTCATTGTAATTCCATTCGCTTCCAGAGCTTCCAACATCGTCCAAGGTGTCTTCAAATGTTCAGCATCGCTTCGCCCAGAAACCAGGATATCATCCAAATAATCACAAGTAAAAGGTATATCATTCACGATGTCATCCACAATCCGCTGGAAGATGCTGGGGGCGGAGCCTATTCCGAAATGAAGAGGGATATACGGAAATATTCCAAGACGTGTACGTATGACGGTTAATTAGCCTGAGTCCTCATCAAGATCAAGTTAAAAATATGCATGAGTAAGATCAAGCATAGAAAATTTTTGACCACCGGATAACGTAGCGTACATATCTTCGATGCGGAGCAAAGGATACCTTTCCACCTTGGTGGCTGGATTGACAGTTAACTTATAGTCTCCACAGATACGAACGGTACCGTCGACTTTGAGTACAGGAACGATTGGTGGTACCCCAATCCGAGTTTTGGACGGGCAAGATTAGTCTTCGTATTGTAGTCTTTGTAGTTCTGCTTCAACTTTTGGACGCATAGCGTACGGTAATGTTCATGAGTTGTAAAATTTGGCATTGGTGTTCTCCCGTAGATTAATGGAAGTTTGAAAAGATTTCAGATTTCCCAATTTATTTTCCAATAAATAAACAAATTGGTTCAACAGATTGTTTAGACTGCTGTCATTGCTCACGACCTCACAAATCTACGTCGTTTCTGGGGACTATCGGATCCAATTTCTGCCCAAGATATTTGGTCCTTTCCCAGGTACATGAGCAAAGCTAGAGTTAATTCCTGCTAGCCGTGCCTGACATTAACCACACAAATTCCAAAGATCCTAATTGAATCTCCCTTGTAGGTTTGAAATTTGGAGTCACACGGTTGAATCACTGTTTATAATGATAATTTCATCCCCTGTATCCAGTTCCAAATCGATCGGTTCCTTCTCGATCATCAAACGAATCATATATGGAGGGCACTAGTTGGGTGATACAATATTCAAGTATACGGAATTTAGGTCGTTGTCTGGGTCTTCTAGTGCGTTTCGCTCCGTAAGCGGCAGCTTAGTATGGCGCCTCGATTGAGTGAGATTGGTTGGTGGGGCGGGTTCCGATCTGAAAACGCGTGCTAGGTGGCATTTTTACCACATTTCGGTAGATGCCTTAGTTGGGGTGACATTCAGAAACACGAGCTTGTTGCATTCCGCGACGATAGCACGCAGAAAGGTTCCCGGGGTTCACCTGGAGTCCGTGGTTTAACAACTGCTTGAACAGCATCGACGACTGTATGGGCAGTGAATTCACGTAGCTGGTGCGAGATATTCTCCCTTTGTCGAACGATTAAACAAACATTCTCCCACGTGGTCACTGACTCGTTCAGAGGTAACAATTTTCCCGTTCGTTTTTGTTCAGCACCCCGCAATGAAACATTGTGTTCTCATGTCTTGTTCAAATATGTCGGACGGAATATTATTGTATTTACACTTGGGAATAAACTGATGAATGTGTGTAATGAAGTCGTTGACGCTCTGGTTCGATTTCTGTACAAGCTTTGAAAAGCTATAGCTCGTAGTATAAACATTCTGTTACAATCCACACGGTGTGGTATATTTATCCAAGGCCGAGGTAATGGTCTCACAATTTTCTACATGTAGAGCATAATAATGTCGCTGGCCTTAATCTCTCAGCACTTGTTTGAATAGTCGTATTTTGTTGGACTCCGATAGTGAAAATATAGGATTCAGAACAGGCGGTAGTTCCAGGTAGTTAATAAATGCTTTCTTGCACCACATCCAATTTGATAAGGTCGGTTTGTTCTTAGCGGAAGACCAAAAGTTAGCAGGTGGATTAATGATAGGGTTCATCTGGATCCTGTCCAGTAATACCTAGCAACGAATTCAGAAAAAGAAGGTCCCCAGACCGCAGTTAAGCGAGATCAAGACACAGTACGAAACAAAGTGGGGCGGGCGAGGCAGTTCGACATGGCTCACGTGACACACGAGTTAAAGCACGAGTAAGTATTGATTGGTCAATGTGAGGAAAACCAATAAGAACGCGGTGTGGCTGAACTAATCAATATCAGTGACGGATATAACAAATTCAAATGGTGATAGCTCAGTTTTGACCAAATAATGGACGTCGAAATTGGCAACTGAAATTGACGACAATACTCAAAAATGATACCCGAAAACAAAGCCCTAACTAGCAGGCACGTTTGGCGTTGAATAGTGTGATTTAATTTCTTTACATAAGTTAAGTCAACTCCGTTGTGTTCATCTGCACATTGTGTTATGTCATTCGTAAAGGTATTTTTCCAGTCATATTGACCTAGCGAGTATCTTTTCACGAAGGTGGGTGGCTACCAAAATTGCTTGGGTTCAGTTGTGCCAGCTCAAGCTCATCACCTTTGTAGCTTAGATGTTCAATCTGCGTACCAGAGCTGATTGTCTTCCTGACTTACGAATCGCTGCTGTCCATCTTATCAGCTGGACAAATGCATCAAATGGGGATGGGCACAAAATGAATTGCGCTGCAGTCTAATCGTTGGGACCTGTAAAGTTTCACACATATGTATGATCATGATGTTCCTTTTCTTTTATATAATGCCAACTTACAATGCTGGATCCAAACTATATTGACTTCCCCCAAGGGTATCAAGTATTTGTCAGAAGTGGTTAGTTTTTATACTTTTTGGCTAGCGAAATAACAAAAGTGTGGAACCGAAGTACCTATAAGGTGAATGTAAATTCTATACACACAGTCGTTTCAGTTATCCGTAGAACGTGCAGCATGATAATGAGTCTAGTGTAAGTTAGGACAACCAGCGTTACATACTTCTGATATCTCCACTGTTGATCATCAGCAGACACTTATCCTAAATGCGTGGGGCGAATCCGCTGGGTTCCGTAGCATTTTGGACTTTCGGATTAGGTAAAATGTTTTCGGGTACTACGCTGTTTAATTTTCATTGTGAGAATCCAAATTGCCGAGGCATGCTGTTCATACACATGGCCCCGAATATTTCGCCACTCGTTAGGATATGTGAGCGGAGCTCATCTGTGCTCTTTAGACACCAGGACAGAAAGGTATCATTTGCTTAATGGGAGAAATTACCCGAACTACTCTTCGCCACTGCTTTAGTGCAGAGCTTATATTTTGATCAACCAACTTCTAAAAATAATATGTAATATAATCCACAGGATCCTCCAATATGATTACCTGGCTTGTCTCGTGATTTGAGTGGATAGCAGCGTCATTGGTATCTCCACAGTTTTTCAAACTCCGTCACAGGCGTCTAGTTCTGTAGATATGCTTTATTTCAATCTTTTGCTTATAATCATTTTCAGCATTTTAGTGCAGACATTCAGCTGGATATATAGATAGAATCCACCCCGGTACAATTGATCAAACTAACTTCTACGGATCCGTGTTTGGATGACTGGGATATGTGAATACAAAGTTGATTACTTCGCTTAGTGCCAAGAGGGTGCACGTAGTGAACGCTCACAATTATATAAAATTCGGAAGCTGGTGGAATCGCTAGGAACTGGGGACACCTGCATCTACAGAATAGGGACTAATTTGAAGTACTTGTTGTACCATTGGATTGCGACGCAATATCAGTATGGACCATGATTCGCCTTAAAGTGATTTTATGCTCATTCAATCACTGGGACTGTAGCTGATAAAGTAGATAGAAATAGGGTGTGGTCTGCTCGAAATCACTGTACTCCGCCTCGCGATGTGACCTTGGGTGAGCTCAGCAACTATTGATAGATTACCTCAAACCCGAGGCATTTAGGAGGTTAGTTGAGGCCTTTGTCCCTTTAGATACCGGGTCAGCTGGGCCACCGGTTGACACAACGGTTACTGATTGCTATTGGCGTGTCCTTTTGAAGCACGCGTTAGGCGAATTTGTTAGGACGTTCAATTCCTATGTTGACGGCAATAAGGGGATGTAAGAAAATTCACAGAGGATTAAACTAAGTGTGAATCGCGGCCCACATTGAAGCTGCGCGTCGCAATCAATTTACATAATAAATGCTCGGTATGTTCAACCAATCAGTTCTTAAAGTTTGAGACAGGCGTTGCCCACCTTGAGTCGCTGGCTTAGAGATGTATGTTTCGGTTAAGTTCGCAGAGGTCCCTTGTTCATTGTTTGCTTACTCCACCTGAGGAGATCAATTGGAACAATGGAGCAATGGTTTATTACGGGTAAAAAAGCATCGTTTAACAAGTCCCGTGGGATGGAAATTATCGCGAAAACCAATTGCACAATAAAGTGAAAAGCGTTGTGGTGGACTCACCATAGACTTATGTAGAATGGTGGAGATGTTCGCGTATTAAACGTATAAATCCATCACTCCATTGGTTAGGCGTTTGGCAAGAAACGGTTTGATTGCGTTTTGTAGCCCCTGGCTAACAAGTCATCGAATGAAATGTAAGTGAGACAATGCATCGTCAACACGTTTTTTAAATATCGCCAGATTGGGAGCAGAGACGACATAATTAGGGAGGGCGTTCCAAGGCTGGCACACACGGAGAGAAAAGAAATTTCTACAGCATTCAAGCCGGCTATAATGAATTGTCAGTTTCAGAGGGTGATCTCTTAGTTTAGTGTTGTGGTTCAATTCCCGCAGCGGACGGCAAATGTGGTTTGGGTTCTTCAGAATCTGGTAAACCATTATGAGATCCCCCCGCAAAAGCCGATATCGACTACTGTAGATTCTTAGAGGTTTCATTCTAAGCTGATAGGACAAATGAAAGAGGCCCCTGACATTCTTGGTTGCCCGTCGTTGAGGAGTCTTGAGAGCAACGAGATCCTGTTTCTGTCACGGCTGCCACGCCTGAATAGCATATTCCACGTGAGGTCGCACGTAGGCGTAAAGCATTTGGGGAAAGATTGAGGTTTCAAACCGAACGAAGGCTCTGCGAAGAAGGCCGAGGTGTTGATTCCTGGTTCTCGTCGGCTTCTCTGCTTGTTTTGAACACCCGAGGTCTTCCTGTACCAATACACCCAGGTCACGCTCCTGAGAAACCTTCGCCAAGGTGTGGTCTCCAATCTTGTAAGCGCTCACCAGATGGTGACGCAGATGCATCACTTTGCACTTAGCTATGTTCAGTTGTAGCTTGTTCCTCTTTTGCCATTCGTAAATGCAATCTAGGTCATGTTGGAGCATATCCTGATCTGCCTTGTTACTAATCGCGCGCCATATCTTGACGTCATCGGCGAGAAGCAGGAAGTTTATGGAGATGACTCCTGCCAAGTCGTTGATAAACACCAGAAATAAACGCGGTCCCAGCACTGAGCCTTGTGGGACACCACATTCCACCTCAATTGGGTTAGAAAGTGATCCCTAACACGTCCTTGAAGCTTTCGTTGGTAAAGGAAGTTGTCAATCCAAACAAGTACAGGATCTCCGATTCCGTAACTTTGTAGTCTTTGAAGCAAGATACGGTGATCAAGGCGGTTGAAAGCTTTGGAGAAGTCCAGATAGATGACGTCGACTCCGACCCCATCATCGGCCACTTCCGTCCAACTACCTCGTGCAATAAGTAGGTTGGTGGTGCATGACCGGGGTTGACGGAAGCCATGCTGTTCCGGTACCAAAATGTTGCATTTTTTCCAGGTAGTCCATTAGAGCCTCAACGACGACGGTTTTCATCACTTCGCGAGCACAGGGAGGAGAGTCACTGGACGATAGTTTGCAGGATCGGAACGGCTACCGCCTTTAAAAATAGGGGTTATAATGCCACACCTCCACATAGTGGGGACTTGTTGTTCAAAGCACCTTTGAAAGAACTGTGACAGTGGTTCAACTAGATTGTTGGCCACAGCCTTCAGTGCCTTCGGGCGGATGTTGTCTGCTCCTGGAGAACTATGCTCACGCATCGAGAATAACTTCCTTAGCACAGTTGATGGCTTGGAAATAACATTTGTATACGAAGGTGTCGGTAATGTGCTTGATATTATGGGACAGGTAGATGTTGCGAGTTCAAAAATTGGGGCGTATTGCAGCCGCAGGGCATTAGCTGCTTCTTTGGCGCTTTGTACTCTACCGCCTGTCTTGAAAAGTGGGGGGATGCCATGCTTCACTTTATGAAGCTTATTGACGTGTCTATATAGCAGTTTGTTGTTTGCCATGAACTTTTGGCTAGGCACCGTTGATAAGTTACTTTGTCCTCACGGACAAGTTCAGTGCAATGGTTGGGTCAGGAAATTTCGCCAAGTCTCTGGGTCGGGGTTAAGCTTGTAGGCACGCCATGCTACATCCCTTATCGCCAGGCATTTTTGAGTCCTACTCCTTATAATTGAAGGCATTTTTGCGGGACGAAGGTGTTTGGTCTCTGATGCTCTGTTGACGATGTCGCTGAGTTTCTTAACGAACTCTGCCCAAACGTTGACAAGGGGACTTTTGTTTGAGAATTCCCAAGCAGCTGCGTCGGCGTGTTCTTTCAATACCTGGTAGCGTGTGATTGTAAGAGTTATTTCCGAGGGTTCACGTAGATACTTTGCATAACACACATAGTCAAACATTAGTACTACATGGTCACTGAGACCTACTAGACTATCCATCAATACTCTTCGAACTTGAGCTCCCCATTCGTGAACACGGTCCAATATGGACGGTTTGTTTGATGTCCTGAATCGAACGGAGAGTGGTAAACACTTGGAACAGTTTCCCTGAACATGGGATTGAGGCAACATCTGTGCAAAACAGTTCAAAACGTTGTTAGATTTGCATTTTGCCACTATTCGTTTCAGGGAACGACTGCACACTTACGATGACATATCACATTCGTGAATCCTGAAATATCGTGTCGCATATTTTAAATATTACAAGAGAACGACAGGAATATTCAAGGTTGACAAATGTTATAACGTTTTTCACCATATTTCGAAAGAGTTGTAAAGAATCCATTTCTACTTTCTCTATAATACAGTATTCAGTATTCAGTAGTGGGCGTGGTGACATGATTGTACAAAGGAATATTAGCGATCAGTTCATGCAAGTCTGCTTGGAACTGCTCACTGGGCGATGCCGAAACCTCCAGATCGTGTAGATTGAAGTCCCCGGAGATGAGAACGTGGCTGTACCTAGTGCGTGTTACTCTGTTTAGGCCACGGATCAAGCAGGAATCCATTTCCAGAGTGGACGTTGGGGGGCGGTAATCGATAGCTATGGGACATGTGTCGTTGTGTCTCAGTCGGAGACGGCACCAGAATGAGTCGGTAACGTGTGTTTCCAGGTCCTCAACTATTGTACATTGTAGATCGCTGCGGCAGTAGAGTAGGACCCCACCTCCTCTGCTGGGGCGGTCGTTCCGGGTGAGTGACATTCCGGCTATCTCAACCTCAGCATCAGTCACCTCTTGATGTAACCAAGTTTTGGTAATAGAAATTAGGTCCCAAGCATTCGAAACCTGACGTAGTCGAAGTTCGTTAATTTTACTGAGGAGCCCTTGAGCGTTAGTGTACATACATGGAAGTTTCTCAGATTTAATCAATGTTTCAGAATTTGTACAACTCAAACGTGAAGTTTCGCCGACCAGTGAATGGCCGGCGACTCAATGGATGGATGAAGCAAATGAGTTTACGCCGACCATTAAAGGGTCGAAAGCGATTGGAAATGGAAACGTTGCATTCGGTATTCCTCAGCTACGGCCCATTTGATCGAACTAACCAAGGTGCAATTCAATGGGGATTACCGTCCACATAGGGATTGTGTCTCGCCATTCTTCACATGAGTGCTTCAAATGCCTTTTCTACATTTCAATCAAATCTAGCCTAACCTATGACAATAATGCTGCCACAAATTCAGGAGGATTGCAGTTTTATCTTGAAAGGCCCATCGTGTGTTTTGGATGCGGAACGCAATCTTAATATATGAACAATAAACAATGAGTTTATACAGGTTAAGAAGCGTTGCTTTACAAGTCCCGTTTGACAGTTGGTGGGGATATCAACATAATAATAATGAGAATAAGGATAGTAAAATAGTTAATACTTTAAATGTGCAAATAAGGACTTATCGTTTGCTTCGCCGCAGTCCTGCGTTCCTATTAGATTCACAGCACCCACAGTTAACAACAAATAATTCCAGGGTAAACTCCAGGTGTAGCATGGAGACGTAGTGTTAAGTGCCAAAGTGTAAGTGGATGGATGCATCGTCCAACCGTCTTTTAAATACTGTTAGTGTCGGTGCAGAGAACATCGATTCTGGGAGAGCATTCCACGGATGACAGACACAAATGGAAAAGAAATTTCTGCGGCACACCAGACGACTGTATTTTTCTGCGAGTTTTAATGAGTGGCCCCTCAGGTTTGTATTGCTGCTGAGTTGCAGTAAATGGTGGCACACATGATGTGGGTCTCGCAGAATCAAGTATGCCATAATAAGGTCGCCTCGTAGTCTGCGATAGCTTCCACTGAACAATCCCAGTCGTTGCAGCCTCTCCTGGTAGGAAAGATCGTGCATTCCAATTACGTTCTTAGATGCCCGGCGTTGCGGTTGCTCGAGTGCATTAAGGTCGTGTTTCAGCCATGGATGGCAGGCTTGAATTGCATATTCGACATGGGGGCGAACATACGCACTGAGCATTTGTCGAAATATGGAACTGTTTATTTGTCCAAACGCCCGCCTCAACAGTCATACATGTTGGTTCCCGGTCTTCGAGGCCTTTTCCGATTGTCTGGAGCAACCCAAGTCATCTTGAACCAGGACACCCAAGTCACGTTCGAGAGTTGATTGTTGTAGTGTATTCGTTCCGATTCGGTATGAGTAGCTGCTTTGATGTCGGATGGAAAGTACCTTGCATTTACTGACGTTGAAATGCAATAAGTTTCGGGTCGACCATTGATACAGCGGATGTAAATCACGCTGAAGCACATGTTGGTCGGTGATCGCCTGGATCCTGCGCCAGATCTTGATATGGTCGGCAAACCTTAGGAAGTTTGAAGCGATTTCCGGTGCAAGGTCATTAATAAACACCAAAAATAAACGTGGACCTAGAACTGAGCCTTGCGGTACACCAAACTCGACTTGTATGGGGTCCGATAAAGAGCTCCGAACTCTGACCGCTAATTGTCATTGAAGTAGAAAGTTGGCGATCCGGCTTATAAGAGGGTCTCCGATCCCGTTATGCTGCAGCTTGGATAGTAGTATCCGATGGTCTAGACGATCGAAAGCCTTGGAAAAATCCAGGTAGATCACATTTAACACATTCTCCAGCGTCAGCTGCCTCGGTCCAACTACTGCGTGCAATTAGTAAATTAGTTGTACATGACCGCTGTCGACGGAAACCGTGCTGTTCAGGAGTGATGAGGTTGCAGATTTCCAGATAGCACACCAGTGCATCGGCAACTATGGATTCCATGACCTTGGAGAGTATAGGAAGAAGGGTTACTGGGCGGTAGTTGGAAGGATCAGTTATGCTTCCACCTTTGTGAATCGGGCTTATTATTCCAAGCTTCCACATGGCGGGGACTTGGTTCTGGTCTGATCAGCGCTGGAAAAACTGGCTAAAGGTCCTGCCAGTTGGCTTGCTGCTGCTCCCAATGCCTCTGGACGAATGGTGTCGAGACCCGGCGAGCTGTGTGTGCGTAGAGAAGTCAGCTTTTGCAATACAGCCTCTGCGGTAAAATTGATGTGGGTTAGTCCTGGTGAGCAGAAGACAAAGCTTGGTAGATCGCTTGGTGGCAAGACTCTTTGAAACGTGGGGGCGTATTGCATCTTCAGCGTGTTTGCTGCTTCCACAGCTGTTCTTGTTGGGCCATCAGCCATTTTGAGTGCAGGAAGTCCTTGCCTCACCTTTCGTAGGCTATTAACCTGCTTTTACAGCAGTTTGTGGTTAGCAATGAATGTTTTTTGCGATGTCCTGCAAATAGCGGCCTTGTCTTATCTTGACAGTTGAGTGCAGTGGTTACGTTGGACTAAGTATTTGCCCCAAGTTTCTGGTGCTGGAGCCTCTGTACACTCGCCATGCTGCGTGCGTAGTGTCATCCATTTTCGAGTTCTGCTCCTAACGAAAGAAACTGATTTGCACTTATTGCAAGCTTTTATCTCTGAAGCCTGTGCAATCAGCTGACTGAATGTGTTGACGAACTCGAGCCAGGCGACTTCTGGGGGTTCTTCTTCGAGGAAAGACCAAGTTGTGGTGCTGACGAGCTGGGCGAGTCGGTCGTACCTTGTGATGGTTCGCACAGTCTCATCGTTATCACTCAGATATTCTGCATAGCAGACGAAGTTGAAACTGATGACTGCGTGATCACTGCGACCACACGGGCAGTCTAAAACCAACGCATCAATCATATACTCCTCGTTGGTAAGCACAAGATCCAGCACAGTTGGCCTGTTACCAGTTCTAAACCGAGTGGGCAAAGTGATGTGGTTGTAAAGAGGAACAGTAGTTACTAGATCTTGTAGATCGGTTTTGAATTGTTCTCCAATTGTGGCAGGGACTTCTACACAATGTACGTTGAAATCCCCATGATAAGAATGTGAGTGTACTTTGGTTGTAAACTGCATCTTAAAGCAGCCGCTAGGTGGTAGTCGGTTTCGGATGTTGAGTTAGGGGCGCGGTACACCAAGACAATAAGGCAAGCGTCCCTGCCTTTTAACTGCAACCGGCACCAAAGAGAGTCGGGGAACTGCGAGTCTGAATCCTCCACAGCTTCGCACTGTAAGTCGTTTCGGTAATACAGGATTACCCCTCCTCCTTTTGTGAGCCTGTCATTCCGGATCAGAGACATGCCCGGTAGCGAAACTTCAGCGTCCGTCATTCCCGTGTACAACCACGTCTCGGTGATACCAATGACATCATACGAGCCGGAAGCTTGGCAATCTTTCAGTTCAGCCAGTTTGTTAGAAAAACCCTGAGCATTTGTATACAAGCAGGCCAGTTTCTCGGTCTCTAGGAGCCCACAGAACGGTGAAGCGGTCACGTGTGGGAGAATGCTGACCGATGAGAGGTCGGCAGTTACTCGTTTTTTTTGATGGGTCAATGATACTTCGTTTGCAACTTGATTCAGCCAAGGTGCGTACCAACCTTCGTTTAGACCTACGTCAGAGTCCATTAAAGCAGCAGTCAAGTTATGCTTTCGTACATTCGTCGGTATGCTTGCTGCTTCATTTGCTTTAATATTTGAGCTGTGCAAAGTGTTTGCGACCTTTAACCGAATTTCGGAAGGAAGATGTTTCCGATTTCTCCGCCATCGATCCAAAACATCCTTTGCTTGTTCCTCTGACTGAACCACAAGTTTTAGGATTCTAGGGCCGCATCCTCTATAATTCGATGAGAGAGGTATCCTGGTGAGCGATAATGCCACAACATCATCCAAAGAAAGTGTTTCACGAATGAACCACCACTGTTCAAAATCGGGCTTTCCGGTCTCTTGAACATCGTTAGAAGGATGTTCTGGCACGCCATGTATGAAGATTGTGTTTAGGCGGTCTTGCTTGCTGTGCCCCTCTTCGGTTATTCGTTTTGGTTGTCGCGCGCTCCAAGGGACATCAGGATAGATACGTATCGCACAGGATTCGTGTTTTAGCGCGCTTGCGGAGAGCAAAACGTTTTCTACGTCGGTGGAGGATTCTAGAGTTACTCGAATAAGTCTGGGTTCGCCATAGTGTGGCGAGTTCGGATGACGAGTAATTCGTAACAAGTTTATGGGCTTGGCTTTGATACTCATCAGCATGAACAATGAGTTCCATTGTTCTTGGTCGTCTGATAACATATCCCGCAATGTGATGGCGGTAGATTCAGGGACATTTGAGCATAAAACAGTCCGGGCGCTGTTTTTGAATCTCTTTTTCGTCGATCTACAAGGTATGGTACTCATCTGTCCTGACTTGTTGACAAGTGATTGTTTGCTGTTTGTTCTCTATTCGCGTTGACGGTGTTTACAATGGCAGAGGACGCAACGGCGGCCACTCGATGGACCCTTGCAGCAATCTCTGCATATGTAACCGATGTTCTGGGAGGCTTAGTCTCGACAAGAGATATTTGAGCTACAGGTACCAAGGGTTGTTGTTTGGCTGCTTCATCCTTGTTAATACTAGATGTCAGGTCTAGTGGAATTTGCTTAACCAGACGTTTTGAATGGTGCCTGATTTTCGTTGTCGTGAGTACTGTTTGATTCTCGTAGGTACAGTCTGTTTTCGCCCGGCGTTCTACCAGAATTGGAGAAGACAACGATGGAGAGGTGGCTGAGTGCGGTTCAGTGGAAGTGGATTATTCAACATTCCGTTGTTT
The DNA here is from genome assembly GCA_944474145.2 of Dicrocoelium dendriticum. NCBI lineage: Eukaryota > Metazoa > Platyhelminthes > Trematoda > Plagiorchiida > Dicrocoeliidae > Dicrocoelium > Dicrocoelium dendriticum. The sequence goes on from OX104059.1 coordinate 15,542,832, forward strand.
AGAAGCCGCTACGCTTCTGTGGTGCATACTCGCTTCCATTGAAGTAATCTTATTGTTGATCCTCTGCTCTGCTTCTGCGATTAACCGGTCGCATTTCTGAGCTAGGACAAGCAAGCACTGAACGAGTGGGATGGTAGAACACGCAGTACAGAACCAAAATGCATCTTGGGAGCTATTTCGCTCCCGTAACTGTTGTTGGGACACATTTGCACATTTCGTATGGTACCATTCCAAACAGTGCGAACAAGCCAGACCGATTTTTACTACTCGATGACATTCACCTAACCCGCAAATGCCTTTCGTTGAGAGTCTCTTCGGTTTCGCCTTTCTGCCATTCAATTTGGTGTCGTTACCTGACCCAGTGGGTTGGTTAGCGTTCTGTACTTTTACAGCTTTGAGAACGGCGCCCATCGGTCAGGCGCGCGTGGGGGTTGCAAGGTCAGCTGAGCGGTCGGCGTGGTCGCGCGGGCCGTGTGACGGGTTATGCAGTCGCACTGGCTGACAAGGTCACAAGGAGTGGCGAGTGACTGGAACCTGAACAGAGCGCTGAACACAGATTGACAGATCACAGATTCTTTCACAGCTGTGTTGAGAGACACTGGGTCGGGATAAGCTTAGGCTTTTCGGCCTGCCTCGAGTATTCTGTATAGAATGGTGTCACATAGGAAGGCAATCGGCTCAATATGACTGAATTAAACGCTTGCGCTTAATCACAGATGCCAGCGAAAACGGTTGGTGATGGCACAGACTCTAATCGTAGAAGATATTTCCACGTATGACGGATAACTGTGTAGGGCTGATAAATCCGCTTCGAATGAGCGTACAGTGACAACGCTGCGAGAAGATGGAAAGAGGGTAGAGGGGAATAATGCAAATGAACTAGAGCACGCACGTCACTCGTGTGTGAGGAAGGAATCTAGATCAGGGTGATAATTCAGGTGCATATGTTTCAGCCCGTGGCCAATGCACTCAAGTTTCAATTCACATAACTTTTATATATAACCAACGAGTTACCTAGCTATCCATGGCGTTCAGTATTATGAGCAAGCAGCGCATAACTTTTATAAGCTTCCAAGTGTTACGAAGGTTTTAATGTTCAAACATTTCCCCTTTCTTTTCGTGATTAGATTGATTTCTTTGCACACAGTTTTAGTTGAAAGCCCTACAATAGGTACACAACACCCTTTGAGTCTAGCTACACTTGTTATTCTTCTATACCTATTCGACGTCATAAATTCTGTGAAGTAAATTCACTGACATTCTCACAGCATGAAGTAGCTCGTTGAAGAACACTCACGCTTTCATGCATGCTCTAGCCTGGAAAGCGCACTTTTGGCGCATGTATGCGCACCGCAGATTGAGTGCGTAGACTACCGATCCTTTTACATTACCTGTTGTCTTTTGTGTCGCTTTCGCGGCGGTATGGTTGAAGTTCAATTGTCACGCATGACAGAAATGTACACTTTGTGATGGATACTGTCGAGGTCAGTTTAAACTTTATAGCCCTAATCCTTTTGTAAACTTATCACCGCAGCTTGATTTTTGTATTAACCCTAGAGTATTACGACTATAACACCGGTTTGTCACAAGGACCCAGGTATTTTCCGTTGTGGCTTCTTCCTTTATAGCGAATTAGTTCTACATAATTCTTCTCTAAGTCTTACGTGCTCACTGAATCAGTTTGATGTTCCGTGACTAACAAATCAGCTGCTAGGTTTCATCTAGCACGAAGCCGTCCAAACCAATTGGACATGATGCGGATGGGCAGCACAAAAACCATGAATCCAGTAACAATTCATAGATAGTAGTTCCAAGTAACACTTCATGCAACAATGTTCATTTTTCACAGAAATAGCTACACAATAACTTCAGTGAAAATAACTGGTGTCAAAATAGCCCCAAAATAATAGCTAGCGATTTGGTTCATTGTTGACGTCTTCACGTGCATTTCTGCAAAACAAGAAAATTTAAGGAAAGTTTTACCTTTAGCTATACTCAACCTTCAGTTTAACCAATCACAGTACATAGGAAATGAGATATTTAAGCAAATAATCCCCTTTTACTTTGGTGGTTCAATGGAAGTTATGCATAAGTTAAAGCAAGTAGTTTGCACCTTTATACGTTCGGACAAGTTTACTTCATAAATGTCGTGCATTAACTAGTGCTTTGACCTTTTAACTCTTCATTTGGGCAGTTGTGCGAAGTACTCGTGGTCTAGTGGTGTTCAACATGCACAGATTCGACACTCAAATGGTACGTTATTAGACGATCAAAACCGATTTTCTGTGAGGCATTAGTTACCGCTGACTCTGTTAATATTTTACTTTGTTAGCGCACTCATTAGATTGACATTTACCGTGCAAGGTGTGGGGTTGAATGTAGGTCATTCAGCAAGTTGTGTCCTAAGTAACACCTTCATTTGCTTTTGGAAAGCTGATTGTTTGGAGTTGTAAATATACCTGGAAATGGATTTAGTTTACTTGTACATAAAATGTGATACAACCTGCTGCAAATAAACGGTTAGGAAATAATAATATGCCTCCCATTGTATAGCGGTCATTTGTATAATCTCAATTATTCGACAAGCTCCCAGTTACCCTGCTCACATCTCATTACTTCCCGAAATTTTGCTCATCTACATATTTACTAATACGGAGGGCCATCAGTTCATACGCTTTAGGCCAGCATAAATACATCATTTTTGCTTGGTCTTTTTGAGCTATATCGATGCACGTATTACATAACTTCCTAGATGTCACAACCACGCGTAAGAAACACGTTTGTTGACCGTGCAAGATTAAATTTTGAAACCACCGAGGATAACCCCCAACCTCGAAATTGTATCGCGTTGCCAGTTCATTAAATAATATTGTGCGAACAACCTAATAACAAATTAATTTTGTAGCACAATCAAGCTTGTTATTGATCCTCAGGCTGCGTTACTAAGCTGACGGCCAGCTATTATTTTGGCAAACAATCCTCGAGGCGCAGTGGCGCAAGTAGTTGATAGCACAAATCATGCGCATCAGGAAAAATGCTTCACAACTATAAAACCTACACTCAAGAAATGCTCCAATCCTCAAACATAAGAGAAATAAACAAGTCCCTGTTCTACACAACCACTGCATTTTTAACCCAAGGAAAGCATTACCTTTCACCAGAAAATTTGGTGATGATAATCGCCAAAATAATATCCGACATCATTCCTTCGGAGGGTCTCTCACTAATAAGTTCCGTTAATCTGCATATCCGACGTGGGAGCACCGGAATCTTTATATCCTAAAAGGAGCGAGCTAAATAAGATTAATGTACAAAAATACATACACTAAAATGAAGGTAGCAACCCACCGTTACACAGATCACCTGAACCATTTTCCCATTGGACAGACCCAGTTTCGTTCTTCTTCAGTTCATGGACTTCATTCATGGACTTCCTGACATAGAGTGAACAGTGTGTACCCAACCAGTGAATTGTCTTGTACCACTATAAATCTTCAGCACAAGCATATTACCTGTTATTCTCGTTAACCAACGCCCTCCCTCATACAAAGTGTCTGGCTTTCTAGCGAACTGCCCATTAACCATGCTAACATATTCATCTCTAATGCATGGTGCACTGATGATAACCCAAAGGAAGCTACCCTTTGTCTGACACAGCACGTTCTTGGTGATGGTTGCATAAAGCATGTGAGAGATCCATTTACAGTAATAGCCTTCGATTCCGCAGTGTTAAATCACTTGGAAGGTCCAATCTGGGTCAAGATTCCTAGTAGGCAACAGCAGCTCCTTCCGCGTTGGTTTTACAATGCACTAAACCAAAGGGCAATGTTGTAGCATTCCTATAAGTCACATTAGAATAAATTACCATTTATCACTTGATCTCAAGCTCGTGGCAGGGCATTTCAACATGCCACAGGTAAAATGGGTAGATGTTACTGCACTGTATCAACTTCGGTAGCTTTTCTTTCAAATCTTCGTTTTTGTGGCTGGTAACATCAAGTGCGATCTTCAAAGGAGGACAGAATACATTGGATGTAATATGCACACTGGAATTATTTTCCTGCAAATGATTAATAAATGATCGAATATAATTTAAAGAAAAATTGTACTTTTCTGTGTATTTCAAATTCTTCTCTATTTTGGTTCAGTTAAATGGAACGTCTGTTCTGTCTTTCTTCATTCTGTGAATTCAGACGGTTTAGTTGTGTCCTTGTGTCCACTGAAAGAGGCAAAACCGCTTTATGATAAGTTGCACCAATGCACTGAGGTAGTCATTTTACTATAGTTGAAGGAATACAGCAACCGTGGACGCAGCTGGCTCAAGAAGAAAACGTTATATAAGTCATAAAGAATTAGGTGAAAAGAAGCCCTTCATCTTTGCTGACACAGCAATCTGGTATCACTAATTGATCAGACCCTAGGGTGAGAATCAATCCTCACTTGAGGAGCGCAATGCCCTGTTTGCCCATAGTAAACTTTTGAGTCAATTCATGCCTTTTGACACAACCTTCCAGCACGAATGATGTCATCCAACTTGTACTAGTTCTATTGAAACATAAGTTGATTGCTCTGTCACAGTATGTAGAATATTCAGTTTATACTTCACAAAAGCACGGCAGCATCGATTGAGTTAACTGTACTCTTCGTCAAGCACCTTTACTCGTCTCCTTGACAAGACTTTGATGCGAGAACGATTTCCTTTCTGATAGTACGTATGAAAACCTAAACTCCCACGGTCCCGATGGGCCACCCTCGTAGACCCAGATTGGCTACTGTCGATTCTTGAACAGTTTACTCTATTTATTAAAATCGAATATTAACATATGCATTCAAGACCATGTTAATCGTCCCGTGACATAACGGCGGGGTTTCATAATGTATTATGTGCAGTAACTTTACACGAATTAAGAAGCTGTGCTTTACAAGCCCCGTTGGGTGGTCTGGTGGGTTATCGAAATAACTTACTGAACATAATGCAGTAGTACTTTTAGTTGCCTAGGAGTGGGCTTATTATTTTAATGCAATAGTCCTGTACCCCTTGTAGTTTCGCAGATCCAGTAGGTGACAGGTAATAAATCCAAGGTAAATCCAAGGAGTAGGACGAATATATAGTGCTAAGCAACAAAATGTAACTGGCTGAGTACCTTATCTAACTGAATTTTAATTATGGGTTGTGAAGGTGGAGAAACGAAAAATTCTGGGAGAACATACTGCTGGGGATACACACGAGCAAAAAAAGAGATTTCTATCGCATTGCAGGCCGTTGTACTGTTCAGCTAATTTCAAGGTGTGAACGCTCAAATTTGTGTATGTTGAGTTTCAGCAAAGAGAGTATACTTTTGCGTAAAAGCAAGTATGACGATATCAGGTTGGCTCGGAATCGGCGAAACCGCCCGCATAACACTGCAAAACGTTTCGGTCTTCGCTCGCACCGCAGATTGCGCATTCCAGTGACGTGATTGGAAGACAGACATTGGTGCTGGTCCGGCTCAGGAAGGTCTTGCCTCACAATGGTTGCCTTGCTTGAAGGCGTATTATAAATGCGGACGAGCATACGAACTGAGCATCTGTAGGAAAACAAGATTTATATTTATTGAGAATACTTGTAGCTCGGTGGGTGGATGAAAATCTATTTGTCTGAATACCCGTCACAACAGCCGACATGTTGGTTACCAGTTTTCTATGCCATTTCGGATTGCGGGGAACAACAAAAGTTGACATGAAACAGTACGCCCAGATCACATTCAGCTGGAGAACACTGAAGTACTTTTATTCCTAGCGTATAGGAGGATGCACTCCGATGTCGTGCTGAGAGTGTCTTGCCTTTAATCACGTTGAATTGCAGCGGATTTCAGGTTGATCACTGATGCACCGTATCTGCATCAAAGTGGTGATTGAAAAAATCGCCCCTAAAATCGCACGCCTAATGTTCTCAGGATAAGGGAAAGGAGTGAAAGATGAGATTGTTGGGTAGCACTTGTCGAAAAAAGTATTGGTATACCACAGCACGACTTATTACATTCACGTTCATGTGTGAACTGCCGAATACTTCTTCGTAACCATGCAACCAAAGGAAATGACTCCTGCAAACCAATCGTTTTAATTTCCTGTATTGAGTTGGTACATGTGCCGCGTACAACATTATTTGCCGAAATCCTATCTACTGGCGCTAGCAAACCCTTGTTTGCATGGTTAAGGATATGCATATCCGATCGAAAATAAAATACCAACATCGGTAACAACTTCTCAAAGCCAGCGGCAGTTATTTCATCACCAAACAGATGGTCTCTTCGTGAGGTGAAGCTCGGACCGATTGTACACAAACCAATGCAGAGGAATGATTTAACTCTTGCCTAGTTTAGTTGTTAAATAGGTCGAGCCATGATCTCAATGGCCATTACTTTTATTACATGCATTGTAACTTTTAACAGGCAAGCATCTGTTATCCAGCCTTCGATATTGTTACTGTGGGTTGCTTTCTGCGTATATGGCGTGAAAATCATTCCATATCAATTGAAATGCTTTTCAACTCCAGCTTGCATCCTCACACTGCGATCGGACCTAGTGCCAGGCAAATTTCACCGACTGCTACAACAGTTGTTAGTTAAAGGGATAAAGAGTATGTCTCCTACTAAGATAGAAGTAGCTAGAATGAGTTCCCTCCAAGTCATTCTTGCGCCGAATTTTATTACAATGTATCTGTCAACAAGACCGTTTGTAACTGTATTGTAGCAAGGTGGACATCTCAACCTCATTCAGCAACCATGTGAACCAACTCAGCAATGTTATGTTGTGCCATTCAAAGTATCCCATCCAGATGGCCGAGTACCTATAATCTGGTGTAATTCATGCCAAAATCGGATTCAGGCAGTTTGGTTTCTGCCGACTAGGCATCGCTTGCCTAATGATTTAGCCAGAGTGGATGAAGAACATGAGGCTTATGTTTCATCGTTGAAGATGTTCAAACACTAATCACAATCGATCGTGCTCTGCCTACTTCCAAGCTTGTAGTGAACTGGTCATTTTGTTTAGCTGCCTCTCGCTAGATAGTTGTTTGGTATACGTCTACGGCGTGAAATACAAAAAGCATTCCAATCTCGACTCATTCATTGACAGACAACAAAGCAGATTACCTATACATAAGTCGAAATTATCACCGAACGCTTTGAGGAACAAACGCCTACTGTTCATTGATTGCTAGAGGATTGGGTGGGTGACCCAGATACATTCAAGGATGCATGGAAGTGAGATGATGTATCCGTCCCTGAGTAGTTAGCACACGACCTCCGAATGCCGGATTAATTATAGTTACATCTCCTGCCAGTAAATCCGAGGCTAATTTCTTAGATTTGATTCGATGACGCTTGTACATTCCAAATGAATCACCTAACGAATTCATTCTCAGTTAGCCGCATAGCAAGCGTATAACAGAAGGGACATGAGATACTATGCTGAGCACCGCATCCAGCTTCCCATGTGGTCGTAATTACTGGATGAGTTCGTGTGGGCACCCAGGCTGGCACGTGACATCCGAGGAACTGGCTTTCGTTTACTTCACAGTCCAGTGTGAACTAATGAAGACAGTGGTGCAAATTGCCTAACGAATTTCCTCACAGTATGCAATCGGCTGAGTAGCTCAGTTAAGCCGTTCTGTCATCCTAATTAAGGCATCTTGAGTAGGGATTTCGAGGGGAGATGGCCCCCATCACCACACTCATCTCAAGGACTACCTAGTTTGCATACCGATCAGCGTCATTGGTGAAACCGACCCCCTGCTGACAAGTATTAATCAGACGATCAACGAGTCTCGTTGAGAAGAAATTCGGGCTGAACCAAACTCCCGCCATTTCGCAAATCTGAGAAATGGACGTCTAATGCAATTAAACAGGGAGTTGCCAAGCGCTACTCCCATCACTAAACTAGAGTTGGAGACACAGTAGTAATGGTAATTTTTAATTATTGCTGAGCAGATGAACAAACGTCCGTAACATAAGTTGATGGTTTGTACACCAGCGGTTGCCGAAGTAATAGCAATTTTAACAGCAATAATAGCAGCGCAGTAGAAATCATCCGGCATTTTACCAATTGTTTACATAGAACTTAAGAGATAGCTGCATTAAAAGAATTGGCCATGATACGACATCTTTTGTCAGAATTTAAAATAACCTTCAAAGTGCGGCTATCACATTTTGCGGTGCTCTACCATTTCTGATCAACTTTTCTGGCAACATGCCTACTTCTTTGCACTGCATCCGAACGTTTTAGTTTTGACACTCTGGTAACTATTTCTACGAATATCCGCACGATCGCTTACACTGGAAATGCTTTAAACATTTACGCATTATCGCGCGCACGAACTTTGCTTTTTCCCTGACCAAGGTGTAGCAAATCAAATAAGATAAAGTAAGAAGAATCGGAGTAATTTTATACAAAAGCACCACGCAGGATGGTGGGTTGCATTATGGCCATAAATTCGAAAATGAAAGCCTATCCAATTTACTCATTGTTAATACCCAACTGCTGTTTGGAAACTGTGGTTTTAAAATTACTCTTTTGTAGTGAATATGCGCGCCTACGCATTAATGTATTGCAGGAAAAATGACTTCATTTGGTCATTGAAGATGCAATCGTGGATCAGTTACAAAGGTTTTGGAACACAACTCGATTTTATATAGACTTGTACAGTGACTACGTCTAGTGAGTCATGGGCGAGGTCAAGCGGGACCACTACAGAAGCGACGACGGGTCCTGCAGAGAAGTATTCAGAACCGGCGCAGCGTTTGTAGGTACGCTGCATTCTTTTTACTAACGGCGTGCTTGCATGCTAAGTCTCTTTATTTCAGGTGGTGGGTTTTCAATTTTGCCCTAATGCATTTCTTTCTCATATAAATGTCTACCTGTACTCTATTCCATTAACTTGCACACCTCGTTTAAGCCAATTGTATTCGATTTCCATAACATTTTTGTGTTCGTGGCATTTCCGTGAATTATACTTCTAACCTCGTGAACTTAGCTAGGATTCGTTTGTAAACAACTTATTTTATATGCTCATTAACTTAAGGTTTATGTCACCCTTTCCTTATGCATTAATCGAGTTATTTTCTTTGTTTCTCTTTCTCTCTCAAGTGATTGGCTGTTGTTTGATATCCCCGGTGTGGCTGCGCTTGATGTGCATGTTGACAAGGTGCCTACCTGTCTATTACCCACTACCTCGTCCATACTGGCTCCAGGAGACAGTTGGTCGTTGCTGGAAGGTACGGGGTGCACGGTCCTTGTGGCCGTGCTAAGCTCGAAGAGTGGTTCCATGCACTCAGTATGGAGCGGACTACGGTCCAGCCACCGCCTTGTGTGCGCTTGATTCCCCAAATACAGCGTGCTTGTGTTTGACTGTGAAGGAATGTGGGCCGGCTCCGTTGATGAAACGTGGTTCCCATCCGCATGCCTCCTGGTCTTATTTCTTCGGGTTTACACTGGATATGGGGTGTGTGGTTGGAGCTGTGGATGGTGCAGCGCAAGCCATCCATGGTCCTTCTGTAGGCACAGGCGTCCTGTGGCTTGCCACAGTGACAGGCAAATCCGAACCCGGAGGTCGCCAACCATAGTGACTATGAAATTACGAAATTCATTTCGGTTCCAAGGTTACGCCAAGAATTTGAATGCAACTGCAGAAGTGTACCCAGTTAGCTTAAAAGTTTGATCCGCAGATTATCAACAGAAGTATCGTTGATGTCCTTATCACCAAATCCAATCCAGCAGGGTGTACGCCGGAAGAAACACTTTGCTTCACAGTTTGTAATATCCCAGCTGTTTAGTCAGAAAAAGCAAATCAAATCACGTAAGTGACTATCACTCAAGCTTATTCCCAATATATATATATATATACATATATATACATATACATACGTCAGTTGGTGTAACGCTTATAAACTGCGAAGTAGAGGTACATCCTGAGCAGAAGCACGCCCTTATGCTACCGCTGTACTAGGGCAAAGGAACCAAGCAATGTGCAACGAATTACCGTGGAATCAACTTTGCGAGTTGGATTGTCAATATGATTGCCCGAATCCTGCTCAACCACCTCGTTACTCAGGTTGAAGAACCGAACATGGCAGAAGAGCAATGTGGATTCCGTTCGTGTCGCAACACTATAGATATGGTGTTTGCGGCTCGTCAGTTGCAGGAGAAGTGTATATCGACACCAACCGTTGCACTGGCTGCTTTCGATTTTATCAGAGCATTTGAAACGGTAAAACGCAAGGCATTGTGGCTGAGGTTTGGTAAGTTTGGTTGCCCACGTAAGTTTGAAGGTATAATTTAATGTCTGTTTATTTGTATGTGGGTGAGGGTGCAGCCGAGTGTACAGACCTCGGATGATTTTACAGTTGTCTCTGGTGTGAAGCAAGACTGTCTTAGCTCCCGCCCTGCTTAATATTGGTCTTCATGCTATAATGTCGTGTGCCTTTGAAGAGCTTAGAGCTTACGGTGTTCGTGTGGGGCACCGTATTGGTGGTGGCTTGCTGGACATCCGTCGTTTCGGTGTAAGAACCCTAGTCTGTGAGACAACCATCCGTAGGTTGTTGTTCGCTGACTGTGCGTTGTTTGCACGTAGTTTGGGTGATTTGCAACGCATGACTAGTGCTCTGGCCTCGACAGCGGCCAAATTCGGACTCATCATCAACTCAGGCAAAACTGTCTGTCTCTTTTATCCATCATCAATAGTACAATCTGCAAATGGTGCCGCATATCAGCGTTGATGATGAAGTAATGGGAACCACCTCCTGCTTCTGCTTCCTTGAAAGCGTGGTTTCTAATGAACAGCGAATATACAGTGAGCTTCGTAGTCACTTATCGAGGGCAGCGGTAGCATTCGAGAAGCTTGCGTACCGAATGTGGAACAACCTCAGCTTACCGTCGGCACGAAGTTGTTGGTCTACTAATCCATGATGCTGTCCGTTCTTCTATACTACAGCGACACGTGGACGATTTACCGTTGAGATGTGAGATATCTCGAGCGGTTTCAACAGCAGTGCCTGCGACGGAAATCCAGGGGAAAGTGTATAACAGTCTCCCATATAGTGATGGGTGCAAGTTAGGCGGTTCCATACTGGGTGGAATTGCCCTCTAAGCCTAGCAATGTCAAGAGGATTTTGACTTCTTCGTTAGATAGGATCAACGGTTTCCTGTAGAGAGTAATTAAGCCAATATAAATCAATATCATAAATCAGTTCAGGGTAACGAATTCTTTTCGGAAAATCTCATCGGACCCAAAATTTTACATAACAGTGATTGTACGAAAGCGTCATCTCGAGCTGGGATTAACTTCTCGATTGTTTGAATGAAAAAAACGATAATTGAGACAGAGATAGAGATGGTAAACAAAGTAAACTAAAGTATGACGGAATTACGGGAATGCTGCTCTTCAGCACCCCGAAAATTCCCATTCATTAGAATGAATCAAGGGAGGCAGAGTCAGAGTAAAGAATACTTTTCGGTAATTCTCATCGGACTCAAACATTACATGATGAGAAGAAAGTGATAAATGTGCCGGATTGGGCTGCGTATTGAACAGAATGTTTAATTTCACGGGTGCAAATCAATAAGTCACGGGGTCATTGAAGGTGGCAGCTGGTATGTACAGGGGAAATCACAACCGAAGTTGCAGGCCACGGTAGAAGTAAAGGACATACAAACTGTTTTTGTACGCACAATTCTGGCTTGAGATGGCGGATGTAGATAGCTTTCGCAATAGACAGAAGATGCATCCGGAATTTGCGCGTGAAACGTTCAGGAACAGTATAGATGACTCTAAAATCATTTTCCGTCCCTGCTTGACTGCACTCTAGAAGGTGAGATAAGATGGAACTGTTACTGGACCTCGCTTCGCCTTTGTAAAACCACTGGGATGTTTTCGCGAATCCTATGAGATAGGCGCTTCGTAGTGCGACCCATGTATCATGCCCCACAGGAGCACGAGTAAAGATAAAGAAGCATTGATCGAGTCACCGGATGCAGCCTGTCTTTCAAAGGTTTTGCGAATAAAGGCTTGTTGTAAAATACTATGCGTAGGCGAGCCGCGAAGTAGGTCTTTTCAACAGCGTCTTCCAGGCGTTTGGACAGGGCATCAGCCGCACTATCGCCTTTGAAAGGAATAGGAACCATTAGTTCTTTCTTGAGTGTGTTCATCCTCGGTGGTTTTATCTTGCATTCTTTCAATTGTTTGAGGATGTATTTATCTGGATACACATTCGCCCTTAGCGCGTCGCTGATCCTCTGCAATTCTTTGGTGATTGTGTCCGGTGTGCAAATACTACGTGCCCGGAACGCAAGAATGCGGATTAGATTTCGTTTGTGCTGTATGGGTACCTCGCTACAGAAGTTGATGTACTGTACAATCCAAGTTGGTTTTCCATACACCCCTCTGCTGCACGATCCATCGGCGTTTCTGATGATATCAGCATCCAGGAACGGTAGTCGGTTTCTGGATTCGTGCTCCTGCGGTTCATGATACATGGGTCGTACCACGAGGCGCCTATCTCATAGGATTCACGAAAACATCCCAAAGTGGTTTTACAAAGGCGAAGCGAGGTCCAGTAACAGTTCCATCTTATCTCACCTTCTAGAGTGCAGTCAAGCAGGGACGGAAAATGATTTTAGAGTCATCTATACTGTTCCTGAACGTTTCACGCGCAAATTCCGGATGCATCTTCTGTCTATTGCGAAAGCTATCTACATCCGCCATCTCAAGCCAGAATTGTGCGTACAAAAACAGTTTGTATGTCCTTTACTTCTACCGTGGCCTGCAACTTCGGTTGTGATTTCCCCTGTACATACCAGCTGCCACCTTCAATGACCCCGTGACTTATTGATTTGCACCCGTGAAATTAAACATTCTGTTCAATACGCAGCCCAATCCGGCACATTTATCACTTTCTTCTCATCATGTAATGTTTGAGTCCGATGAGAATTACCGAAAAGTATTCTTTACTCTGATTCTGCCTCCCTTGATTCATTCTAATAAAAGTAAACTAATATACGTGCGTACGCAAAGCTCAGTATTCTAAAGTAATTAAGTAGATAAGATAACAGCAAAACAATTTTAACATCGTTCGTTGGCCTGGGTTGCAATTTCAGCCGGATGAATTCCAGCTTTAGATTGTGAATGTAGATATCCTCGGCGATGGATAAGAGCTGTTTGCGGCTTTCTATAGGTAGCTCCGTTTTAGTATTCTAGAGTAGCCAGAAGTTAACATCAGCAAGCAAACGCTAGCAAACACGCTACAAACAAAGTCTACAAGAGCAGCCACCATTCATCTGTATCTACGATGCAACACGCATGCACCAGACACCGCATTATCCGTTTACGTTGTCAACTGAATTTGGAAGCCGAATACTTTTGTCGTACATACAATCCTTCACTCAACCAGACCATCATCTCCTCCTTATGAGCCCCTCATAGCACTACTGACGAGTGACAAGACCGACTTTGCTGTGGTACGAACATAAAGCTACAACAGCGTCACATGCGGAACGCCGAAAGGATCAGATCCATCAGCGCTTGTCTTTTGCATAACCGGCGTTTTCCGTCCTCATGCTTCAGTTAATTCACGTGCAGTGGATAACGGTGACCATGGTATGATCATACTATTACCGGAGTCAAATATCCTTTTTGCCAGTGCCCAAAGGAACCATTGGTTCACGAGAAAATCAACTTGATCATCCCCTTGTAGTGTAGCCTCGGTTCGTCCGCATTACCCTTGTCCGAAAGCAGTTGCTCATGCCGCAGGTGTTTCGGCACCTTAGTCTAATCCATACGACGGATACGCCAGGGTCAACTTTGGTGTTGAAGAAGCTGCATGCCATCAGTTTGGTACGTTGTGCTACTGCAGACCAATTGTGTGTCAGGTGCTCCGTCCCTGTTAAGGATTTTCTTATGGTATAGTGTATATGTTCCGCTGCCGAAAAAAGAAACAACAGCACCGTTTATTTGTGTACTGTCAGTTTGTTCGCAATGATCGGGTGATAATACTTCTAGACCAGTTGTCCTAACTTGCCAAAAACGTACTTGATTTTTAAACTCGGAGGATCATCGTCTACTCATCCTTAGGTGTATTAAAAATGTACTCTCGATTTAGCGAACTTTTACCAGATCTCCGAAACGTCGTCTTCACTCTTTATTTACAAGCAGCGCATAGACCCCAATTATCTTCACGGCTGGAAAAGCCATAGCCACACCTGTGCTAATGGCGAGTCAGAATTTAGCTGCTGTCAAAAGCACAGATGTTATCATACATTACAACTAATTATTGCCTTCCGCAAGCAACGCGCAGCTGTCGTCATACAGCGACACCAGGATGGATGTCTTATGTACTAAGCTTGTGGGACCGAAAGCATGGGTGCTCAGCGACCAGCGGCTAGAGACTGACGCCATATTAATACGCTTCAAAAAAGAAGTAATCAGTGTATTTTGATAAAGATAACTGAAAAATGTTGATGACGACGCTCAGTAGTTGTGCCGATGTGACAACTAAGTCCAGTCCATCGCAGTGAGGCTGGACCTTACCGTGATGCCATGGTTTGTATGCCTCAGTGATCCATTGAGATACGCTGGTTAGTGCTTTTGCACATGCAGAGTCACTCATACCAGAGTGGTCAATGTTAGAGGCCAGACAAACTCAACCTCCTGGTCCTCCAGGTTGGGAGTCGGAATGATGGTGACTCCTTATTACTTAAAACAGACACCTTGTAGCCCAACGCCAAACGCGCTGCCTTGAGGTAAAGATTTGAAACAAAGGCTTTGGTTGAGTACCCTAATCGTTCTGCTGTCTAGGTCTGGGCAGCCTGACAGTATCATGCCCGCACGATACTATGAATCATTCGTCAAACTATTTCTTGATGCTCTGGCCACCGCAGAGAATAATCAACGGTGCCCTATCTGCTGCAACGGGTAAGTTGGATAGGGGTTTGGATGCTACTGCTCAAGCTTTCTCGTTTTCTTACTCCCCCCTTACGTTTTTTCACTCTTACCGTCCCGTTCCAACTTCACTTTGATCCCCCAGTTTTCAACCCCGGTTACTTGGCCCTCCCCCAACATGCTTTGCTAGACTTTTATCTTCTAATTTCAACTCACATGCCAACGCGGAGCGTCACTCCTCTCCTGTCGGCAAGCCCATATCCAACCAAGCGGTCTATTCCAGTTCATCGGCTTCCATTTGAAGCCCTTGATCCTCCTTCAGATTGGCATGCCTCAATGTACGCACACTGCTACAAATCGGTCAACAGGCAGCACTTGCACGAACATTGGCGATACTCTCGATCGATATCTGCTGCTTATCAGAGACCCGCCTGGAAGACTGGAGCTTTGTAATCACTCTGCGATCCCTTTCCGGTGACGCAAGCAGCATTTTCTCATTGTGCCTATCCGGTGACGATACAGCTTCGAACACCGGCCAAGCCGGTGTTGGTATTGCCCTGAGTTCCCGGGCTGAAGCTGCCCTGGTTGATTGGATTCCAATCAGTAGCTGGCTGTGTGCGGTACGATTGGCTGGCTTGTTCACAGCTTCGAAGTCGTGCGGGACTAATAGGTGTCTATTCATCATCGCTGCCTACACGCGCACAAACTATAACGATGATTCGGTAAAAAACGTCTTCCAACACCAACTGACCCAGCGCCTTCGCCACAGAAGAAGCACGGACAATGCCGTGCTTGTGGGGGATCGGAACGCACAAGTTGGAAATTTGTCCACTGATGAAATGCATCCGGGCGGTCAACACTGTGTAAACTCCTATAATGATAACGGTGAACGGTTACATCATTTGTGTGAATATGCTTGCTTATTTCTTGCGAGCACTAATTTCTGACACAGCACCCGCCAGAGGGTGACTTGGCGACCACCAGCCTCGAACCAGCTATGGACGCAAATCGATCACACTGCTATCAGTTACCGCTGGAGAGGTGCATCCAGAACTGCCGCTCGATTTGGAGCACATGCGTGGACATCGGCCATGCACTTGTATGTGATGATATGCGCAAGTTTTTTGGCGGACGCCCACGAAGACGCTGTGAGCGCTTTGACACCAGCCAACTGGCGAAGCCAGCTGTTCTAAATGCGTATCGAAGTGCGCTGTCATGCGCGTTGGATAAACGCTCACTGGATGCAATTGAAGGTCACTGGTCTCATATTCACCAGATCTTACTTGCAGCAGGAAAATCCTCATGCGGTATATCTAATCACCAACATGGACATTGGGTTTCTTTGCAGTCTCTGGAACTTATAGATGCTCGCCGGCATATTCCGGCTGGAAGCAAACACAATGAAACTCGCAAAGAGCTCCGGGCAGACTTCGTGTTAGCCTGAAGGGAGCCCGCGAATCCTGATGGCTCATCGTGCATCAGAGATGGAAGTGGCCGCTGCCCTTGAAACCATCGTAAGTTATTCCTTCTGATACTTGAAACGCACAGCAGGAGAATTGGTGTTAGTGAAACAATTTGTGACGAGAGTGGACAGCCTATCCACAATTTGGCGAAACGTTTAGAGTGGTAGGCTGAGCATTTTGAAAAGCAAATTAATCGGCCAGAACTGTTCGATTCTTCGCCGGCCCGTGATCGCCCTGCTCCGTGGGCAATCCCTTTGGATCCGCCCTCTCGCGCAAAAGTCAAACGTGAGATCGGACTTTTGAAGTTGGACAAAGCCGCGGGACCAGATGATCTTCATCCAGCACTCTTCAAATGCAGAGGCTCTGCTCTTTTTGATGATTTACATGAATTACTAGGGAAACTGTAGGAGCAGGAAACTGTCCCAACCGACTGGAGCCGCTCCGTTATTGCTCTCATCTTCAAAGGAGGCTCGCACTGGGAATGCGGCAACCATAGAGGAATCAGTCTGATCCCCATGGACTCCAAATTATTTGCCTCCGTAAGCCTTCACAGACTGGCTGGCACTCGTGAAAGCCAGATTCGTGAAGTGCAAACCAGGTTTCGTCGGGGTCGTGGCTGCATCGACCACATCTTCACCTTGCGTCAGTTGTTGGAGCACCGCCACACATACTGGCGGCCCACCGTAGTCGTGTTCCTTGACATCAAATATGCCTTCGATTCGGTTGATCGCTGTGCACTTTGGAATTTGCTACTCAGGAAGGTGTGCCCGAGAAATATGTGAATATTGCCTGTGCATTATATACGCGTAGCTTAGTCGTCATGAGGGCTTACGGCAAGGTTTCGCCACCCTTCAATATCTCCAGCAGTGTGAGAGAAGGATGCGCTTTGTCACCTTTGCTCTTTGACTTCGCTCTTGACGAAGTCATGGAGATTGCATTTACAAGACTTGACTTGGAGAGTGATAGCTCTCAGACGTGCCAACTCGCGCTGGACAGATTAGCGCTGTCTTTCAGCCGCTTCGGGCTAGCTTTGCACCATGGAAATGCAAAGCGTTCCTTCATGATTGGCAGGGATCGCCTTCTGCGCTGACCCTTGGTGGGGATCATCTAGAAGTCTTTCAGAAATTCAACTACCTGGGAAGTTGTATCAGTGCCCATGGGATCGAAGACGAGATCACGAACCGTATAGCAAAAGCTATAAGTGCTTTTACTTACCTTCGGCACCTATGGCGGCGACGCGACATTACTCTCGCCCTGAAGGCTAGAGTGTACATTGCAGCGGTAAGTTCGACTTTACTGTACAGTTGCGAAACCTGGCTCCTAAGATCTGCGAACATAAAGATGCTAGTTACGTTCGACCACCGGTGCCTTCGTAATTTAGCTCACATCTGGTGGGAACACCGCATGAGTAACGAGCGTGTTCGACGCCTTGTTTAAGGCCCAGGAAAAGGGAATGAACCGCTCAGCGCCGTTATTTCATGCACCAGGCTCCGATGGCTGGGCCACTTGTTGCTTATGCCAGCCCACCGACTCCCACGACGTGTGTTGTTTGCTCGCCGGGGATGTGGACGGAAGAAGAGGAGGGGTGGCCAAGCGATGACTTGGTTGAGAAGAATGAAGACCCTCACTTCTGAGCTGGCCTCGGTTGGAGCGTCACGGCTCCCTTGTTGGGGTCCAAAAGACGATGAATACGTTTGACTGGATACACTTGCTGATAAGTCAAGGAGCTGACCTCAGTGGCGTTCATATTGTGAGTATCTTTGTGCCTCCCCATCCCTTTTAGCCTCCCCCTCCACGTACGATCTCATTTCTTAGCGTAAAACATAATAGTTTTTCTTTTTGCCTAGTAGCCTGTTGGTAGCTTACCGGAAGGATGTCTATCCATTGCTGGTAGCTTAGCTGGCATGCAACTGTTGTATTTATTTTCCTTTTTTATTTATGTATTGCGGCACAGTAGATGAGGTGTTTCACACATCTAGCTGATGTATATAATGAATGCTGATCTAAGTCCAGTTTGGGCACATCCAAACTCTTCACATGATCACTGATACGTGTGTTCTCACCGCTACATTCAGTGACGGCTGCTGAGCACACATTTCGTTTCGCATTATTTCTTCCGAATAATGAGAGCTATTAAATTAAAACAAATGGCAAAGCGTTTCATCAATATGTCTTTCAGAAAAGCCTTAATGTAGGGGCAACGAAGAGGTGTATCGGAAAGACGTTCCATGTTCGGCACACCCAAAGGAAAAAACAGTTTGTAATCCGTAGTGAGTGGCACGTTTGAGCTTGTGGCCTCTCATGTTGGTATTTTGATCCAGCTGTAATAAATTGCTGGAAGCATGAATTAACTTCATCAATATTAAATAAGCTATGATAAGTTCACCTCAATGTGGCGGGATTGTGCAAACAGAAGGATGATACGATCTACATGGTGAAGGAAGCGGCTAGCGTACCGCAAGCGAACTGGACATTTGATTAGATCGATACGTATATTTGGTCTGTGCACTGATTGTTCGCTGGAGCAGGTTTGTTTACTTGATTCTAAAGGAAGAATCTCTTGAGTGCTGCAGCTTCCTTAGTTATAGAAATAAGTTATGTATTTGTATCGCGGTTCCTAAATGCTTGTTATGCTGTTACATTTGCTGAGCTCGCTTTTGCCGAACAAAGGACCGAGTTTTGCGACATGGTATCAGAGCAAACTAAGCCATGATTACCCATTAGTGCTCAGTTGCTGATTGGAAAGCTGACCGTTATGCAACAACCTGCCCCATTAAAAATAGGACAGAATTGGACCAATAATTAGAGAAGCTGGAAAAGCAAGTGGGTCGATTTCTGTGTACTGGTGCGGCGAAATGAACAACCGGTGGCGTATCGATTAGCGACGTTTAGACATACCATCGGAGATGAAGCACACTGCGTCTTGGAAACGATGCAGTACGGAAAGGACAAAGCGCCAGCTGATTTGGAAAATGTCATCCGAAAATTCGGCGATTTCTGTGAAGTCTAGAATAACGAGGCGTATCAGCTGTCTCTTTTTTATTTGAAACCGGCGCCCAAACGAAACTATCGCGAACTATGTTAAACAGCTGAAGATTCTACGGCTGACAGTCTCATCCGAGATAGAGTTATGCTGTGGATCGATGATGAAAATATCACCAAGCGACTGTTTTGGAAACGGCCCTTATCGCTCAGACAATGTTTTGGTAAATGCTGCAGTGAATCATCAGGTGCACACCACATCCAGCAAATGCGGTTGCCGACTGAAGCAGAGTAATTGACCGTATCCAGTTTACCTGACAAAACGGACAAGACACATGAAACTTGCAAATTCTGCGCCGCACGACACCCGATGGATCACGATCAGTGTCCGGCCTGGGGCCGAATTTGTGCCGGAGGCGGCAGACAGAATCATTTCGCTTGAATTTGTCAGTCTTCGAAGTTGAATGCACTTAATCATGACCTACCACCCACCGACTCTGAACACTTAATCAGCAAAGTGTGACGGATAGGACCAAAGATGTGTGTCTATGCAAGTTTGTTGGTTGATGATGAGATGGTGCGTTTTCATTTGAACTCGAGTGCTACCATCAGCAAAATTCCAGCGAAGCAATGCACAGGAATTTGTGTGCGACCCGATCAGGGAATCCTGCGCATGTGGAACGGTCCCAAGCTCCAGCAGACAGTTTTAGGCACAACCACATTGAACAGTCCCGAAGAAGACTCTTCACATTATTTGAAATTCGTGATCGCGGATGAAGAGCTCACACGGATTCTCGGCATTGGTTCCATTCAATGTCTTGGTTTTATTCATGTTAACCATGACCGTTCTGTTCATCTATGTGAGGCGGAGACAGATTTTAACAGAATTCGTTCATGTTTAACTCATGTTTTGGGAGTTTTGAAGTTTCCGTTCTTTTGTCAATAGATTCGTCAAGACGACTGATGCCGCTGCCTGCTAGAAGGGTTCCTTTTATATTACGGGACAAATTCGCCACCGAGTTATATAACTTGATGCAGTTGCGCCTGATCGCTAGAGTCCAATACCCGACAGACTGGGTTAGCCAAGTTGCGATTGTTAGGAAAAAGAACGGTGGGTTGCTTCTGTGCATAAATCCTAAGCCGTTGAATGTAGCTTTGCGTAGACAGCATTATAAATTACCGACTTTAGAAGATATCCTGCCGTATTTGGCTAAGGCGAAGTACTTCTTCAAGCTTGATCTCTCCGCGGCCTTCAGGCACGTGGTCGTAGATGGAGAATCCAGTTTCTTGACGATGTTTACCACACTCCCCGGGAATTTTCGCTGACCATGTTTACGTTTGGTATGTAAGTTTCGGGCAAAATGTTTCCAAAGCGGTTACTTCAAGCTGTTGATGACCTAGACAGCGTAACGTGTGCAGCAGACGATGTACTAATTTAAGGCCTAACCGAACAAGACCATGACACCAATCCACACCACCTATCGCAGCAATGACTGCAAAAGAACATAAAACCAAAACGCAGCAAAATTGAGCTCTGGAAGCCGGAAGTGATTTTTTACGGGAACGTTCTAACATCCCTGGGAATAAAGATCGATCCCAGAAAAATCACGGCAGAGCAAACGATGCCAAAACCTAAGGACGTCACGGCTGTTAGTCGTTTAACTGGAATGGTGAATTATTTTAGCCGGTTCTTGCCAAGACTTGCTGAAATCATGAAGCCCATCCGGAACAATGGAACAATGGAACAATGGTTTATGACGGGTATAAAAGCAATGCTTGACAGGTCCCGTAGGATGATGAGAATTAACATCGTAAAATTAAAAAAATCGTATCAATGAAAGTATGTGTGAAATGCATGACTCACCAAGGGATTGGAGATGCACATAAACAAGTAATCCAATAGGAATTTTAAGTGGATTCCGTCCACGTTCGTTGTTCACTAATACCATCATCCGATGGTCGCACGTTATATCACATAGTGCAATCGTGTCAGAGTTTCGTCAAGGCGTTTTTTGAAAAGGGATAGGGTGGGAGCGTTAATTACATGTTCTGGAAGGGCGTTCCAAGGTTGTGACACTCGGAGGGAGAAGAAATTGCGTCGACATTCCAGTCGACTGTACTGTGTGATCAACTTAAACTGATGACCTCTTAGGGATGCGTTTTGACTACGTTTCAAAGGGAATGACACGTGTGGTTGGGGGTTCTCAGTACCCGGTACACCAATATGAGATCGCCTCTCAGACGACGGTAACGTCCACTGTATAAGTTAAGAGTTTTCAGCCTGAGTGGGTAGGGAAGGCTTGAAAGACCTTTGACGTATTTTGTCGCTCTGCGTTGTGCAGTATCGAGTGCAGTGAGGTGGCACTTCTGCCATGGTTGCCACGCTTGAATAGCGTATTCTGTGTGCGGTCTAACAAAAGCGCTAAGTATTTTCGGAAAGATTGAGGCGTCAAACTTCTCAAACGCTCTACGCAGAAGGCCAAAGTGTTGGTTTGCTCTCTTGGAGGCCTTTTCGGTCTGCATTAAGCACCCAAGATCTTCTTGTACAATCACGCCAAGGTCGCACTCATGAGAGGTCCGCCGTAGAATGTCAGGTCCTAAGCGGTAGTTATACACACTTGTGGCGTATGCACAAGATTTTGCACTTTGTGGTGTTGAACTGTAGCATGTTCTCGTTTGACCACTTGTATGCTTTGTCCAAATCATCCTGCAAGGCTGTGTGATCCTCTCCTGAAGCTATGGCACGCCATATCTTTAGGTCATCTGCAAACAGCAGAAAGTTGGAAGATAGTGCAGCTGCAAGATCATTTATGAAAACAATGAACAAGCGAGGCCCGAGTACCGAGCCCTGAGGTACGCCGCACTGAACTTCGATTGGTTCCGACATGGTATTTCGGACTCTCCCATTCGCGTGACGTTGAACGAGAAATTCGCCTATCCATCCTAGAATAGGATTGCCGATACCACAATGCTGCAGCTTGTTCAGTAAAATCCGATGGTCCAGTCGGTCGAATGCCTTAGAGAAATCCAAGTAGGCTACATCCACTCCTACTTCGGCTTCCACAGACTCTGTCCAGTTTGAACGAGCAATCAGCAAATTAGTTGTGCAGGACCTGCCTTGGCGAAATCCGTGCTGCTCCGGAACGAGGACGTTGTTTTTCTCCAGGTACTCCATGAGGGCCTCGGCTACAATGGACTCCATGATCTTGGAGATAACCGGAAGAAGGGTAATCGGACGATAATTAGTTGGATCTGCACGGCTACCATTTTTGTGGATTGGAGTGATGATCCCGTGCTTCCACATCGTTGGGACGTGCATCTCGTTAAGGCATCGCTGAAAGAGTGTCGCCAAAGGTTCAGCTAAGCTCGTGGCGGAAACTTTCAGCGCTTTCGGCCGAACGCCGTCCGCACCCGGGGAGCTAAATTCGCGCAACGACATCAACCGCTTCAATACAGCTGCAGTTGTGAAGGAAATGTGGTTAAGGCCTGATGGCGGAATAAGTTGCCTAGATATGGTGCAGGATGTTTGCACACACTGGAAAGTGCGGCCGAAGTGTTGTCCTAGGACGTTCGCCGCATCCTGTGCCGTATGTGCTAATCCGAAAGCTGTGCGCAGAGCCGGAATTCCGCGCTTAACGCGGCGAAGCTTATTTATGTGTCTGTATAGTAGCTTTGGGTTAACGCAGAACTTTGACACAAGATCTTGTTGGCTCTTTACCTTATCCTCCCTGACGAGTGTGACACAGTGGTTTCTTTGTGTAATATAGGTGTTCCAAGTATCCTCGCTCGGAGAGGCTATATGGGCGCGCCATGCCAGATCCCTCAATCCCATGCATTTCCGGGTCCTGCTTCTGAGAAACGACTTCGCCTTGTCGGGTCGGGGGATTTTGGTTTTAGATGCCAATGCTACGAGCGTGTTGAATTTGTTGACAAATTTCCCGCATGCCACTTCTGGGGACCACTCAGTTAAGAAGGATCAGCTCGTAGCACTAATGAGTTCTGCCAGGTTATGGTAGTTGGTTACGAAGTAAGATTCCACGTTGCTTTCATTAGGATAATCTGCATAGCACAAGTATTGGAACAATAGTGTCGCATGATCGCTGCGGCCCAAGGGAGTGGATGTGGTTACTACGTCAATCATCAGTTCCTCATTGGTGAAAACGAGGTCCAAGATGGCCGGTTTGTTTTCTGTCCTGAATCGCGTTGGGGATGTGACATGGTTGTACAGCGGTGATCCTGCAATTAGCTCTTGTAGATCGGCTTTGAATGGTTCACTCATGGTGGCTGGGGTTTCTAGGCTAAGGTGTAAAGTGATGTTGGGAAGAAAAGCAGGAGACTACCTTTACAACCGTCATGCGGCTTATCAACTGTGCACCAGTAATTGGTTACTAACCTCCATCCCTAACTTTGCATGGACAGTATGACAGTAGCCAAGGGGTAGTAGGCACGGTTCTCTTGCGAAATTTTGGACCCTTGGATTTTCGCAGTCGGGCGCTCACAGTGGCGGAACAGCTTTATACGCAGATCGAAAGACGATACTCGCTGTCGTCCATGCAGTGGAGTGATTCAACGACTACATATACATATACATACATGTATAATGACCATAAACAGCTGGTGTCCATAGCCAGAAGACTGTAACATAATGTCACTCGACGCATTAAAGGTTTATTTTTCCGGCTCCGCAAATACGTCATGGATGTTGTGTACACACCGGGGACCCATATGTTCATCGCGGACGCTCTGTCGCAAGCTCATCTCCCAATAGTCTAACACCAACAAAAAGAACTCAAGGCAGTCAATCTGGTAAAACATCTGGCAGTAATGACCGATCGCCAGAAAGAGACAAAACGTCTTACGGAGACAGACGTAACTTGCTTGACTTTGATTGACTTGAATTTGAGGGGATGTCCAGCTAAAAAAGATACACTTCCAAAGGAGTTAACGCCGTTCTTCAACTTTCGGAATGAACTAAAGGTGTATGACAGTTCGCTGTTTAAAGGAAATCGCATTTGATTCCCGCGCCGCTTCGTAAATAAATGCTAAAACATGCTGATCGAGCCCACTTGGGTATTTACCCCAGTGTTAATAGAGCAAACGAATTAATGTTCCGGCCCAAGATGACGATTCAAATCCGAGACCTTGTATCAGTCTGTCCAGCGTACCGATCCCACGATGCTCGCCAAGTCAAGGAACCAATGATATTGCCTGCGTTACCAGATCCAGCAGAGCAGAAAGTAGTGGTGGGCTTGTTCTGTGACAAGAAGCAAGACTATTTAATCACTATGGGCTATTAAAGAAACTATTTTGAGAGCAACACTCACTGATACGGCCACGGAAGCAAGCTTACATTTCAGTTTGCCAGACAAGGAATACCGGAAGAACTGACCTCCGACAATGGCCACAGTTTACATGGCCGTGTTCCAGATTTTCGCAAACAAATGGGCATTTCACATCTACAAACCAGACCGTATCAAAGTCAGTCTAACGGAAAAGCAGAGGCAGCGTTTAAACAAGCCAGGAGGCTGTTGTCGAATCCTTTATTGATTCTCAATACGCCAGTTCCGAACACCAGTCTCAGCCCAACGCAACGTTTTTACAGCAGAAGGACAAGAATGCTAATGCCTAAGACTGCTGAACTTTTGCACGCTTTCTTGTTATCGTACGAGCAACTGCATAGGGGCTTAAGGAAACAGATTGCAGATCAGAAACCGTACTACGACCGCGGAACCCGGGAGCTACCGGAGCTATCAGTAAATGATGGAGTGTGGATCCAACCAATACCGGGTGTCAGTGAACGATGGAAGAAAGGTGTGGTGACCGCGAAGTTTGGAGAAAGATTTTAGGAAATCAGTACCGGAGGGAAGGCAATCAGAAGGAACCGAGTGCAGCTGAGGTGATACCGGGAAAGCGAAGGCGAACCTGCTGCAAAACACTTGACGTAATACGGAGAGGTCACAACAACAGGGGCAGCATAGACCACGCGGATCGGAAGGGCGTGCGGAGTCTTCTGCCACACTGGTGCAGCTGCTCCCGCAGAAGCGATGGATGTAATGTGCTTGTGCAAGCGGAAGGACGATACGATTTATTTGGGGAAACAAGCGGCTAGCATACGGCAAGCTAACAGAGCAGTTGATTAGACAGTTATGTATATTTCGTCTACGCTCTGCTTGGATAGCTGGAGCGGGTTTGTTTAACTGATTTAAAAGAAGAATCTCATGAGTGCAGAAGCTTGGTTAGTTATAGAAATGACTTATTTATTTATATCGTGGTTCCTACATGCTTGTTATACTGTTACATTCGCTGAGCTCGCCTTGCCGAATAAACTTCATCCCTGAAGGTCCGAGTTTTGCGACTCCACTGACTGCTATTCACCACCGTACAATCTCAGGGCTTGCAGCCTACGTTGGTATGTGAGATGAAACGGCCCCTGACGAATTTAGTAGTTCTACGTTGGGTCACTTCGAGGGCGTTGACATCGCGTTTGCGCCAGGGAAGCCAGTCTTGGATCGTGTATTTATCTTGGGGACTCACGCAGTCATTCAACATTTGCGGAAAGATTGATGGCTCGAAATTTCCAAAAGACCCCATGAGAGTAAATGTGCTAACTGGCTATTCTGGATGCCTTTTCAGTTTGTTTCGAGCCGGTAAAATCATCCTGTACGACCACTCATTTGTTGCTTTCCTGGGTAGCATGTTACCATTACTGGTCCGCAACTCGATATTGATGGGCAAACTGATGGCGTGTACTCACGACTTTACTTTTCCCAAATTGAACGGAAGCAGGTTTTCGGATGACAATGTATGAGCCTTGTCGAGATCGCTGTGCATTACCACGTGCTCAACTGCTCTTTTGATCTCATGCCAGATTTTAACGTCGTCTATAAATAGTAAGAAGCACGACTGTATTACACCAGTATAGCGTTGATGGATAGTGGGAATAAACATGGTCCCGATGCCGATTCCTGGGGTAAACAATACTGTAATTCAATTGGGTCGGAGAAGGATCTGCCGGCTCTCACCTTCAACGGATGTTTAATTAGGAACTTGCTTATCCAACAGAGAACAGGGTCACCGATACCCTAGCTTCTAAGCTTGTGAAGCATAACGCGGTGGTCCAGGCGATAGATTACTTTTAAGAAGTCAAAGTACACTAAGTCTGCTGCTAAACTGGCATCAACTGAGTCACTTAATTTTTGTAACAATAATCCGTGTTATCGATCGGGTAACACAAATCAAACGCCATGTTCATATGCTGTTGTAGTGGTATATCCCACCTAGCATTTGTTTCAGGCACATTCATCTTGCAGCCTACCTTGGTCAGATTGTCGGAGCACCCTCAGCGAGGCGATATCAGTGGCGTGGCGACGGAGTTCCTTTGACCTCCAGAGTCGTTCTTGGAGAATGCTTCGAATGCACAGGCTTCACTACTGCGTTGGTTTTTATACATTTATGCCAAAATTAAAAAGAACCACATGTCCGTAGTCGCTGCATACAGACCCGAAGCAATGTGAACAGCTGCATCTGCAACCAGAGTTCGAAAAGACACAAATATTGCAGTGGCACCAATAGGACTGCCCACTCTAGGGCGAAAGCGATCATACACAGTCCCATACAAATTAAGAAAAACTAGAAAACGCTCAAACATAGATTAATTAACAACCTGAAACCATGGGACAACAACTACTAATGCTTTTCGGGGCATGTGGCTGCTGTCTGAGTGAGTCTAGATTTGACGAATTTCTACCTAAATAACTGACAGTTGTTAATATTCTTATCCTTCTTCATGTTCGTATGTAACAGTTAACAGCGCCTGAACTGTATTTTAAAAGAGCTCACAACTCGGAACTATCACTGTCAGTTTGCAATCGTGCACTTAACTCCATGGTGGTGAAATGTACATTCATCAGTACGTTGAGCTACCGCACAGATCTGGCCTCAGTGACCTGTTCTAATAGACTGATCCAACTATTTTCTACTCTCCGTTGGAAGCACAATGGGTGAGGAAAAGGATTCATATCCATAAACCCAACTTGTCCTCTCACACAGACTTTGGTGTTTAGCGATGTATCCTATGCCATTACGGATGTACTGAAGCGGCAGATGCTCCCGCAGCGGTCCAGTTTTCTTGATGCCCCTGACTATTGCACAGTATGGTTGGAGATGGCTGCCATAAGTCCTATCAAACCGTTAAATAGATTTTTCCAGCGATGCCCTGATGAGATCCAGCTTCCAATCATGTTGAAGCACGAGATGGTACGCGTGATCAACTGAGAACTTGATCAAGTTCAAGTTGTCCGAATGCCAATTTCTGAGCTCACAATATCAAGGTTCTCAATACAACCAGCAGGAATGAGAAATTCTGCAGTGCGAATCATATGAAGGTTTTCGCGGCATACTCCTGCATAATGAACTTGACTGATTGAAGCGGTCTAAAAAGTATCGAAAAAGAGCGGTAAATTTTACACCTGTGAAAGGCGTATGGGAATTTCGACGGCTGATATTTGCTCAGTTGCTTGGCGCGTTTTTGACACACTGTAGTCAGACTAGCTACCCAATCCACGCGGCACTGGGACGCGCACGTTCTCACTGTGTATGCGATTTAACGACATAGAACAGAGAAGAATTTGTCTGCCAACTTAAGCTGAAGATTCTATTAATGGATGCTGAGCATTATTAGCTGCCGCGGCGCAAAAGTTTAATATTCAGCAGATCGGGAATAATCCCAAACACTTGTCAAACTCTAAGGTTCCTAATCAGAGACACATCGCTGTTGGATCTTCAGCATAAAATAGTCAAACTAAGTATGAAAAATCGCTTCCCAACGTAATTGTTGCAGTTGTTGCAAGCTCTTTCATTTCAGCTTATGGTTATTCAAATGGGAACGACACACAACATATTAATATTACATGTTACCGTCGGTGCTCATGTAATAAAACATACAGGGAAAAGCCTGGTGCAATTATCGGACCGGCTCAGAATAGAGATGGTGGTAGTTGTATAGTTAATAGTGGAAATTCTTTGTCCAGTTCAGCAACACAAATCTCCTTTTGTCGATACATGCTCATGTCGAGGCTGATGTCAATATATGCACGTGTTACAATGGCCTTGGAGCCGATTGGAACCCGCCTCGAACATGAATTGCAGGAGGAAGACTAGACTGGGAATAAAGTGTTTTAGCGAAATATCACGCATATAGGGAAGCTGCGTCGGACAGAGATCAAAATAGTTTCAGTTTTGCGCTCATCAATCCTGTTAGGTTAAGGAACATGAATCATCTACCTTTCATTAATTTGCTTATTAGGGTTGATCTTATACCTCATGATTTATCTCTCATAAGCAATGTAGTATCTCATCGATTTCCACACAATGTACCCATGGTTTGGGTTGAGTTACTACCGACTTTGTCAACATTCACCAAATGATGCTAGTTCAATGATTGTATATTACACATCAATAACTCGCCCGTATACCGAGTTAATCTATTAGAACTGCTTTGCTCATATGCTTGCTGGGACCGCACAATTCTACACACAGACTGCTTCGATTGCCATGTGTCGTCAGTGTCCTGCTTTATAGGCCATGAGTCTGCATCACCGCAATTGTTCTAGGGACAATTAATATTGCTAACTACAAGCAAACGCTAGCAACGGTGAATATTTGAATACTCATCACCCAGTTATCGTGTCCTCACATGCAACTCATGTTTCATTTTCCAAGTGTGTGCAGTCAGTGACCCGATTTACGAAGCGCAAACTTTCGTAACATCACTGCAAGAACAATTGGGTACGATGGTGCTTTTAAGACCATTGAATGTGCTTACTTGAGTTCAACAAATTACGAAGCTTTTGACAATCGTACGCTCTGTGGGTAGTTTAATTTGCTTCATCTTAAAGACAGTTGAAGCAATCGAGTATTGTGAATCATCATCATACTTTATTAAATTAATAAATTAGGTTGAAGAGAGCTTCAGACCGTCCGAACCCTATTTGCTCAAAAAGGTTATCAAGTGCATAAATCGCAAACTTCCGTGAGGAATAACGGCCATAAACGGTCATTCACAGTACCCGGTAACAAGCCGCCAACCTTATAGAAGTAATCAAAGTAGCTCAAATTAACCGTCATAAAAATAACTGTTAGGGAAGAGGGACGTTTTGAAATACATGTTATTTAGATTGCGACGCGAAATCACTATGTGAACCGTGATTCGCGATGAAGTGAAATGTGTTCTATTCGAATACTACAACAAGAATTTTGGGGACGTTCGCGCTAGTTGGATGTAAACTGAGCGTTAAGAACCATGCAGAGAAACATGCATTCCTAATGAAAAAATTTGAAAGATGACTGAGGAAAGGGATTGTAACTAGTGTAAAACGCAACTGGTCAACAACGCAACTATGGTTAAAGTATTATTAAGGCTGCTAGTGTTTCTTTAGCTATTCAACTGCGTTTTCGATGTAGTTAGAAGAAATATGCAGGGTTTAAACCCTCATGATCAACTGCAACTGATCTAGCTATTTGTGCTAGATGTTACATAATGAGTGAAAGTTTACGTGGAATAATTGGATTTCCCTCCAACCCATGCTTGCATGCAGGCATTTGTTGGAACAGGTGGTGAGGATTTGAGAGAGTTAAAGCGTTTCCGTCGACTTTGTTTACAGAAAACGCTTCAGGATTTAGGTTATATATAAGTTAACTCAATGGAAATATTCGTGTATACCATTACTGAGCGCACCAAAGCGGAAATGTGCGAACGCTCACTCAGAATGCCTTCTGTTTAAATAGTGAGCTTGTGCAGGATTGGTCAAGGAATTATCAACCTGAAGGCTGCTCCGGTGGTATACACACGAAATTAAACATGTAATCTAGCGGAAAGTAGTTGATAAAACCGTTGCAGAATGGGACGTTTGGTTCATTGAAAATCACGGCTCGGTTATCGTCCTCACCAACAAATAACCATCCAATGTTTAGCGAATTTTGCAAAAAAGGTACCATTAAGGTGAGTGAGAGCAGAAACAGCAATTTCTCACTCATCTTAGTGATAACGGCATATGGAATTCTCGGCAGACGAGTAGTTTGATGCATGGATTAGCCGAGTGTAAGCGTAAGCTGGTGAAATACAGACCGACAGGCCAAATCATCCTGCTTTGTTCATCGAGCGAGATGAGTTCAGATTGTCACAATGCGTTTCCAGTGGTCGTTTGCTGTCAGCTAAGTTTGCGCTGAGTGCTGAATATCATGGCTAACCGTAGGCATTGGAGTGATCGATAATTATCTGTGTGTCTCATTGGCCAAAGCGAAACAGCCAGCTACCCAGTCTAGTCGGCGTAGGCAAGCTGAAACGCGCAACCAAAACTGCGGCGTGGATGTACGCAGTTGATGGTACCTCAGCGAACAGGGTGTTTTGGATTAGGTGAGGGCGATATTAGGCAGTGCAAGTCGTGTCAATGTCATTGAATCACTGTCTCATGTAATGGAACAGGAAATAACACTACAGTTGGGATCAAGTAACTTGCTTTTTAAGCAGCCCGCGCTGCTTATCCGGCTGTATGTTGAATGCGGTTTAAACGCCGCATCAACTTCACGGAGGAACAATGCAATGAACGCAGAAATGCATCCCGTCATTGTCCGGTACCTGCTTAGACTAGTGAAGATGTTCGAGCAATCTGGGAGTGTGTGAGACAAGAAGGGAGCCGGACCGCGTCGCATCGCCACGGGCGGCTACACAAGTTTCGCTATAGTCAGTGAAGTATCAAGAAGTCCCGAGCTCAGCATTCGTCGGGTCAAACAGCACCGTGACACGACCCGATACACGGTACACCGGATAGTACAGTAAGAATACTTTCGAAGCTTCCGTGCACTTCAAGTGCCGGTTTTGAACCCCTGCGCTCTGGAGAAGCGGCATGGGGTTTGCCGCTGGTTTCTGGATCACGGGGATATTCATTCGGTCATCTTTACAGATGAGGCATTGTTTCACCTGCTTAGAAAAATGAAACAATATTCCTGGGCTACCCGCAACCCACGAAAATGCACACCACATCAAGTATGCGCCGCAGTGTAAAACTGATAGATTGGGCTCGAGTAACAAGCCAGAAGGATAGTAGATACGGTAGAACCAAATTTGCTGCAAATATCATGCTGGATAACAATGATGGTATTGTGAAAGAGGCAAGTATAATTATTAGGATGAGTACACCTAAAATACTACGTCAGTACTGCGCAGATGAGGAGTTGGTCGCAATTTTTGTTACCAGGAGGGGATAAACAAAGTTTTAGTAGACATTTCAGATGCACCAACCTGTTTCCACCAATTGCTATTGCATGTCCATTCGGCTTCCAGCTGTGGAAGCACAAATAGCTGCAACTTTTCCAAGTACGACGACGCTAGGAGATGATAAATCTTGAGCAATCCAAAACAACAACCTAGCAGTCACATTCCCAGAAAAGAAATATTGGCCCAACATCTTCTGGCTTGTTAATCGGGCCCAATCTATCAGTTTTACACTGCGGCGCATACTTGATGTGGTGTGCATTTTCGTGGGTTGCGGGTAGACCAGGAATATTGTTTCATTTTTCTAAGCAGGTGAAACAATGCCTCATCTGTAAAGATGACAGAATGAATATCCCCGTGATCCAGAAACCAGAGGAAAAATGCATGCCGCTTCTCCGGATCGCAGGGGTTCAAAAGCTGCACTTGAAGCGCACGGAATCTTTGAAAATATTCGTACTGTAATATCCGGTGTACCGTGTATCGGATCGTGTCACAGTGCTGTTTGACCCGACGAATGCTGAGCTCGGGACTTCTTGATACTTCACTGACTATAAATAAATCTATGAAGCCGCCCGTGGTGATACGACGCGGTCCGGCTCTCTTCATGACTCACTCACTCCCAGTTTGCTCGAACATCTTCACTAGTCTAAGCAGGTACCGGACAATGACGGGATGCATTTCTGCGTTCATTGCATTGTTTCTCCGTGAAGTTGATGCGGCGTTTAAACCGCATTCAACATACAGCCGAATAAGCAGCGCGGACTGCTTAACCAACATGTTACTTGATCCCAACTGTAGTGTTATTTCCTGTTCCATTACATGAGACAGTGATTAAACGACATTGACACGACTTGCAATGCCTAATATCGCCCTCACCTAATCCAAAACACCCTGTTCGCTGAGGTACCATCAACTGCGTACATCCACGCCGCAGTTTTGGTTACGCGTTTCAGCTTGCCTACGCCGACCTGACTGAGTAGCTGGCTGTTGCGTTTTGGCCAATGAGACACAGATAATTATCGATCGCTCCAATACCTACGGTTTGCCATAACATTCAGCACTCAACGCAAACTTAGCTGACAGCAAACAACCACCGGAAGCACTTTGTGGCAGTCTGTACTCATCTCGCTCGATAAGCAAAACAGTCTGATTTGGCCTGTCGGTCTGTACTTCACCAGCTTACGCTTGCACTCGGCTGATACCTGCACCAAACTACTCGTCTGCCGAGGATTCCATATGACATTATTACTAAGGTGAGAGAGAAATTCCTGTTTCTGCTCTCAAGCACCTCAGGTAGTATGCTTTTTCAAAATTTGATTAACATTGAAAGGCTTTTTGTGGTTTTAGGCAAAATCTGAAATTAAATTTATAAATTAAATAAATAATTTTGTGTTAGATTCTTGCACGAATCGAGGTGCAGTCCAACTATTTTGTCTGCTCAATTTTTACAACAGAGTCCCAAACATATTCACTTCTTTAAATCTTTTCAATTTTGCTATATCAGGTACTGTAATAATTGTGGGTATTTATTATTAAAGGAATTAAATCCGTGGGCGATATCTTATGCCGTTTTAAACACATATCCTGTGAGTTTGTACGGCTACTCGTGGAACCGTCCCCAGGCAAACTTGCTTCCATGTATGTTATTCCTTCGAAATTTTCCCCGCATTTGCATGCTATACGTGACTGCGTGCCGGTGTGGCATATTAGCCTATGAACGAACACCTTTTTTCATATGTTTGTTCTTTTTAGGGCTGCTTTTATGCTTGTATTTGCAGCGATGGAGCCTCAGCCCAGTCCGTCATGCGGATAATTTTATTCTGACTTTAAACAGAAGACAGTTGGTAGGAATTAAGTGTGCAAGGAGTAACACCGCATAGGGGGTAGCACTAAAGAATAGCATAAGGAATGGTTTGCAGCAGCTCATCCTAGATGATCATAACCAATAAATAAATGTTTTATTCTTCAGCAGTGCGAGGCACAGACCAAAGGGTGGTTTATCAACATGTACAACGTGATCGCATAATATAGTTAATTGTTCGTTGTTTGATAAATGGTTCCCATCTGGATTTTTGAATTGATTAGTAGTTTGGAAAAAGTAAAGAGTTAAAGAAACTGGGAACAATAATAAATGTAGATTTCAAGGAAAGTTCAAGTAAAGTAATACGGTCATCCATGGAATTGTCCCCAGGGGACTTGCTTCCATGCAGGGTATTTTCAGGATGAGTTTCACCCGCACTTCCATGCTGCAATTGGCTCTGTGCCTGTGTGGCAAGATAGTAAATAGGCCATCAGAACTAGGTATCAAATGTCTTTTTAGGGCTGTTTTATGCATACATTATAGGCGATGAAGCCTTAGCCCGTTCTGTCAGGCGGATCAATCAAGTACGGCACTTTTTGTTTTAAGCCAGCGAGTCAGTAGTAATATGATTTGCATGGGTATACTTTTTTATTTTGGAAGCTGTAATTCGTCACCATAAGAGATCAGCCCAGTCATGACCAACGGTGAAACAAAAAAGAAGATAAAGTATGAGGAATTACAAACCATAATGATGAATACAAACGCTTGCCGATAGGCCAGTCACAATTTGATGGAAAATCTTGGCGAATGACGATGATGGTACAGAGACATCATCTTGAAAGGCGCAGTGCATCTACGAACCAATGCGTCAAAGCAGAAAACAGAATTGGTTGGACGGATTGATAGGAGTAAGATCGTTCTCAAATATATACTCAAGAATGCAACTATATGTAGGTAAACTTATTTTATTGAAACGAATAGAGGATATGGTGACTTTCATATGTATCTAGGACCCTTCTCATACAAATCATCTAGAGTCACCGTTTGGCTTAGTGTTGACCAGATATTTGCAACAGTCAGGTGAATATTAATCATGCGTCTGAATTGTGGATAGGTAGTGCAGTTTCTAACACTCGATGGAAGTTTGTTCCATATTAACGCATATTTTAGGGAGAAAAAATTTGAGCGGCGCTTTGTACGAGACTTTGGTATTTTCACCATGCACTCGCTGTTTCTTAGTCCAAAGCGCGTACAAGTCTGAAACTCGAGTTGTGGCTGAGCAGTGAAGCTTAATCCGAATAGTAAGTGGTATAGAAGGCACAGATTAAGTTTGAGTCTGCGTAACCATAGCGACCCCAGATTTAGCGCCTCACAACGCTCACGGTATGTCATAGTATTAGGCATGTTCAAAAACCTTTTTGTGAATGATCGTTGAATGTTTTCTAGTGCTATAATATCCACTTTTCTCAGATTACTATGCACTATCATACAGTACTCAAGCTTCGGCCTAACACATATTTTAAAGGCTTGAAGCCTTGGATCCCTCAAAATAAGAGTTCGACTTATATAGTTGATCACTTTTCTGGCAGAAGCCTGCAAGAATATAACATGCTCTAAAAAATTAAACGAGGCAGAATATCTCAGACCAAAGTCTCGGACTGCGCCATACACAGGGATAAGGGTTTATACGTACGACCTATTTAAATTGCACGAGAAACACACGGTATAAACAGGCCACGGTTTCAGATGCAATGATCGCTACAAACCAAACGGTTGTAAGCGTGCTCAGTTGTCCAAAGTCCGCCGAGGGTAGATTGTCCTTCAGGCGCATTTCAAGTCGGTGTTCTCCGGTATCGTACATTATCCGGTCCTTCTTCATGCATCTTTTCATCAGCAAGTTGAATTTTTAAGATCCGTTTCATTCTGTCCGTTGACAGATAACCCTTTATCATTTTTTGAACATGTAAAAATGTTCGGTACATCTAATCTCTTTTGGCAGCTTATTTCATATGGAGCCATACCTAAGAAGAGAGAAATTTCTTCTTAGGCTGGTCTTGAATTTAGGTAAATAGGTATATATTTACTATCTCACAGTTCATAACTGGTATTTTTCCGAAAGTGCAATTAATAGGTTAGGACATATGATTTCCGCCACGCGAGTTTGTGACGGAAACACAGTTTTAATTGCATTCTTCGGAATCACAGAGGTTCAAGATTCAACTGCTTGCACCTATCTCTGAATGAAAGAGCGGTTGAATAGCCAAATATGCACTTCGTTAAGGCGCACGTTGGACGTTTTGAATGGCTTTCAAGTCACCCTTTTGCAAGTTACTGAACATAACACGGCAATCAAGCAAAGGCCTGGTACTGCTTTTGAAAGCAATTAGTCTGGTTTCTTTCAAGGTTAGCAGGTGGCATATGAGCCCGACCGACTGCTTAGCCTTTTCCACGATATGATTTGTCTGTTCGCTAAAGTTTAAAGAACTAGAAGATTATAATCCTAAGTCATGAACAGACTGCCTGATGGGAATGACTTCGTCATGAAATCGGAACACTTCTGCTGCTATCTGGCATCCATACGTTAGAATACTACACTTCAATTTTGCAAAAGTCATGTGCCACATATCAGCCCACCTCTCAATGGCTTTCAAGTCGCTTTGGATATTGTTAAGTTCAGTTTTACGCTGAGAATCTGGGAATGTGTAAACCCCCTTTGCATCACCAGCAAACAAATGTTTCCCAAATTGAATAACAGAAAGGAGGTCATTTATATACATTAGGAAGAGTAACGGATCTAAGACACTGCCCTGTACCACTCCAGTGGTGACCAGACAAGGTGAAGAGATGGAACCACTGATATCCATAAGTTGCGACCATCCTACTAGGTACGATTGGATCCAAGAGCTAAGCGGATTTGTAACACCGTACTTACTTAATTTATATAGCTGCATTTTGTGTGGGACTCTGTCAGACGCCTTTTGCATGTCGAGGAAAATGACAATGCTCTGAACACCTGAGTCAATTGCTTCAGTTAGATGGTTAACGAAGTCAACTTGACAGGTAACACACCAGAGGGACTTCAGAAAGTCATACTGTGAAGGTGAGAGAAGTTTGTGCGATATTAAAAACGAAACCAAATGTTCCTTAACAATTCTGTCTAGCTTGCGTTAGAGAATGACTATGTGACTAATGGGCCGGTGGTTCCGGATGTCTGTTTTCGACCCGGACATATGTCGCGGTATAACCATAGCTGTATTCCAACCTTCGGGTTATTGACCAGAAAGGAGGGACAAAGAGAGGATATTTAATAATATAAGAGGGATATCATCACCACCGTGTTTGACTAAAGCAGATGAGATCCCATCGGGGTTAGGTATGTAGGAGGGTCGTAGACGGGTAATCATACGTTTTATCGTAGCGAAACTAAGCTCGATCGTTGAGACTTGTTCAGAGAAGTGAAACGAGGTTGACAATTCCAGGGTTTCTTTTTCAAGATTAAAGGATCTAGCAAAGTATGAGTTAAAGCCTTCCGCCATGGCAATGGGGGAATCAATGCATTCGCCTTCAGGTATGACGATGTGGGTGGGTAGGTCAGCTTCGCCGCCTCTCATTTTCTCAGTAATGAAGTCACCAGTTGATTTGCATTATTACTCTTTACAGCATGTTGTTCTTCATGCATGAAGCGGGTGTGGTGTTTCATGTCCGTCTCTATCATAAGGCTTTGGATTCTCAGTAATACGCTGAAGTCGTGAGTACCTTCAAATGTTCGAGTTAACACTCGTATTTTTCGCTTTTCCTTTGCGTTGTTAGCGTACATAGAGGTGGCTCTTGTATTATCACGGAAGGCAAGTATGCTTAAGCATATAGTCACGTTGTCATAGAATATGTCCGAGGCTCCCTTAATGTCAGAAGAAAGAAAAAAATAAGCCCAATTTTTGGACCCTAAGCAAAGCGGAGAAACCTACCCAATTAACATTTTGAAGGAAGTGTGTAATCACCGCAGACATCACATACGACGAATCAGATATAATTTTACATCCGACTATTATGCGATCACATCCATGGAGACCGTCAATTACATCAGTAGCTATACTGGAGGTGCCTGAGGTAAAAGGTAAGTCTTGTATCCTTTTTTTTCCCTGGTAGCCACGAGAACATATTGCTCCCAACCACCAGCATGTTTCGCGTTTGTTACTATGTTTGGCCAACAGATATCTGTTAGGTTGAAATCTCCACCTACAACTTTATCAAAAGAAGCAAGTTTCGATATGTAATTGAAGATGTCAACCAACTGGTTATCATCACTGAAGCTGGCCCCGGGGTGAGCGGTATATACAGCCTACAAAAGTTCGCTTATTACCCAAGAACAAGAGTAACCAAGCGAAGTCAATAGTGGGGCATATAAGATTAAGTGTGAATTCAGACACAAGGAGGTTCTGTGAGTAGTACATTATGCAACCACCTTTGCCTTCTTTCGATCACTTCTAATAAGCTTGTAACCTTCCATAGAAGGCAGCTGGTTAGGCATAAACTCAAGACACCAGGTTTCAGTGAATAAAATCAAATCAGTTTTATTCTGACTTATGAAGGTGTGGAGTGAATGAAGTTTATTCAACAGAGAACGGATATTAATTATCATCAGTCTTAAAATGTCCTGGCGCTGTTCATCATTTTACCCAGTAGTTACTCTTGCAATCACATTAGTTCTAGAGCCTTCCGCAGCAAATCCCTTACCGTGAGATTCGCCAGTCCTATCGGGATTAGAGGAAGTGAGGGAACGGGTGGGGGAATGCAAAAAGAACGCTGTGGTAATTTGAGGCTATTGAGTTTAAGCGAATAGGGTGTTATTACCGAAGGGCTTGCAGAAGGC
This sequence comes from Dicrocoelium dendriticum, assembly GCA_944474145.2. Taxonomy (NCBI): domain Eukaryota; kingdom Metazoa; phylum Platyhelminthes; class Trematoda; order Plagiorchiida; family Dicrocoeliidae; genus Dicrocoelium; species Dicrocoelium dendriticum. Next base: position 15,581,130 of record OX104059.1, read on the forward strand.
CTTGTGAGAGGAGGAGGCGAAGAGAGTATGGATAGGGGCATAAATAAGTGGTCATTGTTTCAGCAAAGCCATGTAAAGTCTGCCAGGAGAACAGCGTTGGCACGTCGCCGGAACAATGGGGAATTGTGGCTTGCCAGTCTGTGCAGCAGCATTATTATTCACGACTGTCATTGGGACACGAGGAGTCACCTTTCCAGCATGAAGACCCCTGTTTGATCTATGATGCTTAGGGCGTGGACCATGACCACTGCTGCTATGTGTAGTCTTAATGTCGATGGGCCGTAATGTACCTTCACTGGAGCTATCGATAGTCCTATGTGATGTTTCTGGACTTGTATCTGCTTTAACAGCGGTGTGGGGATTTATCCCAATCCCTACTGGTTTGTCAGCCCGTGGTGCATCGAGTGAAGCTACACAAGTTCCAATGTCCACAAAACTAATGTGGTGTGGAGGTGTGAGCATCTCAATTTCCGCTACGCTGTCGCCAGCCTTAGCATCGCTTATGTGGAGAGTGGCCTTGCTAACATTAACTGTGTTTTTAGAAGGGGAGAACCAAACACTGTTGAATGACCTACTTCTTGGCACTCCAGGAAGCGCGCAGGAGGATGACTCTGCTTCGGCTCAGGCGAGATATTAGTTGCACTCATGCGTTGAAGCTCCCGTAGCAAAGGTGACCTGTCTTCGAATAGAATAACTGCAAAATTTCGGAACAGATCTTAAAGTATTTTGACTTTTGATAAACGAACTTGCGAGACTTTCGATACGAAGGCTGAACAGAGTCGGACAAGGAAAACGTCAAGAATTTTTCCTCAATCTTCTACAACTAAAATCGGTCTCAGCAGTTGCACGCCCTCGAAACAGTATGCTTAATGTTGTCAATCGCGATATTGTCAGCTATTTTGAGGGTGATGTCGTTTTTCCCCTTCTGCCTCTTTGGATAACCTCGGAGGCGACTGCATTTAGGAACTTTAATGCTCCAAGTTTATGTTTTTGCGCTGGATTAGCCGGAGACTGAATTATGTACGAAACTGACATGAGGATATCTCCAAATGAGTCAAACGACTTTAGTTTCTCATTTTGTTTCGCTAACTGTTTCTCCAACATCTTTATTTCGGCTGATAGTGGAGATATAAGGTCGACAACACTAACTGAACTCTGTCATTTGTCTTCTGAAGTTATTTACCTGCTCTTGTATCCCAGGCGACTCGGAATGTGTGCAACGGGGTACAGGTTCCTCGGCACTCGTGACCGCAACTTTATTTACCTTGATTATTCGGTTTTCCGTACTCTTTTTCCTCTTTTCACGAGTGTTACTGACAATCGTCTATCTTTTAAATATAAAGATAAATGCTATCTAGTATATGCTATAGCCAAGCGTGAATTCTGGGGTGACAAAGGTCGTTAAGGTCCAGTGACTTACCTATTTAAGTCAACAAACAGGCCACTGTCGCTATTCACCATGTGCGAGCGATAATAGGTCAACAACCGCGCTTCGCATTCTGGAACGCGGTCACCGACAATTTTCCGCCAGCCTTGTTTTGGAATACTTTTAAAAAGAGCCAGGTATTTTTAAACTTCAGCGCAGCCTCAGATGATCTAGTGCTTGCGGCAACAGCGGTCTTCTTTCTCATAGAGGTCGATCGTGCAATATGTATGTATGTATGCATGGAAGTATATTTAGTCATTTGGCGGGAGAGCCTAAGGTGCGCTGAGGCTGGTGGTGGCTAGATCCTGACAGATGGTCTACCCACTGCTGCTACTGTTGCGCCATGGTCTCATGTCCTGGGCGCCTCCACGTGGCGACCGCTGGGTGGGAGTTAGGTTTCGCCCTTCTCCCTGCTAAGATCCAGGACACCAATCCGCATGGGTCAGCTAACTGACCATGTGCTAGACCCGCTGCCTTTCGGGTGTGCATTTAATCGAAGGCTTTGGCTGAGGACCCGAGTCGTTCTCCTGTCAGGATTGGGCGCCCTGGCAGTATCCTAGTCCATCCTCTCCGGAGGTTAGGAAGTGGTCGATGGCCCACTTCCCGTAAAACCTAGCCATGTGAGACAACAGGTTTACGGGTTATATTCTCAATGCTCGATTGGCGTAGAGCACGGGTGCCACGCATTGTCTCTGACGGTGGGAGGACAACTCCGGGTGTTCAATGGTTTGCTACTGCCCGCCTCAAGCCAGGCAGCCCCTAGTCAAATTGGTGCAAACCCGCCAAAAACCCACCTGCGTCTGGCCGTGGTCGCAGGTGCGTATCCAATTACTTTCGCAAAACATATGATAACTCTTCCAGAACCTCAAAGGCTGCGTGTGTCGGCCGTCAAGCAGATCCCAATCTGTCTCTGCAATCACATTCCCGAGCTGGATCTGCTCTCCACTGCCCTGTGGGTCAGGCTATTGAGCCAAAGGCTCCGGGTGGAGTCCCTCAAGCAAAACTCCAAACCACCCACTGCCTTGTGGGTCAGGCTATTGAGCCAAAGGCTCCGGGTGGAGTCCCTCAACCAAATCTCCGAAGCACAACGACCACCTCGCGTGCGATTGCCCACCAATGCAATCGTATGCCTGCGTGCAAAGCACTCAGCATCGGATGCTGGAACGTGCGCACACTACTGGACCGGAACTCGAGCGAGCGCCCGGAGCGACGCACTGCACTGGTCGCAATGGAGCTGGCGCGCTACCACATCGATATTGCGGCGCTCAGTGAAACTCGGCTCGCTGAGCAAGGTAAGTTACATGAAGCAGGTGCTGGTTACACATTCTACTGGGTGGGCAACGCCGCCTCAGCACCACGTGAACATGGGGTCGGATTTGCAATATCCGATCGCCTGAATGGCCAGCTGGTGGGTGAACCAACGGGCATCAGCGAGCGACTGATGACTGTTCGCCTACGACTCGGAAGAGGTAAGTTTGCTACTTTTATAAGCACATACGGTCCGACCATGTGTTATCCTGACGACACGCGTGATCAGTTCTACACTGAGCTATCCTCCGTGATACGGTCTGTGCCGAGGAGCGACCGACTATTTCTGCTGGGTGATTTCAACACGCGCGTTGGGCGTGATGCATCAGCGTGGACAGATGTTATCGGTTCGCATGGCATTGGTTCAGCGAATGCGAACGGTGACAGGCTGCTCTCACTGTGTGCCACTCACGGCCTGACGATCACGAACACTCGGGTTGCACTGAGTGCGAGTGATATAGCAACTTGGACGCACCCACGGAGTGGTCACGCTCATCTGCTCGACTATGTCATCGTACGTCAGCGTGATATGCGTGAAGTGCGCATGACACGTGTACTGCGTGGAGCTGAGTGTGGCACTGATCACAAATTGGTTCGGACCAAACTGTACATATATTTTCGTAAATCTATGTATTGCCCTCCCGCCGTGAATCGGCGTAAATTTAACATTCTCTCCCTCGGTACTGTGGCGAAACGCACTGAGCTGGAGAAGGCGATGGCTGCACGCCTGTGTGTTGATGTGGACTGTATAGCCACAGTGGGCGACCTGTGGCACCACATTCGCGACCAGGTGACAGCTGCTGCGGAGGAGACCATCGGGCGCGCAAACTGTAAGCGGCCTGATTGGTTTGATGACAACAATGTGACGATTGACCCATTGGTGTCAGAGAAGAATGCAGCATTTGCTGCACATGTTGCGGACCCCAGTGACTTGGGAAAGAGTAGTCGGTTTCGCAAACTTCGACGGCGACTGACCCGAGAGCTCCGTCGCATTAAAAATGCATGGTGGACGGAGAAGGCGAAGCAGATGGAATGCTACGCCGAACGCCGTCAACACAAGGAATTCTTTGACTCCTTGAAGGCGGTGTATGGACCGAGAATGGAGCCGCTGAGGACACTGATCGATGGTAGTTCAGGCGCTACCTGCACCCAGACTGCAGACATAATGCAGGTCTGGCGGAAACATTTTGACTGTCTCTTGAACAACCGTTCAGAGATCGACTGGCCTACATTGAATGGTCTGAAGCAGCACGATGTGAAGGCGGATCTGGCGGATACGCCGAGACTGGATGAGACACAGAGAGCACTTGCTCAGCTGCGAAACGGCAAATGTGCCGGAGGTGACGGGATCCCACCTGAAGTATTGAAACACGGTGGACCCGCGTTGTTGACTGCGCTGCACCACTTGGTGCAACGCGTGTGGATTGAGGAGGAGGTGCCTTCTGAGCTGAAGGATGCCCTTGTGCTACCACTGTAAAGGGCAAAGGTAGCAAGCAATGTTGCACGAATTATCGTGGCATCAACTTGCTGAGTTGTGTGGGCAAGGTGATTGCCCGAATCCTGCTCAATCGCCTCGTGAGTCAGATTGTGGAACCAAACGTGGCGGAAGAGCAATGTGGATTCCGTTCGGGTCGCAACACTATAGATATGGTGTTTGCGGCTCGTCAGTTGCAAGAGAAGTGCAGAGAACGACACCAGCCATTGTACTCGCTTTTTGTTGATTTCACCAAGGCATTTGATACGGTGAACCGCGAGGCACTGTGGCTGGTGTTGGGTAAGTTTGGTTGCCCGCGTAAGTTTGTAAGTTTAATTGAATGTCTGCACAGTGGTATGCGAGCGAGGGTGCAGCTGAGTGGAGAGACCTCTGATGACTTTACAGTTGTCTCTGGTGTGAAGCAAGGCTGTGTGTTAGCTCCTGCCCTGTTTAATATCTATCTTCATGCAATGTCGTCTTGTGCTTTTGATGCGGCTTGTGCTTACGGTGTTCATGTGGAGCACCGTATTGATGGTGGGTTGCTGAATATCCGTCGTTTCGGTGCGAGAACTCTAGTCTGTGAGACAACTATCCGTATGTTGCTGTTTGCTGACGACTGTGCGTTGTTTTCACACAGCGCGGATGAGTTGCAGCACATGACTAGTGCTCTGGCTTCGACAGCGGTCAAATTCGGGCTCACCATCAACACAAGTAATACTGTCTGTCTCTTTCAGCCTTCACCGGAGGTGCAATCTTCAATATTGCCGCAAATCAGCATTGGTGCTGAAGTATTGGAAACCACCTCCGGCTTCTGCTACCTTGGGAGTGTTATGTCGACTGATCAGCAGCTACACCTTGAGTTGCGTAATCGCGTGTCGAAGGCGGCAGCGGCATTCGGGAAGCTTGAGTACCGAGTGTGGAAAAACCATCAGCTTAGCATTGGCACGAAGCTGATGGTGTACAAATCCATGGTACTGTCCGTTCTTCTATACGGCAGTGAAACGTGGACGATGTACCGTCGGGATGTGCGATATCTCGAGCGGTTCCATCATCAGTGTCTGCGACGAATTTTGCGCATCGGCTGGGGCGCCAGAGTTGCAGACACGGAAGTGTTGCGCCGAAGTGGGATGTATGCAGTGGACGGCATACTTTTACAGCGACACCTGAGATGGCTCGGTCATGTGAGCCGTATGGATTCGACGCGAATACCGAAACAACTTTTATACGGTCAGCTGAGTATAGGGAAGCGGCATGCTGGGAAACCAAAGTTACGTTACCAGGACATGATTAAAGTGAGCCTCACACGTTCTAATCTTGATTGCAGATCATGGGAATCGAAGGCGGTTGATCGTGGTGCATGGCGCGATCTAATCACGAAGGCAGTTGCTGAGGTGCGGGAGAAAGCCCTCATGCATGCAGAGAAGAAGCGGCAAGTGCGGAAGCGGCAAGCACCGATGAATTGTACTCCATCGACATCGAGCGCATTGTGCTGTAGAACATGCGGTCGCGAGTGCATTAATCAGGCAGGCCTAGTGAGCCATGAGAGAGGTCACTCGGGACCACAGCCGAAGTGCCGACGGGTCCCGCAGTGAACATAGGCAGCACCGGCGCAGCGTTTGTAGGCACGCTGAATTCGATTTACTAACCGCGTGCTTTCATGCTAAGTCTCTTTATTTCAGGTGGTGGGTTTTCGGTTCTCTCCTAATGCCTTTCTTTCTCATATAAATGTCCAGTGGGCCATGCGCTGTGCCATTTGGGGCCACTACAGAAGCGACGACGGGTCCTGCAGAGAATTACGGCGAGGCGGCGCAGCGTTTGTAGGCACGCTGAATTCGATTTACTAACCGCGTGCTTGCATGCTAAGTCTCTTTATTTCAGGTTTACAGTTTTTTACCTTAATGCTTTTCTTTCTCATATAAATATCTCCCTGTACCCTATTCCATTAACTTGCACACCTCGTTTAAGCCAATTGTATTCGATTTCCATAACATTTTTCTGTTCGTGGCATTCCGTGAACTATACTTCCTGACCTCGTGCACTTAGCTAGGATCTGTTTGTAAACAACTTATTATCTATGCTATTTAAATAAGGTTTATGTCACCGTTTCCTTATGCATTAATCGAGTTTTCCTATTTTTCTTTCTCCCTCTCTCAAGTGTTTGGCTGTTGTTTGATATCCCCGGTGTGGCTGCGCTTGATGTGCATGTTGACAAGGTGCCTAACTGTCTATTACCCACTACCCCGTCCATACTGGCTCCAGGAGACAGTTGGTCGTTGCTGGAAGCTACGGGGTGCACGGACCTTGTGGCCGTGCTAAGCTCGAAGAGTGGTTCCATGCACTCAGTATGGAGCGGACTACGGTCCAGCCACCGCCTTGTGTGCGCTTGATTCCCCAAATACAGCGTGCTTGTGTTTGCCTGTGAAGGAATGTGGGCCGGCTCCGTTGATGAAACGTGGTTCCCATCCGCATGCCTCCCGGTCTTATTCCTTCGGGTTTACACTGGATATGGGGTGTGTGGTTGGAGCTGTGGGTGGTGCAGCGCAAGCCATTCATGGTCCCTCTGTAGGCGCAGGTGTCCTGTGGCTTGCCACAGTGACAGGCAAATCCGAAACCGGATGCCGCCAACCATATTTAGTCATTTGACCTGTGAGACGCAGGTGATTTTTGAGGACTGTGTCTTTCCCCATCAAAGTTACGTAGTGAGCCTAAACATTTTCTGTCTTACTTCTGGTCTAAGAGAATGCTTACTGATGTTGGTTAGCAATCGCTTTCATTTGCTATCTGATTTGAAATGCGTTAAGCATAGTTGCGGGAGTTGGATTATTTTACCCCAAAGTCCCATTAAATTGGAGGCTGAAATATTTGCACACTAAATTTGATTAATTCATTAGTTGTTCAACCATCAAGCGCAAACACTTGCGAATACGTTGCGTCAAGTTTTACTCCACGTATTAGACGATGCCAAATCTTCGTGTATATTCCTTGGACTTAAGTTGAGAATATCAAGTGCAAATGAGTAAATTCATTTGATACCAACCTCAAAAAGTACACTTACTAGTATTGTATTGTATCACAATTTACTAGTATAGACTGAGCAGAATAACCCTCCAAGTACACATACTTGAATGACTTTCCCTGGGACTTCTTTTGTGTAGAGAAGTTATGGTAGGGTTTACATACTTCTGGCTTGTCTTTCAGGTTATTCCGGACCAACAAAAATGGATTATAGATCTCATAATAGCCCACGGCAGAAGGCATTGGATTTTGTGGCATGACATCGAAGGCTTTTTACAAGTCTAGTTGGATGACAATTAGTGCCACATCATTGTTACCGATGGTCGTCACATAGGTAACAACTTTAGTTGACATGTTACGCTCTGTTTTTAAGTAAGAACGCCGCGTTGCACGCGGTCTGTTTTGTCTAGTCTATTATGAATTTATAAAGAGCATTATTATGCGTTTACTCCAGGGTCTTGAAGTGGCGACAATTCGACTTTAGATTTCGAGAGAAGATTTTATGTTTCAGCTTTTTTGGGAACTTTCCCGCCATAGACGGAAGTATTCCCTAGTAAATTATGGTATGAAAATTGTTAACATCAATACATGCATGATGCTGTCGCCAATCTTGATAACAGCTGGGTGAAAACTAGCTGGCTCTGGTTGAAATTATGACTTGGGAATGCTATACACCTTTGTACCCAGCTGAAACTCAGAGGGCATTTGGAGGTAATTGGTCCGTTTACTTTGTTGCAGAAAATTATCTATGATGGGTTCAGTACAGAAGAAGGCTCCCTACTAACCGTTTAATGCATCGCATATTAGACTTATCCAACGATGGGCCATCTTCTAAAGTCAGGTTTTGTATTTCATGGCAATATTTTGGATTCCTCTTTAAAAGCACCATCAGTTTGTTTCTTTTGTTGCTTCTTTAGTCTTGCTTCTACGACTTACGCTGGCTTCGTTTGAAATAGCAACTTTAGCATTGAAACCATATGTGACCATCCATAGGGAAACAGTTTAGTTGGGTGAAACAAAAATAAAATAATGGTAAAATTCTCATTCATTTTTGACTGCAAACTGGGTCCTAGTGCATATTTAAAATATGATATATTATTCAGATTCCTTCGTTTGCAATGTGTAGAGTACAAACATTCTGTGGAAACACTTGATGTTGCAACTTTTCAAGCAAAAAGTTTTGAGTACACGTATTAAAAATGAGTTTCACCGTATTCAATAACGTGTTACCTTGACACGAACTGGGTCGACTTGGAAGAGAGCGGGCGGAATCATGAGTAATTGCGTTTTAGTAAAATGACCTAAACACCCTTATTTTGGGTCTGAGTTGAGCGGATTGCAAACCTTCCCTATTACCAATATAAAGGGGGATGACAAGTGAAAACCTTTAAATTCTTTTACATAATGCGAAAACGCAAAAACATATGGGACGGATTTGTAATAAAATGTGTCCTAAAGGATAAAAAGAAAAGCAGGTGACTTTATGTATATTTCTGTAGTGAGAACTATTCATTTACCCCACGCGGTCTATCCGACTAGCGATCATTAATAAGCATCGCTTTGGATTAGAATTTACTACTGGTTAGCACATAAAAGAACCCTTAATTAAAAAGTAAAAGGTATATATTAACCTATGTCCATGAAGAATGTTAATAACTGAAAATCTGGTATCCTTTGATTATTCACTTTAAAGCCGATCTTCACTTATCAGCTAAATTGAATATGTACTAAATGATAAACAATCGCTACAAAATACAAATACTTGTTGACTTTCTTGAGATAATTCTTTCTAAGAAGTCTAATCACGAGAAAAATTATGTTGACGCAAAGGTTCGACATAAACACTTCTCAGAGTGATTCGCAATGCATATCTGCATGAGGCAATGGTTTTTAATTTGGGATAGCCAAGTCACAACGTGATAATTACCTGACCGCTTCATCTCATGCTGTTATGTAAGTGGATATTTAACTTGGTCAACGTGTTTTGGGAACCAGGTATTGTATTATTTTTGAGCCTAAAAATAGGAATGAATCATGCCCACATGGTAAACCAGTTAGTTAGTGTTCGTCGGACTATTGTACTGTTGGTAAAGTAAGAGGGATACTAGAGAAATATTATCACAAAAACGGTAAATTTACTGAAATTAAATCACCTCGACCTACGATAAAACGTTTGCAAAACAATTTCAAGCTCAGAGAACAGCGCATCATTGTGGAATGGACTTCTATCCTAAAGGGATGTTGGAACGGACTCGCCTACATTTTCGAATATTGCGCCTTTAATCCAACTGTGTTAGTGATTCTCGGTATTTTGTACTCTACATTTCTTAAATGCTTGTAAGTCTGACTCTACCTAAGTGATGAGCGCTGAAATGCTCTAAAGTTCCTTTTTTTAATTTTGAATTTGTTTGCTGTGTCATCGCCATGGTTTCGGCGATGACTAGACCCTTCACGTCGTGGTTTGTCTAAAATGCCTGTCAGCTATGTCATTCCTGAATGTGTTGTATCACAAATTCAGCTATATTGTAGCTTGTAGTGTAAGTTAGGCGATACCATTTATATACTAAATGAGAGTTGTTCTTTCAGGTGACTTGTCTTATGCTAAATAATACAGGTAAGACTGTGAAAAGAAAAGAGTTAGCGTCTCTCAATCCATTCCATAGAAATGACGATTATTAGTACTCTTTTGATTCCATTTCTTTTATTCAATCGAATACCCTCATTCTTCCACCAAAAACTCAAGAAATGAGGTGGAGTTTGATTCTCGTGGTTGCAAAAATAAGCAGAATAAGTTCGTGTCAATGAAGTGTTCATAGAGACGTTTAGGAAGAGAGCTTCGTCATTATATCGTTCCGGTTATACGATTAGATTGGTTACTTCAGTGTTCTTTTCGGACTATTAGTAGTCAAGACACAAAAAGAGCAGAGCTATATTACCCGGAGTTTGAATAGTATATAAAGCGGCGGTCTAAAACAGTGACAACAGCACATTATATGGAGCTAACTTGCCGTAAAGCAGGTCATCTACTTGCTATCAGTCATTTAAAATTAACACATCGTCAATGGACTCGAATAGCGCTTTGAAAATAACCGATTTTTAACCAGTTAACGCAAGTAACAGTGGAACCGTTGCTTCCAGCCATATTCAAAGTAATGTCAACACCATTTAATCACCGTCTAAACTCACTATTAATGCAAGAAAGATAATTGTATAATTGCTTTTCGTTTGCCGACAACTTGACGAACTTGGAAGTTTGCGCCGAGTGTAGAAATATCGATTAACATTGCTTGTTTGCAACGATTAAGTTAACTTTAGTAATGATCCATGATTGCTTAGGTAGCTGGGTAAAAGTTGTACCTATGTACACCACAGCATCTAAGAATAATGACCAAGGAAACGGTTACCGCGGGACGCCTCCCAAGGAAACGATAGTGGGGCAGTTATGCAAGTTGTCGCTGGCTGTCTGCGTAACTCCGAGAAGCATCCATAATAGCCAGTTTGGGTATGTTCGTGAATTTCGATCTCACTCCCACTATGCGAACGCAAAATGCGTGTGTTGCAACACCTGTATCAAACACATGTATCAAACCCATGTATCAAGCACATGTATCAAACAACTGGTGTTCCTGACAGATACATGACTGCAAAGTGTATGAATCTCCACGATATGGGTGACTAAGAATGTCCTGTTTCATATTTATTGCCGACGTATTCCGAAACCCATATGTTTTAAAGTGGTAAGTGTCGGCATCAACAAAGCGATCTCACCATACTGCACAAAATGCCAAGGTGTGTTGCGAATTCTTGCAACTCTGTTACAAACAAAACCCATTGACCACCACTACAAATTTTTCAAGCATAACAGTCAGCTATAAAGCAGCTTTAGCTTCTTTTCCCTCTGGTTTTTCAGAACATTTCACTTTATCTCTACACTTACATTATTTTCCAAAAGGATACCTTATGATAAACTACACCGTTGGCATAACTCGTTAGCTTCCTTTGGAAGATGCGACGAAACGAAGTATAAACTTTGCCTATCAAGGCTCTCTACACTTGTGCTCACTTGAGTAGCCTAACGAGCATGCCATAATCGGTATTTTCCATTCTTTAATACTAGCTTCTGTCATTTTAAGACGCCTGTCAATTGCTTGCTTTTATGTGTGTAGTAAATCATCACGCATTTACATATCGTCACGATGTGGTGTAAATCCCGTCATTTAAGACTCATTTGTTCATACTGATAAATTGGTCAATAACTTACTGAATATATAGGGCCAAATAAGGCCATGTAATATTAGATGTTGTGCTTACAGTTGCGAATTCGACCAGTCATGAGAGAGACCACAGAATTCTATACTAAGTTCTATTTGATGTTATCATGCTTACCTTTTGAATTAGACCATGTTTTATTTCAGTGAAGTTACAACGGTAGCTGTAACCGGGTAATATGTGGTCCGAGATTTTTGGAGTTACGCAGAATGAATCCATCCCAAATAATTCTTTAACTTGCAAAGTGCTTTCAGTAGTTATGGCTAGTGCGTCGATTAATGTCGGCACGTAAAATGCCCCTGAGTCTCTCAAACGATCTCTCACTTAGCCCAATGTAGGAGTTCAGTGATTCCATACTATGCCGATCTCACTCCGTCTGCTGTGGAAGCTGATGGATCAATGCACATGAACGAGGCCATATATGTTCACACCATCTGTGAACAGGTTGTACTCTGATGACCATGTCCTATCAATCAACCCAGTCAATGCTCTCATCTGTCGAAGAAAGCGAGCAGACTAAAATTTGAAAGCGCTGATTTACTCTGCATTCCTTTTTCTGAACGCTAGATCAATTCGGTCTAAAGCTGACTATTTTGAGAAACAAAAGTGCCTATCGCTCAGGTTAACTGGTGTCATTGTTACTAAAACCACAATACATAAAACTGGTATCCATGAAAATGTTGCTTTGATATTATGAAGCATTGAAGAATGTGTTCCAGGACCATCAATATTTCTCTCCAATAGGTGATCCAGCTTAAACCATTTTACTGATTGTCACATCTCTAAAGCTACCAAGAACAAGCGCTAAGATCATGGCAACTGACCCAGTTGGAAACACAAACATTTCCGCCCACCTAGGTCTGTGTACCTCGCTGTCATTTGCGACACCGCCTGAGGCTGCGTTTAACATCTGTGTCAGCCACGTATTCTGTCGAAACGTGGTGTCTGGATCCACAGCTGTCAACCATCTCACTCACGCTCCAAAGGAGAGAGATTAGTGTTCAAATTAAGGAGGCGTAATTGTACATTGCAATCGAAGAGTGGCAAAGACTCGCGTTTGTAATACGCTGAATGCATTCGTGTTGGTATCAAATTTAGTTGGTTTGCAATGAATGTTGACCAAATTTCCTGTTTGGCCATTGTGTTGCATTCTAGAAGGATAAAATGGGTGTTCGAAATAACCATTATAAGAGATCCATGTATCCAGTAAGTAAAGGCGATAATAGTAATAATAATAATAATAATGTATATTTCTAGTGCTGCTAAGAACCGTGCCCACAAAGAGAAGGATCATATTTACATGTGGAACATGCGCACACATGCAGGGCTGTCAGTGGTTGCGGGTTATGCAGGAATGCGATTGGGGCGTTTCCGGAAGATCATATGGGTTTTCACTTTTGTTTCTTAACAGAACACGAGCCTTCCCAGTATTTCCCGGTGCAGATCGGGAGTACCATGGAAACGGAAGTATCAATTGGAGCCATCAACCAAAATAAGACGAGTAGCATACAGTCGTGCATAATAGTCTAGAGCAATATGGAACAATGGTTTATTATGGGTGAAATAGCATTGCTTAACAAGTCCCGTAGGATGCAAATTATTGCGAAAATCAATTGCATGATAAAGTGAAAAGCGCTGTGGTAAGGTTATCTCGTTTTACTCCTATGCGAAATAAAGGAGAAAACTATGATTTATTCATTTGTAGCTGCATATGAATCAGCAAAGTTTCAATGTTGTTAAGAACATAGAGGCGAGGAAGCAAACTGACGGGAGTTCACATTCCTAGAATTAGATATTGGACTGACCTGATCAAAACGATGTGTTGTGTGCTACGGAGTAATTGTGGGACTAAATGGGCTCAGTCGGTGAATATTTGTGGTTTGCTCAGGTGTGCAACGGAAGAGCAAATGCTGAGGTGGATGGAGCGGATAAAGAAATAAATAAAGGTTTGTTCTGTGCAATGTTAGACATGCCGATCAAGTAATACCGAGCAAATTACGGTCATGTGTGAAATACTGAACTTAAGGTGATTAAGAAAGTATACAGATATATAAGTGAAAGGAAAAACATTGAAAACTAAGCAAAGCCCCAGTCTAAGGGATAAATTAATGGCTGGTATCGATAAGACAATAGAAAATTGTAATTGAAGTAGCAAGGAAAAAAAGCTACGACCGATTCAACGCAGAGGGAAGTTTAGGGAGAAGGATCAATTTGGAAAAGTGCTATCCCCCCGTACTTATGGCGGTCGTTTATAGCCAGTGTTGATTGTGTCTGAACATTAGTCGTTACCATGACTGTTTCGCCCACTTCGAGGGTTCCAAATCCAACATGGGAGCTAGTATATAGTTAATTTCGGGATTAATCAGCAGTGCGCATTCCATCGGAACCTTGGTAGGGCTCAAGCCCCGCTCGTCGCTTGGTGAGGGGGCTACCCTGTCCTCTGCACGGCAGTAACGTGTCAGTCAGTGGATAGTGAGCGGCGCTATATCACATCTAGTAACTTATTCACGATGATCGTTGCCGTCCCCCGTAGCTCAGTTGTCTCAGCCACGTACTGGCAACAGTCGAGTTGCGGGTTCCAGCCCTACCATGGATCCGATGAAATGCGCACTGCTGATGATTCCCGAAGGGATGAAACGCGCGTACAATGCTTTTCCGGGCGTGTGGCGGCTGTCTGAGTGAGTCTAGATGTGACGAATTTCTACCTATACCTTTCAACTCCCCTTACTACTCTTCTGTAATATAGTTAATTGGTTGATTGTGTTGCATAACCCGATCAACGTGAGTTGCTGCGACACGAATACTTGCAACGCTGATCAGGCACATGACAGAGTGGTAAACTATTCAAGCACTCTAAAGTCGAGAGGGTCAAATTATAGCCAGTACTTAGCCACTCCTGTGGGTATCCAACTGAGGTAATAGGTAAAATGCTGGGTAGGCGCCACATCAAATTGCTTGGGGACGAACTGTTGCTAAAATAGCTGTTCACTGTTACCGCAACACAACTAATCTTTTCAATACACGATGATATCAATTTTCATCTCTTGAATATGCAGTTTTCGGCCAAACGAATAAACGAGGGTTCGGGCTCTACTGGATCGCCTTGTTTTTCATTTGCCAAACCAATAAATCCTTGGTAGACCAGACGTTGGATAGCCACGATATAAGTGCAATCTTCATCTATTTGCAGCAGTCTGTGTTCAAGGATCTCTAACAAATATCCAACCGTTGGTTGACAATCCTTACATTTAAGAGTATGAAGAAACTTAATACCGGTAGTTGAACTTGAGAAAGGAGTGTCCTTAATGACTTGATAGCAAAGGTTTCGTACTTGTGACTTGTTGTTGTTGTCGTTGGGCCTTAATGGCAGTTCTCAAGAGGACGGATTAACGTTTTATTCACTTCACTTCTCGGCATAACGCTGGCCGCTGTGAAGCTACGTATGAAATGAAGTCCGGATGCGTGGTTAATCAGCAAATGTAGCAGCATGTTGTCGCATTCATTAACGTATTCAAGCATGTGCTAAAGTTCGTCTGCCACCCAATAGTGCAGTAATGCTCTGCAATCTCGGTTTAATCAAGATCTGATTAGTGGTTGGACCTTACCGTGTTGTGATGCTTTGCTTGCTTTTGAGATCCACTGAGCTATGCTGGGTGGTGCATTTGCACATTCAGAACCACTCATACCAGATTTGTCAGTGGTTAGAGGCCAGACAAACTCAGCCTCCTGGTTCTCCAGAGTTGGGGTCGGAATGAGGGTGGCTCCTTATTCCTCAAAACCGACACATTATAGCGCAACCAAAAAACCGCTGCCTTGCGGTCAGGTTTTCGAACCAAAGGCTTTGGTTGAGAACCCTAATCGTTCTCCTGTCTAGGCCTGGGCAACCTGGCAGTATCCTACCCACACAATACTATGAATTTCTCTTCAAACAGATTTTGATGCTCTGGTCATCGCAGAGGATAATCAACACTGCTCTATCTGATACATCGAGCAGGTGCATAGGAGTTCGGATGCTACCGATCAAGGCTACCCATGTTCTGATTCCTCCTCTTAAGCTTTTTCACTCTTACCGTCCCGTACCAGCTTCACAATTATCCCCTGTTTTCAACATCCCATCCTCGAACTTCCTACGCCTTGCCTTGTTAGGATTTTGCCTTTTAGTTTCAACTTACATATGATGGCGTAGCGTCATTCCTGCGCTGTCGACAAGCTTATGCCCAAGCAAGCGGCCAAGCCCAGTTCATCGACTTCTATTTGGACCCCTCGATCATCCTTCAGATTGGCATGCCTCAATGTACTCACATTGCTACAGATCGGTCAACAGGCAGCACTTGCCCTAACATTAGAGACCCTCTCGATCGATATCTGCTGTTTATCGGAGACCCGCCTGCAAGACTCGAGCTCAGTGCTCACTTTGCGATCCCCTTCAGGTGACACTAGCAGCACTTTCTCAGTGCACCTAACCGGTGACGATGCATCTTCGAGCACCGGTCAATCCGGTGTTGGTATTGTCCTGGGTCCCCGAGGCTGAAGCCACTCTGGTTGATTGGATTCCAATCAGTAGCCGGATGTGTGCGGTCCAATTGACTGGCTCATTCAAAACTTCGAAGTCGCGCAGGACTAACAGGTGTCTATTCGTTATCGCTGCCTATGCACCCACAAACTGTAGCGATGATTCGGTAAAAGACGACTTCTATCGCCAAGTGAACGAGCTTCTTCTCCACAGAAGAAGCTCGGACACTGTTGTGCTGGCTGGGGATCTGAACGCTCAAGTTGGAAAATCATGCACAGATGAAATGCATCCGGGCGGCTAACGTGGTGTAGGCACCCTTAAAGCTAACGGTGAGCAGTTAGTTCATTTACGTGAATATGCTCGTTTATTTCTTGCGTGCACTAATTTCTGACACAAAACCCGCAGGAGGGTGACTTGGCGCCCACCAGATTCGAACCAGCTATGAACGCAAATCGATCACATTGCGATAAGTTACCGATGGAGAGGTTGCACCCAGAACTGTCGCTCGATTTGGAGCACATGTGTGGACACCGACCATGCACTTGTATGTGCTGACATGCGGATGTGTTTCGGAGGACGCCCACGACGACGCTTTGAGCGCACAGACACCAACCAACTGGCAAAACCAGCTGCTCTGAATGCCTATACAAGTACGCTATCATGCGAGTTGAGTAAGCGCTCAACGGATGCGATAGAAGCTCACTAGTTTCATATTCACCAGACCTTACTTGCAGCAGGAAAATCCTTATGCGGTAAGTCTAATGGCCAACATGGACATTGGGTCTCTTCGCAGTCTCTGAAACTTGTCGATGCTCGCCGGCATATTCCGGCTGGAAGCGAACACAATGAAACTCGCAAAGAGCTCCGGGCAAAACTCCGTGCTAGCCTGAATAGAGACCGCGGATCCTGGTGGTCTCATCGTGCATCAGAGATGGAGATAACCGCTACCCTTGGAATCCATCGTTAGTTATTCAGGCTGGTACGGGAAACGGGCAGCAAGAAACCTGGTGTTAGCGCAACTTTACGTGACGAGAGTGGACAGCCTATTCACAATTTGTCAAAACGCTTTGAGCGTCGGGCTGTGTACAGTGAATGGCAATTTACTCGGTTGGAATAGTTAGATTTCTCGCCGGCCACTAATCACCCCGCTGTCCATTTGGATCCACTCTTTCGCTCAGGTCGAACGTGAGATCGAACCGTTAAAGTTGAACAAAGCCGCGGGACCACATGATCTTCATACATCCCTTTTCAAATGCGGGGGACCTGCTCTTGTGGATGATTTATACGAGTTATTAGTGAAACTTGGAGAGCAGGAAATTGTCCAAACCGACTGGAGCTGCTTCTTCATAGTCCCAATTTTTCAGAGGCTCACGTTCGGAATGCGGCCACCATAGTGGAAGCAGTCTGATCTCCATCGCCTCCAAATTGCTTGCTTCTGTCATCCTTCACAGACTGACTGGCACTCGTGAAAGCCAGATTCGTGAAGAGCAAGCCGAGTTTCGTCGAGATCGTGGCTGCGTTGATCACATCTTTACTTTGTTTCAGTTGTTGGAACACCATCACATATATTGGCAGCCCACCGTAGTCTTGTTCCTCGATATCAAAGGTGCATTTGATTCGGTGGATAGACATGTACCTTGGGACTGTCTACTCAAGAAATGTGTACCTGAGAAATATGTAAATATTATCCGGTTATTATACGAGCGTAGCACGGGCAGAGTGATGGCTTACGGCAAGCTGTCTTCGCTCTTTAATATATTCAGCTGCGCGAGACAAGGATGCCTGTGGTCACCTTTCCTCTCCAACTTCGCTGTTGACGAAGTCATGGAAATCTTCCTCACAGGACACGACATAGGTGTGCATCTGCTCCCAGGTAAACTACTTCTTGACTTAGAGTCTGGGGATGATATTTCCCGAACCTGAGACAGCTCACAAACGTGCCAAGCGGCACTGGACAGATTAACACTGGTTATTCGTCACTTCGGGCTTTGGTTTGTACCATCGAAATGCAAAGCGTTCCTCCAAGATTGGCCTGTACCGCCTCCTTCGCAGACCTTTGGTAAGGGTAAGATAAAAGTCGTTCAAAAATGAAACTATCTAGAAAGTTTTATCAGCGCTATTGGGATTGAAGATGAGATCACGAAACTTATAGCAAAAGCTCGGGGCGCTTCTGATAACCTTCGGCACTTATGGCGCGGGCGCGACATCACTCACACACTGAAAGCTGGCGTGTAAAATGCAGCGTTACCTTCGACCCTACTGTACGGTTGTGAAACCTGGTCACTTAAAGCAGCGGACGAAAGAGGCTAGTTACATTCGACCACCGGTGCCTTTGCGATTTATCTCACATCTGTTGTGAACACTGAGTAAGCAACGAGCGTGTTCGACTCCTTGTTTACTGCACAAGAAAAGGAAATATACCGCTCAGCACAGTTATTTCACGCACCAGGCTCCAATGGCTAGGCCACGTGTTACACATGCTAGCCGACGGACTCCCTCGACGTGTGTTGTTTGCTCGCCTGGGATGTGGATGGAAGAAGAGGAGGGTGGCCCAGCGATGACTTGCTCGAGAGGAATGAAGTCCCTCACTTGAATGCTGGCCTCTATTAGAGCGTCTCGGCTCCCTGGTAGGGGTCAGAAAGACGGAGCCGACCTCAGTGGCGTTCGTGCTGTGAATTTCTTTGGTCCAACCCATCCCTCTTAGCCTCCCCCTCCAACCACGATCTCACTCTTTAGCGCTTTATAATTTTGCATAGTAATATTTTGTGCTGCATAGTAGCCGGCAGGTAGCTTATCGGAACGATGCTCATCCGTTACCGGTAGCTCAGCTGGCTTGCATCTGTTGCTTTTTATTCCCTTTTTTCATTTGGTGTTGAGGCACAGTAGCTGAGGTGTTTTCCACCTCTAGCTAACGTTTATAATGTTAATGATAACGATCAGTGGTTTCGCTAAAGGGAGATTAATGTCGCAAGCTGCTTCATAAATGGCATCGTTTCTACGTTACCTGTTTGGTCTCTCTCGGGTTCCATAATATCGTTAGCTTAAAAAACCTTTGCAACCATACAGGTAGCCCGCTTACCCACCAAAACACTCATTTTGCCTAACTGATAATGTTGGTTAAAGATGTGGTGCCTGTTAGATTTCAGATTGGATACTACTTATTACTTGTTTTGTTATGTGGTGCTAAGTATTGCAATACCAGCTGTGTTTGCAAACAGTTTGAAACGCCTGTATTTCTTCATATGGGAAAGTAAACATTCATCAGTTGCGTAAATGTCATTGGAATCCGGTGAGTAAATGTAAGCTTTCTCTGTATCGAACGTCCACCAGAAATCATGATAACAAGATTTTTCTGTCACAATCACTCAAGCATTGTTTAATGGCGGCCATGTCAAGTCAATGCAGCCAGGTTAGATATGAGTGAATGGTCCGATATTTTTACGGATGGCAGATTCAAGACCTTGAGTGCTTCAGCACTGTCTCCGCAGGATGGGAATGTCCATAATCTACGGGACCCTTCATCGCCGCGAATTCAATTATTTGCCTCATTAGCTTGCTACACATAGCATCCAAGCATTGGATGCTCAATTTCCTCAAAGTACTCCTATATAATGGCTTCATTACAGACCAAAGTTTGATTAAATTACCACACTGTGATAGCAATATATATGTTTTCCCTAGTTTTATCAATGGGGTGCAGAAGGGAACACTAATAAACTTTCAGCAAAATGCCCCGGGAGAAACTGTTTGTTTATTCCCAGCTTTCGGTACATCGTTAGAGTCTCTAGCGGAGTTCGCTGGCCGTGCGGGTGGTGTTAATTGAATGAATATAAGTCGAACCGAAAAACTGTGACCCATTAACAGCTTTCTTTGTCTTACTCCAGGTTTGGATTACATATTGGGTAGACCGATAAAATGTTAGTGCAATGCAAGCAGCTATTCTTTCCAATGTCTGCGTTCTTTCGGTTTGTTTACTTCTAGCGATATCGGTAAATAACTCCGCAAATACACGCCATCAACCAAAGTTATGCTTCCATTTTTCTGTAGACATTAGTATTTTGTGCACAGGATGGAAGGACCTTGCAAACAGAACTGAAATTCCTTGTTACAGCTCGACTATTTTTCATTGGCCACGGATGATCATCTTATGCTATTAGGTTATGAGGGGCACACAGACTCGTTGTGCAAACAGCTAGTAAGAAATACTGTGCCCTATACGGCAAAATTTATCATAAGAAGCCTATCTTCAATATATTCCAAACGTTGGATCAACAGGTCGCTTGTTAATCCAGCCGCTGGAACCCTTTCTACCACAGCTTCACGCAACACATTTTCTTCAGGTTGCTGTTATGTTGCACGCTGTGCAGCATAGGAATCACAAGCTGCCCAAGAGCAAAAGAAAAATATCAGGCCGGTGAATGTTGATTTACGCCACTTCGCGTTCGGAAATTTGAACTGGAGTGTTGAATGCTACCAAGCTACTTCATTTGGTAAGCCGATGTACAATGTAGTAAAAATTCGTCGCACCTAGACTCAAGCGGAACACGATCGCAATTTCGGAAAAGGCACTGCACGGCCGTTTCAATTTCTCGGAAATTGCCAGCATCGTACAGTTCAGCTGACACATATGGTGCTGTTACCACTTTGTAGTTAAGGCTACTGGTAACTTGGTCGCTTCGTAGGAAGACTAAGGCTTTCTCTGCATGGTAGTAATGTGCAAATAAGTGGATAGTGGGTTGCGCAAACTCGCATGTAGTAACTTAGCCACTTCACCCCATTAACCACGCACTGGTAAGGTTCGGGCGGCGGATCATAACTGCACAGGGAGGAATGAACACTGCGGATGATTCCGGCTGTCGAGTGATATTCGTATGTGTAGTGGCTGCCTGACTCAAAATGGCTATAAGGAATTTCCACTAATGTTTACTAAATCTATACCTTTTGCCATTTCAAAAAATCCAGTCGTATTTAATCTATGGGTGAATCATTGGCGCATTACCTTACATAAGACGACTCTGGTGATATCGTTAACTGTCATTGTGCTCGCTGGTCTGATATGGCATGAAGGTGACGGAAGCTCTATTGATATCAGTTGGAGAAATTGATTTTAGCCCTCGATAGCTAAGGCATGACCACCTACATGGGTCAGTCATTTTTGCTTTCACATTAATATGACATCAAGCCCCATGCTCCGAGCGAAATCCCTCATTAATATGCACCGATCTTCCGAAGAGTACATTGTTAACAGCGTAACAGTACAAACGTGTCTGTTTGGAATTTGTACCGCCGCCAGTGTCCATCGAGCTTCAGGCCGAAGTGCGGGTTCCAAATGATCGTATCCAGGTCCGCAGTCTTTTTACTACGACCAGCTGACGCGCACCTGCCACGTGCCTGAAACAAGTGCGCAGGTCGACGCGATTTTCTACCCATGGGGGCTAATCGACGCGAAGGAGAATCGGATTGTGACATCCGAATGCCCTGGGAGTTGGCGGACGTGACAGCTGTGTGTGCTTGTGAGGGAAGGTTGCGATAAATGAGTCCCACAGCTGACACCCCGTCGAGAGACCAGGACTACGATCTAACAACAGTTGTCTCCTCCAGTTATTATTATTCCACAGTCAGAAGTTCGTAGCCTGAACTTTGGAAGAGGGCAAGGTCAGCGCATGTAGATGAGAAATTGAGCGGCTTAACTAGTGATAAAAATAAAATCAGTTTTGTTAACTATTGAAGAATAATACTATAAACCAGCTCCCCACCATAATGCATCACATTCTAATGGAGATACTCCTGTTGCCACATCTTTCTGGTTCTTCTGCTGACAATATCGTAATGGCCAACATTACGCAACTCCCCAGAAACGAGCGCGAAGTATGCGTTGAAATAGACGTTATTTACTGCAGTGTTTCATCGACATTCTTTTTATTTATACAATGTATATTTTGGTGACAATGCGGAAACCCTTTGAGTATGCATCACAGATACTATACATTTTACTAACAAGCAAATTACAGTATGGTTTTGATTTATTACTATACCACTTTCATATGCGTTCGGAGGTAACCACAATCTGAACTGAAAACTCATCGCTTTCCTACCTCCATCTCCTTCAGGATAAGGTACTGTTTTGTCACCGCTAACAACAGGCCATCTCCACCCCTGAAACGCACAGCATCTTCAACTTATCTTCGATAAGGCGCCCCATGAAATTCATGCTGGGGAATGACTTCGTGCATAGCAAATCCACTGTGGTTGGCTCATGCGGTGGATGTGATGTCATGCATGCTTTGCAACAATCGTGTTAAACAATATTTAGACAGACACTTGGCAAGCAGCCAAAATTTTATTAGCAACGAAAATTTGCCCCCAATGTGTTCAGCTAAAGGAGATGTGTTCCAGATGCAATCACTGTGAGGGTGAACTTCACAAAATTCCTAACCATATATTTGCAAAAAGTATCTCCCAACTTCAAATCCATTGATTTACATTATGTTGTTTATAACTCCAAATGAACACTGTATTTCATGTATTTAAGTACATGAAATACAGTGTTCATACGGCGTTGAGAATGGAATGAAACCTTTAGTGCTACCCATGGTTGTTAAAATCAGTAAGTTGTGCATAATAAAAATGAGCACTTTTGTCACTATTCAGATAAGCATGGCAGAAGCAGAAAAGATTGCATAATAAAGATGGAGTGATTATATCACAACGTCCATTCATATGGCTTGCAGATATTTTGCAAGTACCTGTATTACTTGAGGCGGGCTATTTAGAAACCAACAAACAATGGTATCACTAGCATAACAAAACATCGCTTGTGTCTTGAAGAAGAGATGTGATTTATCGGGTGCTCAAGATAAGTTGAAGTTTGTATTACTGCCGTGTCCTCTGTACTTTATCTGACCTAAATACAACCATTTTAACTACTGGCGTTGAACTGCGTTTGATCCCGTTGAAGAAAATTCATTCGAAACTGTGCATGGAATATGCGTCCTTTCACCTACAGCGACTCGTTCAACACCGGTGTAAACAAAAGCGCCAATATCCAGTGGATCCCGACAGTCAACGTTCGAATTTCCAAAATGACCTTAATGGATAAATGCATGAACCACTCTATGTGGATGGAAACTCTGATGTTCACCCTGTTATGTTAGCAACACGTATAATTGCAACTTAGCTAACACGGGGTCCAGACATTCCCCTGTTTTTGCTTAATGTATTTACACTCTTCATGTCCAATGGATAGTACATTTGCACTGGAAATGATCAACCACGACACAAGAGTGGATCTATTTAAGATGTAAAAAATTACCGTTCAATCCACCACATGTCCACTAGATCCAGAATCATACGAAGGTTATTTAAAGAGCGCATAATAAAATATTTGGAATCTATGAGCCTTGTCAGTCAACGTCAGCACGGTTTGTTGAAAAGTAGGTCATACACAATCTGTCACTTTGATTATATTGATTATGTGATTAGCGGGACAGACGCCGGATTTGTCATCGTTGTAAAATGTCTTGATATCCAAAAGGCTTTCGACTGTGCCCCACACAACTTATTGTTGCAGAAGCTTATGTCCTATGGTATCACAAATTCGATTCTAGAGTGATTGTCTCCCACCTCGAGGGTAGAAAGTTAGTAGTCAAAGTTGCTTACTATACATCTGAAACCACCTCAACCTCTAGTGGAGTGATTCAAGGTAGCTTGCTAGGCCTACTTTTGTTCTTAATCTATTTCAAAGACCACCTTGATGAAATCTTGTACAGAAGGCCATTCCTCTTCGCTGATGATGTTAAAATTGTGTATTGTTCCGCCGCTGGGCAAAGTAGCGCTAATTTAGCCTGTATTGACTAAGACTTGTCAGCATTGGAGCACTGGGACTTGCACTTTGCCACTGACAAGGCTAATCTATTGTACCACGGCTGCGATCCTTCTCCGAACCTCCTAACCTTAAACGACACCCTTATTCCTGTGTGTGGCACAGTGCGAGACGTTAGCTTAAGGTATTCTGCTTAATTTAATCCTTTGGAGGGTTGTATTCTTGTAGGCTTCTGTCAGAAAGGTAATCACATACATAGGTCGAACACTTATCTTGTTGTATTCCAGGATTCAAGCCTTTAAAATATGTGTTAGGCCGAAGCTTGAGTATGGTACAAGTGTGCGCGGTAATCCGAGAAAAGTCGACATCATATCACTAGAAAACATCCAACCATCATTCACAAAGAGGTTTTTGAACAGGTCTAACAATATGACATGTCGTGAGCATTACGAGGCTCTAAAATTGGAGCAACTGTGGTTGTGCAGACTCAAACATAATCTGTGCCTTCTATACCGCTTACTATTCGGAGTAAGCTTCACATCACAGCCACAACTCGAGTTCCAGCTCGTATGTGCTATGAACTAAGAAATAGCGAGCGCACATTCCAAATACAAAATCTGGCACCAAGCTCCGCTCACATTTTTTCTCTGTAAAATATGCGGTAATAAGGAAAACAGTTTTATCAAGTATTAGAAACTGCACTACTTATCCGCAACCCAAACGTATGATCAGTGTCCAGCTGGCTGTCTTAAATATCTGGTCAACACTTAGCCAAAGTTGACTCTAGATGATTTGTATGAGAAAGGTCCTTGATACCCCTGAAACTCCTCATATACTCCACTCATCTCAATATTATAATTTTACCTACATGTAGTTAAATACTTCAGTAGGTATCTATAAACGATCTTTATCCTTTCAATCTGTGTAGCCAATTTTATTTTCTCCTTTGATGCACTGTTTCGTAGATACACTAGACCTTTCAAACTGGACCATCGTCGTCACTCGCCAAGATGTTCTGTCAAATTTTGATTGGCCTATCGGCAACGGTTGTATTAATTATTATGTTTTTCAATTCTTCATAGTTTATATTCTTCCCTGTTTTCTTGTTGGATATGACTGAGGCTAATCTCCTGAGTTGATGGGTTACAACTTTCAAACTAAAAAATTATCCCCGTGCAAATCATACTGCCACTGACCCGATGGCTTATAACAAATTAGTGCCATACTTGATTGATCTGTATGACGTAACAGATTGAGGCTTCATCGCCCATAACGTATACATAAAACAGCCCTTCTGAAAAAGACCTTAATTACACAGATGATAACCCATTTACTTTTGCTACACTGGTACATAGCCACTTGGAGTATGAAAGTGCGGGTGGAACCCATCAACGCATTAACCTGCATTGAAGCAGGTCCCTTGGGGCCAGTTCCCTGGATGGCCCTATTACTTTACTTGAACATTTGGTTAAATCCACATTTGTTATTGCTCTCAGTTGCGAAATCTCTCTAATACTTTCAAACCTGTAATCAATACAAAAGCTCACATGTGTAACTTATCAAATTACAAACGTGCTCGAGAGAGCATAAATAAAGGCGTATTATGCTATCAGTCATCCATGGATCAATTTGACGCGTTATCCATCATTCAAAATATTACGGGTGTACACTCAAATTCTGTCCCCATACGAAGCTGCAGTTTCAGCGCGTAAAAGGTGGAGCCCACTAGACGTTGTTTCACCTACCTATTGATATCACCATACTGAAAATCCAGCTTGTCTTGAGAGGAATTCTTTTAAGCGCAGAGAAGACATAGCTTACGGTATGTGAATAGTTCGGTTGTTCTCATCAGTCTGAAGCACAATACAAGCAGAACACATGCTTAGGTTATTTATGTAGAATAATTAGCAACAACACTCAAATGTTGCAATCAAGGCCAAGCCAACCTAATTGATTGCTTCCAGACATTTGTGCATAAAACGGACTGGTGGACCCTAATTATTGTTGCCTCACTGATTACCAACAACTTTGGGTTTCCGATATGCGGAAGCACATTAAAAACGATCTCCTTGTTTATCTTATCGTGAGTTAACATGAAGCATCTGGTGATAGATGAGGCAAGGCTAGGGTTCATCTTGGGGTCCGCTCTGTTTCGTTACGTTACCAAGTATCGCAACGACTTGGCAAATAATCGACAATGACGTGCGCTCCAAAATTTCACAAGGCAGGCAACCCGCTATTCCCAATTTTGTATATAAAGATCTTGCCTTATCGCAACGTTACGCAATGGCTGGCAAAGCTATTAGACCTTAGGTACCTACTCAGGGCTACGTTTCGCCAAAACGAATTGGAATTGGCCGAGACAATGGAAAAATCGTCGCTGAGTGTGTAGCTCATGTATTCACTTGACGTGGACTTATTACGCTAATAACTTTAACTATACCACACGCTTTAATTATTTCTCATTTAGTAGAGTAATTGCATTTACTTACGTAGAATTGCAGTAACTTTGGATTGGCTGCTAATGTACTGTGTCTGTACGCGTGGCGAAGAGTTTGCCCTGTTCTTTGCACGACAGTAACCTGCAAATCTGTGGATAGTGAGCGACGCAACATGATATTATTAATTTAGTCACGATAGCCTCAGTCATCCCCGCAGCTTGATGGACTCAAATACAGACTGACAAACTTTGAGTAGCGGGTTCGAGACCCATACGGGTCTTATGGAAAGAACAATTCTGACGATTCCCAAAAGGTTGAAAGGCCAGTGCCGTGCCCTCTCTGAGCGTGTGCTGGCTGTCTAACTGAGTTTAGATGGGAGTAAATTCTTCCGATTTAGTGATGAATTTTCTGACCTTGGACCTTATCGGGAGATGAGGCGTTGGGCGAAAGTTTGAAGGGTCAAATTTGCTTCCGCATTTGTGAATCGGAGCTAGTATACCAATTTTACACATAGCAAAAATCTGGTTTTGGTGTAAGCAGCAACGGAAGAACTAAGCTAAATTTACCGCCAGTTTTCTTGGTGTACTTTTTGGTGCCTTTGGAAGAATGATTTCGACACCCGGCGAGCTGTGGTTGCGTACAGACGCCAGATTTTGCATGACAGGTTTAACGTTAAAAGAGATGTGGCTGTGGCCTGGCGACGGGGCGACGAAGACCGGAAGTTTAGTTGAAGGCAAAACCCTCTGAAATGTGCGGTATAAGGCATCCGCAGCAAGTTGGTTACTTCTGTGGTTGTTCGCGCTAGGCCATCAGCCATTCTGAGTTGCAGAATTGTCTGCCTTACCTGTAGTAAAGAATTTACGTACTTGTAAAGCAATTTTTGGTTAGCACTGAAATTTTTTTTGCCATACCCTGTTGATTTGAGGCTTTGTCTTCTCTGAGTGTGTGGGTGTTACGTCGGGCTGCGTAGTTCTTTCAAATTTTTAGCAATAGAGCTAATCTATACACTTGCCATGCGTCGTTGCCTTCTGCAGTCCATCTTCCACTTCCACATTTTACTGAGGAAACTTTTTAGACTTGTAGAATTTTTGAAAAATAGCACAGCCATGTAAAGAGATTAACACCTGTTTCTGACGAAATTTGCAAGGACTTCAGGAGATA
This sequence comes from Dicrocoelium dendriticum, assembly GCA_944474145.2. NCBI lineage: Eukaryota > Metazoa > Platyhelminthes > Trematoda > Plagiorchiida > Dicrocoeliidae > Dicrocoelium > Dicrocoelium dendriticum. Next base: position 15,608,559 of record OX104059.1, read on the forward strand.
AAGTTGCTTAACCTTCCTTATTTGCATTGAGGTGTATTAGATTTTGGAAAACAGAACAAATTTTGTGTGAGCATATGTACAAGGTCAAAGAATCAAACAGCTGGAGTTCCGTCCCGTGTGATTGGATTTAAATAACAAGCACGAGACAAAAGTACCGTGCTTCTCTAGCTGTTTACTAAAATAATCCCCACACATGCAAAATCTGCGTGCTCCTGGTTTATTTGGATTCTTCCTTTCCCTCCTCGCTCCACTTCTTGCAGCTTTGTCACTGCACACTCATTTAAACCGGATTCTCCAGCCCTACATATTGATCTATCATACGTGCAACTATCTTCTACGCGTAAAGTCTGCATCATCAATAACCGTATTGCTGTCATCCGTGATTAAGTGCTATTGAATAACTCAATCACATTGAGCCGATTGCCTTTCTGAGTGACGCCATTGGATACCACTTGCCCGAGGCAGTCCGATAAACCTAAGCGTATTCCAATCTGGCGTTTTTCCAACGTAACGTTGATAGGAGTTGTGATCTCTCAAGCTGTGTTCACTGCTGTGTTCAGATTCAGTTAGCAGGTCCCAGTCACTCGACCTTCCTTGTAAAAATGTCAGCCAGTGGGCCTGCATAACCCATCACACGGACCGCGCGACCACTTCGACCGCACATTTAGATTTGCAACCACAACCTCCGCTTGACAGATGTAAGCCGCTCTCAAAGCTGCAAAATACAGAACGCCAACAAACCCACTGGGTCAGGTAACGCTAGCATGTTGCATGGCAGTAATGCAACTCTGAAAGGGCTCCAAGAGAAAGGCATTTGCGGGTTAGGCGAATGTCATCGATTAGTTGAAATAGGTTTGGTTTGCTCGCACTATTTGGAATGGTAACATCCGAAATGTGCAAATACATCCCAGCAACAGGAACGAAGCGAAACGGCTCACAATAGGCGCTTTGGTTCTGTACTACGAGTTCGACCACCTTACTCGTTAAGTGCTTGCTCATCCTAGTCCAGAATTGCGACCGATTAACCTCAGTGGCGGAGCAGAGGATGAAAGATAAAAAAAATTTAAGCAAATACGTACCACGGAGACGTAGTGGCTTCTAAGCAACGGAATGCTGGACAATCTGCTTCCCCTGGACCACAATCAGCCACTACTCCATCTCCGTTTTCTTCTCCAAAATTGCTAGAACGCCAAGCAAGAAGTCCCCGTACCTACGAGAGTTCAACAGTACTCATGACAACGAAAATCAAGCACCACTCCATACGTCAGGTTAAGCATTTTCCGTTAGACCTGGCATCTAGAATTACCAAGGATAAAACAACCAAGCTCCAACCCTCAAAACCTGTAACTCAAATATATCTTGTCAAGACAAGGCCCCCGGGAACCTTAGTTACATATGCAGAGATAACTGCAAAGGTCTGCTAGGAGGTTGCTGTCGCAGAAGCTTTGCAAGTTTCAGTTAGCAAGGCGCTTGAAACAGCAAATGTACTGATGAAAATAAAGAAGATTAAATTGGCTGCTGCTTTATTTGCCACTGACGTAGGTCTAAAGGAAGATTGGGGCGCACTTTGACCCAATCAAGTTTCAGACGAGTTATCATTATCCCATCAAAAATGTGTAACCGACAACATCCCATATTCGGCATTCCTAAACTATTGAACCCTTCACATTTCTGTGGGATTTTAGATACCAAGCAACTGCACTACATTTTTATAAATCCTCAGGGTCTTTTTAATCCACTGGCCGAACTGAAAGATCGACAAGCTTCAGAGTCATATAATGTCTGGTAACACCGAGACGTGGTTGCACACGGGAATGGCGGACGCTGAAATTTCGCTACTAGCCATGTTGCTGATCCGGAACGACAGGCTCACAAAAGGGGGAGGGGTAATATCGTATTACCAAAGCGACTTAGAGTGCGAAGCCGTGGAGGATTCATACTCGTAGTTCTCCGACTCTCTTTGGAGCTGCTTACAGTTAAAAAGTAGGGATGATTGCATTATTGGCTTGGGGTAACGCGCACCAAACTCTACACCCGAAACCGACTGACAACCAGCGGATACTTTAAGATGCAGATCACAGAGAAAATACACTTGCACATAATTCTCATGGGTGATTTCAACGTACATTGTATAGAATCACTTGCCACTTTTAGAGAACAATTCAAAGCAGATATACAAGTGTTCTTAAGCACTGATCCTCTTTACAATAACATCACTTTGCCCACTCGGTTCAGAACAAGTAACAGGCCATCTGTACTGGATCATGTGCTTACCAACGAGGATCATATGATTGATGTGTTGGTTTTAGACTGCCCATTGGATCTCAGTGATCACGCAGTGGTCAGTTTCTACTTGGTCTATTATGCGGAATATCGGAATGAGAACCATGAGGCTGTGTGAACCATCACAAACTAGGATCAATTAACCCAGCACGCCAGCGCTACAACTTGGTTGATCCTTGCCAAAGAACCCCCGGAAGTCGCTTGGCTCGAGTTCGTCAACAAATTCAGTCAGCTGATTGCAGAGGCTTCAGAGACAATAGTTTGCGATAGGTGCTGTGTTTGCAATGGTGCGAATCTGACGGCATGATAAAGGATTGAGCTCTTTGCTAATTGGTAAGAGGCACATGGTTGTGGGAATAGGAAACCATATATAAACACTTTAGTAGCTCCCGTAGTCTCGATTCTAAACTCGCAGTAGTTTGGGGTAGCAAAGTCGTTCAGTTTTATCAGTAATCATAGTGGTAAATACGCACGGTGGATATCCACAATATCTTGCACCTATTTTGGTTATTCACAGTCGTTTATTATCTATGTTAATACTAACAGGATGTAATGATTTTGTGGATTGATTTTGTTCCCTGCCAACACTGTACTTATAGACCGGATTAGGCTAGTTTGGACTCGTGAGAGCCAAGTTACTGAAGCTGATGGACAATGGACAATGGTTTATTAAGGGTAAAAAAAGCATCGCTTAACAAGTCCCGTGGGATGAAAATTATTGCGAAAATAAATTGCATAATAAAGTGAAAAGCGTTGTGGTGGACTCACCATAGACTTATGTGGAATAGCGGAGATGTTCGCGTAGTAAACGTATAAATCCATAAATCCATTGGTTAGGCGTTTGGCAAGAAACCGTTTGATTGCGTTTTGTAGCCCCTGGCTAACAAGTCATCGAATGAAATGTAAGTGAGACAATACATCGTCAACACGTTTTTAAAATATCGCCACATTTGGAGCAGAGACGACATAATTAGGGATGGTGTTACAAGGCTGGCATACGCGGAGAGAAAAGAAATTTCTACAGCATTCAAGCCGGCTATAATGAATTGTCAGTTTCAGAGGGTGACCTCTTAGTTTAGTGTTGTGGTTCAATTCCCGCAGCGGACGGCAAATGTGGTTTGGGTTCTTCAGAATCTGGTAAACCATTATGAGATCCCCCCGCAAAAGCCGATATCGACTACTGTACATTCTTAGGGATTTCAGTCTAAGCTGATAGGGCAGATGAAAGAGGCCCCTGACGTTCTTGGTTGCCCTTCGTTGCGGATTCTCGAGAGCAACGAGATCCTGTTTCTGCCACGGCTGCCACGTCTGAATAGCATATTCCACGTGAGGTCGCACGTAGGCGTTAAGCATTTGGGGAAATATTGAGGGTTCAAACCGACCGAAGGCTCTGCGAAGAAGGCCGAAGTGTTGATTTCCGGTTCTCGTCGCCTTCTCTGCTTGTGTTGAACACCCGAGATCTTCCTGTACCAATACACCCAGGTCACGCTCCTGAGAAACCTTCGCCAAGATGTGGTCTCCAATCTTGTAAGTGCTCACCGGCTGGTGACGCAGATGCATCACTTTGCACTTAGCTATTTTCAATTGAAGCTTGTTCCTCTTTGACCATTCGCAACTGCAATCTAAATCATGTTGGAGCAGATCCTGATCTGCGTTGTTACTAATCGCGCGCCATATTTTGACGTCATCGGCGAAAAGCAGGAAGTTTGAGGAGATGACTCTTGCCAGATCGTTGATAAACACCAGGAATAAACGCGGTCCCAGCACTGAGCCTTGTGGGACACCACATTCCACCTCAATTGGGTTAGAAAGTGATCCCCTAACACGTCCTTGAAGCTTTTGTTGGTAAAGGAAGTTACCAATTCAACCAAGTACAGGATCTCCGATTCCGTAACTTTGTAGTCTTTTAAGTAGGATGCGGTGATCAAGGCGGTCGAAAGCTTTGGAGAAGTCCAGATAGATGACATCGACTCCGACCCCATCATCGGCCATTTCCGTCCAACTACCTCGTGCAATAAGTAGGTTGGTGGTGCATGACCGGTGCTGACGGAAGCCATGCTGTTCCGGTACCAAGATGTTGCATTTTTCCAGGTAGTCCATTAAAGCCTCAGCGACGACTGCTTCCATCATCTTCGCGAGCACAGGGAGGAGAGTTACTGGACGATAGTTTGCAGGATCGGAACGGCTACCGCCTTTAAAAATAGGGGTTATAATGCCACACTTCCACATAGTGGGGACTTGTTGTTCATCAAAGCACTTTTGAAAGAACTGTGACAGTGGTTCAGCTAGCTTGGTGGCCATAGCTTTCAGTGCCTTCGGGCGGATGTTGTCTGCTCCCAGTCTTGATCAGTGATCCACTGAGATCCGTGAGCGGCGTTTGACTCAGTAACTGGGAACTCAATGTTAGTATCTACTGTAATCGTTTCTATTCGAATTGGGGTGCGCAAAATTATTGGAATGATGGTTTACGTTGAAGCTGACTTAGGTCACTCCGATCACGGGGAACAGCAACCGAAGTGCAAGATTTCGATGCTGGTCCCTTTGCGCAGCTCTGCCATTAAACACACCGTACACCGACGCGCATTGCATTTGTATTACACGGTTTGTCCATCTTATTTGTCACTTCGCCCAGGTATGCAAATTAAACTCATTTTTGATGAAGATAACTTTGCGTAACTTCGATACTTAAGGTATGGCCAATTAGACGCAAGTTCCATTTAAATAATTTTGCTCCTTTAGCATCTCTCTTAATAATATCATCACACCTTAAGTGTACGATGCTTGGAAAAAGCCAATATGAAATTATCCCAGGCACATAAACTCACTGATGATAAAATAAGCGGTGAAATTTCGCCATCCAAAATGCTACAGAAACGGCAGTCTAAAAACTCTTCGCAATGAGACTCGCGCTTTTCAAACCATAGGCTTAGCAACCATACATTCACGAACTATTTATTGAAAGTACGTCAATTTATTCGTAACCTATCCACATTACTGCGAAGCTGGGTCTAAAGCCATCAATTTGGAATCAAAGCGTAATTTTCAGCAGAATCATTTTTAGCCTGCTCCTTTAAAACAACTGTTGCTGCTTGTCATATTGTTAGAATATAAGTGTAAAATTTGACGTTTGAACCCGCAACCGTCTTTCTGGCTTGTTAATACAAAAGAATTGCACATATTTTGATGCTAGACTTCCATGCATTTAAGCGCTACGAGTTAACCCTTAAACAATTTATGAATCAAAATATGTTGATGTTCGCGCTATTTTGTCATCTCACATGATTCAACCTACCTAATCTAATGGCCGATCACTCGTGTAATTTACTCTTCGTTTCAATGACGTTCATTAGAAGGAACTTTTACATTCCGAGTTTGGGTTAATAGGCGGTCAAATCCCGCCTTTCGTTGGCCGGTAGGCACAACTTTCTGTAACCGCTTTTTGTCCTGTTAGTGAATGGCATAATGAGGAGAACCATACCACCTGGTCGTAGGTAGAAGAGAAAGGCAGTAACTAACAGTTGTTCAAGCCGGCACATACAGATTCGTTTCAAGCGCTAGCGATTTAGTGCTGTATATATTAAGCTTACCTATGATTTCACTCAAAGGTTCATTAGAAATATCAACAGCATGATCATGTCGTTTGTTCTGCTACTTGCCTCAGCAACACCAAGGTACAGTTTTCATAGTTCATTTCTATCCTCGACTACTTTTATGGGGATATGCGAGAGCATAATTATTAGTTCACTTGGTTAATTTTGCTTTAATCACAATGCATCAACTTGATCTGTTTATGCTGCGTTAATTCAGTGATTTAAAAAGCATGCATTGCTTTCGGCGTGTGAAAATGTCACGTGTTCTTCGACATTTTTAACAACTGGCTGTAACGAGTAGTTGTTCTGTCGATACCTCGAATGTAGTCTTTGCTAAAGTGCCTCTCAATGATGGACCGATAGTACACGTAGCATTCCCATCTAAAAGGAGGGAATGCCACCTATTTTCGTAATCTCTCCCTACCCATGGATGCGGTGTACAAGAAGAGGGCATGTATATGTTATAAATCTATCCTGATTACCATCCGAACCCCGTCCTTTCACTCGTTTGCTTTTGAATCCAGATATGGGTCCTTTCCGATGGAGTTGTGGCAGTTGCAATTCATGACTGCAAGCAGTAGAGAGTAGATGGGTAAGATGGTACAGCATAATTGCCGACGTGTTGCGACTAGGCGATTTCTAGTTGGACATTACAATACCAGTCCCGAAACAAAATAAACTATTGTGGAGTCTTATATACAATGAATGACACTGGGAAGAAAACAGCATCATCGTTTTTTATGTATGACTATGGTTGATTCGACAGCCTATCGGCACTTTTTTCTGCTGTTTCTCATCTGTAAACGCAAAACAGGGGCCAACATTCTTGGAAAAATAGCTGTATCTTCCAAAATGCACCACCATCTTATATAATTTCTGCTTACATCGTGCCTCCATCAACGCTTAAGCAGATATACTTTACCACTACGGATGCACTGAAGCGCCTGATGTCCTTGAGTGAGCACAGCTGGCCTGCTAAAGATGGCATTTGCTTGAAGGCGTGAAAAGTGTTTGTCATGAGTTTAGCTGTACCATTATTATTATGCTTTCAATGTTATCATAATGAGATGCATTCTAAATATTTGAAAGCATAGGATCTTCACTTCAAGCTACGAAAGTGGTAGCTGTGCAGAACCAGCGAATTATTGCCCGAGGTCTCTACTTCAGGTGAACTCCAATAGCATAGAGTTAATTGTCGTGGACGCCCTCAAGGAACACCTGGAAAGTAACAAAATTATCACACCGGAGCAACACGGATTCCACCAAAAGTGGTCTATATACTATTAAAATTTAGATAGCTCGTGCACGCAGGACGGTATGTGTGTATGCTTGTATGGGAGGTGACCAATTTAGATTTCCTGAAGCCATTTGACCATTTGCACCACCTGTTCTATTTTGTAATCTGTAACTTTATGGAATCACTTATCCCGTTCGGAGTAGAATGGGCTGTATCCAGAATGTGTGGGCTGGTCTCACCATATCCAACCCAATCGAAGTCCAATACGACGTACCTCAGGTAAAAGAACTCGGGCTCTGTCTGTTCCTGGACTTTATAAAAGAACTCGCCTTGTGAGTTAAAGAAATGGCGTGCCATAAGTGTAGTGGAAGTTCCCAAAGACTTACAAGATGATCTGTATAAGGCATACCTCTGGTCCACCAAGAACATGCTCCAGTGCAAAGCAGCAAAGTGCAAATTCCCAGCATGGGCCATCAGAGTACTCACGACTACTGGTTTGGTGTCATAAATTCTAGAACGCGCTTCTGCTGGGTGGGATCGCAGCATATTCGCCCAAGGTGATCTTGTTTGTTTGAGGCTGACTGAAAAGCATCAAACAGAGCAAACCAGCTCTTCAGTCCACTCCGTAGGGCGTTCGGGAAGTTCGCCGTTTCAATCTTTCCGCAAATGATTGGTGCATACGTGAGGCCACATATAAAATACGTTATCTAGGCCTGGCAACCATGGTAGGAGAACCAACTCACCGTGCTCGATACAGCAGAACGCAGGACACGAATAACTTCAATGGCTTCTCCTAAAGGGCCAGTTGCACTGATCCAAACAACTGGCGCCCGATAACGCTGCTCCTTGTGTTTTCCAAGGTTATGGAGTCTTTCATCACTGATGAAAATAAGCTGCATCTGGAAAATCACAGCATGGTAGCACCAGAGTAACATAAATTCCGACAAAAGTGTTCATGCACTACGAACCTACTAATTGCATGCAATAATTGAGATGAAGCAATTGATGGAGGAGCAGTGATCCATGTCGTGTACTTGAACTACTCATAATCATTTGATCGCTTAGACAACCGAATTCTCTTCCACACACTTCAGCTTTATGGTAGTGGTGATCCACCGCTGCGTTGGATAGGCGACTTTTTGCACGTAAGAAAATGGGAATTAGACGCAAGTGAGTTGGAGTGCGGTGGATCACAAGGCTCGGTGTTAGAGCCTCGTCCACTCTTGATTTTCATAAACGATCTGGTGAGGAAAATTACTTCCGATTGCCTTTTCTTCGCGGATGATATTAAGTTATGGTAAGACAGCAGAGAACCGAAAGACCACGAAAAGCTACAGATTGACCTCATCACGATTACCTACTGGTCAGTTCTGAATACTCTACTGTTCAATGTGGCAAAATGACATGCTTTTCCATTGCGCCATTAACATAACTACGTGTACAGACTTGGGTCATATATATCGCAAACAAGTTCCTAAGACCGCGACATTGCTGTGCTCATTTAAATTGGCCTCAACTTTTCAAAACAGTCAGAGGCAGCTGCGAACAAGCCAACTAGCACGTCGTCTTGCTGCGTAGGGCATTCGGAAGTTTTGACCCTTCATTTTTCCCAAGATGCACAATAATTAGTTGCGCCCTCACGTTGAATACGCCATCTGCGCTTGGCAATCTTGGTTGGAGTTCAAGTTAGAAGTGTAAGGGAAAGCAAAACGCAGAGCCACAATAGACGTCAAGGGTCTAAGAAATCCATCCTACAAGTAAAGCCTGAAGTCGCTGGGAGTTTTTATTGGCCGCTATAGAAGGCTGTGTCGCGATCTCATATTAGCCTATCCAATATTGTGTGACCCTAATCACATATGCTGTCACTTAGTGAAACCCAGCCAGAACAACAGTCTGAGCAGTATAGCCGACGGGAATTCCGGCGAAGTTATTTTTCTTTTGGGTTTGCCATCTCTGGATTTCTCGCATAACAGTTTTTTTCAGCATATTGGGTATTTTCAAAAAATGATTAGATATTGCTCTTGGCCTTAGCATTGCGTTGTCTAAACTGTGCTGTATTGGAACATTGACATTGTCACTTCAAGCTGGTTTAATAAGTTACATAAACCTGAGGAGGCGGTCGAGTATTGAATATTCTTTTATATTTTCTCTCGGAGTACATCACCGATAACTGTTCCTAAGTTATCTCATGGTTTGCTTTCAATGTAAAAGTACACTTCTATTATTCAGCAACGGAGCTGCTCAATAGAGGTTCAGAGACAACTCCCATAAATTTTGACATTGTAGTTTTACCCAATCCATTCTGCGGGACTTGTCAAGCAACTGCTATTTTACCCGGCATAAATCATTGTTCATTGTAAAGTTTCCGTTTACCTTTAGTAAGTCTGAAGACTTCGAATTTGTTAAAGCAAAAGTGTTCAGCAATTCACTGGTTAAATAACCCACTTTTAGAGCAGAACTAATTTAATTATTGCATCTTTGTCTAGATAGCTAAAAGGTTTTCTTTATACAATCTGACTGAATCATAGAAACAAATGTTTTGCTTTTTCGCTGAAACCCTCCGAAAATTTACGAATCTATATACTTTTCCGTTGTATGACACTTGTTTATATCTGTATTGGATGAAAATCGCATTGTTTAAATAGATTTCGATCCAAATTTGACACATTTAAAAGATTCTACGCAAGCAAAATATGGGAGTTTCTCCACCCAAAGTTTTGTGGAGAAAAAATTTTGGCAGAATAAAAGCACTGAAAATGCTTATGTAATAAATTTGCGCAAAATGCTATGCAGCTTTTATGAACTTCTGCTTTTATGTAGAGGGCAATCATAAAAGAATAGCCTAGTGATCTTTGTTATAGGTGGTGCAGGAATGTTTCTTCGCGCTTTACATGATAACTGCATACACAGACCGGTAGCAGTAATATGCTGCACTCCTTTCTACTTGACCATTAGGTGTTATGGGGAAAAATGTACTATTTCATCTGTCATCCATAAGCATATGGAGTGAAAGCAATTCTATGAGAATCACTTCAGTCAACTCTCAGATATAATACGGCAGAAGTGGTACACTAGATGGACCCAGTACACATTCAGGTACACTAATTTCTACCGGATAGTCTGTTATGGACTTCGGAACTCAATACTATGGCAGCTGCAAATTCTCCATACGCAACCTAAGTATCAAAAAGGATTGAACTAAGAATCTACCTCACATAGCCATTTTCGAAATCCCAACCACGGCTAGAATCACTTAAACTCAAGGTGCTATCCGAATAAGATCACTACACCAGGATGGAACAGCGGAACAATGGCTTCATAACGGATGTAAAAGTAAACGATTAAGACTTTTCCGATGAAGAGTGAGATTAGAATAGGAGGTTTAGAAACGATAACGCTTAGCGGTGGAATTACCGCAAATTTCAATTATACACACTGTTTGATTAAGTTGTCTCGCATCTCAGTAACTTTGGTTAAATCACATAATGCAGGTGATGTACTGCATCATCAAGTCATTCTAAATTCGGACAACGTAGGAGCCGGTATGAGAAAATGCGGAAGTACTTTCTATGACTGTTATGCAAGAAATGAGAAAGGGTTCCGGTGGCATTCCAACCGGCTAAAACTATGTCACCATATTCAAATGCTGAGATCTCAAGGAGGTGTTGTGGCTGAGATTTAATAAGGGTCGACATTGATGGTTAGATTCCTTGGGAATCTGCTACACACATATGAGATCACCATGCAGAAGACGATGTAGTTCACTAAAACATTCTAGAGTCTTCCCTCTCAACTGGTAATGGAGGTGAGGCCAACATTTAAAATATTTTGTCGTCCTCTGTTTTGGATTCACAAGAGCAGTCCAGCGTGTGCCATGTTGAATAGCATACTAAATATCTGGTCTCACGTGAGCGTTCAGCATTGGCGTATAAAGGAAAATCAAACCAGTCAAAAGCCCTACGCAGTAGGCTTAAGTGTTGACCAGCTTTCTTCACTGTCATCTCGGTCTGCTTTGAGCATCCGAGATCGTCATGCTCGAACACACCGAGATCACTTTCGTGAAAAACTCATTGCATGTCCTTTTCTTCCAGTCGATACTGGTAGCTGATCTGATGACGTATGCAAAGTATTTTGCAGTTGGCAGGGTTAAACTCTGGCTCAACCATTCCTTAGTCCGATGGGGAACGTCTTGCAACATCATTTGGTGATCTGCATGTTTGCCTGCCTTCCAAATATTGACATAATCCGTAAACATAAAATAGTTCGACGCCAATACTTCCGCAAAGTCGTTTATGTTCACGAGGAATAACGTTGGTTCTATTACTGAGCCTTGAGGGAAGTTACAATTAATCTCTATCTCGTCAGACATGTTGATACGAACCAGCATGTTCAAGTCTTTGGAATAGCTATGACCGAATCCATCCAAGGATAGGATCTTCGACCCCGTAGCTCAGAAGTGTGTGAAGAAGAATCCGGTGATCAATAAGAACACATACTTTTAAGAAATGGAGGTAAACTGAGTCGAGTAGTTCCTCAGCATCGACGGATTTCGCACAGATAACAAGGGCTAACAAAAGATTCGTGGCACATGCGTGATTTTGGCGTAAATTATGCTGCTCTCGCACGACGATATGTCATTTCTGGAATTCCCATTTTTGTAGCTGCAACAACATGTAGCCTGATAGCAAGTACATGAAAAAGAACAATCGGGTAATAATTTGCTGGCGCTACACGATTTTCTTCCTTGTAGATGGGGGTGACTATTCCATGCTTCCAAATTGATGGGACCTGCATCTCCTCGAGAGATCGCTGAAAAAATCTAGATGCAACACATTTTGTGGCAGCTCTCAGCAATGATCAAGGATTTATGCTATCCGGACCAGGCGAACGGTAATTACGTAGTGATGTCAGATTCTCCGGCACATCAGCGGATGTAAAGAAGATGTGACTAAGTCTTGGCAGTGAATTGATGTGTGAGAATGATGTGATAGGGAGATACATCTGGAAAGTACAAGCGAAATTGTGTCTATGATTAGTAACTCTTTCTTGGGCAGTTCGCGCTTGTCCACAGACGGTGGTTAGATTAGGGATGCCACGTTGTACTTTGTTAACTTACCTATAATGTAGCTAAGGATTGCAGCGGAACTTCTATGCAAAATCTTGTTGGATTTTCAGCTTATCATCGTTGGCCAGCTTAACACAGTTATTTAAACATGCTAGGTTCCGGCGTTCGGATGGCTCCGAGTGTCTTCAGAAGGAATTTCTGATGGCCATTGGTTTCCTTGTCCTGCTTTTTAAGAAGGACTTTACGTTTTTGAGCTAAGGGTTTTAGTCTCTGATGCGTCTGTTACTCAAGTGCTGAATTGACTAACGAACTTTATTCAAGCGACATCAATGGTTTGTTACACCAGAAACGACCAATCAATGATCTTAAGGAAATCGGATAACATGTGGTCTGCTCTTATGCGGTCCTCTTCGACTTCTCTGTTGGACTGTCCCGCGTGGCAAAAGTAGCGGAAAAGTAGCGTTGCATCATCACTGCGCCAAAGCTGACTGCTCACTGTCAGTATGTCCACTATAAGTTCCTAATTGGTGAAGACAAAGTGCAAATTGGCCAGCGTTTGCGCCGTTCTGAATCTTGTACGAGAAGTAACTGGGTTATGGGGTGGGGGACCAGCTACGTATTCTCGTAGTTCGGCTTTAAACTGCTCTCCACGTGAGGCCGGTACATCTAGTTCGTGCAAGTTGACGTCTCGTACAGGCAGAAGGTGTGAGATGGGATGCATATACATCTACGCAACCCAAACATATTTTCTTTGGAACGATGTCATTAAAAAGCAACTTGACCAACTTGGGCTTTGACGACTGTACAGCACCTTAACATTCCTCTATAGTAAAATTTCTGTGCCTCGTCAGGATATTTCACTTTCCATATGTGGGAGGATCTACAATGCTTGTGTCCGCGCGGAACTGCTCTAGGGAAGCGAGTTCCGGCCGATTCGCGTAGACTACGTGTCGAGTTCCGGCCTTCGACGACACATTAGCGGAGGACAGCCCGTGATGGTGGCAGCACCAGGATCGCAAAGACGAAGTCCGGCGTCGCCTCTTGGGAGCTATAAGCCATCCAGTTAATCACCTTGTTGTAATACATCAACCAAGGTTGCTTGGTCAGGTCTTACGCATGTCATGCAAACGCTTACCACGTTGCGCATTATTTGTTTGCACAGGATGAGATAATAAATGGAGGTCAGCCAACCACTTGGCGGCAAAGCATGAAATCCCTGACCTCTTGTCCCAACTAACGAGGTATGCCATATGAAGACCGATGTAAGAAACTAGGGCTATACACCTTAGCATATCGTCGGAAGAGGGTTGACCTAACCATGACGCACCGGATATTACATCTGAGTGATTACCCCATGTTGAGACAACTGCTTCATCTGCGCACACCAAGCAGCCCGCGAGGACACCGGTACAAACTTATCGTACCGCAGTTGAAGCGGGTCGCTCACCAACTCTGTTTCGAACGTAGAGTAGTGAATACCTGGAACAAACTGCCGCAGCCGGTAATGGAGGCCAATTCAGTGGCCGAATTTAAGAAGCTTCTAGACAAACACTTCGCAGAGGCAAAATATAAAGAGCGGAACGATAATTAATACGTTAATGCCCAAGAGCGACCATTGATGCAGCTACAAACCGAGTATGCTCCACTCGCTGCTTCTAATCAGTATCAGTATCAGTATCACCATCGCTTGCCTTGGTGATTTTCCTGGCTAAGGACCCAAGGATGAGGACATTCAATGGCTCGACACCGTTGTTGACTTTGCGCGAAACCGGAATCAATAGAAGATGTGTATATTTAACTGCTTTAAAAAGGCGATTAAAAGTATATCAATGGTAAATTAAAAAGTTTGTTCACGTTTGATTAACATTTATACCCTTCCTTACTCTATTTACCACGGTTATTCTTAGACTGACACCAATGTACTTGTGCAAGTCTTTTGAACCTTTATCGCGGCCATTTTACAAAATGGCTCAAGTCGTCCCACTCTTAAGGAGAAATTTCAACCATTCTAGAAAAAGACCAAGCAAAATGCCTGCTGAGATTTTCTCCTGGTTAAGTACGACCAACTGTGTAGTATGCTGCTGCAGCAATTAAGGACCAGCGAGATCCTAACTCATTGTATATCTCATATGAAGCATATATTTCTATCCCATATGCGGTCAACTTTTGCAACATTCAACGGTAGACGCGTGGACTTATGGTAATTGGCTGGAAAACATCAGAAAAACCTGGCTAGTAAAAATGTCGCGTAATAATTATTCCTCCAACTGTTGCGGCATTGATACAAAATAATCACAAGTTGATAAGTGAAATGCTGTTAAGATTCAGCATGGAAAGTCTAGTTCCAAAAACTAAGCCGTATCCCGTCCTTCGGACAACTTACCTATTATTTTTTATATAGGTAATGTGTATCACTCGACAGGTACTGTTGACAATGTGCTTCCGCAACGGTTTCTATCACTATTAGAACGCATCAAGTGGATGGTGACGGATATGTAACCACTAACCGTTTTGGATCTATCTGGCATTAATTTGAGTTCTAGGTCTTTGCTGCTGTGCCCGGGTATCCCAAATAGAAAAGAACCATTCAAAGTTGTGCTCTGTTGGCAGTGAATATAACTTACTTCAGAGATGGCCCGGTTTTCTGAATGAAAGCAGCCTATCTCAAATCAACTGTTAACCAGTTAACTGTCGAAATTTAACGAAGCTGATGATATGCCCTTCTGTTTAATTACTTAGCCAAAAATTTGTCACCTATTCGACCGTTTCCAACAATGAAAAGAACAGCGAAATTCTCTGGACTCGCCAATACACTCGAATCCACTATGAATCCTACTCGTTGTGTTAAGACGAACGTCTACAAAATTTGCGTATGTATTGTTATTACCTGTTGCTAAGTACCTTAATTTTATAGCCATCATAATTACGGAGACGGTAGCGTTTGGTTGAAACTTGAGAATTAATACAAGCAACGCGAGCTGAGAAACAAAGTACCAACAGATCAGTTGACTTTAGTTCTGTCCAAAATAATTATGGATGTTTGAAAATTTAGACACGGCCAGGCAGACAACCTATTGCGACAATGCACTGTATTCAAGACACCATGATATGTTAAAATAACAAATTGTTCGAGGTTGACGTGAACTTCGCAGAAATGTCATCACTGATTTTGATCGTGTGATTTCACTCACGGTTTGCGTGTGTGTTCGATCTCTGATTTCAATAATTTAGCTTCACTTAATTCTTCTGAACTCATGTAACTAAACTTGAAGTGAATGACGAAAAACATGGTCTCAAAGTTGTGTCGATTCTTTAATTTGTAAAAACGAAGAATTTATCAAGCACTTCACCCAACTGCGTCTAGCTTTACGTCAACGCACATAGTTGCACAAGAAAAGCCGGCGAGAACACGGTTGATAAGTAGATTGTGATGTGTATTTCTCCAAGCTACGGAATATTTTTTTAAGGATCTTGGTACCACCATTTATAATGACGAGAAATATTCAGTTTCACCTTTCCTTGCGTGTATTCAAAACAGCAGCTTTGGAATTGTTATGCAGCTAGGAAACCCTTTATAATGTCAACCAGATGTACACCATAATAAGATTATTTAACGCAGTGAAATAAAATAGATGCCCAAAACTCACTTCGTACTGCAGCATTCACTATGATACAAATGACCAGGAAATTTGCGGTTTTGACCAGCAGCTATGTGTAACTGGATGAGCCAACATGAAGGCGGAGAGGAGACGTATTTTGTATCAAGTGTAATTTATCCACATTTTCTGCGATGGAAGTGGTGCGCTCTTATTCATTTTCCATATGGGATTGAGCAATTTATAGTTGAACAACATTTTTGGACGAGATTTTGCAGAGGTTCACGTATTCATTGAAAAATCGTGTATCAGATTTTAATTTCAATTTTCTAGTGAAAATTACACAAACATTATTCCAGCCTGGTGTTGAGCTTTCTACAACAATCAGGAAATTCTCAAACTGACAAGAACGAAAATTTTAATACAGTGATCTTTATTCAGCTATTTTACTTGCTCTCATTATTAGTTCGCTTGAGGCGTTCTTTGCGCGAATTGGGTTTCACACCCAATCGCTAATTCGACAGTAATTTGATATGAAGTTCATGTATTCTGTTGGTTAACGACTCCTCATTCGAAATGTGAAGGCTCGTTTATAAATTTCAGTGAAGCTTGTGTTTATCTACTCCAATGAAAAGGTCAATATGGAATACTAACATAAAAGAATGTTTATTGCCAGGATCAATAATTCTAAGTTTGATGGCAATAGGCATAATTACCAGAACGTCTATACAAAATGCTTCTTTACCTTTGCCTCCAAAACCAGTGCTGCTAAGGCTTCCGTGCGTAATCAGATTATGTAAAACAAGCTGGCACAGAGTTAGCGAAAAAGCATAGGTATCTAAACCTGAATGCATTTTACGAAGTCCCGAATATTCTAAAACAATGGAGGTTTAAAGAAAAAGGATGCAAATTTTTTGTATATAACTGTCACATGTCAGTGGTGCGCATGTATGTTAACTACTGATGCACGCAAGTTGTCATGCTCAAATTATTTGTCTAACCAACGCCATCCGAGAGAAGATGGTTAGGTGTTTAAGCCGCTCGTTATGCCCAAACTCGGCACAGGAAACAGAATTGACAGTGTCGGGATCACGTAAGTGTTTGACGTGAAGGCATATACATTCTACGGAGACGGGTTAACAAGCACTATTAAGTAGTGTTGGGCAATCGTCCTCCCAACATAGATCTTTTGAACATAGTTGGAAGATTTGATAGTTGTCACGGGTATGAATGCTTGTAATTTCTTCACTTGCAATACTGCGGTTACTTTGAACAATCAGAACGTCCACTTTACACAGGGAGGTTACACAAACAGTATTTCGATGTTGCATTCATGAATAGTTCCAAATTAGGTTTCAACCCATTTGATTACCTACTTCAGTATGCCTGTCACTTCGTCATTCACCGTCTATTCAAATTAGTATGACAACCGCCTTTCCCTAACACATCACGTTAGAGTGCCTCAGTCATGTGTTAGTTGTCAAGGTGGCATGCGACAGCCGTCATCATCGGATGAACCAAACGGCTCCAATTGTTTTACATGAAGGTGTATTCAAAAGTCCGTATCACCCGTTTGCATCACTCAGCATTAGATGCAGTTTCAAGTGATTACGAAGTCCATCTAGTTGGTTGTTCTGATACAAGCTTGACTAATCTGTGCCCCAATTCTGTTTATAGTAGGGCATTGATCTCAAGCTTGGTCATTTTCAAAACTCACCGGATGCGAAAAATCAAAGTAGAACAAAGAAGTACGAGTTTATCACGGGTGAACATAATTGCCTAACAAGACGTTTGAAATTGCTGGTAGCAATTACCGCATCAATTTCAATCTGTAAAAGGAATTAGGTGTTTTTAGCGTTCTAGGAATTTAAACAATTTGCATAAATAACTATCCTCGCAAGAGTATACAATGTTTAGTTAGTCAGCTATTTATTCAAGCCTATATATCATCATTGGATGACCATGGCCTATTTCATGTAATAGTGGTGGCTGTCGTATTTTCGAATCATAGTGTACATAGCGAGAGTTTGGAGGAAGAAACGATCAGAGACCTTCAGAATGGGCGAAAATACAAGCGGTATTCCAGGCCGCTGTTCGTCTTAGGCAAATCGAAATGTCAATTAATGTGAAAAGTTGGATTAATAGCATAATGTAACGGCTGGCATAGTTAAGAAGTTTAGTATGTTATATAGCATTACGTGAGTGCTTTGTCGAGGCCGATAACATTGGTTTGGATTATTGCGGATTTTCAGGGCAAATGGAAAAACCCTTGTTATGCAGTTTCGAAAGCGTGGACAATGGAAAAGCCTGCCCCTCTACAGACATACTTTCGAGATAAATAATTGAGGAAATATCGTTTCGAAGATACAAGGATTCCTCTTCAAAATTTTCTGTATCTGTAGTTTGCTTTGGAAAGTTAACTTTATCTAAGGCTGATATATTTGAATACGCGTCACGAGAGATACAACTCTGTTATTAAAATTTAGACACTGGACATTTTAAGTTTGTATGATTTCTCGATCTCCTGCAAGGAACTTTGCTTGTCCATCGCAAACAGATAAACTTAAAAGGTCGATGAGAGCTTCATCCTCATATTCGTACACATGCTTCTGTATGTATTACCAAATACAGTGGGAAAGATGGCTGCCTTACAAAGCCTCTCATATAGTATGCATTTACTAAAATTTTATTTGAAATACATAAGTTCTGTTGAGTTGCTACAAACTAGCCATGCCAGTAGCACATAAACTCTGTCGTAAATTTGTGACCAGACATAGGTCAGTCAATCGTTGTTTAACTCGTTAAAAACGTGCAAATGCGTTGTTAGAAGAAATTTAAATGTTCCTCTATTATGGAGGAACACAGCGGAAATTATAATTTATAAATGTGAATGGACTTGAAATAGATTTATCAAATGATAAAGCCAAAATAGGTAGATATGCAGGTCACTTAAAATGTTAGTTTCTTTTGGTTAATAAAAGAACTAGTTGTCTTTTTGAATCAGACTTCACAATCCAAACTCAACCTTTTAAAATAAGACATTTGTTTTAAGAGTCCGGGTGTATGACTGGATATGTTCAAAATATACGCTCGAAATAGGACGAGTCAACTTGTCACTGGTTATGAGCGAATTGTTTGTGGCGCTTCCTCAGTGTACAGTGCTTTAAGTGAGTGCACCATTTAAAATGTGATATAAGGTACTGAATTAATCTATTATTTTTCGAATAAACCTTCAATAAACGCCTTGACTTATTATGCTTTAACAAGTGAACATTTTGGTTTGGTACCCACTGGCACAATATATACATAACAGTTTAGAAGTCATCCTTGAAATTTCATGCCAGCAGAAATTCCGTTCATTATCAAAGAATATTTACATTGCCTCCATCCTCCTTCAGAATCCGGGACGAAAGTGAAAATCGAGTGCGTTACCCCTACTTGATGTTAATCACATATGAATAAGTTAAGTGGTTTTGGGTTCCAAGGTAAAGTGGTTCATATGTGAGCGAAACTAGTCTCTTTTTATGCATTCCCTCACATTCCCTCACATATTAGTCTGATGTAAATTGACAATAGCAACTTGGGTATTCAGTGGTTCAAGTCACAGCAAAATAGTGTTAACTGCAATTAATTGCGGAAGCAATTTGATTGCAATCATATCGTGGTTCCTACTTCGAGAATTCCCTGCAGGACAAAACCAAGTGTAGAAAACGATAAAATTTTGCTTAGGTTCATTTTAAAATTTCGCTCATCATCAAAGCACCTGATCACTGGGTACTTTGGCCAACTTTTGACATTATTTTAGAAGCCATTCAAATTATTTTTGCTCATGCCAAATTTAACTACGTATTGTTTCTCTATAACCAAGCGCTGTAAAATGCAGCCAATATGCTCCCAGTTCGTCTTGTTACGTTGGCCTGCAACATTGCACATAACCGTTGGAATGTAAACTTTTCTTGAAGCTTCGCAAGTAATATGCCTTTTTACTAGTATTATTATTATTAATATTTTTATTATTGTACATTCAGTTCCATATTTTTCCTTAAAATTTTTTTACCATCACTACCTTTCGTGGTCTAGACATTCACAACAAATGGTAAATGCTGACCTGAAACACTACCACGTTCGGGAGTTATCCGTTGTATTCAGCGTATCAATTTAAGTCACTAATGCTGCCGCTGCTGATATTTGTACTATTCTCAGGATGAGGACGCAATTAATAGGAATATTCAGATAGTAAACGTAGTGTTTCCTGCCATTTATGTACTTACCACTCAAGTAACTGATCTGGTCTATGATTCGGAATGACAGCTCAAATCTTATCGTTTAACTGTGCGCGGGGAGACATGGAAATTTTATTCAGTTAATGAAAGACGAAAAAGCTTTTTGGGGATTGAGATTTGCCATCAAATAAACATTAAGGATTGGCGAAATGTTTGAGAAACCAGTTAGAAATGTTTTGCACATTAAATAAACGTTTCTCTGACCGTAGCATTTTGAATCTGTTTCCGATCAGCACAAAATTAGTCACACAAATACAAAGACTATATAAATTCATGTGTTTTGCAGTGGATCCGAGTCGATCATAAATTTGAAACCCACCACATTCCACTCCCTTTTCTTATGATTTGCACCGGCCTTATGCATTTTCCATTAATGGCTCTGACTATGAGGACAATTGCCTCGAAGGATACCTGAGAGAAGACCGGTAGACGGCAACAGAAACTAGCATATTCCGAAAAAGTTGGTATATATAAGACTCGCGCAGGGTAGTGATGGGAGCTGGTTAGTAGTTTTATGATAATATTATCAGTCGTTTGGATGGATATGATCGCGTTGACCTTCATTCAAGAAAGAAAGCTGAGGAAGAATATGCATCCTATTTGATTCACGTTTCACGAGCGCTGAGCTTTAAATTGTTTGCAGAAGATTCACTCATGTTTTTGACTTGAATCAGAGATCCTATGTTCTTAACTTTCACAGATGGATGCTATCTGATCTGATGTACTTCACAAAACTACGTTTGTTCTGTAAACCACGTTGCATTATTAAAACAGCTGATTATTATCACATGATTAGCTTCGATCACGCAGTTACTTGAGAGCCTTGAATCTAAGACTCTATAATTTGAGTCATAGGTTTTGTTTTAACACGTTTCCATGTTATCTACGAACAATTAGCAATAGTGAAAGTTCGTAAGCTGCCCTCGATAATACTCTCCTCGCATGGGAATTATGTTACAAATTCTATCTTTATGACTTTACTTATATACAGGGTCTTGCTTAACGAAACAATGAGTTCGGTTACAAACATATATGAACAACTTAGGTTGTATGACTTTGAGCAATGAATAACTGCGCGTGCTAAATTATTTTAAATATTGTTCTAGTTTAATTATTGATTGTACAAGGATCCAAAAGACAATATTTTGACTCCAGAATCAACAAAATTTACCTCAGCTACTGCTACCTGACGAAATATTTGCAAAAAAATTAAGACAACTATTTCTGTTACTTTTCTTCTACGAAACATGTTTTAAAGTTAAGATATCCTCCAGTTTTAATAGTAGGACGGAAAGGTAATGGAAAATAACCAAAACCAAATGCTAACGTACAACCAACAATGGTTCTTAATGAAGACGATCCAACTTGGCTAATGTTGGATATCAGGTTTTGGGGCTAAATTCTCCAGTATTTCGAATGTAACTGGTAAAAGCAGTTACATCAAACAAAGTGTGCTTTTTCCTATATAATAATAGAAAAGTTTTGACTTCAGCACATTGCTCATATTAATGAAACAATTTCCCGTTATAAACGTTAAAAGTGCAAAATAGCAATATTTTCAACAGGATAACTTTTGAAATTGTAATTAAAGTTGAGATTCTCTCGTTCCATTGGTACCACGTATATTTGCCCACTTGTATTACGGGCTCATTTCGCAGGGCTGCAGTGTTTAGGGTATATGCACGGGTTTTAAAGGGAAGTTGTTACTGATTATTGTCGTTTGGGAATTTCGATACCATTTTTACTGGTTAGCTGGTATTCTCAAATTGATGTGTGATTCTCTTTCAGACGCTTGCGTAATAATAGTAAGGGGCAAGTACTCAAGGAAATAGCACATAGTTAAAAGGAATTATGTCTATTGGCCGAATCATAAACCATGATTGTTTCGATAATTTAAGATGGGCGTGATTATGTCCATTCATTTGAATTATATAGTAGGCATAGAACAATAAACCTATGCTCTTCGCTGTCCGACTCAAGCCACAGCTGTGTCGAATCTTATCTAAATTATCTAGTTTCGATCGCAATTCGTTAGCTCTCTTTCCCAATGCATTCACAGTAAATCATCCGAAAAATCAAGTACATTAACCCTGTATGACTGACCAAATTCTTATGACAGAGATAAAATAGTCGCGTTTGCATTTCATAATTTGTTTGTCAGTCGTATGTGCAGCCGGGGTCGCATCAGTGATAAAACGGTTGCCAATCATTTATTCTCAGTACTGTAGATAAGTTGAGACGAGACCCTTTAGAAAACCTTCTTAACCACAGCTCGTTAATGCCACGTTAATAAGTTTTTGTCGTCTAGTCAAAGTAGCACAAAATGCATACTATAGTTTTCCATATGTATTTCCATTGTAAAACACACTTTAAACATTGTTCTCTCTATACGACTATTATGCTGATCTGAATATACAAGTCAAGCTCTATCGTGCAGCTTCCAAGTCATCAGTCTGACGTTGATATAAAACACATGGATATTACCTCTTACTCAATCTGCAACATTTAACTTTTGCTCGGTATTTCTCGCTTGAGTATTCTCATTCTCAGTTGCCTTATGAAACGAAAGGCTACCCGAAACTTTTACTTCCCCCATGTCAACTTTACATATTCCGTTACGGGGCCATGCAAACCCTAACTCTCCACACGTGAGGTTCAAAATAGGAAGCCGCAACGTCTAACTGTCTTCTCTGCAATTTCTGGACACAAAACACACCTTGATCGATCTAGTTAAACTGGCATCGATTAAGATGAAATTTTAGGCATCACATCGTGAGTTATATTTCTCCTTTTTGTTAAGTTCGTTTCAGCGAAAAGTAAGTCGGCAGTGTTCCACGAAGCGATGGGCTTTCATATAAAAAACTTGTCCCTATGAAAATCCACAGATGTCTAGGTAACAACAATGAACAATGAACAATGAATTTATACGGGTTAAGAAGCGTTGCTTTACAAGCCCCGTTGGATAGTTGGTGGGGATATCAACATAACAATTATGATGAAAAGGATAGTAAAATAGTTAATACTTCAAATACGAGAATAAGGACTTATCGTTTGCTTCGCTGCAGTCCTGCGATCCACTTAGATTCACAACACCCACAGTTAACAACAAATAATTCCAGGGTAAACTCCAGGTGTAGGATGGAAACATAGTGTTAAGTAACAAAGTGTAAGTGGATGAGTGCATCGTCCAACCGTCTTTTAAATATTGTTAGTGTCGGTGCAGAGACGACCGATTCTGGGAGAGCATTCCACGGGTGACAGACACGGATGTAAAAGAAATTTCTGCGGCACTCCAGACGACTGTATTGTTCTGCGAGTTTTAATGAGTGGCCCCTCAGGTTTGTATTGCTGCTGAGTTGCAGTAAAGGGCGGCACACATGATGTGGGTCTCGCATAATCAAGTATGTCATAATCAGGTCGCCTCGTAGCCTGCGATAGCTGCCACTGAACAATCCTAGTCGTCGCAGCCTCTCCTGGTAGGACCGATTGCGCATTCCAGTTACGTTCTTAGATGCCCGGCGTTGAGGCTGCTCCAGTGCATTAAGGTCGTGTTTCAGCCATGGATGCCAGGCTTGAATTGCGTATTCGACGTGGGGGCGAACATACGCACTGAGCATTTGTCGAAATATGGAGCTGTTTATTTGTCCAAAAGCCCGCCTCAACAGCCCAACGTGTTGATTCCCGGTCTTCGAGGCCTTTTCCGATTGCCTGGAGCAACCCAAGTCATCTTGAACCAGGACACCCAAGTCACGTTCGAGAGATGATTGTTGCAGTACATCCGTTCCGAGTCGGTATGAGTAGCTGCCCTGATGTCGGATGGAAAGCACCTTGCATTTACTGACGTTGAAATGCAATAAGTTTTGGATCGACCATTGATACACTGTATCTAAGTCACTTTGGAGCACATGTTGGTCGGCGTTCGCCTGGATCCTGCGCCAGATCTTGATATCGTCGTGAAACATTAGGAAGTTTGAAGCGATTCCCTGTGCAAGATCATTAATAAACACCAGAAACAAACGTGGACCTAGAACCGAGCCTTGCGGCGCACCACACTCGACTTGTATGAGGTCCGATAAAGAGCTCCGAACTCTGACCACTAATTGCCTTTGAAATAGAAAGTTGGCGATCCAGCTTAAAAGAGGGTCGCCGATCCCGGAATGCTGTAGCTTGGATAGTAGTATCCGATGGTCTAGACGATCGAAAGCCTTGGAAAAATCCAGGTAGATCACATCAACACCTTCTCCAGCGTCGGCTGCCTCGGTCCAACTACTGCGTGCAATTAGTAAATTAGTTGTACATGACCGCTGTCGACGGAAACCGTGCTGTTCAGGAGTGATGAGGTTGCAGTTTTCCAGATAGCACACCAGTGCATCGGCAACTATGGATTCCATGACCTTGGATAGTATAGGAAGAAGGGTTACTGGGCGGTAGTTGGAGGGATCAGATCTGCTTCCACCTTTGTGAATCGGGTTTATTATTCCAAGCTTCCACATGGCGGGAACTTGGTTCTGGTCTAAGCAGTGCTGGAAAAACTGAGCTAAATGTCCTGCCAGTTGGTTTGCTGCTACTCCCAATGCCTCAGGACGAATGGTGTCGACACCCGGCGAGCTGTGTTTGCGTAGAGAGGTTAGCTTTTGCAATACAGCCTCTGCGGTAAAACTGACGTGGGTTAGTCCTGGTGAGCAGAACACAAAGCTTGGTAGATCGCTTGGTGGCAAGGCCGTTTGAAACGTGGGGGCGTATTGCATCTTCAGCGTGTTTGCTGCTTCCACAGCTGTTCTTGTTGGGCCATCAGCCGTTTTGAGTGCAGGAAGTCCTTGCCTCACCTTTCGTAGGCTATTAACCTGCTTTTACAGCAGTTTGTGGTTAGCAATGAATGTTTTTTGCGATGTTCTGCAAATAGCGGCCTTGTCTTATCTTGACAGTTGAGTGCAGTGGTTAGGTTGGACTAAGTATTTGCCCCAAGTTTCTGGTGCTGGAGCCTCTGTGCACTCGCCATGCTGCGTGCGTAGTGTCATCCCTTTTCGAGTTCTGTTCCTAACGAAAGAAACTGATTTGCACTTATTGCAAGCTTTTATCTCTGAAGCCTGTGCAATCAGCTGACTGAATGTGCTGACGAACTCGAGCCAGGCGACTTCTGGGGGTTCTTCTTCGAGGAAAGACCATGTTGTGGCGCTGACTAGCTGGGCGAGTCGGTCGTACCTTGTGATGGTTCGCACAGTCTCATCTTTATCATTCCGATATTCTGCATAGCAGACGAAGTTGAAACTGATGACTGCGTGATCACTGCGACCCAACGGGCAGTCTAAAACCAACGCATCAATCATATGCTCTTCGTTGGTAGGCACAAGATCCAACACAGATGGCCTGTTACTAGTTCTAAACCGAGTGGGCAAAGTGATGTGGTTGTAAAGAGGAGCAGTAGTTACTAGATCTTGTAAATCGGTTTTGAATTGTTCGCCGGTTGTGGCAGGGGCTTCTAAACAATGTACGTTGAAATCACCCATGATAAGAATGTGAGTGTACTTCGGTTGCAAAATGCACCTTAAAGCAGCCATTAGGTGGTAGTCGGTTTCGGGTGTTGAGTTAGGGGCGCGGTACACCAAGATAATAAGGCAAGCGCCTCTGCCTTTTAACTGCAACCGGCACCAAAGAGAGTCGGGGAACTGCGAATCTGAATCCTCCACGGCTTCGCACTGTAAGTCGTTTCGGTAGTACAGGATTACCCCTCCTCCTTTTGTGAGCCTATCGTTCCGGATCAGCGACATGCCGGGTAGCGACACTTCAGCGTCCGTCATTCCCGTGTGCAACCATGTCTCGGTGATACCAATGACATCATACGAGCCGGAAGCTTGGCGATCTTTCAGTTCAGCCAGTTTGTTAGAAAGTCCCTGAGCATTTGTATACAAGCAGGCCAGTTTCTCGGTCTCTAGGAGCCCACAGAGAGGTGAAGCTGTCAAGTGTGGTAGAATGCCGACCGATGGGAGGCCGGCAGTTATTCGTTTTTTTGATGAGTCAATGATACCTCGTTTGCAACTTGATTCGGCCAAGGTGCGTCCCAGCCTTCGTTTAGACCTACTTCAGAGTCAATTAAAGCAGCAGTCAAATTACACTTCTGTACACTCGTCAGGATGCTTGCTGCTTCAGTTGCTTTAATACTTGAGCTGTGCGAATTGTTTGCGACCTTTAACCGAATTTCGGAAGGAAGATGTTTCCGATTTCTTCGCCATCGATCCAAAACATCCTTTGCTTGTTGCTCTGACTGAACCACAAGTTTTAGGATTCTAGGGCCGCATCCTCTATAATTCGATGAGAGAGGTATCCTGGTGAGCGATAGTGCCACAACATCATCCAAAGAGAGTGTTTCACGAATGAACCGCCACTGTTCTAAATCGTGCTTTCCGGTATCTTGAACATGGTTAGAAGGATGTTCTGGCACTCCATGTATGAAGACTGTGTTTAGGCGGTCTTGCTTGCTGTGCCCCTCTTCGGTGTTTCTTTTTGATTGTCGCGCGCTCTGAGGGACATCAGGATAGATACGTATCGCACAGGATTCGTGTTTTAGCGCGCTTGCGGAGAGCAAAACATTTTCCACGTCGGTGGAGGATTCTAGAGTTACTCGAATAAGTCTGGGTTCACCATAGTGTGGCGAGTTCGGATGACGAGTAATTCGTAACAAGTTTACGGGCTTGGCTTTGATACTCATCTGCATACACAATGAGTTCCATTGGTCTTGGTCGTCTGATAACTTATCCCGCAATGTGATGGCGGTAGGTTCAGGGACATTTGAGCATACAACAGTCCGGGCACTGTTGTTGGATCCCTTTTTAATCGATCTACAAGGTATGGTACTCATTTGTCTTGACTTGTTGACAAGTGATTGTTTGCTGTTTTTCTCTCCATTTGCGTTAACGGTGTTTACAATGGAAGAGGACGTAACGGCGGCCTCTCGGTGGACCCTTGCAGCAATCTCTGCATATGTAACCGATGTTCTGGGAAGCTTAGTCTCGACAAGAGATATTTGAGCTACAGGTACCAAGGGTTGGTGTTTGGCTGCTCCATCCTTGTTAATACTAGATGTCAGGTCTAGTGGAATATGCTTAACCAGACTTTTTGAATGGTGCCTGATTTTCGTTGCTGTGAGCACTGCTTGATTCACGTAGGTACAGTCTGTTTTCGCCCGGCGTTCTACCAAAGTTGGAGAAGACAACGGAGATGGAGACATGGCTGATTGCGGTGCAGGCGAAGCGGTTTGTTCAGCATTCCGTTGCTTAGCAGCCGCTACGCTTCTGTGGTCCATACTCGTTCCCATTGAAGTAATCTCATTTTTTATCCTCTGCTCTGCTTCTGCGATTAACCGGTCGCATTTCTCAGCTAGGATAAGGAAGCACTTAACGAGGGGGATGGTGGAACACGCAGTACAGAACCAAAATGCATCTTGGGAGCTATTTCGCTCCCGTAACTGTTGTTGGGACACATTTGCACATTTCGTATGGTACCATTCCGAACAGTGTGAACAAGCTAGACCGATTTTTACTACCCGATGACATTCTCCTAACCCGCAAATGCCTTTCGATGGGAGTCTCTTCGGTTTCGCCTTTCTGCCATTCAGTTTGCTGTCGTTACCTGGCCCAGTGAGTTGGTTAGCGTTCTGTACTTTTACAGCTTTGAGAGCGGCGCACATCGGTCAGGCGAGCGTGGTGGTTGCAAGGTCAAATTAGCGGTCGGCGTGGTCGCGCGGTCCGTGTGATGGGTAATGCAACCGCACTGGCTGACAAGGTCACAAGGAATGGCGAGTGACTGCAACCTGAACAGAGCGCTGAACACAGATTCTTTCACAGCTGTGTTGAGAAACACTGGATCGGAGTAAGCTTAGGCTTTTCGGCCTGCCTCGAGAATTCTGTATCGAATGGTGTCACACAGAATGGCAATCGGCTCAATACGATTGAATTAAACGCTTGCGCTTAATCACAGATGCCAGTGAAAACGCTTATTGATGGCACAGCCTCTAATCGTAGAAGATATTTCCACGTATGATGGATCACTGTGTAGAGCTGGTAAATCCGGTTCGAATGAGCGTACTATGCAACGTAGCGGATGTGAGTCAGCACCAAAGAATTTTTGTGCCTAGTGCCAAGCAGGATGATCAAACATATTTCACGGACCACAGTTATGCAATCCAAAGACACACTTCGAATCCTTTTCAGGCTGAGGACTCGACCGAACACACTCACAAATGCACCGTTCCGGTTAAATTTGAAATAAAGCTTGGTTGGCAGGATGCGAGTTTGGATTTGCCTGTAATTACGGCTTCCATAAAACCTCCTCAGTAAGCCTGTGTCTTCCGACGGACCATGGTTGGCTTCCGCTGCATCACCCACATTTCCATCCACGCATCCCATACTTAGTGCAAACCAAAAGGAATAAAACCGGACGGTATGTGAATGGGAGCTATGTTTGTCATCGGAGTCGGCCCACTCGCCTTCAACAGGAACAGCAGAAGCATTCCTGTTCAGTTGGGGAGTTGTGCCCAGCAGAAGGCATACGCAAGGTGGTGGCTAAGCTTTAGCCAGTTCCAGACTACATGTAACCACCCTTTAAGTCTAGCAAATTTACTAAGACTATGCAGCCGGTCTCTCCCAACAACCAAAAACTGTATCCCAGTGCCAGTAATCGGAGTTGTGGGTATGGGAGTGTTAGGCAACTTGTCCTTATTCACATCAAGCTCAGTCACACCGGGGATATCAAGCAACAAACACGGAATATGAAGGAGAAGATCAGAGAAACTTAACGGTAAAATACTGTAGAATAGCACAACAGAACAAATCAAAATTTGTGTAATTATTCGATCTAGTACAGGAATGGCCTTGTGCATGTGCAAGTCTGTGTTAAAAAACAACTGAATCACGTTCAAAATGAAAAAAACGCGAAACTAGCAAGGAATATGCCGATCATTTGCAGAACTGCCAAACTAAGTAAAAAGTATACCAACAAACTTAACATAATGCGGAACAAGATTTGTGCAAGTCATTCTACCTCAGCTGCATTGGAAGTTTATAATATATGCGCTATATTCTATATGATTTGAAGAAATTTTGGTATCACTGAATATTTACCAAATATTACTTTTCGTATCAGTGATATCATGCTAAAGCAGAAGTGCCTCGATTTGCCGAGAATGAACAAGATGCGTTTATCTATTTTACTCAGGTGTAGATTGGGCGACCCATATGTAGCCATCTTTATGTCCTTCACCAGGCTTTCTCCATCTGTTAGGATATGAGTGCAACCGCTTCAACTACAGTGTTTTTGACATTCGGTACAATTTGTCCTGTATAACGTTTTGATGCGAGTCGTCATATACGAGTTTGTGATACTCGTTTAATTTTTGATGCGGTTGTCATTTTTTCGACATAGTTCATGGTTCTTGACTTCTTATGAGCCCGTCACCATCATGGACTCACAGATCTGCGTCGAAACCAAACAATTGAGACAGTTTGCGAACAGGTATAAAATGACAGCGATAGTCCAAAATGACAATATTCACACGACTTTATCTGCATAAACTCAAACCATTTACATCTCTTTAAACAAGGGCATATGGCAAATGTAAATATGACCCGCCGATTTGTAGGATGGTTTAACAGTACCAAAATACCTTCTCAATATAATTAATATTATTATTCTCAGTTCAATTCATTTCAATTCAACACTACGCAGTGTGTTTCCATTGGCTCACACTTACTTGACGCATGTGACATTTTCCAGATAATTTAGTGCGATGATCACTGGTGAAGACTTTATTACAAAGATAACACCAGTACCAAACAAATCAACAGCAAACTTAAAAACCAAATATATTTAACATTTGGCATTCTGAAAGAGTTTCTTGAACAAAATGCCCCCACTTTCGGCTACAACGTTATGAGCAAATACTTTCCGCCTTTTGAAAGTGCACAGTATAGGAAACGTTGTGAGATTAAAAGAGTTCCATATCAATGACGCAAGAGGTGTAGCTAATATAATCACTTAACCTCCGTAATTGGCATTCTATGGAAATAAGAATTTATTGTGTTGGGTCTTGTACCTGGTTTTCTCTGTAGACAACCCGGTGTCGGCATCCACCGCGTTCTTCACCTCTATTTTCCAAATTAATATGCGGAAGAAGTTAGCCAGTAAAAGCACTGATAATTTGACCTAGGGATATCCGTGATCAAGTCGTGTAAACGTACAAGCATATTCATCAAAACAACTGTCAAATCCTTTTAGTTCCGCTGACGGCGCTACCAACAAAGTCCATCTAAATTACTATTTTTAAGCCTTTATTCATACAGTGAATTACTAACCGTCAGGAATTGCATGTACTGAACCTCATTTATTCTTGAACCACATAATCGACGGAAAAAATCATCTTTGAGCCAGGAATGTAAACAAATCTGGAGCAAAGGGTGTTTTGATGTCGCCTTTTGGTTATCTGGGTGAATTCATCAGCTGCAAACGACATCCAACATTTCTACTATTGTTTTAAATGCTCGGTAGCTCCTAAACATCGACGTCGTCCACGTGCTGAAACATAATGCCAGATTGTCGTTCGCCCTCATGTCACGGTATTCACCGATGTGTGTAATTGGGTATTCACCTCTCTGGTCGAAAGAAAAAATTGCCATATGTGTGGTTCTTTAACACAGTTTCACTCAAACATGGACCGAGCCCAGTTGAAGTTCATGGCATGACTCACTCTACCTATGCGCTTTATTATCACTGCGTGCAAGATCCCATTTCCAGATAAGGATGCATATGCTGGCACAGTCACATTAGAAGAGATCATGTAAGAAGTAATTTACTAGCCTTCTAGCAACACGTTCTAACGTTGCCCATTCATGCCACATTGATGTTCAAGTTTGGCCCGCTGTTTGCTCTTTCAAGCGGGTACCCTTACCTTCGAATTGGTTATTCAGTTTATCATAGTGGATCCTATATAGGCTGATTAACCAAGACTGGTTAAAGAAAGATGTAACATCCCTATGTATACAGGTGTTCTGGTGTCTGGTTTAGCTGAATAAATTGTGATTTACTCACGTACAAACGCGGAGGAATAAAACAAAATATCAACCAGCTTTATAGTTCATACGCACGTCGCGTCTCTTAGCCGATATGTTTGTGCGGATGATACCTGCCTTCATCAACTTAAATATAACCATGCTGTTCTCAAGCTGCGTCGAATAACGAACGACACCTACAAGTTCCGCGAATCTAGAGGCTTGCTGGTCAGTTTGCTGCATTTTGGTTACCGCTGACGTGGTCGCAATTCGGCAATTCTACTGGAATCTTTCCAGGTAATGAGCATAATGTTTACTGAGAACTAGTATGGATAGCACTGTGCCATTCCTCAGATCAACCTAGGTTGGAGCGCGTCTAACCGTATGCAGGTGGTGTTGATGGCAGAGGAAGTAATCTCAGCTGATGGCAAAATAAGCGGGCGTCTGCGCTGGGAAGCTGCATGTTGAAGCGACGAAATCCTCGTATTTTATGAACTGCGGACTTCAGCTGGCAGTGGGTGATAACCGTAGTGTTCGAATATGCATGGACCAAATTATACTCTGGTCGCGGTCAAGATGGAAATACGTTGCCATAATCCATTCACACAGCTAGCGCTTCAGGTGAACCGAAAATGAAACTAACATTAATTGATTCCCCTAGTATTGTCATGCCATCGCCATCCTCACACACTGATGGATTACAATTCGTAACTAGTACACATCTGTTTAGTCACAACCGGTAAAGTATGAACACATTCCAGTCTGTAACAATTATTTCTAGGGAAGGATTTCGCACGTAACAAGATGAAACCTGTCTCAATGTCAA
>OX104059.1:15640577-15677139 GCA_944474145.2 Dicrocoelium dendriticum
ATTAATACGCCATTTTCATCTTTAGTGGTTATTGTGCGTCTTGTTCACAAACGCTTTGCAAAATTGACAAAGAAGTCCAAAACATTTCCAAAACCTAAAAAGCGTATTTGCTTTTATCATGCGTACCATGTTCCCTCTCCGGCGTCAAGCCACTTCCCCTACCCTTGCCCACCCCTCTGAATTCTAACTTCCAGAAACTCAATTGCCGGAACTGCCCAGGTAACCCTTGATTGACTCGTCAACCGGCTCAACGCAACCCTGGAGTGAATCGCCAGCCGACCCAAGGCCCCCTCCCTCACCCAAGGAACAGTTGCCCTCGACCGTAGACACCCACTAACGGGTTGGTCCCCAAACGCCGCCTAGGCGTTGCTGACGAGGACGCCGGATTTCTTCGTGGGACGAGGACGCCTCGATTTCTTCGTGGGACGAGGACCGTGGACTAAGGTGCGGTGGGGGAGTGACACCTTAGAAGCGCACCGCCAGTCTTTTTCGCAGTCCGACCAGCCCGCCCCGACGGCCCACCGATGATGCACTCTGGTCCATAAGATCTTCATAAATAAAAACTAACCAAAGCCTGGACACAGCGAACTCTGCTACACACCCACCTCGGAAGTCCTTACTCAAGCCCATACAAATATTCGCATCCACCCTCACCTTCCGTTTTCCCCCACTAACAGCTTCATCGAAGGCTTCCATTCTTCAGCCTTCTAGAGTGAGGCCCTTGTGATGTACCGGAAACCAAGCACTTTCAGTATTTTGTAAGTTGGATTTTACGGTTGTTTTGACCTTCGAAACGTCCAATTGTTTTACTGACTGCACATCCGTACAATCTTTTGTCCTCATCACATAGAGAGAGAAAGATTGTGATTGAAACCGGGAATACTAGGTCTACCAGCCGAAACCAGTCCAAAACACGTGGTCAAACTTACCTGTCACAACTGCTTATGATCAATGGGTGTAATTTTGAGCAATCAGTTTTTCGAATGTGGGACAATGCGTGCTCGCTATCTGTAATGTGATTCACATCGCAATGAGGCATTAGAGCAGTTGCGTATAACAAGCGAAATGCATATACTTGAGAAGTCGCGTGGCATAAAATAATATGTCGTTAAAATCACGCGCAAGGTACATGATTCACCAATGGGTTTGCTCTATTGCAGGTACGACTATTAGGAAATGGATTTTGATAGAACCATGACATTGTCAACTGTTTGCTCTGCACTACTGCCATCCGATGCTCGTGGATCATATATAACATAGGGTAAACTTGTCCTTGTATCATCAAGTTGTTTTTGAATAGTGATGTGGTAAACGCATTATTGAAGTGTGCTAAGTGTGAGTTCGGAGCTGTGGCACTCGGAGGTTGAAAACATTCCGTCGGCATTAATGTCGGCTGCGTCGCGCGACCGGTTTCAACTGATGTGTTTTAGCTCAATTTCATAGGGTGGTGGCAATTGTGGTTATGGTAGTTTAGGTCGCCCGGCAGACGCCAATAACGTCCGCTGTAAACTTTGATGTCCTCAGTCTGTGTGTATGGAAGTTGGGAGAAGTGTTTGAATCCCTTGGTAGCCTTACGATATACCTTATCGAGCGCGGTATGTGGCACATCTGCATGGGTTGCCACGACTGAATGGCGTTTTCTGGGTGCTGCCTGACGCAAGCGCCAAACATTTGCAGAAAGATTAAAGCATTGAACTTCCTGAACACGCAACGAATTAGGCCGGTACTGAATTGTTTTTGATGCTATTTCGATCTCCCCCAAACAGCCTAGTATTCCTTGCACGGGCACTCTAAGATCACAATCTTGAGAAATCCGCTGTGGCGTTTGTAATCCTAGCCGCCAGTCGTGAATACTCTGATGGCGTATGCTCCGAACTTTGAACCTGGCAGCTTTGAACTGGTGCGTGTATGTACTTAATCCAGATCACGTTGTGGAGGGGGGTAAACTACTATAGTGGTAGCACGCCATCTCATTAGATCGTCGGCGAATGGAGGGAAATTTGGAGACAACACCCTGCTGAATCCACTTAGGAAAGTCTAGGGCAGATGTGGTCTTAATACTGAGACCCGAAGTCAGCCGCAATGGACTTCCACTAAGTCTGATAGCTTGATACCAATCCACACATCCAAATAATGTGAAAGCAGAGAGCCACCTATTTAGCGCATAATTGGCGTATAATGCAGTAATCCAGATTGTCGAATGAAATTCAGATACACCGCACCTATTGCTACACTAGTATCAAGGTAATCCGTCCAGTATACATGAGGTATCAGATGATGAGGTGTACATGACCAATTTTGACAAATTCTGTGCTGCACCTGGGCGAGAATTTTTTTCTCTCCACGTAACCATCAGTGCTTTGGCGACAATGAATTCTATGACATTAGTGATCACCAGAAGCATTTTTCTGCCGATGATTTGCTGGTTCTGTGCTGTTGCCACTCTTATAGACTGCATGGGGAATCCTAAGTTTAAACAAGGTGGAACCTTCATATCGCTAAGACATCGTTTAAATAATTTTGCAAGTAGTTCAGCTAAATTACTGCTATGCAAGTTCAACGCGTTTGTGTGAATAAGATCTGCGTAAGCCTAGTGTAAGATGACGGTACATTTTGGAAGGTAGGACCAAATTGTTGTCTAAGATCGTTAGCCGCCTCTTTTGCTATTTGCTATAACTCACATGCTGTGTGGAGCAGAACGTCCGCGCTTAACTCTAAGTAGTCTGTTCACGTGTCCGTAAGTTTGCATGGGATTAGAGCAAAATTTATCACCAGGTCCTGGTTTGACTTAGTTGTTTTATAGACATGCTAGACGCGCCAAGTCCATCTCCTCAATGCCATGAATTAACGAGTCTTTCTGTCTTAGAATGACTTGATTTCTCCGACTGGTGGTTTTTCTTCTCTGTTATGCTTAAAACTAGCTTGTAGAATCGGTAGACAAACTTTTTCCAGGCCGAATAAGGGGAGCTCAGAATGACCTGGTTGTGGAACAATTATGCTCGGATGGATTATCATTGTTTGTTACTACGTGAAATCATTCGGTGTGATCTTTAAAATTATCTGCGCAGCATATACAGCGGAACACAGTGTCGAATGATCATGCGGCCCAAAGCATTGCCCGTTTAACTATATTTAGCATGAGTTCATCATGGGTAAAACCAAGGTCTAAGGTTTCCGGGTTGTTTCCTCACTTAAAACGCGCTGGAAAGTGAAATGGTTGCATAACAGTCAACCAGAGATGAGAAGTTACCAGTTTCGCTAGCGTGATCTAGTTTTCTATTTAGTACAGATTAGTCTCTACCAGAAGAACGCAACTATAAGATAGTGTCCGTAGCTTAGTCACATACGAAGCTAGAAGGTGGTCCATTTTTACACCATTTCCTAATTGCTTGCATCCATGGTACCATTGTGCGGATTCTTAAGGATCTGAGTTGCATTCGTAAGGGAATCAAACCTGATCATTAATATATGTAATTGGATAATGGTGGACAGTATACAATAGCCACCGGGCATGTATCGCCGGCTTCAAGTGCAGATAGCCCCATAAGAAGTCTACGACATCAAAATACGGGTTGCTAATACGGTCGACATGTAGTTCAAAAAGGGCGGTAAAGAATTATGCCTCCTCATTTAGTGGATCGGTCGTTGCGTAAGATTGGTGCATCAGGTAGTGAGAGTTCTGCTTCTGTAATCAGGTCGTTAGGCCACGTCTCGATTACCATGAAGAGGTTCCAATATACTGAGGCCCGAGGAGATCGAAGCCCGGCGATTTGGCTTAGAAGGCCCTATACTTTTTATACGAATATTTGAGAGCTAAGGGTTCCAGAAGCTTATCTGAACATAGAAGAGTTTCCCGTGAAGTTTCGTCAAATCTCGTGGTTTTGGTTGACACAAGTGTTTTGGTTAAATCGCTGACCTATCACGCTGGTTGCTTCGGGATACTACGTAGAGCATCTGCTACCTAATATTCCAGAGTTTACTAGTGACTAATTACCTTTTTCATCTTCGGATGGTTGGGGTTTGCACGGCGTTTCGGGTCGGAAATGCAGTCAGCTCTAATTGCGACAGAATATTTCTGGTTTAATGTTCTTTTAGTCAATGTCGTCCTGTCTTCAAGTGCCTTCGGAGTTATTTCTGTTGACAATTTAGCGCATAACTTGTACCCAGTTCTTATTAACCCTTCAACCATTCGTTTGGAATGGACATTAATTTTCAGCACTTTCATACTACATCCTTTATGTTAGGTGATCCAGGTAACCTAAACGTTGTGCTGACAATCACATCATGCGGAGATAACGAGAGGGCTTCGCGGATGTAGCGTCCCTCTATTAAGTCATAATCTTGGGTTTGCGACTCGTCTATAGAGTGCGTCTCGGAAGCATCATGGATGCAGATCGAATTTTCCTTGTTTTGCTTGTTGCATATTTATGAGTAATCCTTTCTTTGAAATGAGCGGCGGCACATTACGAGATATCATGGAATGTAGGGACTTTGTATAAAAAACCACGAAGAAAGTGCAATGACAAAAAGGCTGTCTCCGCTTCATTACCCAACTGAGATATCACCTAAAATAGCTTTGGTACGCCAGAGTGAAATGATTTGGTGTGGCGGACGAAGACAACAAAACAGACATGTTTAGCCCGGTATCCCGTTGTTTGGTATATAGGTTTCTATGATTTCAACTGGTCCAGTAGTTAGTTTTTGATAGATTTTGTCTTTGGCACGCATAATAAAGCATAATAATTCTATCTTGTTTTGTGCCCTTCTTATTTTCATAGTTGTGGATAAAAGAGTACTTTCTCTAGGGCACGGCAGACAACCTTAGGGGCGTATTTGTATTTGCGGGGTTTTAGACGCTGTTTTGTTTATCTGCAGACTCGATTGCTAACTTTGCATCGGATCTGCTTGCAAAGACAATGGATGCGTATGTAGCCAGGCATTTGGAAGTGCTAGATAAACCCGAATGCAATGGAGTATCATATACTACCGACACACCCACGGGAAAAGGCGTTAGGCAAGATTAAAGGCACCGAAGTTGCCATGCCCCAACTAGGCGCCCACTTGCCAGTCCTGGTGGATAGAGTTGCTGACTCTGCACTGTTAACTATACGCTTCGATTGGGCACTATTTTCCAAGTCGGAGTTGGAGTTTACGCAACGGGGGTCGAGCTATGTTGCAGTTGTTCCGTTGCTGCCGCTATACCAACCGCCGCATGCTCCACAATCGCTGTAAGCATATCATAATTAAGTGCCAA
The DNA here is from genome assembly GCA_944474145.2 of Dicrocoelium dendriticum. Lineage (NCBI taxonomy): Eukaryota > Metazoa > Platyhelminthes > Trematoda > Plagiorchiida > Dicrocoeliidae > Dicrocoelium > Dicrocoelium dendriticum. Next base: position 15,645,832 of record OX104059.1, read on the forward strand.
CATGACGAGGTGTCTTTCTAGTTGGTTTCTCATATGCAAGCTTCACAATCAAATGGAGTCTGCTGCGCATTGTCATTCTTACAATTCAGCCCAATTTAAATTTACACACGAGTTGTATTTTCTTACCGAAATTATAAAATGTTACCCTAACCCGAAAGTTCTGGAGCCTGGTTTCAAACCGGATATGATATCTATCTGTAGCCGAGTTGACCGTGTGCATGTCGTTTTTTTGCTTCACTGTTGCGAACCATACTAAGGTCACTGAGATCAACTCGTTCTGTTGTTCTAATGAACGGAGGAGAATCGTTAATCAAATAACGCAATGGGTTCATCTAGCCATCTTCTAAATTTTTTCAAGTCACCTGGAACACAAAGCTCAGTTTCAGTGACCGTAGTTGTGAATGCGCAAAAGCAAGCAGCGTCAAGCGAAAGGTATACATTCAAAATCAATAGGTCATTTAATAGCTAACTGAGCGACATCAGTTTTATCGTTGGTGAAACGCTAAATTTAGGTCGGGTGGTCAAAGTACACATCCAAAGAACTCATGCCTCTCCGTAATTGGAGGTCTGAGCTCAGCCCCCGGAACGGATGTTTGCTATGGGGCGTACCAGTTATGTTCTCCAAAAGATTTCGGTCACGTACCCGGGATGAACTACATGATGCGCAACCAGGAGTTGCCAAAATGAAGTCACCAGCTAGCTTTAATATATGATGACCCGAATTAGATGTTGCCATTACAGAGGAGGTTGGGACATGCAGACGCTCTCAGAAAAATCGGAACGAATCCCCCATGCGCCATTACAGCTTTGGAAGTGGCTAGCAACACCATGGAAATGCTTTCACTTAGACTTTTTCGGTTCTTTAGAGGGTCAGGTGATTTTATTGATCTTTGACGCTCATTCTAAGTGGACTGAAGCACAAATTCTGACCACGGTAACTTCATATAGCACCATAACTAAATTGTGCACAACGTTCGGGATGTTTGGACTCTCCGAAACGCTAGTGTCTGGAAATGAGCCAGAGTTTTCTGGTGCAGATTTTGCTAACTTTCTTCACTCGAACGGCGTTCGACACATAACCACTGCACCTTATCATCCATCAAGCAACCGGTTGGGAGAGAGGGCGGTAAAGAAGGTGAAAAATCTGCCAACAAAACAAATAAATGCTCCACAGTCTGTGTTTTTAGATCGTTCCCTGTTCGCGTAAAGAAATATGCTAAACGAGAAATCCGATAGAATCCTAGCAGGGTTAATGTTCGGTCAACGCTTGCGTACACGTTTAGATTTACGGCATACGACCATTGAGTCATAACTTACTGAAAGACAATAACGGGAGAAGGAACATTTTGATAATTGCAGCAGGGACAGAATTGTGACAGCCAGACCCATTTAAAGTCTGTCTACCTAAAGACTCCGGGTGGAAGCCGGTCGTTGTAAAAGCAGCTATCGATCTTAGAAGCAGAAACTGAGGATGGTCGGTTCATGCTGCGCCACTTGATCGATGTGCGACTAAGACTGCCGAAACGAGAAACAATTGCTGAACCAGATTTGCCATTTCAATCACCGACCGATATGCACATGACTGAAGCATGATCAGCAACTGAACGATTCTTACGCCGTTCTAATCTTCAATGCCGACTAGTCAGTTTAATTGGAAAGGAGCGTGCCCATGTTGTTTTGAGTTGGAGAAAATTCCGCCTAGTCATTAATCATATAATATATTGTCTGTCCTAGTTTCAAATATTATGGGCCTAGCGTCTAGTGACAGGAAGTCATGACATTCGAAGGCTAGGCAATGTTATCTGCTAAGGTGGTAACCTGCGTGGCCGTGGAAGATAGGTCATGTTGTAATTCAGTCAGCTTGCAAATTATGTAGCCCAGCTCACCTTACCAATGGCTCGGTGGCTTAAGCTGCCGGCTAGACCTACTTTTTACCTCAGGCACATCCCAGATAGCTACTGATGTAATTGATGGTCTCCCTGGATTTGATCACAAAATAGTCAGATGTAAAATTATAGCTGAGTCGTCGCATGTGAGGTCTGCGATGGTTCCACACTTCTTGCGAAATATTAATTGGGTAGATTTCTCCACTTTCCTTAGTGTCCAAAAATTGGGATCATTTCTCTCTTTCGTCTGACATTAAGGGAGCCTCTAATATCTTCTATGAAAATGTGACTATGTGCTTAAGCATACTTGCCTCCTGTGATAATACGAGAGCCTCTTCTAAGTACGCTAACAACGCAAAAGACAAGTGGAAAATATGAGTGCTAACTCTATTTTTTGTATGTACTCACGACTTCAGTGTATTACTAAGATTCCAACGCCTTATAATTGAGACGGACATGAAACATCGCACACGTCTCATGTAGGAAGAACAACGGGCTGTAAATAGAAGTAATACAAGTCAACTGGTGGCTGCATTACTGAGGAAAGGGAGAGGTGGCAAAACTGATCTAACCTCCCACATCGTCATGCCTGAAGGAGAATGCATTGATTCCCCCATTGCCATGGCGGAAGGCTTTAACTCATACTTTGCTAGATCCTTTAATCTTGCAAAAGAAACCCTGGAATTGTCAACCTCGTTTCACTTCTCTGAATAAGTCCCAGCGATCGAGCTTAGTGTCGCTGCGATAAAACATATGATTACGTGTCTACGACCATCCTACAGACCTGGCCCCGATGGGATCTCATCTGCTTTAGTCAAACACGGTGGTGATGATATCCCTCTTATATTATTAAATATCTTCTCTTTGTTTCTCCAGCCTCGTCAATACTCCGAACGTTGGAAAACAACTACGGTTATACCGCGACGTAAGTCCGGGTCGAAAACTGACATCCGGAACTACCGCCCCATTAGTCACACAGCCATTCTCTCACGCAAGCTAGGCAGAATTGTTAAGGGACATTTGGTTTCGTTACTAATATCGCACAAACTTCTCTCACCTTCACAGCATGGCTTTCTGAAGTCCCGCTTGTGTGTTATCTGTCAAGTTGACTTCCTTAACCATCTAACTGATGCAATTGACTCAGGTCATCAGTGCATTGTCATCCACCTTGACATGCAAAAGGCTTTCAACAGAGTACCACACAAAAAGCTGCTAAATAAATTAACTAACTACGGTGTTACAAATCCGCTTAGCTCTTGGATCCAATCGTACCTAGTAGGACGGTCGCAAGTTGTGGATATCAATGGTTACATCTCCTCACCTCCTATGGTTTCCAGTGGAGTGGTACAGTGCAGTGTCTTGGGCCGGTTACTCATCCTACTGTATATAAATGACCTCGTTTCTGTTATACAATTTGGGAAGCCTTATTCGTTTGCTGATGATCTAAAGATGGTTTACACTTTCGCATGTCTTCAGCTTACCGCTGAACTTAACAATATCCAAAGCGACTTGAAAACCATTGAGAGGTGGTCTGATATGTGGCACATGACGTTTGCAACATCGAAGTGTAGTTTTCTAGCGTATGGATGTCAGATAGCAGCAGAAGTGTTCACGCCTCATGACGAAGTCGTTCCCATCAGCCAGTCTGTTCGCGACTGAGGTTTAAGATATTCTAGTTCGTTAAACTTTAGCGAACATACAAATCATATCGTAAAAAAGGCTAAGCAGTCGGTCGGGCTCATATGCCACCCGCTAACCTTGAAAGAAACCAGAGTAATTGCTTTCAAAATCAGCATCAGGCCTTTGCTTGATTGCTGCGTTATGTTCAGTAACTTACGAAAGAGTGACTTGAGAGCCATTGAAAACGTCCAACGCGCCTTTCCGAAGCGCATATTTGGCTATTTAATCGCTCTTTCAAACAGAGATAGGTGCAAGCAGTTGAACCTTGAACCTCTATGGTGACGAAGAATGCAATTAAATCTGTGCTTCCTCCACAAACTCGCGTGGCGGAAAGCATATACTGGAACATATCAATGGCACTTTCGGGAAACACCATTTATGAACTGCGAGATAATGAATGCATATTCTATCTACCTAAATTCAAGACCAGCCTAAGGAGAAATTTCTAGCTTCTTAGTATGGCTCCATTTTGAGTAAGCTGCCAAAAGAAATTAGATGTGTTGAACATTTCTGCATGTTCAAGAAAATGATAAAAGCTTATTTGTCAACGGACAGAGCGAAATGGATCTTAAAAATTCAACTTGATGATGAAAAGCTGTATGAAGAAGGGCCGGATCATGTATGAAACCGGAGAACATCAACTCTACTGCACCAGAGAAGACATTATCAGCTAGGATGAGCTGCTACAAACCGCTTCTTATGCTGTTCCTTAACTCTACCTTCCATGCGGTTTTACTCCCTTTAAACTTAATTCATATCAACTGTCTTCTGTTTAAAACCGTGAGCAAAATTATTTACTGATGTGACGTCAGGAAATATTTTCGTAATTTTCCCCACAAATTGATTAATTCGTAATATTGTTCTGCGATCCCTTTCGCTACATTTGTTCTCCAGTGCTAATCATTTCCCCCTCTTTTCTGAAGTTAACAGTCCAAAAACATACACTTGAATTCAGTGGTAGCAACAATTGTTTCCCTATGCGACTTTTGCCTATAGACAACTCGTACAGTCATCTGTCTCCGGCTGTCACGCCAAACAATTTATCGGATGATTGGCTCGATCCATTTCTACGCCGATATAACAAACATACCTGCCTATTTTTTGCACTAATGATATAGTTTTCACATAATTCTTCTTTTTCTATATTCTTCCTTATTTCATATTTGGCCACGACTTGGCTGATCTCTTATGGTGACGGATTATAGCTTCCCGCTTAAAAAGACATTACCTATGCAAGGCAAATTACCACCAAATGACTGGCGTATAAACAAGTGCCATAATAGAATGATCCGCATGACGGACTGGGTTGAGGCTTCATGGTCCCTAATACATGTACACAAGCAGCTCTAAAAAGAACCGAACATATGATAAACAGGTGATGGCTCATATGCTACTATGCCACACCGGCACACGGCCAGTTATTGCATGGAAGTGCGGGCGAAATCTTTCGAGGGAATACCTTGCATGGAAACAGATCCCCTGGGGATGGTTCCCCGAATGGCCGTGTTACCTTAACTAGACATCTGTTTAAATCTGCATACGTTATTGTTCCTGGTTTTTAATTTCGTTAATGCCTAAAACCTGCCAATAAGTTTACCACCTGTTTTGGATCCATTGTAAAAAGCGTGAACAAATTGTTTATTTTTTTTGCGAACCTGTTGTACACATTGAGCAGACCACATAGCTGGACTGCACCTCGAATCACCGAGGAATATACCGTTTATTTATTTATGTATTGATTAATTACTTTAGTTGTCATCTGCCTCCGGCGGTCATGGGTTCGACCCGCAACTTGGGATCGAGGGAATGCGTACTGCTGACGAGCCCCTATAGGGCGAAACGCGTCTGATGCTTTTCCGGAATAGACTGTGCAACGTAGCTGGTGAGCTGCTTGGACGAAAACATTACAACTACATTTAAGGACTTGTCTACGGGGTAGTTGACGAAGAACTACAGTTGCACCGCTGGCAATATGGCTTACGGTTTAACAGATTAATGACTTCCAAAGTGGTGATTTTGTGGAAACACGTAATAATGATACCTTGTCGGTGCGGTAGGGGATTACGATAAAGTAACAGGTGTTTTGTGCAGTTTTAGTACCAACTAGCCTCCAGAATATCACGTTCTGTATAAACCAATTGCGAAATTTTGTAGAGTTGAGTTGCAAAACAATTTACGTTTGGAATAATGCCGGAATTATAAATTTTTATCATTACAGAACAGCCCGATCGCAAACATTTACTGATCATATAGCCTCTAAGGCCATGGACGACAGACACTGAGATAATGAAGTGTATTTGTCCCAGCTGGAAACCAAAATCAATTCTGCCCACCTTGAAACGCCAAAGGCCGCTGTACTTTAAACACTGCTTGAGGGTGTGATTATAGTTTCTATCAACGATCCACTCTACTGAGGTTTAATATATGTATCTGCAGTTCTCGCGTGGTTAAGTCACGCCCAGATTGATAAGGAGTATCGCTCAACTTCAAGTTCTTTGCTGCAATTTTGCTGCCGCACGATCGCGGGCATCCTTATTTAAGAGTAAAAGTAGGCGATTTCAACTTAGGAAGTTGCTTCGGATTCTTGACGGGCGACATCTCTGTGAGACGATTCTCAGCTTTCTTTTGGCCTCATCTGGATTACTGACTGCCTCCAAGCTTGGCAGAGCATTCAATGCATTAACGAAGGGCTAGAGGTGGGTGACCTGATGTTAAACTACCTTATCTCAAATAGGAAGTTTGGGCTAGGCTTGTCTCGGCTATTCAGTCCCACTAGACTGTCTGTTCTCCGCGGTCATTCTATGAAGCTGGACAAGCCGCGGGCCGATCGAGGTACGGAGGAAATTCGGCTTCTACGCGGAACCACTGAGTGTTGGAACCTGCTATCGGAAAAGGCCAACTGGAAATCTAAGGCTAAGAGGTTTGAGCGTCTAGTTGACGCTTCTGTATGGAAGGACGGAACCTTTACCTTTTCCTGATCAACTCGCATCCTCATATTTCGATTTTATTTCCTTCACATTCCTTCATTGGTATTATCGTATTGGTATTGTCGTCTTATCTCAAAGTAACTTTCTCATTCTTTACTTCCCACCCTTCGCGTGTTTCACGTGACCATCACATCAAAGCCTGCTAGTGCTGGAAACATGGGGGAGTAATTGGTTGCCCACAGTGCGATACGGGTGCTCTTTTTTAGATCCATAAAGATCTCCGATCACTTTATCAGCATCTGTCTCAAAGATCCACTCTAGAATAAACACTCACTGGATTCTGCTATCGTTCCAGTCCCGCCTGAACTTGAACTTGAACTACACGCGTTGATGTAACTGAATGTTCCACTATTAGAATGGAAAATGACCAACAAAAATGAGTTATAATGGGGAAAGCGAGTGTTCGACTAGAGCTGCTGGATGAACAGAGTGAGGATTATAAAATCGAGGGTAACATAATGATAGTAAAAATACAATCGTATAATAATATAGGAATGATTTGAATTTTTAACTTACCTACCAAGCCGTTCACATGAATGAGATAGCAGGTTTCCACGCTTCTGCCTTACTGAGGTAGCACACCGGTTCGCTGTCAGTACGTCAAACATAGCAAGCTTTTCATTGTAAATGTAAATGAATGTTTCGAACTAATTTTACTTTTAGCAGATTCAGATTGTTTTTCATATTTCGCGTTCCCCTTCATTTATCGCCGTCATCCACAGAGCCATTTCTTTACCGAATTGTTTGTACTGACAAAACATGAATCTAAAAGCCCTACCGGCCAGCCATTATGTTGCTGCTTGTGAACATTTCCAATTGTCATTGATAATCTGGTGAAAAAGCAAAACAACCTAATTCGCCAAAATTTCGAGTTCACCGAAATTCCGGTCATTTATCGCTAATAGTAATTTTTAATTAAAGTCCCAGGTTGTCTACTAGCTGATGATCCTACTTGCTTTTTTGGTTAGAATCCATTGGAAACCTCATTTCAACAGTACCACAGCACCTACGTTGTCCTGTTCTTATGCACAGCAATATAAGACCTCCCCATTTAGGGAAACTATTACTTTCACATAAATGAAATGTATGCAGTTTGGTATTGGGCCACACAGCTTTTGAAAGATAATTGCTTAAGATAACTTTCGACATGTAACTTTGCGATGCATCCTTTGTGTCTCCATCACTTGTAAGAAATGCGCAACTATGTGCAGTAGGCGTCTGTCATTCAGACACGTCTTTGGCTGTCAGCTGGTGAAACGTAAAGAGCTCTTGCAAATGATATCACCGTTATTTGAACGGTGCTTATGCTCTATAGTCGACCGTGCCAGAGGCCATCTAGCAAAGATAATAGGTTGGTAATAAAGTTATGGAGGCTTTGAAGCTTAAACTTTGTGCGTACATGTCTTGGCTCGAAGGTAAGATATATATTCAAAACAGAAATTATTCCATTTGAAACATTTTTACCAACGGGAACTAAGTTTATTTACGACGGATGAATAAAATTCCGGTGCTTTGGTGGTGATGAAATCATCGGGGGCGGTTTCTGCAACTCCTTGTGTTTTGAAACGTTTCTGTCGGTGGAAGTCATCCAGGTGTTTGAAAATGTGTACTCGGTAGGTTGGAGTTCAGGGGAGTCTGATAGGTGAGGTACAGTTTCGTAGCCCAGCTCGTTCACCTTCCGAAGGATTATTATGGCGAGATGCGGCTGAGCATTACCTTGGAGAAAGATTGATACATTTCTGTTTACCATCGCCGGTGTATTTTTACCCTGTGTTGAAAATACCACATGGTTGTAGTGGTTTCCCCCTGGATTCAGAAAGCTGTGCTGGATCCTACCAGCTGTAGACCACCAAATATTGTAATTTCGTGTCTGGAAATTGTTGTGAAGTTTGATCGTGGTCCAACCATTGACAGATCCATCGTCGATTGTTGTGAAGCAGGAACCTGCAAAGCCCGGCCCGCTGGCCAAATGTGGCCCGCTTTGAAATTTCAGTAATGACATCAAGCTTTCATTTTTCATACAGGCAACATTATACAAAGTAAAAAGTAAGGACGTCACGAGTACATACTTCGATGTCATCAGATACTGGCAAAAATCAGTGGTGCAGCATTGTTCACTTTTAACCAACTGGGAAAAGTCAATCTATTACTTTTACTAAAGTGTCTTAACTAAATCAAAAAATTACAAGGATCTACAGCGCTCAGGTTACAACTTTACGACAAAATCTTGTGGTAAAAGTTTATATATCATTTTTGTTTGTTATCATAATCTTTGACTGAAAATGGCCCGCTAGCATTTACCCAACAAAATTGTTCCTCATTGCAAAAGTTTTGGACACGACCGTCGTAAAAATCGAATTTTCACCGCAGTTCATAATCCGGACGAGAGATGGGATTTTACTGTACAGAAGAAGGGTAGACGACATGTCAAAACGACGACTACTTGCTTTTCATTCACTTCTTGTGGTAGCCACTTTTAAAATATCTTCAGCATTCCAAGCACCCATAGACATTTACAAATGTCACCTGAGGTTCTGCTACGTAAGCAGCATGATCTGGAATAGTTCTATTCGGATTCGCTTTAAGTAAGTAATTGATGGCTATTTCCTTCCAATGACCGTCCCCAACCCTCTTCATCTATAGGTCTCTCTACCGTTTACGAAATTTTAGTGGTTCCAGTACCAAATGCACTGGGAAGTCGCTGTTGTATTCCGACCAAATTTAAATTGGTAAAAGGAAATTGAGCGAATTTATTTGTTATCCATATTGCATTAAGTAGAAGTTTTATTTCCGGCAGTGCGGAGCACGCTTGCGAAGGCATGATCATGATAATACAAACAGGAATGGTTGGTAATTGCATAAAAATAAAGCAAGTTAACCAGTAACACTTGATTTGTGTCTGTATATATACATGTGTATGTGTTAGTGTCCCATTCTGAGGCCAATGTTGCATCCATGGTACTTCTTCACCGTAGCTGGGCTAAACCAACTTACATTTAAACTAGGTCTTTTTAATGTGGATAAAATGCATTCCAATTCATTTGGTTTGTGCTTGCGTACCTGATAACCTTCTAACTTGCACAAGTCGCCCATGCTAATTGTGGTAACCTTGCGTAGTTTAGCACGCGGTAGTGTTTAAATAACATTCGGACATTTGGTACTTGTCGCGGATTCGCTTATAACAAATTTCTCCATATGCTCACTTAGCGAGTATTTATATCGTCCTGTACGTTTAATCGTGGCTATCTTTATTTGATGTCGGCATTTCTATGACTGGCTGTTTTTAACATCCCAGTTTTGGCTGCGCTGGTTGTGCACGTTGACAATGTGCCTGCCTCTATTACCCACAACCTTGTCCATACTGGCACCAAGAGGCAGTTGATCGTTGCCGGAGGGGACGGGGTGCACGGTCCTTCTGACCATGCTCGGCTCGAAGTTTGCTTCCATACACTTAGTGTGGAGCGCCTTGTGTGCACTTGATTTCCCAAATACAGCGTGATTGTGTTTGTCAGTGAAGGAGTGTGGGCCGGCTCCGTTGATGAAACCTGGCTCCCATCCGCATGCCTCCCGGTTTTATTCCTTCGGGCTTACACTGGATATGGGGTGTGTGGATGAAGCTGTGGGTGGTGCAACGCAAGTTATCCATGGTCCCTCTGTAGGCTCAGGCGCCCTGTGCTTGGCCACAGTGACAAGCATATCCGCAACTGGATGTCGCCAACAGTGTATGTGTTAGAGGGGCATAGTGATTGAACTTATGAACTGTGACTGAAAGTGTGAGATTTTGCAGCCTTTGCCATCGTATGGAGGGATCAAAGGTACTCTTCGAACTGGATGAGGTTCGTGAAGTGGGGATCCTCGGGAAGGGGAAGAGACAGTGACTTCATTTAGTGGTGAGTCATATCCGACACATCGCATTGTTGTTAGACGGAGCTCTGTGGTTTTTTGTAGGGAGGAGGTTTGCCAGGCGAGAACCCACCACGTGCATGAACATTGCCGCCGAACTATTCTCTGGAACGGGATTAACCCGAATCACCCAGCTGGCATCACCTGGAGGTTGGTCGGCTAGAAAGACAGTAAAGGGATGACATCATGTTCCTGAGCTAAACCATCATTATTGCCATATAGAGCGCAAAACATGCTTCAAATTTTTACACGAGGTCAAAGCAACTTATTAAACATTATTTAAAATCACAGCTGTTAAAATAACAAATATCAATAAATCGCAATAAGTTGAGTACCAACTTAGTGTTTATAGACTTGTTAACATGGCAATATCTGCATACAACAGTTGAAATGCCTCTTTATAAAGTAAATCATAGTGCATACTCCTATTGAATGTTGTGCAGTAGCTGAGCGACTTTATGCTATTGTTATGTTATCTTATCTGGTATAAGGTTGTACTGGTTTGTTACTCAGATAAAAGCCCAGCATGGCGAAGTTCCACGAGTTTCGAAAAGGTTTTCTTTGAGCTTCAGGTTCCTGGTTTACAGCGGACTTCCTGGTCTCTCCCGAGAGCTCTACTTCCTTTGTCATCACCGTACTCTTCATTGTCTACATATTAGCCCGTGCCAATATTTTCCAAACCTTGCTCATGCCGACAGCGTGAATAAAGTCTAGGGTTTATTAGAGTGCTTCCATAGACAATCTGTTGATCTCCTCTTGCTTGGTACAGTCAATAAAATATTTCGAAAAAAGCGATGCAAAAGTTCAGAAGCAGCTTATTATGATTTCAAGAACACAATTTTGCAATGAGTACTCCTTTCGACAAATCTCCTCAGGTATTTAGGATTATAATACGATAGGCAGAAAACAAATGGCTGCTGAAGCCAAAGAGGCGGGAATAGTGGAATCACGACAAACAGAACATCAAAAGTCTTGATCAATAAAGTCCATTAACTACACGCGACAGAGCACGTGTTAGTTGATCGGTGGAATGCTAAGCGCCTCATCCGGCCACTGTAGGCGCACGGAGTGATAACGTTTGTTAAGCTAACTAGGACCAACCTAGAAGAAGCCTTTGTAGCAATGCCTTCTGTTTGCATAATTCCGGTTGAATTATTCTACTCGCCATCACTTCGGCCGTCCGTAAGATTTGCTTCCTAATTCCTTTAGTGTACCGTGGCTGTACTACATAAAGTACTTGGAAGGCATTAGCGGTCCTAATTCGGTGTCCGCTTTCTACCAGATTTTCCAGGATGGAACTGTTTGGGCGACTGAGGATGTCTTTCCACAAAGCCACTGGACAATGCTCCGCAACGCCTTTATACAGACGCCTGGTTGTGTGTCCCACGCACTTCCCGCCACAGGTGCAAATAAACTGATAGAAGATGTAAGATTGGGACTGAACCGGAAGAGTGTCTTTAATGCCTTGGGCTATAAATGGAGCTGTTTCCTCAAGGACGTGTGGGCATGCGGCCGGGAAGGTTCGAGTCACTGAACTGGAAAGTCTTCTGGTCAACAGATCAAAGGCAACATCGTTTTTAACGGGAAATGATAGAAACACGTTCTTCTAATGGACAGTAGTAATCACTTCACGGCTATGGCAGATCACTGCATACTTTTGATGAATGGTGTCGGATAGCCGTTATCGTGCAGTGTTTTGAGAATACGGATCTTTTCGTCCTCTAGCGTCTCTTGGCTGCAAATTTTCGTGGCACAAAAATACAGGCAGCGAACAAGCTTACATTTGCTTTGAATATGAAGACAAATGATCTCCAACTTGAGGTCGATTTGTAGAGTCGTTCATTTTAGCTACGATATTCATCTGTGAAACTCTTTTGTCTTGACAGTAGCTGGCTCGATTATGTTAGCGAAAAACACGTAGATCAATGCAAAGCACACAAAATAGTGCCGGCGGTTGAAGCATACATCGACGAGTTCCATACTTTAAACTCGAGGGTAGTACGTAGACGAAACACTTCGCTACAAATAATAACGGAACTGAACGTTCCAGTGTCAATCATGTCAGACGGCACTTTACTTCAGAATGAGTGCAAATGACTGGCGTCATCAGATTTCAGATTTGCTTGTCTCTGCGTCCACAAAGGGGCCGGCCACATACCACCTGCGGGTACATGGAGACCATGGGTGGTTAGCTCTAAACCACGCACAGTTTTATCCACAAAACCCATATCCTGTGTAAACCAGAAGGAATAAGACCGGAACGCATGTGGATGGGAGCTGCATTCCAACGTCGAAACCCGTCCACACTTCTTCAACATGCAGAGCAGCAGCATTCCTCTTTATCTAAGTGTGAAATTATGCGTACCAGACGTACACAAAGCCGTGACTGGGCCGTAGTTCGCTCCACACTGGGTGCATGGAGGCTTGCTTTGAGCCTAGCATAGCCAAAATGACCGTGCACCTCTTCCCTCCAGCTACCAGCAACTCCTAAAAGAGGAGTGCAATCGACTCACAGCGTAATAGAGTTGTAGGCATCTTGTAAACATACTCATCAATCTCATCCACACAAGGGAAATCAAGCTACATCCAATCAAAGCTGGTAAGTTCGAAAGGGAGGGTCGATAACAAGTCTTAAAAACGGACAGAAAACAGAGCTTTGGAAACTAGGTGATTAAGTAGAAAGTGCTATGCAAATTCCAGTGATCGTATTTGGAATACAAATCCGAATGTTGTACGCATAGGACCGAAGAGCAGCGGTTTGAAAAACGATAAGATTGAGCAAACTCCATGAACGGAGGGCAGTGTGGGCTAGCGGCTGCTGGGAAACTTTCCAACGATAATGTGATAACAAACGTTTTATTCCAACCCAAGTAAGGAGAAAAGGTATTCTGCTCAAACCAATGAAATGTTTGTTATCCATCAAAACTTTGTATCGGCACCGAATTCAGGTGTTTCTATCATTCTTAATTGAGCTAGATCCAAACTGCGAAAAGTTGCGCACCCATCTAGCGCGGCCAAACCTGAGTTTTTCCCATTATTCAACTACCTGTTTCGAACTGATGAACACGATCACGTTCCATGTAAAGGGTCATTTGAATCCAAGACTCAACAAGGTAGAGACCACGAATTATTTGCCATTTGGTGTGATGTTGTTATACACACTCACGCAACATTGATATTCAGACGTCAATCATTTGTGAACCATATCCCACATACAAGCTACCACGATTATTATTGAATCCACTTGACGCTGGTGACCTGTGACTCTGTTGCGCGAAGTTAATTAGACAGTGGCTTGCATTTGTTGATTATATGCTAATTTTATAAACTGGATGCCATACAGTTCCGGGTCAATTTAGTGTTCGTTGCATATAGGACATCAGGGTGCCATTAATCGTGGGGAGGTTGAAATGCATAACTACTTGCACATTGTGAAGTGGAAGGTAGCCAATAGGTGATGCTAGAATTGGGAGGTACGCACCCAAACATGGGAGTTAGTGAATCAGATTTGAGGTGACCACGTGCATCTCGAAAGCCTCATATACGATGCTCAAAAGTACGATCACAGATTCATGATTGGTCTAACTGGGTCCTTCTGCCAAGTTAGCTATCCCTAAGAAGCAGCTGTTTTTTATCTGCGTACGTTTCCCTGGTTAGGCTGTGAAAATGGAGGGACATTGATGGCACTACCAAATTTCCAACTAACGCTATATGAGCAAATGGCAGAAAGCACTAGGAGATACCAGAATATCAGAATGCTCATTCTGACTCTCGGAATGCGGTGCGTCATTTAGTCACAGTACTGAACCAATTTGCAATTGGATTTCGATGCTTGTCCAGCTCACAACTCCACATGAAATCTATTTAAACGCATTTGTACCGAAACCCACCCATGTATCTGTCCATTTTTATTACTTGACAGTATGGAAATGATTTCCAACTCGTTTGCTGCTCGCACACATCGCGCTCCTACTTTGTTGCAGGGTTCAGTTCATTACACACCCGCTTCATGTACTTTTGCAACAAATAGTTGAATCAGACCTGCCGCGTGCCCCAAAGATGAAGATATGAAGCAGCCATGTTCTGCCTGCGAGGCTCATCGACGCGCAGCGAAATCGTGCGACATTTGAATGCACTCGGAGTTGAGTAAGCATGACAGATGTAAGTGTGAAAAGGGGAAGGGTGTCGAGAGCGGATCAATCATTTGCCACCCTGGTGCGAGGTTGCGATTGCGCATTCTTTGGTTTAACTAACCCATTAAATTGGCAAAGTATTCATCCACGGCTTAAATATTGCGTCGTGAACTTTTCAGAAGAAACGGGTCAGTGCACATGTATAGGAAAATGGGTTGCACAAAGAGTACCCAAATTCCAGTCTTAAACCGAAGTGAAAAAATGAGGCTGATCAATCTGTGTACAAACTAGCTAGCGAGCCACAATGCAGTAAATTAGAACGGTTCCAACCTCTCTATTCCTGCAGCCAATTTCGTATCTTTATCGATCACAGCTTACTCGAAGCATTGATACTCGTGTAAACTAACTGAACAAAGGATGAGAGGCATGCCGCGGTTTAAGCACAGGTAACTATTGGCATTTACCAGAGTTTATTTTACCATTCGTCAATAATTCACAATTTTACTGCCAAATTTGGAACACTAACGGAAGCGAGACATCGTTGATTTTCGGTTTTTAATAACACGGCAAAAGATGTTGTTTTGAACCGCCTAAAAACTAGATGTGAGTAATGGTATTAGCTGGTCGACAAGTAAGTTGGTGTTTTATGGAATGGCGCTGCTAACTAAGCGACAATTTCCAGTGATGAATTTCGATGATGAATCGCCAAGTTACAGCACCCAACATAAATGTAGACAGATTTGGATAGTGTGTCCAGGTCACAAAAATTGGCAATGAATACCTTGGCTAAATCTGCTCATGCCATGATTACTTGAAAATTGTCGGACTGGTATCTAAATCGCTTGGAATTTGAACTGGTGCTCGCGTCCTGATGTTAAGGAGTTCAGTTCGTTTTCAAACAACGTCTTCAACAGAAAAGTATAACTTAGTTTATGCTACAGAAGAATTGACGGTGTTTTGATGAGGTCCCCACTGTCCACTCCTTGCGGACATTTTTCTTACTATGACTAAATGTATGATTGAACATAAATCTATGCCGCACATCATCACTTCGTTGGATTTCTATTGTCGGTACATAAATGATGCTTTTATAGTCTGTGGTTCAAGCACTGATTTTCACCATCAAAATCGAAAAAGAAGGAATGCAAGCCTTCTTGGACGCTGCACTGCGCCGGAAAATGGGAGTTCAATGGAAAAAATTATATTTCGGAAGCACACATGAATGCTTATGTATGTTCATTTCCCTGATCTATACATTAGGTACACACGGAATCTCCTTCAATGTTCGTATTCCCCTTGCTACGAAAATTTGCAGCCAAGAGATGCTGTAGGCTGAAAGATCCAAATTTGCGATAGTGACATTATCATCGATTTTTTGATCGAAAATTACACCGCAGTAGTTTGAACTTTTCCGACCGCACACCCACACATATTTGCACAAACCGTCGCCCTTTGCCCAGCGTCTCAGAAACCGACTTCCGGTCTAGTTCCAGTCTTACAAGCCATTTCAGTTCACTTGCATCTGCGGTGTAAGATACGTTGGACACACAAGCAGGAGTCCCTGTAAACGAATAGCGGAGCACTGCACAGTGGTTTCGCAGAATTGCATCGTCACTCGCACCAACAGTTCCATCTTGGAACCACTAGTTGAAGGCGGACACCAAGTAAAGACAGCTGATACCTTCGAATAATTTGTGCCTTCCGAAACAGTATTCAATAGTGCTTAGGACTGCCGAAGCGATGGCAGATAGAATAGCACAACCGGAACTACGCAAACAGAAAGCGTTTTGTAATGGTCGCTCCTACCTTGGCCGTAAACGGTTTCCAAAATTCTCACCGCATACTGGCAGATATCGGTTGATACGCTTGGTATTCTACCGATTGATCAACAAGTGCTCAGTCACTTGAAACGATAGAAGACCTGATGAATCATGACTTTCGAGTTCCTGAGAGTTGTGATTCCAAGCATCCCTTCTTCGCTTCATCAAACGTTTGTGCTCCAACATTGCATTTTTATTTGCAAATGCCTGAAAATATTTATCAAAAAAGATATTATTAGCCAACGCGTTCTTGAATTTCCACGTGTGTAATTTACGAGTTGACTTGACGTTTCTAAGGTTTAAAGATACACAGCCATCACTATTTACATTAAGAGTAGATTTACGGTGGCTTTATTGAAGTATATTTTTGCGCATTCAAATAGTGTATATCATTCCAATTTGTTTTCAGGGGAATAAATGCACTATGCGGAAATATACTTCTATGGAAGTTTAGCTAAGGTATGCATCCTCTACTATACTTGTCGCATTGCCAGCAAATCCGCTTCCTATTTGTGTATTAATATTATACATAAAATCGCTTCCCTATGCGATACACAGCGGCTTAATTTACCTTCGAACTAATTTGTTACGGACAGTTTAGTGTACCAAACACTTAAGATGCCCGATTGGTGCAGCACTAAGTTACGTCCCCATTTAGGCAGGTCTGAATTGACACTCATAAGAAGGATAGCCATTCATTTGTTTTCGCTTAGCTCCGGTTGTCTCTGATTACAAACCCGCATTATCCTGAGGTCACTGTGCAGCTCATTGTACATAACGACCGCGGTAGCAATGATACATGATAGCTACATCGGTTTTTTAAACCCACGTCTTAAAAATTCCGACTAACTTTATTCCGATGAAAATGTTGATAAGGTCTAATCATGCTGTTGCACTTGGTTCAATGATTAGATCAGAGGGTTCACATCGACGGAGATGCCGCGATGTTTGGATTGAGTGAGGTGCGCTGAGTCACAACATCCCCTGGATCATGCGGGTTCAAACGGTTACAGCAGAGCAACAGTAAATGTGCCCGAAACATGTAGGCATGTGGACAGGTCGGAACCTGCACCATTCCACTATCTGTAACTGATTTGAAAGGTGGGTCACGCAAAAGTTTTGCAGTTGGGTCAACACAGAGTTGCGAAGATTAGAAGATCCTGTCATCAGTCAATTTGTATCAGGTATTGGGTTTGTTGTGAGATATACGGCCATCCTCTGTTCAATACACGTTAACTCAGTCCGGTTGTCGTAAGGAATGTCACAGAGATGATGGTATTACTTCGCTTGATATTAACAATTCAACCGTCGTTGCATTGAATCTGTTAGATTGTTGTTCCTGGGTGCTTCAACTATGCCTTCTTAATGTCACATCGCCATCAATCATAAATTTATAGTCGTGTCTTTCCTTTCCTTCTTATATCTATGTCAAAAGTCCGTTTACTATTTGTATGCTTTCCTAACCACCTGGTGTTCATTATTCCGTACACGACCTTAAATTGTTGATTATGCCTTGATGAACGTGTCTTACATTGTACAGCACAAACATTTATTCATTTATTTTTCAATGTATTTATTAGTCCCACTTCAATATTCACTATTGCGTTAGACGGCATAGCAAGCCAGCAATTTTGCCTACGAGTGAAGTTTGAAAAGTAAGCAACCGAGCCAACTAAATGCCACAACGACTCTGTGACACATAATACTTCATGTTTGGTCGGCCAATTCGACATCTAGATATGTGAATGTCCATGCAATTCAATTTACATTAACTCGCCCCTATGTATATGCTTTCTTAAATTACTAGGCTAACAAAGCTGAATCTCTAGAGATTCATATGTAGTTACTTTGAAGTTTTAATCCTAGCACTTCCTCTTCTTTCTCATACGAGTAAAACTGCACCGAGTACAGATAACTTGACTTGTATTACTCTAGGCTATTATGTACGAGTGTTGCTTTATCCCCTTTTATGTTTCGTTCCTTTCTATGAGCCCGCCGTCTTGATGGTGTCCCCGATCGGCACCAGACTGATAATGCCCGCGTTCGATAGCAAACGATAATGGAAACCCCAAAACCTTTCCAAACGTACCTATTACATCCCTCCATAACCTCCAACCATTGACAACACTGCATACGTGAGCTCGTTGCACAAGCAAATAGGGTCGGTCCATTTGTGGGCACGGCTTCCCGTTCACAAGAGAAATATACATTATTATATGTTAACTTTATAAATTCTCTGCACAGTGACTGCTATTAACCAAGATTACAACGCTAAGTTAATATGTGTGGGGTTCATGCAAACTATCAGGGTGTGGGACTGACGTCACATTAGTCATAAGTTCAATTTTCAAACGGATGAATCACATGTTATTACATGTAACCGTCCAACGTCGCAGCCCAAATTGTGGTTCAGCGGTGGCTTGCTAGGCTTTGTTATACATTGGGCTTTTTTGTCCTTGTTCTCAGTTCAGTCTATGTCGAGAAATCGCGTGGGTAGTTGTTTATGTGCACGTACCTGCGCACGCACACGCGATCAGGCCAGTGGTTCACAGAATTGGGTATACCGATTGCCGCCAGACCTAACACACGCTTATCCTGCAAAACGAGAAGTGGCGGTGTCGATCTTCGATCAGTAGCAATTGCAGCTGACACCGTGAAAACTGGTTGTTTGCACGGTTGGAGATTGCTTCAACAGTCGTGCGTTTGGGGCCGCAAAATATGATGTGCTAACTAAATACTTGTTGGATGGACACGCGTCTGAGTTATTCGGATAGTCTGGAACAAATTCGTTCGAACGGTAGTAAAACGGCCAACTGGAAATTTAAGGGCGAAGCAGATGCACGCGTAATTTTCAGCAACAATTTCATTCAAATTGCCGAAATTGATTATGAGATTGAAGTATTCAGAATAAACCAGCTATGTAAATTCCGTTATGTAGACCTGATACATCCTAGGCTGGACGATGTGCAGGAAGATTGTGAGGATAATCCGCGACAAAGCACGCGCTCCGAAACGGTGCGACCACATAACAAGTTTATATTTTCAGGAATGTGTTCTGTAACAACATCACGGAAAGTGTTCGCAAATCCACTGAGAGAGACGCCTGTTAGCACGACCACTGTTTCGTGTACTATAGTAGCACGAGTAGAGGTAAACTAGACATAGCAAGTCACGGAGGATAGTTTATCTTGTATTGATAAGCCACCATCAGAAAAGCCAGGAAATATCTCTTTTTGGAAACATTTCCAGATGCCTGGATAAGACGGTAGCGGCAGGATCACCTTTAAACAATAACCGCGGGAAAAATTGTTTTGTAAGCAGTTCTCCTCAGCCTCTTTCTTCTTTGTTACCTTAAATATCGTGAACGACATTTAACGAACCTGGGTTCTAATAGCTTGTTTGTAAACATGTAGTTTTGCCGCCGTTCTCAGTTGCATTTTATCACACAAACGAGTGTTCACAATCTTCAGACCCAGAATCATCAGCGCTATCTAGGGCACTCTATCCTTCCGATCTAGCTTGTGTGGATCGTCTTTTATCTCCACAATGTGGTTTACGCACCATTCCTGCAAAAGCACAATCTAGGAATTTTCCGAATCACGAACCACCCATAAATATCTGAGGCCTCAAAGGAAAGCCGACTACTTGTTTCGAATAAACAATAAGCAACTACAGCCGTGGACCGATCTTCAGTGTATCTATGTAAACTTTGTGTCAGTATGGCTCAGTCGCTCGGTTTGCTGCGTAAACAATCTAGCCGCTTAAACCTGCTCCGCTTGGGCCAGACGCATAGTACGTGACGATCTTGAACATGTAGACAAAACAGCACAGATGCAACTGGAAGGTAACCATAAACGCACGAGCCTCTATGGGAATACCGTCGATCGACGCTATGGATTGTGACAACCAATGAAAGCCAATGTTACCGCATCCCGACCGACAGTAGTTTGTGGCCTTCCTTCATGCAATAAAAATGTGAAGATTGGAATCCAGTGTAGCCGCTGCTAAGGCAAGTTCCATCACATATGTTCAAAGGTCACACCGAAACAGTTGAAGCTACACTAATAAACCAGCTGCACTGTGGTTATGTTCAGTATGTATAGTCATCCATCTGGTAAATATTGTACATGAACTATCGCAGAAGTACGAAAGACTGGTAGCAATGTTTAAACAAATGAGGAGCACAAAAAGCGATTCATTTGTAGAAGGCTTGACAAAGTGTAAATCGCAGTCAATCCCACCAGGTCCCGCATTATAACTGAGGAAGAAGGCTAGGCAGCACGCTAAAAGTGCATCAGCTGTGGTATTAAACGCCCATTCCACCAGTTGCTCAAATATGCCTGCAAAAATCATCGTCGGTCCGATTATAATGAGTAAGGATAGGGCCTCATCCACACTACAAACGGTTCCGGAAATTCAGATGGACTCGACACCAGTGGTGCCTGGAACTGGGTTGCTGTCAAAGGTGATTGAAAAGCTAGTTCTTCAGCCACTCCTATCGGTCCCATAGTAAATGAAGAAGACGAGGCCGTACCTAAACTGCCTCCATCCACCATATAGAGACCAGCTGGTCATTTGATCTCAACCAGATGTACACGTAGTATACCAGCGGTAATTTGCACCAAGTTTCCAGAATCGACGTCAAATTCCTTAAGAGAAGAACATCTCGGTGACGTGAACCAGTGGAACTCCATGTGTGATACTATAGGTGTTGTAACTAAGCCCGTTAATTTGATATGCTTTACCCGTCACCCAAACTCACAGCACTATGGTGAACCAAGACTGCTCCGAGTCGTGTTGACTTCCGCCAATGAAGCGTAAACTGTCCTGTTATCAACAGCTCGACTCCGTAATAGGTCATGTTCCATCCACCTATTCCCGGATATTCCGTGCAGCGAGCGCAGACAGGCGAAATCCTATTTTGATGAAAAGCGGAAAGAAACTGTAGTCAAGACCATCCTTGTATGCTGTGTTCCCGAGGCTGGAAGTCATGATGTGCGCGAAGCGACTACTCACGACCAGGAACACTGGCTGTACATTCGCGATGCACACTACCTGGAAAACATCATAGCGCAATCAATTTCGAGACAACGCTGATCGCCAAACTACACGGGATGTGCCCTGAGGATTGTGAAAGTGGTAGTTGAATCTGGACAAGTGTCAGCTATTATACTGGAGTACTGGTATGTGAGCCGCAGTAGCCTTCCTTCCGAGGTCCAGATAAAAGCAGCATTTGATAATCAAACCCATGAGAGCAGCCATTTAGTTGCACCACTTACCGACAAGAGTTCGTATAACTATCAACAAGCCAACAAAACTGGCATACCCAGCCCATTTGTTACATACATTGATGGAAGCAATAAGGTAATGGTGGGATCCATGAGTCTGACACAAATGAGTTCTGCTTCCTTCCACCCAAAAACGATTAGATGTCGTAGTTTCACCGGTCAACACATCATTTTATTTATAACACATCCCACGATTCAGTGTTAAAAACAGGAACTTTCGTGCACGTACAACAATGCACTAGGTCTCCTGAACAATTTTACCGAACTGTGACCACGTCAAGCATCACATGCCTGGGATCTCATATACTTTACGGAAACCCGGTGGCACTCATAAATGACTGATGCCGAGTTCACGATAAATGGTATGTCTTTTTTCCGAACCGATGGACCTGGCAAATGCGGTGGTTAATGTTATACTACCGCAAAGATCGGCAGTGCGAACCGGTGGCCGATCCGGAAAAGCTGATCATAGGCTCACTTTGGAGCAGTCAGCTACTGAGACGCAACCACACTTTTCTTTTGGTCGCTTTTCTCGTCCTCAATGTCCACCCCAGAGATGGACTCCCGCTTGGCATTATCTTTAGGAAGGGTCCTAGGAGGACAATACAGTCATGTTTTCATCTCAGAAGACTTTATTATTCATGATTTGGGAGTTCCGGCACCACCAACATGTACCACCAATAGGCTGAACTGCAAGGGCGTATTGCAAGCATTCCGCTATTCAGCCATGTCAGCTCGATCACCCGATTCAGAGCTGGAACTAAACAACCTGTGCTTGATTTAGTGCTCACCAACGAAGAGCTCATGGTTAAGAATCCCAGGATAGAAACCATGTGGGACGAAGCGACCACGTAACCATAATTTACAACTTCGTGTGTTTTGCAAATTATCCAAGAAAACCTACTAACTTGTTTCAAACAATCACTCATCATGATATATTGACAGAACTTGTTGGAGTTGCTAACCGGAGGATTCCGGACGACTGTTATATTGACTGTGCTTTGTTGGATTTTACTGTCAATTTCAGTGATCTGATTGAATCTGTCGCGGTCTACAAGTCTTTGTATTCTGCAAGGGCACAAGCATTCATTCAGAGCAGAACCCGAAAAGATATGACAGGAAGAAACGCCGCCTGGCATGTGTATGGAGCGAACCCTAGCCCTGACAAATAAAATAACTTTCTTATGCACCTTAAGCATAGTATCACACTTGTGTGCGAGGAAAAAGTAGTACACCAGCAGAGTCTAAGGGAAAGGTTTTGTAATAATAAAAGGATTCTATGCAGACATGTGAACAGCCTCCAGAATGTGAAACGTGGTGTTACAAGAGTAAACTCAGCGGATGGATGTGTTCAATCGCCAAAAATGCAGCCAATGTTTTACGGCTACAATATGCGCTAGTTCTCTGATTTGCTACCTGCATTTGTAACATGCCTGTGCCTTTCTCCCAGATGCCAATATTTACACATTCCACTTTTAGTTCAGCGACCAGTTTGAGGAAGCTGCTGTTGTTGTGCACACATGATTCCCCCGGAGTTGACAACATTCCTCAGAAAGCGCTGCAGGTGACAGCTGCTAGGATAGCTGAACCATTAACAAGATGTTTCCAATGATGCCGGGACGAACAGCAGGTCCCTAACATGTGGAATCAAAGCCTCATTATTCCGATATTCAAGTGTGGTAGCCGATCAGTGCCGGCCAATTATGGTCCAGTGATTTTCCTCATGGTACTCTCAAAAGTGATGGAATCGATTGAAGCTGTGGCTGTAATGGGCTACTTCGAATGTTTTAACATCATAGCACCGGAGCAACGCGGATTGCGTTTGCATGGCACAAGTAATGATAACCTACTGGTTGCCCGCGGCAGTTGGACCGAGATAGCCGAGAGTGGGACAGGCATTGATGTCATCTACCTAGACTTTTCAAAAGCATTCGACCGCAGAGTTCAACGCATCCTTCTCCAAATGCTGCAACCATACGAATTTGGAAACCCTGTCTTTACGTGGATCGCTTACCTCCTCCTTCAGCGGCGACATTGGGTTCGAAATCGAGTTTCAATTTTCGATCTAGATGATGTGGACTGCAGCGTTCCACAAGGGTCGGTGACTTGGCCGTCGTTATTCTTGTGCTTCATGACCGACCTTGCGAATGTCATCAAGGCAAATTTCCTCCTTACTGCCAATGACATCAAGGTATGGCGGGCAATCGAATGTCATGAAGATCACGATATTTTGCAACTAATCTTAGACTGCGCTTTTGAATGGTCAAAGGTAAATCTTTTCTGTTTAACACGGACAAGTACAAAAGCTTGCATGTTCGCCAGAAGTCCACGTACGCACATATGCTTGCAGACGACATTCTGTTTGCCGCCTCATAAAAGCGGAAACTTTGGGTGGTGACCCAAAACAAACGCAGCCCTTGAAGGCGTCCGTAAGCGGGAACCAACACGTAAGTCTGTTACGGAAGTCGTTCGGGAGGTCCGAACCCTCCATCGTTCCCCAAATGCTCAACGCTTACGTGCGGCCCCAAGTCGAGTAAGCGATCCATGCTTGGCAACCCTCGTTAAAACGCCATGGTCAAAAAGAATGTAAGGGCATGTCTCACCTGCAATAAAAAAGCCAACTGAAAATCCTGGGAGTGTACAACGGAAGAGTTCGCCGTCTACGGGGTGACATCATCCTGGCTTTCCAGATTTTAAAAAACTCAGGTCAGGCTTGCCGCCACCTGATGCATAGCTGCAACACAGAATTGATGGGTCACAAAATGACACCTGCCACTTAATATAGTCGGCTTGAGTGCCGCCAGAATTGTTTTTCCCTTCGATTTTGTCAACTGTGGAAGGCTCTTTGGCCTTCTCGCATTTCCCCGCACACACTGCACATTTTTAAGAAAAGACCATGATGATTTACACTATCTACATTATTTGGTCTGATTTCTATTCACTGAGTGACGACAAGACGCAGACAAACATTGCGTTCCCTAACTCCTCGAAACCGGTTTAGATGGATATACCTAGGAGCGAATGTAGATAATTTGGTGAGTCCACAGAGGTGTTTTCCAATTTTTTGTTACTATGTTATGTAACATTATTCCCACAAACCCTCCCACGTGACTTGTCAAGCTTTGGCTTTTTTGTCTGTATTATACCATTGTTCCATTGTTCCATCGTACTGATGAATATGTTTAGGTATATAATTTTTCTCAGGGAGGCATTGGTGCTGCACAACAATCGTCAAAGCTATCAGGAGTGAAAATATACGCAAAATGAAGGCAGTAGCTTGGAATAATCTCCTGTCGTACTGCAATGGCTTTGCGTTGTAGTCTTTTTGTGCTGCTCGGTACAAGAGAACCCACCGTGAACCTATATATTACAATAGCCCTTAGTGATACAGAAATCGTCCACATCCATTTGTGGTAGTCGGCTTCCGGAGTCACCGGGCAAGTTTATGCGCGTCGTTAACTTATTTCAGCAACTATATCACTGGCGACGTGGATCAGTAATGCTTCCGCCTATTTGTGCTTTGTCCTGGAAAATGCCTAGTGCGCGTTCATCCTTATGTCTAGCACAATTGGACTTGCAAAATTTGGATGCTAACTGGATTCGTACTTCTGCGTCGTATCATATAAGGCGAAACACAGGAATTTGTTCGCTCAATTGCGTTTTCTGGATGATAAAATGCCTCAAATCTCAAGGTTCAGAAGACATACGTCAATGCTTATAGCCAACATGTTCGATAAAAGTAATTTCTCCGGAAGAGTTTATGGTACTTGTTATAAAAACATCAGCGACCACCTACATCCTTGAATTCGCTAATTTCTGATCTTTTGCAAGTTAGTGTCAACTGATCATTCATATCCTTCAACCCGATACATTGAATATTATTTTCCATCCCACGTCTCATTGCGGAGCTAGTGCAACTGAACAATTCGATTAAGTTCCGATTATCAGCCTCGTGAATTAAGGACCTACTTCACCAAGTGTGAGGTTGCCCGGGGTCTTCATCTGACGATAAAAACCAATTCGTGTGGAAATAATTTTGCGTTATCAGAATTTGAAGGGCTGCGGTCACCATCATCTGGAGTCATAAAACAAATATTATGACTACCACTTCAAACTGACAGAGCAGTACATTTATTTGGAATGGCGTCGGAAGTTCATTTCTCTGATTGCGTGCGATGCATGCAGTCACTTCTTGGGACTAGTCTTCCGTACTCCCAAACAGATAGAGTACAAAGTTCGAGTTGACAACTCACTCATTTATCTGCACCATCTCGCAGGACTCATTGTCAATGACCAAACACGGAAGCCTGTTAGAGGTTTCACTAACGGTCAGTACCCAGAATATGTTCTATCTTTTTAACTTTGTGAACCTGTTCATTAAAAGAGTACACGGTTTTTCACGAAAGCCACTTTTGTCCTCACTCCCCATAGGTTAACAGGTTTACTTCATATACCTCGGGTGAGTTCACTGGTTTGCGCCTGCATGTGGCTGGCACCTTTCTTGATTGGCAATATTCCTCCTGACATTCCTAAGAGACCTGTTACGTCCTAGCATTTTACTTGTATTGAAACAATGTTCCATTGGCTGTAACACGATTCAGCCCCGCACGCTGAGCCAAATTAGAACCAAAAACTGCCAACACAAAGTTGGTATAAAGAGTTGTTTTTTACTTTGTTTATATACTTCAGCAAAATCAGTTCGCGTGTGCTATTCCCGAGAGATCTTTCAGTAGACGTATTGTTAGCACTTTTGCAAATGTGTAATATGAGCTTGATTTTGCTAATGCGAGAAAACCACCGTGTGACGGAACAAAATATGCAGCATAAAGTCGACATCCTGAGAATTGTTCTCAACCCGATCGTGTGCTTCATAACTTTTTTGTAATCTCGAGGTTGCTGCATTGCTTGCTGCAGGTGTAATGTGCAGGGCCTTCAAACTTCGCCGTGCTCTATGATTCCTATCCAACGGATTTACTAACACAAGCGCTTTTCGGCAATGTATCAACGTAGTTGTATTTTAACATTAACTTTTTGCTGCGACCATCGACGTGATCCGTTGCACTCATGATACTTTGAACATATTGCGTGCTTTCATGCAGAACAATTATGCACTTCTCCCTGATCAAGCTACGCAAAACAAGGTAAGAACAATCCAAACAGCGTAGGCATTCTATGCAAAACACCATACAGGATGGCTTGTAGCAATACGGAGAAAAATACCGGAAATATAATCTTACCTGTTTTACTCAGGACTAATATTCGACCGCTACTGGGAAAACTAGAAGACCTTAAAAGTTTTATAAAATGTCGGGAATATTTTCGCTTGGGCATCATTAGCTGCAGGAAATCCGGCTTCAAGTCGACGACAGAAATGCATCTATGGAATTCAATGGCATTATCAATTTTCGCATTGACCACCAGTGTAGACAGAGGAATCGCGGTGGTGGCGTAATCTTTTACATTACCTCCCCAGGGTACCAGTTGAATGGATCAGGTAAATCTCGTTTTATTGAATGGTTCGACGGCATTGATTCAGAAGTTCGGTTTTCCTCCTGGCAAGCCATCTCCCCAATAAAAAGCCACAAAGTTCTGATTAACCACACTGCGACGTGGCGGAGGTGTCACACCACCAAATAAAGCCACTGCGCATTGCTTCTCCAAGAGATCGTACTCAATATGCGGATGTCGTTCATCTACACTGACGAAATTCTACCGCTTTTCGCCACTCTGACGATCTGACAGAACACAATCGCAAATATAACAGCTTATTCACATACACAAACCATGGTTGGCGGCATCCGGTTTCGGATTTGCCTGTCACTGTGGCCAAGTTTCATCAACTGAGCCGGCCTACACTCCTCCACAGGCAAACACAAATATGCTGTACTTGGGGAATCAGCCGCACATAAGACGGTGGCTGGACCGTATTCCTCTCCACACTGAGTGCATGGAAGCACACTTCCAACAGAGCAAAGCTAAAAGAACAGTGAATCCTGTCACCTCCAACAACGACCAACTGTCCCCTGGAGCCACTGTGGACGAGGTAGTGAGTAATAGACTGGTAGGCACCTTGTCAACATGCACATCAAGCGCAGCCATACCGGGAATGTCAAACAACAGACAATCACTTGAAACGACATTATCAAATAAAATATATCTTTTAGCGTACACGGCTATGCCGACATAACTCTTCGCTAATTTAGGATATGAAGTAAGTTGGTTAGCAACGAATCCATCATAATTATATATGTCCACAAGTTACTCAAAAATTCTAAAAACACAATGAAGTTAACGAACATAAGGGCAATTAACATAAGCAACGTGTGCAAGTTAGTAGTAAATTATTCGGGTAGGCAGAAGAAACCAAATAAAGTGGAATGAAAGCTATCCAGGCGAATAGGAAACCGAAAGCCACCAACCACGTGTGCCCTAAGCTGAAGCTGATGTTGCATTCACGATACTACTTTACCGCAGTTGGACTAAACCAACATACCCTTAAACTAGGTATTTTTTTAGCTGGAACAAACCTAAAACACTCACCTCCATACAGACATTTTCACACATTTTTCATGCAGCATAAATTCATCATAATCGGCAAAATTGTCTCCTTTCTGTACATTTATAGAAGACGAGCCTTGCGTTCCCAAGAGTATTCCATTTGTTTATGTATTAAAGCAACTTTTCAATACAACTCGTAAGGCATCAGCTGTTTAACCGTGAAATGCGAACTGTTGGTACTGAACGGTCATTGTTGTATTTTACTAGCTAATACCCGGATCTCTCCCTGGTGTGTAAGCTAAAATGTCGAACAATTTTAAGACAGGTTTACAGCTGCGGTCCTTGAATACCTGGAACTCACCTTGTGCAGCTGCAGGAGACGTTGGCAGATCTGACACCAGCTACTCTGCGAGCTTTGAACTATAGAGAATACTAGTGTAATCTCTAACCACGTTAGGTGTAAAAATTGACATTGTTTTTGTTAAAACTATGAAAATGTTTCCGTTTCTATCGGGCACTGCTTAGAAACTCAGATGATGTCATTGTATAATCGCTCCTCCGTTATCAGTTGCGGCATGAACGCTTAAGATCTCACTCGTTGAAAAAATAGAAAGTTTTGGCACAGACAATGTATTCCCAAGAACATTAAGCAACTGCCTGGAACCATTGTCTCTACCCACTTTACCACGCGGACGTATTGCAGTTGTGTGACCAGTTAACCAATTACTTAAACTTTTTTCGGTATTTGTTGTCCTTTTGAAACAAATGTTATCCGTGCCGACAGATCCTCTTCCCAACATCTCAAACGGCTGGCCAGAATTAAAAGGGACTTTTAAACGCAAATACGTTGCGCAATGAATACTCTATCGAGTAATATAAAAATCCATTTGAGTCGCCTCAATCCTACTTGGACAGGTCAATTACCATGAAAGATGGAAACTGCTAAACCACCTAAGCGGAGTCACCCGCGAGGTCATGCATTCAACTCCGGATTTGGAAAAACAAAACTACAACTCTTTTGCGCGGCATAGTCTTTTATCCTCTGAAATGTCCCTTACTGAGTTACACGTGATCTCAGATAACGGTCCGTGAACACCCTAGAAGTACATAGTAATTTACTCGGGTTGCTGTAGAAAAAAGACAATATGTCCGGATAAATGGTTTTCTGTCGTCCTCAAAAGTGTGTAGATTAGCTAACACAGCCAATCACCCACAAATACACATTAAGCAGTAAAATAGCTGACTGTTGACGAAGCGCGAGCATCAAGCCTGTGTCAAAGAAAGGACGGTGCACATCTCGGTTGTGCGCTTGCACGTCGGTTGCTCTGAAGACAATGAGATTATTCTTAACTTAAACAAGACCAAGTTGATTGAGACTCATCAGTCTGCATATCGCAGCTCAATGCCCACTTTAGATGCGGTAGTCTGTTTGGCAAATACTGTGCGATCGTTGATAGATAATAAAAGCAATTCCATCCACATCTTCTTCTCGAAATGTAGCAAGGCTTTCGGTCGTATGAATCGTAAACTGCTGTTCCGTGATTTATTAAGTTCTGCAGTTCAAATTTCTGTTGTTCTTCCCTAGAAAGGTTAGTTCGCCGGGTGTTTCATTTTACCAGACTAATGTGAACAACTTTTTTCCACTCACTACCAACTCTGTCGTTCTTTATTAAGTAGTTTTGTCCTCATTTTAATTTTCCACTTACGTCACCCCGATCTCTGTCATTGAAGAATCCACGGTGTTGAAGAATGCGGATGGCATAATCTTTGTTGTCCATCATCCAACCATAGTCATCAGCCAAACTACAAACCGTTCTGGACAACCTCAAAGTTTGGTCTAAATCCCGTTGCCTACTGTTAAAGAATACAAAATATGATGGTGTCTTTTATCACTCTTCAGAGATAATCTTTACTAGCAAACATCAAAACACTGTCCGCAGGCTTGCATTGTAGGTGAATTGTTGGCCGTTTTCAATTCAGCAAAATAGCTGGAAGTGACACTGAGCTGTGGGCTTCCATTATCTCTACACCTGAACACAGCCTGTACCAAAGTTGGAAGACTCAATCAATGTTACACTTCTTATGTTTTTGCGAGTACCACGTATTTTTATCCAGCATTTGTCAATGCACGTGGGTTAACCTACTGGGCCTCTTGCTATCCAGTGATCTATTCTGCTCTCCTGAGAGGGATCCAAAAGTAATTGTTAAATCAGTGAAGTATCTATATTGGTGCAGTAACGTTGCGAGGGGGAAAATGGCAACATCATTGTAGCCAGCCATGCCGAATCAGATGGCAAGCATGCATCTAAAATACTCTCCAGTTTTAGCCATCTCCTCCACAGACCTTTGTCAGCATGCGTTTCAACATCATCGAGCAAGCTAAGTTACAAAGATACATGCACCCGAACAAGGGCCTATGCTACTACAGTATTTCCTCGCCTGCGGATTTTTAAACGCTAAATATGCAGTCATTCAAGTTATGATTAGTAAATTACTCCATTTATATTTGTTCTATAGATTGTTTTAATGCTCTAGGTTTCATAAGTACGCTCGCGTACTGTTTGTTTTCCTTATTTATTTCTATCCATTGCGTATGTCTTGGAGCTGGATATTCACGCCTCATTCCTGATTTGAATTCCTAATCGACGTACGTGCTTAGATCGATAATGGAAGCTGCTGATGTCATGGTAAGTAGACAGCTCGAACAAACACTGTGAACTCAGAAACTGTTCATTCAGGCATTCCACCTTCCGCAGCCATTTCGATTCGTGGTTTCAACTCAGGCCGAGATGGTGAATAATTAATATAAACTATCTACATCGACTAAACTCTGAATTCACCTTTAACGGCTTTCATGTTCTTCAAGAAATGCGTGATCGTTAAGTAATTGTGAAAGCGTATTGAAACATTATCTAAAACATTTGCTCATCTAATTTATTTATTATGTCTACTTGTTCCCCATCTCATGTTTTCTCATCGTGCCACTGCCATTTCGAATTAAACTGGCCAGTTTTAACGGACACCTTGGTGTTATGAGACATTGTGATTATTGGATTCTGTTATCATAGGTCATATATCATTGGTCATTAGCAGACGTCAACCCATAATCCACG
>OX104059.1:15677239-15767166 GCA_944474145.2 Dicrocoelium dendriticum
ATCTTTTGACACTGTCCGTGTTCTGAGCTGCAAGATGACGTAATTGTACAGGGGAACTACTTGTTCAGTGTTAACTAGTCTATTTGTGGCCGGGTGTCTATCGCCTTTATACGTATTTCGGATGGCAACATTTTACGCAATTTGTTCAACATTCTGATCACATGTGTATTGCCGTATATGGAATACTGTCAATGGGTACAGTCTAATCTGAGGAAATGTGACTAGCACGCTTTTGAGAGGGTCCAGAGGTGCTTCACGAAAAAGCTAAGTGAATATTCTTAAAGTTGACATAGAGAGAGCGAAGTGATAAACGTGGATTTGAACCAGTTTGGCTTCCGATAATGGAGCTGAACCTATGTTTTCTTATACAGAATCATAAATAATCAAAGTCGCAGTCTTGAAAACGGTGTTCACCTATCTTTAAACAGTAGATAGGTAACAAAGAGGTAAAGGTCACAAGTCCAAAATTTACTGCGCGAATCAAAGAGAACGTTTCTTTCTAACCCAATACTCAAAGATTCAGAACAAACTTCCAAGTGATATCAGAACATGCTATATACCTTGCAATTTTAAGCTTGCGATTAGTAAGCATTTAACTGTTCAAAATGTGATTAAGATGTTCGGGCCATCACAGTCCCTAGATAACACATTCGAAAACGCTATCCATGGTGCCTGAATAAATTTCCGAAACATACACGTAATATTTCGGACAACCACCCTTTCAGTACTATATTTTCTGGGCCCAAACATCTGTAATGTGATGATGAAGAATCTTGATTCAGTGGCAGGCAAAAATAACAGAACGTTCCTGATTACTCTGTGTTAATTAATTTACAATGGCGCCCATGTTTATTTTTGTAAATGTATTAATAAAATGTCATGGAAAGTTTGTACGGTTCTTTGATGTGTTCTTTTTAGGGAACAACTTCTCGCATCGTCCAGGAATACAAAATTTATTTATTTATGTTCTCCCATCAGATTGCAATGTTACTTTCAACACCCGGGGACCAAAAGCCTTGTTGTTAGGTGGAAGGGATAACCTTGATGTGGAATTAGCGATAACGTTTACGAGTGAGGGTAATTCACGAATAAAATGTCATTCATCCGTTCATGCCCTTTGGCCACTGGCTAGTTCAATGTCTAGAGCTTGAGGATAACATGGACAAGGATAGATTTTATATCTTTGTAACAAAAGACTTCTGGATATTTGTTGCTTTTATGATGTTCGTTCCAATAAAAACCTGGATGTATTTAAATATCGCATGAGGTGGTACGGAGGCGAGTGGCTGACGATAAAACTGTCTCCGCATCTTTACTCGACTGAAGTGTTACCTGGACTATCCACGGTTCATACTAGTGTACGGAGTTTGGGTGACTGAAGAGGTGCAACATACCGGCTGGCTTAGCTTAGACCCCCATTGTTTGACACAGAGATAAACACAGAGATACATATTTCCTCCAGGACATCTGCAGATAAGCATCGAAAGCATTCATACGGATCTGAATTCCCTTGAACTCTGGTCAAATGAATGGTTAATCAAATTCTCCTGGCACAAGTCCCACGTACTCTGTCATAGATGTAGCATCTCACCAGGAAATTAAACTTTAAATGGGGAACCCATGTCTATCACTCAGTCAGTCCGTGACCTAGTCTTAGGCGGCTACTACCGCTGCTACTACTATTACTATTAGACTACTCAACTCATGCTCAACGAAGGTTTCCAAGGCCAAGGCGTGCTTTAGGCTTTAGCAACAACTCAATAGTCTTACCCGAAGTCAAACTAGATCCTTATTTCATTTGCGTACATCCACTATTGGAGTACTGCCCGAGCATACGCAATCACATGCGCAAGGGTGATCTATTATCACTGGAACGTCTGCGGCGGTCATTCACTAAAAGCCTTATGAGTGAACCATCGCTAGCAACATATCACGATACATGTAAAGTACTGAGCTTCGATCCACTATGATTACGGAGATTGAAGCTGAACTTAGTTTTCTTTTACAAACTGTTACACAATCTCAGATTCAGCTCAAGCACACAGTTGAAGTTTGGGGAAGTTAATGGTTGCAACTTAAGGGACGGAGAATTTATGCTTCCCCAACAAAAGTTCATGTTGCAACTTCGAGCAAACATCTACGTAGTTCGATACTAAGCAATCTCCAACCGACTGCCGCACATAGTAAGATCGAGTCCGCACTCAGTCTTCTCAACTGAAATTAGTTAATTCCTGCTATTACCGAACATGACTAAAGTGTCTAATCGACAGATAGCGACTGAAAAGCAATGTTTCCAAAGACAAAGGAATGTTTAATATAAGAATCACGCAATGTATTAAGTGTTCTGTTAGACCCAATCTGTCATTTTTATGTTTACGCTCTCCTGTTCGCCACCTCAGCACGCATATGACGATAGTCCAGAAGGAAATTAATTGAAGTTTTATTATCCCAGCACATTCCACATACCTTACCCCCTTAACTATTCTTTATATTTCATTGGGAGAAACAAACTGGGTATCCGTAGCACCTGTCGCAACAATGTAGAATGAAATTGCACAGCCAATCTCCTCTTTGCCATCGTCTGTACCTGTCGAAGCCATTACACTATTCTTCTGAGAGCTCTCGCTTAAATGAATATTTATAATGTTTTTTGGTTTTCTATGAGCCCTATGTACTTCTTAAATTGAACCACAATCTGTTGCGAGTTTATGATTATTGTTCTTTCTCCGCTCCGATTATTTTCCTGTTTGCTTTTTTTTAGCAAGGTTGGTCGATCCTGGACTAATCTCATGAGGTGAAAGAATGAAGCTTCTTACCTATCTAGTACACATGCACAAGGCGAATTGCCACCTAAACACTGACGTAATTTAAATATGTTGGAATCGAAACGGCTGCATAGGAGAATGGGCTGTGTGTCTAGATTGCTTCGAAATACACAGTTGTTGAAAAATATTGCGTAAAGCTGCTAAAAGCAAATTGCATACGATAAAAGCAAAAGGTCAACTTATTGATAGCCTATTTGCTTGTGATAGTGACCAAAGAAATAGCGTCAATAAGATGAGAGCTTGTTACATATATTTGCAGCCAAATCCAATAAAAAATAATATAAACACGACAAAATAGTAAGGTCTATGTGCTATGAAGCCCAACAGCACAACCGGATGAGACGTGGAATTGCGGATGAAACCTCTCAATGGACTACCCGTCATGGAAGCAGGTCCCCAGGGGACGGTTCCATGGATGACCGTATTACTTTGCTTAGACTGATGACAATTCTTAAGATTATTCTTACTATCAGCTATTTCTTACAATAATTTCCCTTAATTTCACACTCTTAACACGGAAGCAGATTCATTGTTACAATTAGACAATTTTCTTCACTGTGTGCTAATGTTGTACAATATAATCAAACCAAGTAACCTGCCTATGTCTCGTAATGTCGAACAATACACCATTTATTTATTTAGTTGTAATATACGTACGTGAACTTAATCGCTGCAGAACTTGTTATGAGGTTCAAACGTTTCCTTCGAGTCCTTCAGCTGCAGTTCAATCGCAGGAATTATTTGAGTCGCTTTAGAGTGCGTTTCTGCATTAACTACGCTGTATTCTATCAGAGAAATATTGTGAGAACTAGCTTTGGACACTTTCTTCACTTAGGCGTGATTTCAGTTTTACATAGACCTTAGATTTTCAGCATTTCATTTTTACCTTGCTGACGGATGGGTTATAAGCAATATGTGTTTCCAGCGTTTCAGAATTGTCCCGTCTCTTCTTTGAGCTTCTCTTCTAGACAGAGGTAGCAAGCATTTAAACGATTAGCCACTGAGTTGCTGGGATTTGTAAAACATATTTTAGGTGAACGAGACTTAGAGAGTACATAACAAATTTCATCATTTCATTTTCAACGATAGAAATAAACCAATCAGTTTAAGTCCCCGACCAGTAATCGTAATTCTGCCGAGGATAAGGAGTAGGTTTTTATGGCTTGTAATACCTTACCTAAGTGCCCGAGTATTGGACTGAGGTATAAATGAGCCAACAGTTGAAGGGAAATGATCGCCGCAAACCAACCAGATGTTAAGCGCGTTGCATTGTAGAGATTCAAACTAGTGTAGATTTGGTTTTACTATTGCTAATATATATCGGTCGTCCGTATTTGCAATCACTGCGTTGCCTAGAATTCGGAAACGTGTTGACCGTAAGGATCCTCTGAGACTCGGTTCACTATTTAAAGGGGATATCAGTGATAACATAATAACCTTATGCCGACAAGAAAATGTTGATATATTTGACACTATACAGCCGTCGTCGAGTATCCTCATTCACGACAAAAAGACAACCGACGATTAAGCACGTGGAACGCAACTGATTCCGTATATTGCCAGGGTTTGCCGTGGGCGAGCTCCCACGTTCCCCCTACCAGATGTCACGTGTTTGCCAAGTCATTACTGGCCCTGCACAGCTATCTTGCCTCTCCGCAATCCCATGGTGGTACGAGTGTCACGAATTTGGATTAGTCTTCTAGTCGATTGGCCCCATGTGCGGAAGATAGCCGCGACTTATGGGCATATTTTATCAATGTGGCAGGCGGAGATCATTTCCGCGTGAATAATTGAGCGTCAGACCTACAGCATTGAATGACTGCTTGATAGGTGCGGCATTGCCTGGCAAGTGCAGATTCAGTAATCGACTGCTGTTGCAATGCACTTAAATGGAAGAATGTACTCGAATTTATGGCCTGAGTTATTTATTAAATTGTGACTAATGTGGTTAGGCGATAGATCATATCCAGAGAGCTGAATAACATTAGGGCTCATTAGTTATTTGCTAACACTTGATTACCTCTCTCTCTAGTAAGCTAGGTTTACAGAATGTACTTCTAACAGTGTCACCCAGGTATAGTGGAAATTACGCAGGCAGCACAAAGCACTTATCGCTCCTCGCGGTAGTGAATTCCAACTATGGGAAGGCCAATGACACAGGATTTAATATATAAAGACTAACCTACATGGGTTTTTCAGGAATTCAGCAGCGTCAATGCTCTTCAGCACATGTGCTATTGCACTTTTATTAGTGTGCTTTTAAGCGGCTTGTGCAAATCTTTCTACACCCACTAAAAAAAGAAAATTCAAAAGTTGCTACTCAAATTACCGGATACGCTTGTTGTAAACTATTACGCAAATTGACACCCCCCTTTCTGATAGGCAGAAGAACCCGTGTGAGTTGAGATACCAGTTGAGATAGTTGAGTGAACAGAAGGGCTACAACTACTGCAAAAGTTGCGTAACTCCAACCATCGGAGATCGTGTTTGATCTCACTCGATGGACCATTTCAACGGCTTTCGAACGAACTGTCAATCCTTCTAATCCATTGCTTGGAGCAACTACAGGTCATAATGCAAATTCACCCGGCTCGATCCATAGGCTTAACCACGAACATTCTCAATCACACCCTCGTGTAATGTGCCTCATGTTCATGCTGGCACATTCGACTGTCACGTCAGAGAGAAGAGTCTGCGAGCACATAACTCAAAGTGAACACCGGGACCTGGCCGACAACGTCAGTAACAGAACAATTTTGCACCCTGGAAGGTGAGTCATTCAAATGGTTTGTAACATTTCCTCACCAACCGCGATGCCTAGTG
Source organism: Dicrocoelium dendriticum (assembly GCA_944474145.2). NCBI lineage: Eukaryota > Metazoa > Platyhelminthes > Trematoda > Plagiorchiida > Dicrocoeliidae > Dicrocoelium > Dicrocoelium dendriticum. Next base: position 15,682,888 of record OX104059.1, read on the forward strand.
TGCCACAGTCTAAAGACCTATGTGGATCATGTTTCAAACTTGTAGTAACTGTTGCATATTTTCCATGTGAGATGCCGCCGAGCTAAACCTAGTCAGGCCAAGTTATTAAAAAAACCATATTCTCTTTCATTCTGTGTTTAATACACATCTATTCCACTGATAACAGAATATGCCCAGCTACTAGCCAAGTTTGAGGAAATGGTGGCCACCAAAATTACCACGGTTGGAGCAAGCATAGCGCAATGTACAACCCAATATTCTCCTTCGAAGATTTGCTTCCTTCCCAAGGAGAACGGCTAGTAATACCGTATGGAAACGACACCAAGAACTCAGAACATCAACTGCTGTTCCAATATCACATGTGGCTCAATTTTAATTATGCTGGTTACTGTAACTGAGCATGTGATCAGTATGAAATAATAACCCATAATAAAGAACAGTGGCGTTATATTGGTGAAACACTCTGCTTGAATGATGTGTTAGCAAAATCAGTGTCAATGCTGCATATTTCACCGAATTACAAATGAAGTGACCCGCGAGTTGTAGGTGGTCCTACAGTTGAGACAAATGGTAGCATGGCTGCTGTTGCAGGCTGCCATCTGAGCTTCGGCCGAAGACAGTCAGCAATATGCCTCCTAGAGTTGATATATGGATCAAAGAACCAAATGCGGTGGGATCTACGGAAGAAAAATAAACCAGTAGTGTGTCTAATGAGCCCATACAAGCTGTGGAACATGATATTGACCAGACACCTTACACTGTAAGTGGATGATTATACAAGGGACGCGGACGATCCATAAGAGGTTAAACCATTCTCCAAGTGCACACCGAAAAAGCGATTCCTCGCCGGTCACTCACTGATCGGCGAAACTTCAACTATGAGTTGTACAACTTACGAAACCATGCTTAATTCTTAGAAACTTTTATGTATGTACTCTAAATTCCAAAGACTCCTAAATAAACTTGCCAAACGTCGGCTATGTCAGGTCGCTGGGGACCTAATTGTTATTACTGAAAATTGGTTTCACCATGAAGTGACTGATGCTGAAGTTGAGATAGCTGGAATGTCACTCATCCGGAACGACCGCTCCAGTAGAGGAGGTGGGGTCCTACTCTACCACCGCAGCGACCTACCGTGTGAAATAGTTGACGATCTGGATACTCACGTTACCGACTCACTCTGTTGCCGTCTTCGACGAAGACACAACAACGCACGTCTCGTGGCAGTCGTTTACCGCCCCCAACGTCCACTCTGGCAATGGATTCCCGCTTGATACTTGTCTTGAACAGAGCAACACGCACTAGGTTCACCCACATTCTCATCTCCGGGGACCAATCTACACGATCTAGAGGTATCGGCATCACCCAGTGAACAGTTCAAAGCAGATTTGCATGAACTGATCGCTATTATTCCCTTATACACTCATGTCACCACGCCCACTAGATTCAGGACAGCAAACAATCCGTCCATATTGGACATTGTGCTCACGAATGAAGAGCACATGGTTGGCAAGTTACTGACGGATAGTCCATTATGTCTTATTGTTCATATAGTGATAACGTTCGATTGTGTGTGTTATGCAGAGTATCCATCTGAACACTCAGAACTAACTCATACAAACACACACCACCACGTCTTGCAAGGACCTGTCTACGCATTTGTTAGGGAGTTGTCAAGCAACATTCCGCTTGACAACGTTTGGACGGAGTTCATTGATAGACTCAGCGACATCGTCAACAAAGATCAAGCCCTTTAGTCCCGCAAAAACGCCTTCAATTCCAAGGAGTAGGACTCCAATATGCCTGGCGATAAGCGATGCAGCATGGCGTGCTCAAAAGTTTAACCCGACTACGAGACTTGGGGCAATTTCCTTACTCATCGCAGCCATTGCACTACAATTGCCCGTGAGGAAAAAGTAATATAACAACAGTGCCTAGCCAACGTCTTCGTGACAAGCAACAAACTGCCGTATAAGCATGTCAGCAATCTTCGTACATTGAAGCAAGGCATCCCTCCACTTTTCACGACATGCGGTAGATCCTAAGGCGCCGAAGAAGAAGCTAATGGCCTGTGGCTACAATACGCCGAAATTTTTGAACGCGTAACCTCCACCTGTCAAATACAGTCATGCACATTACCGACTCCAATTTTTACACATGTAATTTTCAACCCATTAATTTTGCTAAGGAAGTTACTCACACTCCGCGATCATAGCTCACCGGGAGCCGACAGCCTCTGTCCGAAAGAACTGAAGGTTGTGACCAACAAGCTAGCTGAACCACTGTCACAGTACTTCCAAAGGTTTTTCGATGAAAAGTAGGTCCCTACTGTTGGGAAGCGTTACTTTATCACCCACAACTTTTAAAGGCAGTAGCCGTTCAGAGCCTCCAAACTATCGCCCAAAGACTCTCATCCCTTGCTCACGAAGATAGTGGAAGTGGATATTGCTGAGGCTCCAACGGACTACCTGGAAAAATGCAACCTCTTGGCACCAGGGCAGCATGGCTTCCGTCAACAACTGCCACGCTCCACCAAACTGCTGATTGTACGCGGTAGTTGGACGGAAGTGGCTGATGATGGGATCGGAGTTGACGTGATCCCTCTGGATTTCTCCAAAAATTTAGACCACCTGGCTCACCGCGTCCTAATTTACAGGCTACAGTGCTACCGAATAAGAGATGCTGTGCTTGGTTGTGTTGGTAACTTTCTTCACCAACGGAAGCTTTAACTGTGTGTTAAGGAGCACTCTCTAACGTCCCGTCGGCCCAAGGAAGCTGAACACGGGTAAGCGTTACATTTCCCTTATTTGTTTTTTCTCACCTATTAGTGAACTGTATTAGCTGCCCATATTGCTTTGTATGCGCACATTCAATACACATTTCAAACTATCGTTATACAGCAGTGCAGTTAACGCTGTAGCCGATTAAACCGACGATGCCACTTATCATTTGATCTATTGTTTCTCACTCCAGCAGTCCTATGTGTTTTCAAGCACATGCTTACTTGCCAATGATAAATCGCTGTCTATCTTTCGTTCTTCTATAGACGCTACCATCCAAGCAATAGTTTTCCTGGCCTTCTATCGCTGCTGCGCACATTGAACCGCTTTTTATCAACCGGAGGTCAAACGCTTTGAAGCTGAGACATATCACCTACCAAACGCATACAATCGCACTTCTGATTTGAGTTGGCTTGCATTTGTGGAATTGTCGGGTTGGCTGTTGGCGAACCGATGAGGCAAACTCGTAATCACATAGAATACGATGAATCATTGTTGCCAGCATGTTACTGCCAGCGCTGCTCAGAAACCTGTGATGTCGGTCACCACTCCGGGTGCATTTAGTCAATCTACTCCTCTCATAATTATTGTCCCTGACAAATCTGCAATACATTCTTATAATCTAACGAGCTACAATGCACATTAGTCTCTCGCGACCACCGTTCTGAAACCGTTCTGCTAATTGTCGTCAGGCGCAATATGATAATGGAATGGGAGACCTGCTGCGTTTCATGTTCTGGATTCATCCATGCTTGCAACAAAATTAGCGATTCGGTAAAGCCGGTTGTCACGGCGTCGTGTTTCGATAGTTTGTGCATAGCGGCGTTGATTAAAATCTAATCAGTCAATCCAAGTAGCAGCGGGGAGTAGTCGCTTAATTACCAAGACATGTTTATTGTGCAAACTCAAAAACGCTACTAGAGAATGACTGTAAAGCTTGTCTTCTGCAGTGCGAATTAGGAATCTTAAGGAATGCGTGTGTAATGGTTAATTTTGTTAGCAGCAACTAGGATCATGATGGGTATTACCGAGTGAACAGAACTAAAAGAAAACATTCACTGGTCTAAATTTAACAATAAATTGGACATCATTAGCCTTGGGTTCGCCTACAGCAACAGGATTGGTTTTGTCTACAAGTGGCTCCGGTATTATTGCATGTTAATTTGACATGACTGAATGATAAAGGTGGGGATTGCCACTATTTCAGGTTTCCACACTTTCAGAATATGTTCGAGTTCTTAGTAATATTTAATGTATCAATAGACTTTCATATTGGGTATCTTAAATACCTGAATGCATTTCTCGAGTAAATTAACCATGTGTGTATCTAGAATTAGTGTCTAAAGTGTACAGATTTAGCAGCCGACTCAACTAATTTTGGTAAACTGGATGGATCAGCTGTGTGTATCAGAAGGATTCACTGTCTCACAGAACATTACAAGAGAGGAAAAGCAGTTAGGTTCTGAGGTTATAGGTGTACGATGACTTTAATAACTCAGTGCACGTCTTCGAAACTTGCACAGATGATCCTAGGTCCACGTGCCAGTCTATTTTGCTACACAACTCCATAGTAAACCCATGATAACAGTTTATAAAGAATTGTGCATTGTTGAAATCATCTAGTGAGTACAAATGCTTAAACTTTATTCATCCGTGGTCACTTTTGATCTATCCCATTTCTTATTACCCCCACATCTGGCCAACAAAATTGCCGAAATCCTCAACGCCCGATATATATCTGTGATTTTCGGTGATCACATTCGTATTATTTTGTTATAATGGCGAAAGTTTAATGCTGAGATCACTGTTCATTCTAATACATCCTCATCTTCGAATAACTTAGCCTCAAGAAAATATATACATTGTGCAACAAAAGCCAACCATTTAGCTATAATTACACAACGTCATCATTAATTTATAAGGATTCATTTAATTCAAGGCAGGTTAAACATTAAAACAAGCGTTGAATTAGGATGTAAATTAACTTCTCAACATTTTGTCTAAACATTTTTGCAAGACCTGATTCGGATTTACTTGAAGAAGCTTACTTATTTTCGGTTCCAGCCTTGACAGCGAGAGTCGAATATTTACTTTTGCTTTGATGACTAATATGTTTCCAATTTTGGTAGGAAAACTACTATGATAAATTTGGTTTAACCAAGTATAAGATTGGAAACCAAATCAATCTATTTCAGCTATTTCCCACAAAACCAAACATCTGTTAGTGGAAATGATTATACAAAAATATCTATAATATTACGGGAATTTGGGTCTTGATAGTGTGTCACTCTGAAGCACAATAAGAGTTCCTTGGATTTTAACTCCAGCATTGCATGCCTGTACAACAAGTGGATATAAAATCGAATCGAGATTTCCATGCCAATCTGGTCAGGAAACTAGTTTTTTATTTATTTCCAAAGTTTTGTACATGGCTAACACAAACAATAAGGTAATAATCTCCTTATTTGATTGTAACGAGGATAGGGAATGCTGCGAAATCCCGACCTCCAAAGATTTGAGCATACATTGCCAGCTATTTAATACAAGCGATAATTGATTCTTTGCTTGACATTATACTACCCAAATTACCTTGAATTTTTTTTATTTACTTGGTTGTGCTTTTTAAAAATATCACTTAAATAAAACACTACTGGCTTACCTGTTAAGAGTTTGCTTTAATAATCAGTTCCAAAAGAAATGTGATGATGTTGTCTCAGATTGCAAAAATGGCTAAGACAGTTTCCTTCGGAAAGCCATATATACTCTCTATGTAGAAGAGTACCTGGAGCTCCTCACCGTTTTCGTGACACAATTGCTGGTATAAACAGGCATACAGCGGATTTGATTTAATAGTACCTTCAAATAATAGAATAGTTAACATGGAATAATTTAAACGTTCTCTCAATTTCTTAGGCACTTGGTGCAGTCAATGAATTACGCAGCGAATTATATGGACAGAAGGGATAACATTTATGTCTTTCGATCATTGCGGCAGCACCCTCGTTTGTACATGAAGCTATGATCGGGATCGTTATGGAGTTTTATTTCAGGTAGCCATTGAGTACCTTGAATTTAGACTGGTCCATTGCAGGAGTTTTAATTCTTCTGGTAACCAGCATCTTTGCTACAAATTCATTATCATTGAAGAATCGGCATATGTCACAAGAGTGTCATTATCTGGTAAAGTAGATACAGTTACGAGTAAGGAGGTTTTGATGGACTGTAGGAAGGGAATTATGTACATTTTTATTCCTGAGGAAGCGGTGTTACAGAGCAGAATGGCTTGAACTGCTTCTTGATGATTCATGCTTTTCAGCTCCTACAGTATTACTTGTACTGAAAGCGGATATGAATGGCCATTTAACAAAGTCACTGCTTTTTGCATTTTCGTGCGATTTTTGGCACCTCACGAACATCATCTACTTCGAAGGGTTTCTTTGATCAATTCCTACCTAGGCGAGCCCATCTTACAAGATAACCCATGCGGTTAAATTAACAAATCCACATAACATTACTAACTACACACGCTCCTAAATGTATCATACACATATAAATGTAGTAGGGTACCGGTTAGCCTGTGATATCTTCGTTCAGCTACGCATTGTTTTATCCCGAATAACTAGCAGACCAGAGCAGCACCGGAATGTATGTATGGAGAAAAATGTCCGCACACACGAGCAGTACAATCAATGGATAGAGGTTCGAATTGCAACCAATCAAATGCAAGGTCACATGATAAGCCAACGGGTGCTAAATAGAAGTGTGAGTAGGATAAGCGAACCGGTGGCAAAAACGAAGCAAATTATTTGAACACCAAATGGTCCCCTCCCCTCTCCGCAAAAATATAGACGCTACATGTCCATGAAAGAGCTAATTTAATGTCAGCACCCCGAATAATTGTCATGTGGTGTTATCCGTTAAAGCGTATCGGTAGACTGGGCGGCGTATCCAACCGGAACGTCATAAGTTTATATTATTTTGTACCAAACGCTGTGTTGTAGGTGTGTTCGTCCGTTCAATAGCACATTTGGAACGCGCTCTGTGCAGCCGTCTTGCATTCACCTCTGTCCCATCAGCCAACGGATAATTTCCTGGCATGCATACAGGTTCCGCACGTGTCGGAGTTTTGAACACAGTACATCCTTTCCGGGAATAGGCTAGTCTCACAAGAACAAAGGTCCGTGGAGTATACGTTCTCCCAAAGCATCTGTATTTAGCCTGCTATTCACTCCACCTTTCGTATTCTCTATAATCGGCAGTTTCTTCGGGTGTAAAGACTGCATTTAATCGAGTTCGAGTTGTTCTCCCTAGCATTAGCTCCGAGTGGATCATTGCTGTTTCAGTATGTGGAGTGGTCCTGTGTACTTCCAATGTAGCTACCGACGAATCATCCCATGACTCTCCCGAAATCCGAAAGATTTTGAGATTCAAAGTACGATTAAGTCGTTCGACGACTCCATTCGTTACTGGATTATAAGGTACAGACCTCATGTGTCTGATACCATTGCGCCCTAGGAATTCAACATGCTAATTACCCCGAAACTGTGGGCCGTTATCAGTGACTATTTCTTCTGACAAACCGTACATTGCAAACAAACGACGGAGTCACTTTATGATGACGGCTGTATTTGCCTCTCCGCCTAGAATAGCCTATGGCCATTTGATGTAGAATCATGTAGCCACTAGCAGGTTTCGCTTCTGCAGAGGTGCATTAGCAAAAGGGGCCAATAATATCGATGGCAATTTTTGCCCATGGCTTCATTGGGTACGCGATAGGTTGGACTGGTGTATTTAGGGGCCTCGCACTCTGATCGGATTATGGCAGGCGTAACATTCCTGAATAACCGCCTCGAGGCTGGAATTCAATTTCGGCCAACGATAGTATTTCGTATCCGAGCTTTTGTTCGCATAATCTCTGCATGACCTCATGCGTACATGCAACCACTAGAGAAATGAAGGTTGTACGGGTCACAAACTTATCGCCACTAAGAATGCAGTTTTTCACAGTAGAAAGCTCGTTCTGTAGAGTATAGTATGGAAGTAACTCAGGTTGTATCTTGGTACGACTGGGCAATGAAGTGGATATGTACTCCCGAAGCTTCGCTTGGACAGTCTTTGTCAGTGTGCTCTGGGATCTGGTCAAATCTTATTGTAGATGTTCCGTCTGAGAGCTGCGATCTCATTTCTAACTACTTTTAGTCCTTGTTTTTCCTTCGTTGCATAGTGGGAGTCTCAACATGGTATCTGCGAATTGTTTCATAGTCATAGTTCAATAAACCCGAGTACAAGCGACAAAGCTTACCGGCTTTTGGCTCTATTACCGTGACTTAATAGCGTTGTAAGAGCAGAATGATCGGTTCGCAAAGGGGATCGACGTCCGAATAAGTAAAAGTACCAAGTTTACATGCCCCGTGGAATAATGCTGGTGGAATAATAACTTTCAGTATCAGATAAGGTGCGCGGTGCGTACGCAATCTCTTTCTCCTCGCTATCCCGCAGCTGGGACAGAACTGCACCCAAGCCAACATCTGAAGCAGCAGTTGAGACAAACTTTCGACAGTGCTCATTGAAGATCGCTGACGTACGAGTGCATTCAATCATCGCTCGTATGGTCATGTTAGCATTGTCTTGTTCAGTAGCCCAACGAAACTCCTGGTTTTGGCGCATCAAGCTATGGGAAGGCCCGGCAATAGTCGAAAAATTCGGTAAATGTCGAAGGTAATAAGAATAAATGAAAGAAATGCTTCATCTGTGTGACATTTCATGGTATTGGATAATCGAGAATGGCTCTAGTGTTCTGCACATTAGGCTTGATACCCGAGGTAGAAATAACATGTTAAATACACTCCACCGCCGTTACAGTGATTAGGCATTTTTAAATATTCAGGCGGAGATTTAATTCATTCAGTCTATGCAGCATATTATGAAGGTTTTGCTGATGTTCGGTGGGATTACTACCAAAGACAAAAATATCATCCATGTACAGAACACATTTTTTGAGATCTGATAGCGATAGAATAATACATTTCTGCCAAGCTGGTGGGGCACAACTAAAGCCCATTGGTAGCACTTTATTTTGCTACAAACCGTCTTGCGTGAGGAAAGCAGTCAAATGTCGGCACTTTGGAGTCCGTGGCATGTGGTAGTATGCAGTATGCGAATATCCACCTTTGAGCAACTTTTGGCTTTGGAAAGCGTAACTACCAACTCGTCGAGGGAAGGCAGAGGGAACTTGTCACGATTACATGTTGATTAGGCGATCAAAGGTCGGTGAATACAAGATTAGAGACATCTTTCTACTGAACCGTAACTAGTGGATGAATCCATTCAGACCACTGTATGGGTTCTATCAAGTCTTCCCTGACCCTATTTTTCCAAGCTTGCGACAACCCTTCTCGCTTGGTCAGAGGTACAGGCCTAGGTAGAGAAGTGCTAAACGCTTTATAATCCGCGCTGAACCGAATGCAGTGCATTGTTTTGGGACTCTACCAATATCCAGAAGAAAGAGATATCAGTAAATAGAACGTAACGAATGTAGCTTGATGCTGGCAATGCTCATCCGGCTGACGCGTGGTGATACTTTCAAGGTGACCATGGCATTACGTCCCAATAGAGGCTTACTATCGGTTTTAGAGACATAAACTGCAACTATACGCTTTCTGCTGTTTATAAGAAACATTGAAACCGTAACAAAACCGAGTATGTGGACATCTTCATTGGAGTAGCTGCTGCAAGTTTAAGCGGAAGGATTTACAATTAGATGATCAAAATGATGTTTGCAAACAACAATATGGCATAACTGTGATTTTCATGTCTAAACAAATGGTTTGGTTTCTAACTTCAAATAACACACGACGAATATCTGGCGAAGGCAATTTAGGTTTTAGAGTTGACGAAATAGGATGTTCGCGTTCATTAACCACATATATAGCTTGTTTAGTGGTGACCGGAGAAAGTTTAGTGTCATTTGTAGAATCAACAAAGGAAACGGAGCAGGAACGACATACCCGAGCAAAATAACCGGTCTTACCTCAATCCCGGCAGATTTCACTCTTTGCAAGACACGACTTATCATTTGCACGATGTTCAGCATTTCTACAACGGTAACACTTATTTCTAACTGAGGATCGCGTCAGTGAGCATGCAGAATCCAAACGGTCAATTTCAGTAGCTCCTGTGTTAGAGAGGGAAATTGTGTTTTCTTCCGTGACTGCGACCTTCGCGCGAGCCAAGTCACAGGCCCTGTCCCATGTGAGCTTTTCTGCGTTCGCCATTAAGAGACTTCCTCGGATCCGAGAATCCGTGAGAGCAGAAATCAGTTGTTGTATTAGCATGGTTTCTTTCACTTTTTTCTTGGAAATACTATTGTAGCCACACTTTCGAACAGAGCAAAGAAGACGGGAAATGAAAGTTTCCACTCATTCGCCAGGTGCATGCTTCAGCTGCGAAAATTTTACCGAGAATCGTAGGTGTGCACTAAAACATCCCAATGTTTATCTAGAGCCGATACGACCTCTGTCAACGTGGGTTACTCCCACAGGTTTAGAACATCAAACATACCTCGACCATCTGAGCAGAGGTGCAAGTGCAAAACCTTTAAATATCCTCCGTTTTCAGCGTCACGTATGGAATGAGTACTGGTAGTACAGAAATATAATCAGAAAAATGAATTTTCTAGACTTCTAAGCATTTGCATTTGAGACAACCTCAGAGTCAGTCCAGCACAGAGAATGGGCAGCAGCATGCAAATACATCTCTAACACGCCACGCTAATTTTTTGTATCCCAAAAAAGCAGCACCGGAAGGTATGTATGGAGAAAACTGTCCACACACACGTGCAGTACCATTAAATCGATAGAGTTGCGAATTGCAACCAGTCAAATACAAGATCACATGATAGTCCAACGAGTGCTAAATAGAAGTGCGAGTAAGCTAAGCGAATGGAGGGTCAAAGAAAGCAAACTATTTCAACACGACACCAATCATAAAGGTTATATTAAGCTGATCATGCATTTTCCGACGCGCCTCGCATTGACAAGGATAAACTATATATTTATTTACATTCTCCAAGGAGGTAGAAACAATGGAAGGGCAACCCAAACGTGATTTCTGAGAATAATTGTCTAAGTCCCGTAGATAGCTAATACGACTGAAGAAAACTTCTTGCAAAAGCCAATAAGAAGAAAACTAGAACTTACAAAATGAAGATGCACGGTAGATGCATAATCATGACATGAATATTGGGGCATACAGTAACAACAAGTACATTAAAGGGCATAAGAAACAAAGAAGAAACAAACTGCAGGATAGTTCAAGAAACCAGCATAGTGGGTCCATTCGGATAGTGCTGATGCATATCGACTATTGCCAAATATGGCACCAAATGCGTTTGTCAAGATAATCAATTATTATAATTATTTGTTATTATGAGAAATACCTATGTAAACATTGTTATTTATACTTACTACAGAAACCAGATGGCATTACGCATGATATAAGTTGAAAAACCTGCGCTCCAATTTGGAGACGTAAATCGAATGTTAAGAAAGAGTTGTGACACGCCCTAGTTGTTTAGACTCAATCGGAACGGAATAACGTTCTTCGAAGATGGCACATCACAAGCGCAGTGTAGCCTTGAACAGAATTGAACGAAACTGCGTTCTAATCGCTCACCTGTGAACACGTTGTTTTGCCGTCCTTCTAATTTTCATTTTGTCACCCAAACGCGTGTCCACACACAATCGACCCAGATTCATCAGCGCTATCTAGTACACTCCATCCTTTCGATCTAGCCTATATAGGTCATTCTTTTTTGTCCACATTGCGGTTTACGCACTATTCCCGTAAAAACACAATCGAGGAATTTTCTGAATCACGAACCACCTATAAATATTTGTGATCTCAAGTGAAAGTCAATTACACGTTTCATCTGACGAATCAGCAACCACAGCTGTGAACCGATCATCAATGTAGCTGTCATAAAGTTTGTGTCCGGTTCGCTCAGTCGCTCTGTTTGCTGCGTAAACAATCTAGCCGCTTAAACCTGCTCCGCCTTGGTAAGACGCAGAGAACGTCTCGCCTTGAACATGCAGACGATTCAAAGCACATGAGACTGGAAGGAAACCATAAGCATTCAGGCCTCTCTGGGATTACCATCGATCGACGCAATAGATTGTGGCAACAAATCAAAAGCCCATGTTACCGCATCTCGTGGACAGTAGGGTGTGACCTTCCTTCATACAATAAAAATGCACAGATTGGAATACAGTGTAGCCACTGCCAAGGCAAGTCCCATCACAAATGTTAAAATCTCACAGTGAAGCACTTGACGCTACACCATATTAAACCAGATTTACTGTGGTTCTGTTCGGTATGTATAATCCAACTGGCACAAATTGTACATAAACTATCGTAGAAGTACGAAAGACAGGTGGCAATGTTTGAACAAATGAGGAGCAACAAAGCGATGCATTTGAAGAAAGCCTGACAGAGTAAATCCCAGTCAATCCCATCAGGCCCCCGCATTAAATCTAAGGAAGCAGGCTAGGCAGCGCGCTAAAATGCATCAGCTGTGGCAATAAACGCCAATAACACCAGTCGCTCAAATATGTCTGCAAAAACCACCTCCAATCCGATTGCAATGTGCACGGTCAGGGCCACGTCCACCCTGCAAACGATTCCGAAAATTCAGAAAGGCTTCGACACCAGTGGTGGTTGGAAGTTGGTTGCAGTCAAATGTGACCGAAAACCTAGATCTTCGGCAATTTCTGCGGGTCCCATAGTAACTGAAGAAGACGAAGATGTGCCTCAACAGCCTCCATCGACCGTATACAGACCAGCTGGTCGTTTGACCTTAACCAGATTTGCACGTAATATACCAGCGGTAATCTGCACCAAGGTTACAGAATCTACGTTAAAATTAATGATTTTAGTAACATTCTATCAGTTTGCTCTGTTAGGTTGTCACGAAATGATTTGAGGTTTATGGCACATTTTTCTATCAGTAGGTCTAATAAACGTGCAACAACATGACATCCGTTGTTTTCGCAAACGTATGGCAATGCTCACGATAAACCTCTACGCCTATCCCGTAGATCGGAATGAGCTGGCTCTCAAAGTATTCGGAAGGTACGCTTCGATATGGCTGCGGTCATGGGATCTCTCGTCATGCACGTGATTTTCAGCGAGCGGAAAAGTGAGTAGCCAGTAGGAAGAACTTCCGGTTTGACGTGAAGCTGCTGAGTCTTGATCCGCGTAATCTTTGACACATAAGGACGTGTACTGTCACACAGGACACAAAATCGAGCCTCTCATGGACGCGAGTTTTAGTGCTCGTTGACCAACATTTTGGTGGGTCGCAGTAGACATAGACAGTTACCTTGGAAATCTTAGGTAGCCATTCGCAATAGATGAAGCCGCGATGATGCCACCAGACCGACAGCACCACCTTTTGCCATGTCTTTCACATTTTGACTTCTAATAGCGTTCCATCTGCTGTGATCCACCGATTATGTTCCCTATTGTTGACATAGAGCACCCACTACTCGCTTTCAGTAGCTACATCGTTCAGCCATCGATGATTATGTTGCCGTGCGAGCAATGAAGGTACGACCTCACAATTGGTCACATGCACCTCATCAGACAACTCGTGTGGAAAAATTTTCCGAGCTATGGGACCAGGTCTTATTTTAACAATTGGCGAAGAACGGTGGCTTTTAGAGGTCCTAGTGTAAAACGAACGAAGGGGAGTGAACGCACCAGACTTACTGAAGGCGAGCACGAATCAACACGTTGCGTCCATACTTAGATATCGACCATGTCTTCTTCCCACAACGCAACATACGTGAGAAAGCATAACATGTCACATTCGTGCCTCGTTTGTCCACCACTTTCGGGGCCGACGCTGCATATCTGACCCGTATCTTTGCTTCCGTAGCTCCCACTCTGATCAGCTTAGAGTTGAGCTAAAGTCCTAAAATTGCTCGACACCTGTCGCGTTATTCGCCTTTTGGTTACTCCTGGATGCACTGATAAAGGCATTTCTACCTGATTTATTGACGTTTCAACACATCAAATTTCTGTTATCTATACCCCCGAAGCGTTCGCGTTCGTTTTTGCGAACTGCACCTCGCTCGTTCTGTGGGCTTGCGTCGCGACTGATCTCGTACATGAGGTCTGCGTCCATTTGAGTCCTCACTACTTCTAGAAGCATTCCAGGCTTTTGCTTGATCGTTACCTTTCGCGGCACTAAACTAGGTGTGACTAAATGTCACGCACACTTTGCATCGGATCCACCTTCATAGCGTCCTGGATGCTGCTGAAATTGTCCGATGGTTTACGCTTTTGAACTCTAATGTTTGACAATCCATGGTTCCCTATTCTTATTATGGAAACCATAATTTAATCACACCCTAAATTAGAACCTCCGTGCTCGATATGCCATACATAATGGAACAGAACAGTCGTATTTTGGCTGTGTTCTAAGAGAACTCATGGCTAATAAGTCGAACATGAGTTCATTTTTAACAGGCATGGACAACAGAATACGATATTGTTCCATTGGCTGACTGGGCCAGGCAAATTAGCCTAATTAATGATTCTCAAGCAATCGTTGATTCTGAAGTTCAGTATCCAGTTTCTCGCCAAAAGGGTACTGGAAACTGCAGGGCGTGCATGTTGCGTTCGTTATCAGAATTTGACTTTGTGCTTGCACCACAGTTAGCTTCATACGAGAAAACTGGACAGGCCTCATTTCTGGTACCTACATTTGAGGATACTTCACGATGGAGGCTTTGGAGAGGAGACATTCAAACACTTGATTTTTGTGCCTGGATTGCTGAACGCAATTGCAATATGCTTCACAATTCACTCTGAAGCAAATACTTGCCAGTTCGGTAGGCCGGACCGCGTCGGAAGCAGAAAAACTTCAAGTACTGCCAGCTAGCAAACATGATTTCTGTGACGGGCATTGTACGCATCTGCACTCACCCTTTGAGATAAGTGTTACTTAAACAGCTGTGATAAGTCTTGCCCACTGCTACCCGCTAGCCTAAGTTTAGACGCGTCGGCTTATCTGCACCAGCAAAATTATGCAAGCTCCTTGTTTATGTCGTAGCAATTGAATTCATCTCAAATTATTGCCCGAACAAAGTTTTTCAACTGAACTGACTCATCTAAGGAATATGGCAATTCTTAGTTGGTAGATGGTTTGCGTGGTTTCCGTAGTTTACACTATTCACTAACTGAAATGTGTCTTGTAAAATGACGGAAAAGCGCAACAGCGAAATAAAACGGAGCATTAAGCTTATAATGGATGAATGCATGATGGCATCCTGATCGTTCATAGATAACTTTCCGGAAGTGTGATGGTGTCTGAGTGAGTCTAGATGTGACGAATTTCCACTTATACCATTCAACTCTTCTACTACTCCTTTTTAAACTGATATACAATGCAGAGTTGGGACTAGATTGGGAGTCGGTTTTTGAGACATTGGACAATAAAGGTAACAGTTTCTACAAGACAGTATCGCTGGGCCAAAGGAAAGCTCCGAATCACTACAGTGTAACTTCTGCTCAACAAACCGAATAGAAGGTTACATTGCAAATGTATTTCTTTCAATCCGCAGCATCTTTTGGTTGCAAATTTCGCCACGCTGGAATACAAGCAGCAAACAAGATTCCGTTTGTACATCAAGGATAGAAAACTGGGTAATTGTGTATACTGCCACATTCAAGTGGCCTTCCGAAATATACTTCATTCTGATAAACCCTCATCTTTCCGGCTCAGCAACAAGTCCAAGAAGGCCAGCTTATTGTCCTTTTGATTTGTATGGTGAAATTTGACGATGGATGAACACCGTTCAACCGGTTTAAAAAGATGGAAACGTCCGGGTTTTAATCATAGGTTATAAACTTGTCTTCCATTTATCGACGATAGAAATCAAACAAAGCGTTTGTGGGCGGTACATGTATATGTCTAATCGTGGCAGTGCGAATGTCAGCAAGAAGTAACCAAGGGGTGAGCCTGTCGCGACACCCTTGATCGGCCTGCTATAGAAAGCAACAAATAGCAAGTTTTGTTGAAGAAGTTTGTGTATTGAACTATACTCCCCAACATCAGTAGGAGTCGAGCACCAGTTCAAATTACAAACGGTTTACATATCATTCCGACATTGTTAAGTAATTAAAACGAGCAGATTTAGTGAAGGACTTCGATGCCAATTTTGTGAGGTGGACACAGCATACAAATCTGATGCCAACTGGGTTCGGTGCCGTGACTAGACGATGCATGATAATAATTCTCCCACTTGCAAAATTGTCGATTAGTCATTAGTGAAAATTCATAAAACACTGACCTAATTTCGACTAGCCAATATCAACAATAGCATCTCAGTTTGTAGGCGACTTCAAAATCATCCATACATGGGAAATGAAAATCGCTGGTGTTTCGGTTACATTTGTGAATTAATAACGAACTGGCAAATAAACGCTTTGTTATGATCACCACCTTTGTGTACTAGGAATTACATAATCTGCTTATCAATAGTCACTATACCTAACACCGCATCATGCTTCTCATCCGTTGCTCAGTTAGCGTACACCAGTATCCATGATCCTGGTAAGCTGTGTTCGAGAGCGTTATATCATTGGCCGTAGAGAGTAAAAGCTTAGTTCCGTTCGCATTTGCCGCATTGTGATTCATTAGCCAGTATTTACTCATTCAGATTAGTCAGCCTCCTTTTATGCTTTGGCTGATGACTGAAACTTTGATTCTCTTTGAGCAACACAAATTTCTACCCAAATGCCTTGACCCGTTTCTCCTGGAATTTCATGCCGCAAACTCAAATCATCGGATGACTTGAAGTTAAGGGATGAGACAAGCACGCGAACACACACTCGTAACCTCACAGCGGGGTGTCAGGTGCTTGACCCGGTCATTACTGAGCCTCACCCCCACACACACAGACATCTGTCATGATCGATCACCCCCCTAGGGTATTCAAATATCACACGATTTCGCTGTACGTCCATGAGCCTAGCGGCAGAACATGGCTGCGTCGTGTGCACATGTTCCAGGCACGTGGCAGGTGTGTTTCAGCTGCGTGTCCAAAAGTACGTGAAGCGTTTGTGTAATGAAAGACACTGCAGCATCAATAGAATCACCGATGGGTGCGAGCATCAGTTCAAATCCCAAATGATTTGGATATGATTTGACATTATCTAGCAATGGAAACATGAGGAGATCCAATGATGAGCTTTAACGTCAATGCGTTTGAATAGATATCACGGCGTTTTGGGCTGGACACAAACAAAACCTGATTTCGAATGAATGCATCGTCTTGCGAGAGCCAGGAGGAGCATTCGGATATTCTGGTACTTCGCAGTATCTTCTCCCGTGTTTTCGTGTACGATTAGTGGACAATTTGATAGAGCTATGGATATCACTAGTTTCACAAACCAAGTAAGGAAAAATACGCAAAGATGCAAACCAGTGCTTCACAGTGACATGAAAATAAAGCGAGAAATTCGTGGCTTTTGTTACTGTGATTCGTCTTCATGAACAGCCAATTTGCCGATGGAAAAGTCTCGCCAATTCTTGTAATTCTGTGATCGTACTTTAGCTCCTCATATATCAGGCTTTCTAGTTTAACGTGATTACAGCCCAGCGGATGCATTAGCTCTCATTTCTGCATGCGTGTAATCGTTATTCTACCTAGATCTACCTGATACTTTCCCTTCAAAATGTGCAGGTAATTATCTATTCCCTCATCTCTAAGATTATTAACACCGATAGTTTGACGACAAAGGCACAGTAATTATTTGTTATTACCAATAGGTCTGCATTGATAATGAACAATCACGCAGGTGCTTAAATGTTGGCAAATCGGTTTTCATTTTAGCAAAAATTAGGTCAAGCATGCCGTTAGTTTATATGCTTTGAGACAGCGTACTGGATTTCTTCCTATGACAACCCCTGGTTAATTTACCTCCACATCCTACATCTGTGCTCAATCCTTTGTATCCATAGCGCTCTCAACTTCGTCCATTAGGAAGTCATATTCCTGCATAGATTTCTCAAACCGTTCATTAACCTTATCAATTCGCATCAAACAGGCGTGAACTGTTCTAAACACTATTCTCCATTGAGTGGCAAACCCCACAATGGCGAATTCCAAATAGACATCATGCACCTAAGTGGATACATTTTCAGTTTTTTACTGTATCACCCTAAATGGAGAAATACGTGCGATTTAATGGACAAAAACGAATTAGTTGATTAATGCAAAATGTTTATGTATCACTCAAACAAACAACTGCACATCATGCTGATGAGTTTCATTGAGTCCACAACTAATCGTAACAAGTACGGTAGGGTGGAATTTTGGTGGGAAGCCGTACGAGAATATAAGTGTCTGACTTTAGAGTGTGTATAAGAAACAGATAGCGCCTTGGACAGTATTTTATACAGTAAATGAAAAGGGTCGTTTAGAACATTGAAGGAAAAACTATTATAAACGTCTGCATGCTTGCTGAAAAAAACAACAAATACCTCTCCAGACTATCCAGTGCATTTAGCAATTAGCTTTAATGAACGTAAGAACAATATGTAATCTTACTTGAGTAGTTCAGGAAAAGTTTACCGGAGAACAATAAAGTCAGTGAGACAGAATGCATGCAGGCACAAATTTCCAAAACAAAGCATTAGGTACGGCAAGCATTCTTAGTCTAAAAGCATAAAAGGATAGCCTTCTAACCTTATCATATGTTTTACTGATATGGGTTTTGGGTTAAATACCTTAAACCATTTGACTGTCGACGTCCTGGTTGTGAGTTAAGAACTCACTTCTAGTGAGGAAGTGGTATTCGAAATAGTTTGCAGCTAATCAACTTGAAGAAAAGAAAATGTTGCAGCACGGCATTTATAAAAGTTTAGAACGAGAAACCGGGTCACTGACCACAGCACAAACACATGTAGCTCACTCTGGAGAGTATATGTATCAACAGTTGGAGATTTGCATCCTATGATAACAGCATCTGCATACTTGCATTCAATAAATTTGGACGACATTGTGTTATTTTATATGCATACTTAAAACAGTAAGGGTGAGCGAATTGCTCCTTGTAAAACAGCATGACAAGAGCAAAGTGTAGTGGATTTTTTCGTTAAGCTGCGTGAAGTGGGTACAGTTTTAAAGTAGTCTGTATATTGTTTTTATTCCAATTTTGAGCAGCTGGCTGAGTAGAAATGATCTGTTGACATTCGCAATATAATCTGATTAATCGAGAAACAGTAGACGCACGGCTCTGCATTTTTCATACAGGATCGATGATACCGAATGAACAAGAAACGATACAATATCCAGTGTGGAGCTGTTGGGGTTATAGGCAAACTGGTATAGGTTATCTACCTGGGTGCGATAAAGGTTCGAGGTACAAGTAGTGTCTTAAATACTTTTAACATCAGCGACGTATTTGTAATCGGACGATTGCTTTGAGATTCTTTCTTTGGCAAAGGTCTCCAGGTCTCCAGGTCTTCCAGTTGTAACGAACATTTAATTCTTTCGGTCCTATTACATTCTCTACCTACCTGCGTTGGAACTATAAGATTTTTCATACAAATTTGTTGAAAAGGATCCTATCAGCCTCTAGCTCCTTGCCTTCTCTTTAACGAGTGTGGTCAGTCTCATCTCACGTTACCCCCTCCCTACGGTTTTACGCGCCAAATGTTATGCGTGTATTATAAAAACAAGCGCCTCGTACTGACATGGCTCTTTAAACTTATACATCTATTTTCCTACCTTGCATTTACTACCTGCTAATAAGATGTTGTCAATCCAACGCTTTTTCACTGCTCACCATTATTTGACCAACTACAATACCTTTTGATAGACGGTGCTTATTTTAAGTGCAATTTTGATACCTCTTTTATCTAATCTGACCGGCATTGGACTGCTCGGTTCCTGTATGGGGCCAGCCGTAGTTTTTCTCATTCCAATTACTCGCTTTTCAAGTTTGCTGTTCTGATATCTTTTTTAAGTAATCTGCACTACAACTCCGTATCTGACATTGAATTTTTGTATCCCTGATAGTAAACGCGTTGCACGTCTTTCCAAACGTTTTTACATTTACCTCATCAAGCCGACATTTATGAAACCAGCTGTGTCACAGCTGCATTTTGCAGCTACAATGAGTGATGGTATTCACTGTTTGGGCTGAAAGCCTGCTACAAGTTGA
Organism: Dicrocoelium dendriticum; assembly: GCA_944474145.2. Classification (NCBI taxonomy): domain Eukaryota; kingdom Metazoa; phylum Platyhelminthes; class Trematoda; order Plagiorchiida; family Dicrocoeliidae; genus Dicrocoelium; species Dicrocoelium dendriticum. The sequence goes on from OX104059.1 coordinate 15,702,903, forward strand.
AGAGTATTAGCTTTCATATATAAAAGGCTACATAACGAACCTATGCATATTCACAACTGTGATTTGCTATACGCATTGTGTGCTGGTGTTCGAAACAGCTAGAGGAATGTACTTAGCAGAAGGAATTCTATCAAAGCCCCCTCATAAAACCTAGACTCTATCTACACTATCTGCTTGAGCAAGGCAATAAACGTGTTGGAGCTATGTCCAAGGCAGACGCTGAAGATTGCGGGTGAATTCAATGAAATTAAGATAGTGGAAGAGTCCGGATGGTCCACTGTAAACTAAGGACAAGAAAGTCGAATTAAACATCATTTTATGAGCTCGTAATACCTCATTATACAGAGGATGTATCTGGGAAACCACAGAGGTTATATCAATTTACGTCAAGCAGCACGATGTTAGTATTAGACGGGATACCCTAAAATAGCATGCAAACGCTCAGCTGCTGTTCCTTTTTCACGGAGTGTGCGTGCTAGGATGTAGTTCATAAAAAGACATTTCAACTGACGTACGCCGGTGCCACTAAGCTAGGGAACCTGTAAACATTGGGTCATAGACAAACAGTTTTAGTGGATTTGGGTTGGCATGCCCAGCGTTGGAGCTTATTTTTTGTTCAACTAACGATGACAGTTTTGCACGGACTCTGGTTAATGTTTCAACTGTTAATAGACAAAGACGTACTCGAATATATAGAAGACGGAAAGACATACTGGAACATTCCGCTCAAGTGATGGTGACACAACGGATGCCACGCAGAAGTCGGTTTTATAATTCATCTTAATCAACTTGCTTACAAAAATGGTATGGTCTAAAAGAAACTAAAATCATCTCATTTGTGCTAAAAGAATCGTTTTTCCTAACAACGATATCTTATGTTACCGTGTATAAGAATAAGCTAAGGTAGGTACTGCGGTAATGTCAAAAGCTGTTTCCAAAATTTTCCAAACCAAATAAGCAAATAAGACCACCAGGTGGCCGTCAACGGTTGTATTTACTTGGGGATGTCTATGAGCGATAAAATAGCAGCACTTAAATTTTTGGCGGGGGTGGATAATTTACTTATTCCCAAGGTAACCGATGAGAGTTGAACACTATCATGATCTATAAACTAATGGCTGGCGGGTAGGGGCTTGACCTTTATGTTTACCATTGCCACAAAGTGTTCGGTACTGAAATAGATTTGTGGATGACGGTGATAAATAAAGGGGAACACGAGCAATGAAAATCAAATTGAATCCAATAATCGCAACTATAATTAGTGACATTCGGTTTTATTTGCAAGGAAAGTCATGATCTGTTTGTCACAGTTTTTCACTGACAGTGAACCAAACAGTTCGCCTACCACCCTTCACCGTCAAGTGGCAGCGAGGAAACCTGCATAATTTTCATGTATTTGGCTTGATAAGTCAGCTAAAACATGGATTATTCCTTCTAGCTGTCATTCTCTCGTCTTTGATTTTGAAATCCTCGTCCCGGTCATCCTATGATACTCCTAAAGCCCACGGTTTTACCTGTCCAACAAACACTGCGGAATGTGAACAGGAAATGTCTTGCTGTTCTTTATCGGAATTCTGGAAGCACGTAGCCCTTTCATACTAATCGCTCCTGCAAGGTAGTCCGCAGTAGCCCTTCTAGAATCTTTAGACACAGCAAACCATGCACTTACTGCAAATGCCTGCAGGTTCAAGCAAAAGGTTGCAAACTTAGTCCTAGAATGTCCATCACTCTTACCGATGAATCAGCGATAGATATAATAAAACGTAAGACTCTCGGATCGAATCGGAATTCAAGGTCTGAAATGCGTTACGGTGCTATTTTACAAAGGGTTATGACAACACATTATATACTGACCTCAACAATATCGAGCACAAAATGTTCAATAGCTCTGTACTCAAATTAAAACCGGAGATCAAAAGCGACTAAATGCCGGCAACAGTTAACTGAACCCCAGCCAGTTACACAACCGACTGAACAATTAAATCAGACGCGAATTAAAGCAAAAAAGACCGCTAGTCCACTTAGCTAAGGGGTAACATTGTCATCAGATGTGATTACGGGACAGTGAAACAAGGGAACTAAGGACGGGACTTTTAACATGTTTGGGGTGAAATCCGACAGACTGATTTATCCGTTACACTCATTATTATTGCTTCTTGTTTGCTCGATTGATCACAGTTTTTGCAGAATTTGCGGATCTAGGCTAAAGTGAATTATGGACTGAGACACAAAGTCCGCTGAAGGGTTTATGCTTGATGATTTCTTCATTTTATATGCGTTCAACTGCTGGGTGCTTACATGCACAGGGTTACACGTAACCGCGGAACTGGAGAAGAATCCTCGTCTTCTCGACATCAATAAAATCTAGGTTAAGTTTGAGAAGTTTGTGATTCGCAATGCCTTTGATCGCGCGACGTATTTTGACATCATAGGAATGGTATACAATTAGCGGCGGCAATATAATTGTGGTCGTTGATGAATACGAGGAATAAGCGCCTTTCCAGCACTGGATTCTTTTCAGTAATGCATTTTAACTTAATCTTATTTGAAAGCGGTCATCGAATGTGCACATACATTCTCCACCTGCGAAGAAACATACCTAGTCACTCATGGACGGCATGCAACACTACACGGCACTGCAGCTTGTGAATCTGGTTGCCGAGTAAAAAACAAAGCAAGCCTATGGAAATTTTGGATAGATGACAACGACATCTGTCAAGTCATCGGCCGCTTCAGTTCGACTGCTGTGCCAAGGTGTTGCATTTTGCATGATTTTTAAGAAACGGTGGACGAAAACCGCTTTCATCACATTCCCTAGCACAGTGGGAAGAGTCACTGGGCGATAGCAGTGTTAACACGGTTGCCCCCTATTAAACGGTGATACTAAGCTATGCTTCCACATAAATTTTGTTTTATACTCATCTAGACAGCTTTGGAGCATTCGTGTTTTCAGCTACGATGGCCTCGTAGCTGAAGCGTTCGTTGTTTTGGTGGAATGCTGTCGGCTCCCAGAAGTCTGTGAGCACGCATTGAAAGCAGTTACCGCAAACTGCTTGCTCGACTGATTTGTACATGCGTGTATCTAAGGTTTATGTGGCTTCATTTTGCGTATTATAGTAAGTAGACAAAATAAATTAGCATTAGGTGCCTCAGTTTCCCCCAAAATATTTGCTTGGCAGTAACTCTTGTTAGTTCAACAAATCGCTTGGCAGCAACCCTCCTCTTTTGTGCAAGCTTCACGGCATCTCGTTCAAGTGTGCCATTTAGGAGACTGGGATTGACGTGCAGCGGAATCATTGAGAAACGATTTCGTACTCTGCTGCCAGGTGGTAGACAGGGGATTTCTAACAATAGTGTATATGCATTCCGCGACATAAATATGGGCGTGCATGCTGTTCTACTAAGCTATGCGGCAACTATCAACATTACTTGGGTCTAGATTTAGATCTGCATCTTCAGATTCATTTTCTGTGTGCGGCAGATTACTCTACATATATATTTTAAACGGAGTAGAACTAACCTTTTACTGAGCCATCATCAGAGTCCAAAGTTATCATGTTGTCTTGTATGCGGTTGTGAATTCTTTGCACTGGCAGCCAAAAATTAGGGCATTAGACTGAACGCTCGTTTTTATCTCATCATTTGGTAATAGCGAAACATAAAGAGATGGTATGTATGTGAGAATCGAAGCGAGTACACTGAGGACAGCTCCTTTTTGAACAATTTGCTATTGCGTCTTACTAAATTTGCTTACTAGTTTAGTTGAGAATTCAACATTATATATATATATATATATATATATATATATAAGGCTAGGGAGGAAGAGCCTATCGTGCGCTGAGGCAGGGGGTGGCTAGATCTTGACAGATGATCTACCCACTGCTGCTACTGTTGCGCCATTGGCTCATGTCCTGGATGTCTACTCGTAGCGACCGCTGAGTGGGAGTTGAGTTATGCCCTTCTCCCTGCTAACATCCAGGACACCAATCCGCATGAGTCAGTGAACTGAACATATGATAGACCCGCTGCCTTTAGGGTGTACATTTATTCGAAGGCTTTAGCTGAGGAACACAGTCGTTCTCCTGTCAGGTGTGGGCGTTCTGCCAGTATACTAGTCCATCCTCTTCGGAGGTTAGAAAGTGGTTAATGGCCCTCTTCCCGTAAAACCTAACCACGGGAGACAACAGGTCTACGGGTTATAACAGCTCGATTGGCGTAGAGTACGAGCGCCACGCATTATCTCTGACGGTGGGCGGGCTCCTTCAGGTTTACAATGGTTCGCTACTGCCCGTCTCAAGCCAGGCAGCCCCTGGTCAAATTGGTGCAAACCCGCCAATACCAACCTGTGTCTGACAGTGGTCGCAGGTCTATCCTACTACGGTCGTAAAACATATATGAATCCTTCCAGTACCTCAATGGCTGCGTGTGGCGACCATCAAGCAGATCCCACTCTGTCTCTGCAATCACATTCCCGAGCTGGATCTGCTTCCCACTGCATTGTGGGTCAGGCTATTGAACCAAAGTCTCCGAGCGCAGTCCCTCAAGCAAACCTCCAAATCACCCGCTGCCTTGTGGGTAAAGCTATTGACCCAAAGGATCCAGATGAAGTCCCTCAAGCAAAACTCCGAAGCTCAACCGCCACCTAGCTTACGACTGCCCAACAATAAAATGCCTGTGCGCAAAGTACTCAGCATCTGGTGCTCGAATGTGCGCACAATACTGGACCGGAACTCGAGGAAGCGACCCGAACGACGCATTGCACTGGTCGCGATGGAACTGGCGCGTTACTACATCGATATTGCAGCGCACACTGAAATCCAGCTCGCTGAGCAAGGTAAGTTGCATGAAGCAGATGTTGGTTATACATTCTTCTGGGTGGGCACCGCCGCCTCAGCACCACGTGACCATGGGGTCGGATTTGCATTATTCGATCGTCACCATATCCGGCTCGTGGTAAACCAACGGTCAGCAGCGAGCGACTGTTGATTGTTCGCCTACGCCTCGGAAGAGGTAAGTTTTCCACTTTTATAAGCACGTACGGTCCGACCGTGTGTTATCCTGATGACACACATGAACAATTCTACACTCAGCTATCCTCCGCGATACGGTCTGTGCCGAGGAGCGACCGACTATTTCTGCTGGGTGATTTCAACGCGCGTGTTGGGCATGATGCGTCGGTGTGGACAGATGTTATCGGTTCATGGTATTGGTTCAGCGAACTTCCACTGTGTGGCACTCACGGCCTGACGATCACGAACACTCGGTTTGTACTGAGTACGAGTGATATAGCAACCTAAACGTACCCACGGAGTGGTCACGCTATGTATTGCACTCCTGCCGCGAATCGGCGTAAAGTTAACATTCTCTTCCTCGGTACCAGGGTGAAACGTACTGAGTTGGAGAAGGCGGTGGCTGCAAGCCTGTGTGCTGTAGACTGCATAGTCACAGTGGGAGAATTCTGGCACCACATTCGCGACAAATTGACATCTGATGCCGACGAGATCATCGGGCGCGCAAACTGTAAGCGGCCTGATTGGTTTGATGAGAATAATGCGACGATTGGCGCATTGGTGTCGCAGAAGATTGCAGCAATTGTTGCACATATGGCAGATCCCAGTGACTTGGGGAAGAAGAGTCAGTTTCGCAAACTTCGACGACTGCCGCCATCCATATATGGTTGGGGGCATCATGTTTTGGATTTTCCTGTCACCGTGACAAGCCGCAGGACGCCTGGGCTTACAGAGAGACCATGGGTGGCTTGAGCTGCGCCAACCACAGCTCCAACCACACAATTCATATCCAGTGAAATCCCAAAGGAATAAGACCAGGAGGCATGTAGATGGGGGCCACGTTTCATTAACGGAGCCCGCCCACACTCCTTAAAAGGCAACCACAAGCAAGCTGTACTAGGGAATCAAGCGCACACAAGGCTGTGCTTGGACCGTAGTCCACTCCACACTGACTGCATGGAACCCCTCTTCGAGCCCAGCACGCCGCAAGGACCGTGCACCCCGTCCCCTCCAGCAAGAACCAACCGACTTCTTGAGTCAGTATGCACGATGTAGTGGGTAATAGACAGGTAGATAGATTGTCAACATGCACATCAAGCGCAGCCACAACGCGAATGTGAGGCAACAGCCAATCACACTATAAGAAATGTTGAATAAAATAAATCGAATACGCCGTACGATTTGCCGCCAAGTAGCATAGCAAATAAACGGATTATTAAAATAATCGTGCTAGATGCAGGAAGGCAGAAAATGAGATCGACACATATGTAAGAAGAAAAATATAAGCGCAGTTAAACACCTTTAGTTTAAAGGAAAATTGTAAGTAAATGGATTACACAGTTACACATTAAATGAGGTAACAAAAAACACTAAGGTAGTAAACCAACCATCTGAAATAAAGAAACTCAACACTCAACGACTCGGTTAGTAAACCGAATGCAGCGGACCTGCCAACGCTGTGCCTGTTCCGCTTACCTTCTCAGCAAGATCCTTCTTCGTTTCCATCTTGATCACCTGTGGCATCGCTCGTGGCTCAATAGACTTGTCTGACTCAGGCACTCCCGGTTACATGTGCTACAGCACTATGCGCTCGAATTCGATGGAGTACAAGGCATCGCCACCTATCACTTCCGCACTTGCCAATTCATCTCTGCATGCCCGATGGCTTTCTTTTCCACCTCTGAAATGCCGTTCGTGAGCAGATTGCGTCACTCACGCAGATCGACCGATTTCGATTCCTATGACCTGCAGCCAAGATTAGAACATGATAGGCTCACTTTTTCCATGTCCTGGTAAAGAAGATTCAGTTTCCCCCCATGCCGCTTCCCCAAACTCATTTGACTGTATAACGGCTGCTTCGATATCCGCGTCGAATCCATAAGCCACACGCGACACAGACCCCTAAGTTGTCTCTGCAAAAGTATGCAGTCCACTGCATACTTTCCACTTCGGCGAAACTCTTCCTGGTCGGCAACTCGATGCGCAAAATCCGTCGCAGATACTGTTGATAAAACCGCTTGAGATATCGCATATCTGGCCTGTGCATCGTCCAGAGTTCGTTGCCGTATAGAAGAACGGACAGCACCATAATTTGTACACCATCTGCTTCGTGTCAACAGTAATCGGATGGTTGCTCCAGAATCGGTAAACTAGCATCCCGAATGCCGCCGCTGCTTTCGAGACGCCGATACGAAGCATACTGCGTAGGTTTTAATAGTGGTTGACTTTCATTTTAATACACCCATTATTACAATCATATTTTGATGCATATATTTAATTCCGATCACAGCGTTGTTACTGACTCTGCGGTTGTGCTCACGTTAACATTTATTGATAAACGTGGCGGCTTTCTTCTTCCCTGCCAATCGCTAGCATTTAACCGAAGAGCAGCATATATTTTGCCCGTTAGGATGTATAATTGCCAACTTACTCTATGCAATGAATTAATACAGTTCATCTGTGGGCTCTACTTAATTTTAAGTCTTTGAGTTCAGTTACATATATACCGAATAAATGCAACAACAAATCCAAGCATCCAATGCTCATAACTTTATTGAACACTTCTTTTAGTTTCAGCTATAAATGGCCGCAATTTAAATATGTGCATGCATTGCACAAGATCCGTCTTATATTTGCTCTATTTGTAGATAGGTTGAGAAATTGGAGGAGATGAGAACACTGCGTCCAGTGATAAGGGGATCATTTTCTCCTCACCAGGTGCTATGTGCGTCAGTCCAGTATGTCCTTATCAAATAATTCCATCTGCACACCATCATGTTCCCGCCGTTGTTAATGCAAGCGTGTGTTGGATGTCATGCACCCGTGTTGACGACACGAATACCACGAAAGGTGTAACATTATATTAGGTTGTACGCTACATCTTTCAGATATTGGTGTTCCAGAGCCTGTTCGTACATCCCCAGCGAACAAGTCCGCTGCATAGGGGAACTTGTGTTGCACCAACTGCACATGCGTGTGCCTCGTCACTGTTGACTGTGAACCCAATGGGAAGCTTGATAGTGTTTCGACCCTGCTTTTACCCTGCAGATTGCGCGGAAATTAGAATCAATCGGAAAGCAAGGTCAGGTTCATTATGTAGTTTGTTACTCGGCCTTCATAGTCGGTTGGAGCTCGCAAAGCATCACAATCGCAGCTATCAGACGGCGCACTGAATAATGTCAGCTTATACGTCCTCTGAGGAAAAATAATGTATACATGTCTGCACATTTTAGCTGAACAAGGACGCAGTGCTATCAGTTGCATCTAGTGAATCAAGATTGCAATTGATTTGTATCTTGCGATTTTGGCTACGGTTACTATGTACACTATAAGTGAGACTTACTGTATCCCACACGTTCAGACGAGAAAGAGGGCCAGTGGTTAGCTGTTGGATGAGAAATTACAGACATAGTAAGCTTCCGATCAAGGTCATCTAAAGTTTGATGGATGCGAAATAAATTTCCAGGTGGCTGCGATATTAAAGTATTCTGTCTACCGAAATTGCGAATTTTCCACGAATGGAATAGGAAATTCACTGCGATAATCAAGAATAACCTTCAACAACAAACCTCAGCGCCAAACAGATGCTAACACATTATCTACAAGTTTGCATTAAGTCCATATAGCATTTAACTGCTAATTTCTCGCTTTAAAAAATTTGTCCCTAAAGGCTGATAATTTTCTCATATATGATGACCAAAGCCGGCAGTCAGTCCATTTATATTAGATGGCCGTCTGCTCCCAGTTTTAACGAAAAGTTAGATTTTTGAAGTTTTGAATCTGCACTAATTACAATATACTGTAGATATATATCTGGGAGTCCCAGGAAACAGCCGATGGAAAAATTCAGTCTTTGGACGCAAGCAATTATGAAAGTACGCATTTTAAGTGTGAAATTACTGGACTAGCTTTTGAATAGGTATTCTAGGTTTCCATGCAATTTTATTTAAAGTATTAGCTGAGCAATACTTAAGTGCAACAAGGACATGTTTAGGTGAAAACACCAGGAGCTATTTGCGAATCTGTAAATTACTTCTTCCATACTCCAAATGTTCTTCGCCAAGAGACACAAAGAAATGCAACAGTGTAGGACGAAACTGATGCGATCGAATTACAAAACATTCTATTATTCTACTGTCAAGGTAAATACAAATACCGTAGTAACATCACAAATGGACAATCAAGCTCCCCTGTCATCTTTTGTCTTGGCGATATTACTAGTTCCAAGCAATCGGTTTGGTTTGTTAATGGCCTGGACCTATCCATCACTCTCCCGGACGCAATCTCTTTCACTGTCAATCGTGCAACCGCGCTGGAGAGGAGGGCGCAGCTGTTAATACGACGTAAGGCACTTGATGTCGACACTAAGTCTGCCATCCGACTTAGCTTTGTGAGGAAATGCATTTCTACACGAAAGAAAATCATCAGGGACCGCCTCCCTACTGCAGCAGCGATTCCAATTCACGTTACAAATGGAAACGATTTTGAATGTGACTCAATGAAGTTTAATGTATCCTTGCTATCTCTCAGCTTAAAATATGTGAGTTGTGTACAATTATTTCCATTTTGCTTACTGTGTTAATTTGACACCAGGGATGAAAAAATGACTGGTAAACGGGTAGAATATTTGAGTTACTCCGTCACAGGTAGGCAAATACCTCAATATTTGTGCGAGAGAAGTTGCCTGACCAACGAAAGTAACACCACTACAATTTGTGCGTCTTTTCCGTTGCTACTGATCAAACAGTTACAAGCGGGTACTAAATCTTCAGCATCACTTAAGGATCAAATGATACCAAATAGAACAATAACTACCCCGTCTACTTGCTCCACAGTTAGCCTTAAGCCCGAATATTCTCGTTTGAATTTTAAAAATTAAAAGAATTGCACGAAGTCACATGACTGACCGGAAGCCACATCAAACACTCTTTCTCTGCTGTTACAAAGTTATAATCCACCGCCGTGTTTTATCCCGCTCCGCCTCATCCTGACCAGCTAACCGATCCCTTGCCAACCAAAGGTTTCTGCTCTTTGTTCCACCCATATCATGACATTGCGACGGTCCATGTCAGGATCAAGGTAGATCATCATCATGAAAGCATTCTTGAATTTGCGTTAGTCGTCTGAGTTGGGGTGCATGATGCAACCTTTGGCGATAACAAATATCAGTTATCCGGATAAACTGGCGACTGCTGCATTGGCGCCTTTGCTTCCGTTTTTTAATTCGTTGTTCCTATTCACGAGGGACACGATGTTTGAATACTCTGAGTCGCCTGGGCAAGATCAGCGTTGTAATTTGATCTACCAGTGTTTTCGGGCAGACAACACCCAATACCCGTCTACCCCACCAGCTACAGTCCCAGTGACGAGTTGTCACATACAACGGGAATGGGTGTGCCAATCGATTGAAAAAATGAATGGGCAAAATATCTCCTGCGACTGATCTGGCAACCTTTTGTTGGTTGACAGTGAGTTACTGTGCTCCAAACCGCAAGGTGGCTAAGGTAAGCAGAACAATCAGCAAAACTAACTGCATGCGATTTGCCTGCATCTTCTAGGCAACTTTAACTGTGACTATTTTGTTTTTGGTCGGAAAATTCGCTGTGCACTGTCGTCTTCGAAATGTATTTTCGAACGAGCAATCTGTTTAAAAAACTTGAGTCCAAGACAGCAAGGAGCAAATCGATTTGCACTGATTCTGTATTCTAGCCCGAATGAAGGGGCAACAACTGAAATCTGGCAGATTTTAATTATGGTTGGCTAGTGAAATGGGTTAATCTTTATACGGTGAACTAAAGCCAGGTTGAAATTTACCTAAATTGCAACCTTAGTAGATTAATTCACATGTTTTGAAATCATTTCATTAGATGATGTTGCACCTGCCGGAACGTACATCCATGTAGCAGAAAGGGAGGAATTAAGCGATGTCATAACGCGAATCACATTGGTCCCCAAGCTCGGAGTTTGTCACTTTTCATCATTAGTTGAGTTTCAAGTCTAAAGAAAAATAACGCTGAAGCTGAAATCCTGGACATGGAATTTATATTCACACCAACACTCCTACACTGCCGTTCGTCAGGTAACCGTTTTTGCAATTTAGCAAGTTATTGTCGCGTGTCAGCTCATTCATCCTGCATGTTCGTTATAACGCCTGCCCCCAAAATGCATTATATTCAATTTAAAGTAACCACTGACTGGTTTGTGCGTATGGAAATTTTATTCTCACTGTAATTGTATAGTCAAGGATGGAGTAGAAAATGCGTTAGGTGCGTGGGAGATGCCAGGTATAAATTCCGTTTACTTACTTGATTACAATTACTGTTAGCTTAAATGTAGACGGCGTTCCAAATTGTTTTTATTTGTCGCTGTGTGTCAAGAATTAGTCACTACAGAATGAACTTGTTATGTGCTTCAAGCTTTGGATAATTTGTTTCTGACCAGTGTTCTTGTAGTTATGATAATACAGCGCAGGCTATGGGCTTAGTATTAATTTGAGTGGATTACTCTACGATTTTCACTTAAACTGACGCCGGGCAAACATACGAATTAGTCTACATAGATAGTTAGCGGAAGGGAACTAGTTGAAGCTAACACGTGGGTTTATATAAAAGCGCAAATTGTGTAATCTTATCTGGCAACGTTAGTTGACTGGTGTCTAAGTAGAGCACGATGGTCATACCCGTCCAATCATCGCAATTGTTTAGTCGTTGTTCGGTGGGCCGACATATGCTGAAAAAGATGAGTCCCACATATATCTACTCTGTTTTCGCTCATTTAGTAGGCCAAGTAGACAAAAGATTAACATCACACCATGTTGGGGTCCATACCAAATGAAAGGTCAGTTCCAATGTTCAACAGGATTAGCAAATAAGGCGAGCTGTACCGGCGCTTAACCCTAGTTACTGAGGGTAAATTTTTGTTCAAAACAAATTCTGAAGCGATAATTTTGTAACTAGCTCTGAATTTACATTCTAAAATATTCTTCCGTGCATAACTATTTATATCTGTGTTTGTCGTGTGGAAAACTTCCTATCATGGCGATAAGAACTAGGAATCTGACCGCATCAAGATCGAAGTTTACGCTACTCACACGCAGGTGATTTGAAAATCGGTTTGTGTGCAGCATGAGAATACAGGTGTGTGGAAATCTGCACTAGCAGTAATATCGAGTATTTACAGTTTGAAGGGGATCTATCGAAGACATGCAACAAGCATTTCTTGGTGCTTTTAAATGACCATTTAAAACTCTCTATGCTGATACTAGACTTCGGTAAAAAATATTTTGGATATTTATCTTCAACCTCATTATATGAAAATTTAGGCCGTTTCCTTAAGAAGCGGAAAGAACCCAAAGGATAAACTCGTCATTGATGTTATGGAAAGCCCATTCTTTTCGGTACTAAAGTGTATAAATGACAGATAGGAATTAGGACTGTTTTCCTACGATTAAGTATGCGATACGGCCAAATCGCGCGCATTGGGAATAGCAAGTAATATAAGAACCAGTAATCAAAACAGCCTGAGAACCGGTAGAAATCGTGCGTAAGAAATATCCACAGTTCAAAACAGGTACCGTGTGCGTCCACCTACGCATAGTCAATCAGTGACGATAACATAAAGAAATGTTTTCACACAAAGCCACGCTCAGTTTGCTTTTTGGTTCCTTTGACTAGTTTGGACTACAATCATGCTTTGAAAACATTCAGAGATCTTTCACGAAAATCTTTATTAGTCGGTCCAACAATCTAAACTATGAAGACCACTGTCTCCACTTTTAGCTGGAATCATTGTAGTTGCTGCGCATGGGAAATAATCTAGTTCTTTTTTTATAACAGTTACATTGCCGGGTGCATACGAGCGGAATAGATCTTACCCTGCAAAATTCCTGTACCTATCCCACATGAAATAAGAGTTACTGACTACCTATAAAATGGGAAACTTAAAGATCCACTTCAAATTCTTCCTAATAAGGTATACTTCCAAATAGAACAATCTATCATTGACAGTACCGGAAAGAGAGAACCAAACCAAATTTAAAATGAAATTGTGAGCTTTCCTCCGAACATAATGAAAACATTCGGTCTTCAAGTGTCTACAGATGTCTTAATTTTATCAGGTCTAAACCATGTAGGACTCATAATGCAGGTTCACCTCACTTAAGCATACCTTAACTTTCATGATTTCAGAAGGTTTTGTATACAAATCGGTTTTGGTAGAGTTTTATTGTGGCGACGTTTCGCCCTTGACACAAGAGCTTCTTCAGGCCAGGATTCCACATTTGAGACATCTCAGCTCTTGTTTCAAGGGCGAAACGTTGCCACAATAAAACTCTACCAAAACCGATTTGTATACAAAACCTTCTGAAATCATGAAATCACAGTCGGTTGCAAACATATTCCAATATATACCTTAACTTTGTGCTCAAAAATGCCACTTTCAGGGGAAAAAACAAAAAAGCGTTTCTCTTGCTTTATCACTCGTTCGTATATTGTAAATCTTCCACTGGGCTATGGCATCCAGAGAATTGGCATCACGTTGTGAGTTTAGCAAGACGAAGCCAACACATTATTATTTATTCTACCTGTTTATCCAATCATCTGCAATATTTTATCACACCTAATCATGTGGCATCTCAGTGTCTCCAGACATGTTATTTGTCTACTTATTTCGTTGATATTGCTAACCCCAATTTCTTTAGTACATTTTCTTCTCCTGTTGTGTTGGCCATGAGTGGGTTGATCTCATGTGGCAATGGCTTGAATCTTCTAATCATTATCTATGCCCACGCCAAATTACCCCCTGGTGAATATAAAATGTTGCAGAAATTAAAACACCATCAAATCTGAACTGCTAAACACACACCTAAGGGCACATGACGCCAACTCATGATCCCGGTCAACATGCACGCCAAACATGGCAACTATGAATGAAGAAAGAGCTTGATTAGCTAACTCACCAAAGAGCACTTGCCCAAATGATGAATACACGTGGTAGTGGCCAGCGTGCATTTAAACTACACGCACATATGACTAAATGGAACTTGGAGTTGCCGGTGAAAAATCTCGAGGGAGTGCCGCGTATGGAAGCAGGTCCCGGTAGACGGTTCCACGGATGACCGTTACACTTCACATATTCTTTCTTACCCTACTTCATTTTGCATTGTAGCTGTTGTGCTCTTGGTTCCTAGTTACTTCGTTTCTACCTTCCTACCGTCTTACCGATAGCCCTCAATAGCATATTTCTTAGACCATATTCTCGATTTAGGTTGCGGTGTCTTTCCTCTTTATCTCTAGACCGAAACTCTGTTAACTAATTCATACATTCCTAATCACTCTGTTTTTGACATCGTCTACAAACTGAATAAGTAATGATTTTGCAGTAAATCAGTGTATATTTCTCTGTTTAATTCTCTGCTTAATTCTCCCTTTTCAGCATTACTTTGCCTATCATGGTCACACAAGTCCTAAATATCCAATTACAAGTGATGGCTGAAAGGAACGCAACTGTGCTCACATAGCATCGCAACTAGCTAGCAGGCCGAAACACAACTTGATTAGTTTAACACCATAATTGGACCATGGAATATCTAGATCCCACCACTTATCTACCTACGACGTGAATACTGGCTATCTTTTTCTGCTAGAGCGAATTGACTGTGATGTTCTGAATACTGAATACTGTATTATAGAGCAAGTAGAAATGGATTCTGTACAACTCTTTCGAAATATTGTGAAAAACATTATAATAGTTGTCAACCGTGAATATCCTTGTCGTTCTCATGTAATATTTAAAATATTCGACTTACGATATTTCAGGATTCACAAATGTGATATGTCATCGTAAGTATGCAGTCGTTCTCTGAATCGAATAGAGGCAAAATGCAAATCTAACAACGTTTTGAACTGCTGCACAGATGTTACCTCCATCACATGTTCAGGCAAACTGTTCCAAATGTTTACCACTCTCCGTTCGAAGCACAGTGGGTGGGGAACACGTTTCATATCCGGCACAACAAGTTTGTATCTGTGTCCGCGTGTGCTGCATGGCCCTCGTAAGTGCAGCATTGGCCTTAACATGGGGAACTCACCGAGATGTAGAATTCGGTAGGTCATAATGAGGTCGACTCGTACCCGACGGTAGGACAAGGTGTAGAGTCCTAGTTTCTCGCACCGGTGTAGTCACATTAATACAACTTTTTTCTTATTTCTGCAGCTTCTTTAATTGCTATCGCCAAGAAGCTCCAACTGTTTTACTCAAGTCTATTAAGAAAATTTTTGTATAACAACTGATTTTGTTCGGTAACTCCATCAGCTTCATCCTTTTCACAATGCTTTTCTCCCTTCAAACAGCCGGCATCATGACACCACCAAGTTCTAACGAAAATAATCAAATGAGAATGCGCACGAACTGGTAGCTTGCGGCGATACAATTCACAAATGCAACTGTTCGCAAAAACATCCCTATCTGAACTTGTTAAAACTAAACCATTGACCGCCTCACATGCCTGAGTATGTTATACATGTAAATGTAGTCCGTCCATTTGTGGGCTCGAATTCTCGGTGTCACGAGAAATATACCTTATTATTATCTATTCTTCATCTTCTATTCTAATAGTGGAACATGCACTTACACCGCTACGCATAATTTTACATTCTCGTTTTACGTTGAGAAGTCTTTCGTATACTCGCAACTGAGGATGCCCTAGAACATACAATAGCCTAGTGGTAACAAAAACACCTTAAGCTGAGCGCTAATACTGCTCGATCTGGAAGTGATAGAATCAGTCGACGACTGTAGATCCATGCACAACATTGCATGATAGTGAGTGGTTGTCATAGAGGATAATCGCACCCTCAGGCTGCACCCAAATGACAGCCGCGTTGGGCGCTCCAAGTTGGTCAGAACTGATCTTGGTTTCCAGCTGGGACGAACTCGCTGTCACTATCGATGTTTGTGGTCGTTGGACTTAAGGGCAAGACATCAATAAATGTTTGCCATCGAGTTATTCGTAAAGAGGAAATTTTAGTTCTGTGATGCCACCAGCGGAGTATTTTATTGCAAATCAAAGTTTTTTATTTCAGTTCTATAGATCGTCAGAACATTTGATATTCAATGCACTAGTTAACATTGAAAACGCACATTACGCTTGCTAACTAACTGTGATCCTCCGTTGCACCATTGCTTTTCCCTCCAATCAAGCTTTTAAAACTTATCAATACTTAGGTGGTACATAGGTAAAACAAAACGTAAACAAACTAGGCCAGCCGTGTGAAGTCAGCTATTCGTCAAATTCTCCGTAGACAATTCTCCAGTTTTCCCTCACTTCACTTAAAACACCAGTCCGCACAAACGCTGGACATCCTCCTTTTTCCATTTAAACAGAAGAACGAAATATTTGCTCAGACGACCACAGATTGGCAATATAAATGACCCATTGATTTTGAGTATTTTCTTTCGCCCGTACGCTTGTTTTCTCTCACACTTAAATGAGGTCATTCCACCTTTTGCATATGACGCCCGGATCGCTCATAAAATATTAAAGATGGTGACATGCAAAGTGCGTTATTTGATCAGCCATTCTCTTTTATTGGTCCAATGTTTATTTGGATGCACGAATGTTTTCGATCGCAGTAAGAAACTCTAAGTTTCAGCAAGTTTCGTAACACTGCGACAAGGAAAACGTAACCTGGACGGGCCATACAGCTGCTGACTGAAGTTCCTTGCTATTCGTATTCGTGCTCCACGAGCTTTTGAATGGGGTTAACAATTTACAACTTCAGGAAGACATTCCATTCCAATTTTGTAAAGTTAAATATGACTGAAGTGAATGAACCGCATTGGACCCCAGACCCCATTTGGTGCTGAATGTGCTTTGTGGTACACCAACCCGTACAGCATACAGTCGTGCTGGCACAGCATCATGACATTCCTTCATCAATTGTGGAGCGTAGGACGTCCGGTATTGCGGCGCTTGGGAACAGCTGCAGCACAGTTCAAATGTCGTTGCCTAAACTTCAGCTCGGCTTTGAAACAGACCAGGCAATTCATACGCATAGTTAAAAATGTAGCACCAGCTATCACAATAAATGGAACCATCAAACAGGCCGGCAACTCGTCTTTCCCAATCCCGGTGAGTCCAATTTGCAGAGGATAGTGTTTCCAGGTGGTATCTCTTTGCCATATGATATTTTATCCAGTTTTATCCAGCGATTTCAAAAGTCCGACAACATACCTATCCGTCCTCGCCGCAAGCAGGACCATGACGAAATTGGCATACATGTCTGCAGCTGCTCCAAAGATTGTGAGAGCGGACATGAATAACCATGCACCTTCCGAAGACCGCACAAAACATCGCCAATAAAAGTGGACCACCACTTTTTCAAAATCATGAACACTAGAAAGTCGCGGAAATCATTGATCATATTACACGTTAACCTGCCTGAGTCAAATGCGAGCTGTATCAAAGACAAGTTACTGGATGTCTAGAAACCCTGAAACACATATGCCAAGCAATGGGAATCCACGCTAAACAGACTAGTTTGTTTCGCATCGTCCGCCAACCAAACACAGTTCACTATGGGGAGGTATGGCTACTTCAGGTGACATTTCAGCCTGGTGAAGAAGCGGAAACCACCTTCTCGTAAGCCCTGCTACTTCCTGCTTTGCCATACAGTGTTTGCACAGTCCCTGCTATCTCTTGGTGGGAACGTCGGAAAAGGTAGCAAAACCCAGAAACATATATCAAGAAAAATGACCTAAACAAACCTATGTCAATGGTGCAATTAAATCCAGACTTATAACTAGTAGCAGGCACAAGCTCATGAATTAAAATATTGGCCCTACGTCTGAGAATCACTATCCCTGTACGAGGTGATTGTCAACTCAAAAGCAAACTTAGCTGTATCATCCAAATACAAAAGAAGTGGTCCAAAGATGCGTAAAATTATGCGATGCTCCAAACAAACGTTGGAAAGGGTGTTAGAATGATGACAGAAGTTACGCGACAGGCTGACATCAGAGATGGGTCAGAAGACAGTTGTATGCAGGTCGCTAGCATCTAAGGAAATACAAAATCAGCTACATTTTGTAGCAACTCCAGCCGGCTGCACTTCTGAGAATGAACGCATTACAACGCCTCAGCCGTGTGAAGAAAGAACATTCAACACGCCACAAGTCATTGCTGAAGGATTAGGTAGTAATTGATCTGTGCAACAGCCCAGAACGGCTCCGGGATTTGATCAGAGATTTAACTAAAATGCGGTTGAGCTGGCGCCGCAAGGTTCGGCGTTTATGTATTCACATACGCTTCTGGCATCCAAAGCACTCAAATATTTGTATATACATGCGAATGACTTTCTCGTCGAATTAGCAGAGTTTTGATCTTGTCAACCCATAACATTTTTAGACCTTGTCACGGTACTTGAGACGTGGGTGAACGATGTGATCTAAGGCGCCAAGATATCATTGCCCGGTATATCACCCCGTTGTTCTGAGCTACCAATCGACCGCGTTAACGATCGACGTTATTGTGCCTGTGACTAGTTATCGTGCCGTCCACATGTCGTGCGGCTACTGTAGACCCAATATAAACCACTTTAGAAATGGATCAAGTTCTAGTCGGCCATGGAAAATATTCTGATATAATTTCTTGGCCATATGCTTATGGTAGGGGACTTCAAGCTGTATGAACTAACAACCCATGCCACTATGTTTAAATTCTTCAACGCAGACCTGCAGGTGGCAATCGTTATTTCATCATTGTACAACCATGTCACTTCTCCAGCGCGTTTTAAGAAAGGAAAAAACCCAGCTAAATTGGACTCATTTTTATCAACGAGGAACTCACGGTAGACGTTTCAAAGACCGGGAATCATTCAGGAAGCAGCGCTCATGCGACAACAGTGTGTTGCATGAAGCATCTAAATGAAAATACATAGGAAACTCAGTTCGTAACCAACTATGCTGACCTTTCCGACTGCACCGGTTTTAAAATCTCGCCTTTCCTAGCCGGATACCCACCTGAGTTGGCCTACTGGTATTCGCCAACAGGTTAAACAGATTGTTGACAAGCACTTCAAAACCCAAAATCTATCGATCCAAAAGATCATGTCGTCCTTAGGGAACATGATTCAGTAATGCCCGGCTTTGAGGGACTCGACAATGCTCGCCAACATGACCTCTCCGACGAAGACAACTGGGATGTCTATTAAACACAAAGGAACCGATGAGTCAAACTCCTCAGGTAGGATGGACTAAAGCACAAATAATATTTGGTGATTAGTCAAACCCCAGGCTGCCATGACGAAATGTAGACATACTCTGCAGGTTTAAGCGCGGAGTTCCTTTTCGGACTACAGCCTACGTACTAGCGCAAACGGCACAGGAGGCGTCAACAGTTTTGCACAACTATTTGACTTTACCATTTAAAGTGTACTATCAACTTGAATTCTGCCTACATTGGCGCCATTTGACCTAACCAAATATCTATTACAACCACAGCTGTACTAAAACAGCTGAAGTTGTTGCGAAAGTACAGCGCTACTCATGCAGGGGCATTCGTTTGGTGATAAATGTTGCTAATTGAGTTTGGCTGAACCCCTAGCAACCTTCATTTAACGCTACCTTAAAGAAAGCAGGGAATCATCACTGCAATCCACAAAAGTGGCAGCCCTGAAGAACCAGTTAATTCTCGCCCGATTACATTCGATGATCTCTACTATAAGTGTCCATTGCGACTAAAAGTTTGGTAGATTATTCGCAGAGTAATAAAATTCTCGCCCCTGATTTCACCAAAATCGGTCATCTACGACTAATCCGCAGAAAGCTCGTGCATGTTGGACTTAATACGTGCAAGATCCTGTGGGTTGGTTGCTAGGTACCTGAATTTCTTGAATTTGCGAGACTGCTTCACCTCCACCTACTTCACAAGCTTTAGAGCCATGAAATCAGGCTAGATAAGCTAATTTCTCGATCATCTGAATTTGTAGGTTTGCACTAATCAATCCAACCCAAACGAATTAAAGTGTGGCGTAAAGCAGGACTTCGTATTAAGACCATTTCTGTCCTAGCTTTCCAGAGCGAACGGGAGCAGTTATTTTGGATCGATGGTGAAGAAATGGTAAAATCCTTCCTTCGGAACTTCGGTAAAAGGCCGCATAAGCTTCGCAAAGTTCAAATATCAAATATATGAAGCAGCAAATATGCTGACGATAATACAGGAGCTTAACAAGACTGCTCCTTCACTTGACTAAAAGGTAAGTATAAACAAAGAGTGGGACGCACGTTGGCCGGTTCAAGTTTCGGACCAGGTATCATTATCCCATCCAAAATACGAATAACCCTTGACCTCCCATCGGTCGGCATTCTACCACATTTGACTTTGTGAGCTCTCTGTAGGCTTTTATAAACCGGGAACACGTGACTGCTTCTAAACGAATGCTCAGGATCTTCTCAATAAACCGGCTTAATTGTAGGATCGCCAAGATTGCGGGTCAAATTATATCATCAATAATACTGAGGCATGATTGCACACTGCAAGGACGGGCACTGGATTTTCGCTACCGAACATTTCTGTCATCCGCAAAGATAGACTGACAAAGTGGGGAGGGGTAATTCTGTATTACCGAAGTGACTTACAGTGCGACGCCGTGGAGGTTTCAGGCTCGCAGTTCCTCGAAACCTTTTGGCGTCGCCTGCAGTTAAATGGCGGGGACAATTGCTTTATTACCCTGGAGTACCGCCCCTAACTCTACATCCAATACCGACTGCCGCTTTGTGGCTGCTTTAAGACGCACCCTAAAAGGAAGATACACCAACATCCTTATCATGGTTGATTACAATGTACTTAGTTTAGTAACCCTGCAACTATCAAAGAACAATCCAAAGCCAATCTACAGGAGCTCTTAACCTCAGTTCCGCTTTACCATCACATCATGTTGTCCACTCGGTTCAGAACAAGTAGCACGCCATCTGTGCTGGATTTTGTGCTTACCAACAAAGAGCATATGATTGTTGTTGTCTACGTAAACTGCCCGTTGGGTCAAGGTGATCATGCAGACATCATTTTTAACTTCATCTGCTATGCGAAATATCAGAATACAAAAAATAAGGCTGTGCGAACCAGCAAAATCTACGGTCGATTAGTCCAGCTCGTCAGCGGTACAAACTGGGAATTCCTTGCCCAAGAACCCGGAGGTCACCTGGCTCGTGAATGCCAACAAATGCAGTCAGCTGATGGCAGTGGCTTCAGAGATAAGAGTTTGCAATAGGTCAACCATAGTTTTTCCATTAGCGGCGGAACTGGAAAATAGATGACAGTGCGCAACCCTCCGTGGCAGATGTACAGGGAGCTCCAGAACCAGAAACTTGGGAGAACTAGGTAGCAAAACAGAACCACTGCATTCAAATGCTCAGAGAAGACAAAGCCACATCTCATCAGAGTATCAAGAAAACCTTCAATGCCAACCACAAACTGCCATACAAGCATGTCAATGGCCTACGAAAGATGAGGCCATGCTTTCCTCCACTCAAGGCATCCGATTGCTCAATACGGAGGGTTTTGGAAGCGGCAAACCAACTGTGGATGTAATATTATCTCGTTTCAGAGGTTCTTGCCATCAAGCGATCATCCAGCCTTTGTCGTCCAGCCGCCAGGGCTACCCCACATTTCTTTTACCGTGGGGGCTGTATTGCAGAAGCTGAAGCATCTACACAAACACAGCTCACCGGGTGTTGAGGCCACTCATCTAGAGGCACTGGGAACAGTAGTAAGTCAACTGGCAGAAGTTCTAGCTCAGTTCTTGAAGCTTTGCATGGAGCAGAACCAAGTTGTTGCAATGTGGAAGCTTGGAATCGCAAAGATGGAGGTAGAACTGAGCCCTGCAAACACTGCCCAGTATTCCTTCTCCCTAAACTTTCCAAGGATATGGAATCCAACCTTACCGGTACATTGGTTAGTTATCTGTAAAACTGCAACATTATCCCTCCCGAGCAGCACCGGTTCCGTCGAAAGCAATCAGACAAACGCAATTGCTAATCGTAGGTAGTAGTTGGACCGCGAGAGCTGACTTCGGAGTGGAATCCGATATGAGCTACCATGCTTTTTCAAAGTTTTTGTTCGCCTAGAGCAAGGACATGCAATCTTTTCGCAAGGAGCGCCTTATTTGTTGCGGTAAACATATGTCGGCCATATTCAGTCTTCATTTAAGACAACAAAAATTAAACACGCCATAAATTTTATTGCGTTTTTGATGTGCTGGGTGAAGCAGGACTTGTGATTTTTTGATTTAGTTTTGACCACTTTAAGAGAGGCACCAGACTGAATTTTCTTATTAAGTTAAAATTGAGCTGTAAATTTAGGTAGAGAGCATCTCATGCCAACGAATTTTGGAATCGACATCCTTTTCTTAATCTGTGTAATATCCCCTGTAGGAAAAATCCATGCTTGAATTCTTTAACGCATAATGAAATGTTAATGCCAGCGGCATTTCGCCCGCAGGCCGTTCTTTAGACATCCCTTGTCTAGACCATCGGATGCTACTCTCCAACCGTCAGTATTGCAAAATCGCTGGCCCTTTTCTAAACTAGATTATCAACTTTCTACTTTAATAGCATTTCGTGGGCATAATTAAAAGCACTTTAACGGACTCAATACAGGCCCAATGTAGTAGGCTGCAAGGCTCAGTTCCAGGACAGCGTTTGTTTTTGGGATTTATTAATAACCTCTCACAGGCAAATGCTCAAAACTTTTAACTTTTGCTGATGATATCAGGATTTGGCACGGGATCCGAGCAGATGCTACAGAGTGACCCAGACACGGTACATCTATGCACTACCCAAAATTTACTGCATTCCAACGTGAGCAAATGTAAGGCAATTTACAAACAGAACATAGAAACTGTTCATACCGACTCGGAACGAATATATTGCAACAATCCACTGTCGAACGTGACTTGGGTGTGCTGGTTCAAGGTGACTTGGGTTGCTCCAGGAACTCAGAAAAGTTCTTGAAGACTGGTAACCAACTCGTCGGGCTATTCTATAGGTCGTTCGGGCAAATAGACAGCTCAATGTCTTGACAACTGCTCAGTGTGTAAGCTCGTCCCCATGTCAATACACAAATCAAGACTTTTATCGATGGTTAACACACGTCTTTAACGCACTGGAAGAGCCTCAATTTAGGGCATTAAAGGACGTACTTGGAGTGCGTAATCTTTCATGAGAGAAGAGTCTGAAACAGTTGGGATATTTAGCAGATGGTATCGCTGATTACATGGTGGCTTGATTATGGTATACTTGATTCTGCACTACCCACATCATGCTGCAACTCAGCAGCAATACAAAACTGATGGGTCAGACATTGACACAAGTCTGGAGTGCAGCGGTTGGATGAAGTAGGCATCGACTTAGAATTAGTTAATTAACCATAATTCTGGATTGTACTTTGAATTCATTTGGCTTTAACTGTGGATACTGTGTATCTACGCGGATCGCAGAACCAAACATTGTTGTTAATCCAACGAACTATCCAACGAGTAATGTAAAGCAAAGTTTCTTATCCTGTATAAGTTTATTGTTTATTGCCCGTTACCATGAGGATGCTATCTACAAATTTCCCATACTCGCCAACGATATACTGTTAAAGCGATGATCATAAAATTGGTGGATCGCAAAAGCTTGCAGTGTGAACTTGATAAGGCGTACATATAGTTTACGGAAAACTCGCTGCAGTTAATGTCGTAGCAGCTAGTTTGCCGCCCAGGGCTGTGGAAAATTTTTTCCTTGACTGAGTGCAAAATAGGCAAGTGAAAGCCACATAATCGGCCTACGACAAAGTACACATTAGTTTTATTTAACATTTACCATCGTTGGGACTCTTATTTAAATGTTCTGAACGTGTGCACAATCTCATAAGTATGGGGAATGCTGAGAGTAACTTTTGCAAGTTGTGGCATATGGCGCTAATGTGATACTGATCACGCAGCGTAGCTTTAAAGCCCTCAGACCACAGCTTATTCGGATATTTTCCCGTTACTTTGGTATCAAAAAATCAATGGTACTAAAATGGCTGCCTCCTGTCAGATGCTGCCCGGGGCATACCGGCCAACACATTCATATGATATTCCTCGGGCACCAGTAAAATAATGACATTTGCTAATTTCCAAGCATACGCCGTCAGATTACTTAAAAAGACCGGCTAGATCCACAAATGAAACTGCCCGTTCCCACAACTGCGTGTTCGTGCAAAAAATAAATAAACCAATAAATAAATAAAAGTTATATTACTAGAAGTTGCAACGCACAGTCCAATTTAGTGGTTCGATCAGTTTGCGCATCAACGTAACTGTTATGGGGACCCAACGTCCCTATAATTATTACAGGCTTAAATTACGGAAGGCTGAAAACTCGATCCATACAAGTGCACATGTACTCGGATCAGACAAAACGCACAAGTTCAATCAGCCTTCCAACTCGTGAAACGTTCACATTCGTTTAGCCTTTGCACCCAGAAAACAGTCTCGTTTCCAACCAAACACTCATTGTTGTATCCAAGCAACATTTATTTTCCGGACAACTCTCGCCAAACTTCCAACATTCCTGCTCAGTTATGGACTTTTGCATATTCACATAAAACCATGTTTATTGTTTCCAGGGTTTGCTTATGCAAACCCTTCCAGGGAAAAACCCCAATCATCACCGTTTCGTGATATAAAAATGAGGCTGTACAACGCTAGAATCGCCTTAGTCTTGGCCAGTAAAAGCGCCTGCGGCAAAAAGCCTGTCTTGTTCTTGATTCAGTCTTGGGTTGGGAAATCGTGCGTAGAAACTTTGCGTCCGGTCTAGGAACCCGTTCGACTCGCGTGAATTAAATTTTCGCGGCTAAGTTCCGAGAATCCAGAGAGTTCGAGATTTGTCTGTTACCGTGATGTGCGAGAAATAATTCTGAGTCTACGTTCGTTCATCCGACTAGGAGGGTTGGTATCACATTGTAAGAACCTGACGTATTCAAGAGGCAGTATTCAACAGTAACACAACATAGTAACCTTCTCCTTCCTGCTACACCAAATCCCAAATGAAATTATTTCGGTGTTGCTGCTCTCAACCTTGGCACTCTTTGAACGACGGTTTCGTTTGTTTTGGACTTACCAACTAGTGGCATACTGAGCTGGACTGGAATTAAGAGCCTAGTGGTTCACGGCTGATGCCTTGATTATTATGCCACTGAGATCTGCGAGTAAGGATTGGCACAGTGAAGAGTAATGCAAAGTGGTGTTTGAAGTACCCACTGTGTTGTTGGATTGCGATACGCAGCCTCTCTTGAGACCTGCGTACACTTTGATATAGATTTCGGTCATTCCGATCGTAAGGACCGTAACGAAATGGATGTATTTCGATGTTGCCTCTCCCTATTATGACACACCGCGAACTATGGTTTCGTCCAACTTTGGATCTAAAATATGTTTGGAAGCGAATGGCAGTTTAAAATTTTAGTGAGGTTATCAAAATGGGAACAATATTTAACGCAGCTTTCATAAAGAGTTCAAGTAAATAATACGGACATCCATGGAACCGTCCCAAGGGGACCGCACTTACAAGCACGGTACTGCCTCGACGGATTTTACCCGTACTACCATGCTCCAAATGATTTGGTGCCGGTGTGACAAAACAGAAAATAACTCATCACTTGCTAAACAAATGTTTTGCATAAACCAGCTGTGTTTATGCTAACATTAAGGGCGAGGAAGCTTCAGGCCGTTCTGTCATGCTGATCGTACAAGTATGATAATTTTTTGTTATATGCCAGCGAGTCATTTGCAGTTTGCTTTGCATGGGTCAAATTTTTAGCTTGAGCAGGTGGAAGTCCGTCACTTTAAGAGATTAAACTAATCGTAGCCAACGTTGAAAAAATAAAACTGTAAAGTACGAGAAACCAAAAACAAATAATGCTTACAATTCTTATGGAAAGTCTATGCAAATTTGATGGAAAATCATTTCAAACACCGACGACCGTGCGGTGATTGCAGATTGAAAGCGGAGTTCCTGTCCGAACTGTTGCACCACAGGAGAAGGAGACGGCATTGGTTGGACTTGAGTGCAAGTGTTGTAGAATTAGGAGTGTTTGTACATTCATACTAAGAAATTTATCCGTATGCAGGTAAAATTATAACATTGAGAACATTGGAGGATATTGCAAACTTCCAGTGTATCTAGAAGCTTTTACTTACAAACCACTTTAGGCAACTTATTGTTAAGTGTTGATAAAATATTATAAAGTCTTAGGTGAATATTCATCGACTTCATAAATTGCAGTTAGGTCGAACAGTTTCTGATATTCAATAGAAGTTTATTCCATTTTATTGCATATTTTGCGGAGAAAAGTTTTCGAGTGGAGTTTGGTAAGAGAGTTGAAAATGAAGTCTGGGTTCGCGATTTCTTTTTGCACTGCTCTTTGGCATTTAGAACTCGTGTTGTGGTTGAGCTGTAAAGCTAAATTATTCTAATAAGCTGTAGAAAATATCAACAAATAACAAACAACAACAGCAGTACATCAACCATTTGAACTGACACTTTGCTGACATACAACTATGACGACCTATGAAATAAAGAATAAGAAGAGGAGAGTAACGCAACTAACCTTAAAACCTTAATGCCTTAAGTAAACATTCAGGGTCAAAGCGCCTACACCTTATGTAGACCGCAGATCGTCACAAACATCTGGCTATCGTGCAAAGGTAAGGCGGCATCAGCGAGACAGCTTCCTTGCGGCTTTCACTGCCACGCGTCATCATAAGCCATTACCCCGCAGATAACTCTGCAGCAAACCACTTTAAACAAACAATCCGACTAGGAGACGCCAGCAGATACTCCACTGGTGTTGGTTGCGAGTAATGTCTTGTAAAGTCTTGAGCCAAGCACAAGGTGAGTCACGTAGACTCCAGCCCGGAAGGCGAGACGGACCAACAACACAGAGTCTGGTCGTCATTGACTTCATTTCCCGCTGCCAATTCATCTTCTGTCCGCCGCGAGCCTTGCGCCAACCTACACCTGGCAGACTAAAAAAGGCCCTCCTAGGTACTTGGTGACCAGACATACGTAGCACTTGTTCAGTGCTGTCTCTTGTTCTAGAGAGCCAGCATGATTGTTGCTACCTAGTACTAGCCTACGCACATCATTTTGTGGACACGCTGGTGCCATCCGACACCAGCAATGCTTCGCAGACAACGATAATCAAAGATTTGAAGGCGCCTCAGATCTTCAGACCAAAGGAGCCAAGTCTCACTAACATAGAGCAGAGTGATCCTCACTGTGCTCTAGTATACAGGGCCTTTCATATGGGGGAAAATTCCTTTCTGTCGCCAAAGATGCCACAGGTTCAAGAATGCAGTTGTGGTCTTTGCAATGCATGAGCTGACGTCAGTTTCTATGCGTCCATCATTGATGATGCTGCTGCCAAGAAAAGTGAAATGATCAACCTCCTCGAGTTCCTCGTTAGCAAGCGTCAATGGGGTCATAAAGTGGCGGGTGGTCCCGCAGCAACACTTTGCATTTTGAAGGTGCAAAGCGCATACCAAACAACGGGACCACTCTAGACAGGCTATTCAGGGTTGAATGAGTCGCAACATTGTCGAAACACATGACGAGATCAACTGCTTTTTCATCAGACAGCACTTCAAGGCCTATTTCGTGAGATACTGAAGGAAGCACTCCAGGATAGAAGCCACGTTGAAATTGAACAGAAATGGTGAAATTGGACAACCTAGACGAAAGACACTTGTGGTCGGAAAGTTATCCAATAGGCCACCGTAGACCCTGACGCGGCCTGCGGTAAAAGGTGCAGATTAATCTTGATCCTGCGAAAACACAGCAACTCCAGATTTAGTGCCTCGTAGCGCTCACAGTGTCAAAAGCTTAGGCATGTTTAAGCATCTCTTTTTAAATGCGCGTTGATTGTTTCCCAGTGCTGTGATATACACTTTTCTGCGTATGCAACTTCGGCGTGAAACGTATTTTAATGGCTTGAAATCTAGAATCTCTCGAAATAAATGTTTGAATTATGAAGGCGACCGCCTTTCCGGTAGGAGTCGGTAAGGATTTAAATTGCTTTAAAAAATTTAAATGAGGCATATTATCTTAGGCAATCTTCTGGGATTTGCCCCATACAGGAATAAGAGCGTAGTTTAATGTTAGGATCTTCGGATAATGGTCACAGCCGTGGTACAAAATGTTACACTTGTTTATGGCGAAGTGCAACTTCCAGAGCTAATTCAATGCTCCAATTTTGACAAGTCGAACTGAATACAGGTTAAACTAAGACTAGCTTGCAGAGAGGGGAGCGACACACAATTTATATACAACCTAAGGAGAGGAATGGCTTCCTGAAAGTAACTGAGTCATGGATACTATTGAAGTAAATTAAGAATAATGCGGACCTAATACGATTCCTTGAACCACTCAACTAGATAGTGAAGAGGAATGGCTTCCTGCCACAGCGATCTGCAATGTGCAATAGTTGATGATCTGGAAACTACCGTTAACAACTCACTATGTTACCGTCTCCGACTAAGACACAACGAAGCATGTCTCGTAGCTGTCGATTACCACCCCAAACGTCTGCTCCGGTAAGGGATTCCAGCTTGATAAGTGTCCTGAACAGAGTAATACGCACTAGGTTCACCCATATTATCATCTCCGGGGAGTTCAGTTTACGCGATCTGGAAGTATCGGCATTATGCAGTCAACAGTTCCAAGCAGACTTGCATGAACTGATCGCTAATATTCCATTGTAAATTCATGTCATCAAGGCCACTAGATTCAGGACAGTAAAAAAGTCGTCAATGTTGGGCCTTTTGCTTACGAATGAAGAGTTCATGGTTGACAACTTATTGATGGATAGTCCATTAGGTCTTAATGATTATGTAGTGAAAACGTTCGACAGTGTGTGTTATGCAGTATCCATTGCAGTATCCGCGCGTTGCCGACGGGGACGCCGAATTTCTTTGTGGGAAGAGGACGTCTGGATTTCTTCGTGAGACGCGGACTGTAGACCGGTTGCGGTAGGTAGAGTGGCACCTCTCAAGCGCATCGTCGGGTCTGCAGCGGAGGGAATATCCTGTCAGCCTTTTTCTGAACGGTGATGTAACCTGTTTTCTTTGCTCTTTGCCAATCATTCAGGCCGTGAGTCGGATATGGTTCATTATAAACCAGGCTAGATTTTTGGTATTATCTGAACTGTAAGGCAGTTGTTATCTAGGTGGCAAAAGGATCGATGTGCTATTTATTTTATGTAATTGAGCTGGTGCGACATGGCCTAAATCAAAATGTTTGACAAATAATATATTATTTTCCGTAAGAGGTATTCTAATATCCATTAAAAATGAGAAGCGACCTTTTAGATCCCGCCGATACTACTGAATTGCATTCTTAGATTTGTACTGAAGTACAAGAGATCAGTTAAGAAGTCACTTGTGCAAGCCTAGAATAAACACAAAATAAATAGTTAACTGTTATATTCTTCGACAGTGCAAGGCACAATTCAACTGAGTGGTTTGCTTAAATTGTACAAAGATATCGCATGAAATAGCTGATTGTGTTATGTTCAGTGCAATGGATCTCCATTGGCCTTTGAAGTGATTGGTAGTTTGAATGTCTTGGAGATAATTATATACTGGGAACAATAATAAAAGCACCTTTAACTGAAGTTTAAATAAAGAAATTTGGTCATCCATAGCACCGTCCCCAGGGGACTTGCTTCCACGAAGTATGTTCTCTCCATGGGTTGCTCCCGCAATTCCATGCTCCAAGTGATTGTATGCCAATTTGGCAAATTCTAAATAAATAAGCTGTAACGTGTATAAGAAGTTTTTCTTATATCGACTTTATTGCATGTATTGTATGGGCGGTAAAGCCCCAGCAGCTTCCGTCCTGTTGATCCTCCGAGTATATCAACTATTGCTACATGCAGTATAGTGGCCGTAAGCCTTGCATGCTTAAATTTTTTAGCTTGAAATCTGAAATATGTCACTACAAGAGATTAGGCCAAACGTAGCAAACAGTGAAATAGTGAAGGACATAATATAGGAAAAATTAAACATACAACATTTCTTTAAGCTTTTGCAGACATGTCAAGCACAAATTAATAGAATACCTTGACAAAAAAGATAATACAAAGCTTTTGAGAGAAAGAATAATTACGAACCCACCAGGGTTTTATCAAGAACAAAGAAAATGAAGAAATCCAAAGGAAGCTTGTTAAAATTTCTGCGGTTATAGCCACTTTATCGCAAAGCACGACCAACTGAAACCAGCAGTATTGGAAGAAAGCCACTTCATTAATTTCTGACAATCAATCGCAAAGTTAATATCCTTTATTGTCGCTCATTGGGGAAATGAAAAATAGATGGGTGAAGTGCGGATGAGTATAGAAAACTAACATACAGCAGGTTTAGAGTGATATTACAAATAAAATTCAGAGATAGACTAAGAGTATTGGATAAATATCTCCTTCGCTCCTTTTTTCAATTATGTCCTGGTCCTACTTCAAAATGGTATTGTTGTTCATTTATAAACATCTGCTTCACTTTTGCTGGTCAGGAAAACATAATCAATTTGTTGGATCCACTTAAGCTTTCTGCACATCTTATAGTACTAGGTAGCCTAATCCATATCAAGCTGAAGCTTAACAGAAAAAATTCTCTCAGACTGTGTTTCTGAATGGAGATAAGAAAATAATGTTATGTGTCGCGTATTTCGTAACTTGCTTCCAAACGAAATTGCATAGGATAGTTTTCTCTATACACCACATGCAACACAAATTTATGCAGAAAACTGAGATTTAAATGCATTCCGCGCAGCCATAAGGGCGCAAGTTTTAATTCACTACATCTCACTGTATAGGGAACAATCTTAGATTAAACAAAGATGCGTTTGGTGTATGAACGTTGAACATTATCCATGGTCCTTAAATCACATTAACTTAGTTTTCTGAAAGTAAGGAAAACGTATTCTAACAAGGACCCTATATTAAGTTTATATGCCATGAGCCTTGTCTCTTTCTGAGTTGGTAAATGAATAATATGTCCTAGTATTTAAACTGCTTCACTAATAGCATAGTTCCCATATTCGTTAAAATTTAAGGAGCTGGGATAACTCAGATCCTAATCTATGAGTGAAGAACAAACTGGAATCGGATTGCAATGAAATAGAAATTATCCTGCATTTATATGGCATCCATAATTTGTGATATCGCATTTTTATGTGGAGAAATGCGTCTGCTACTTTACAGTGCAACCTTCTTTGGTTTGTTGATAACACTTAATATCTGCTATATCAGTTATGTATCGGGATGAGTGGGACAAATACACTGCTTTCTTATCACCTGCAAATAAGTATGAGATTCCGAAACTTGGGCTATTTAGTATGTACTTTACCTACAATAAGAAAGAAGACCTAAAACTCTGCCTTGAATGACGCTACTATTAAGTTGTTGTGGCGTAGACATGAACCCATTTTCTTTGACTGAAAGTGGGCGTCTTATTAGATGGGATTATAGCCAAGGCGGAAGCGCATTTTATGTGTAAAAACTTCTCTGTTTAGATAATAACCTATCTTGCGAACTCGATCGAATTTTTTCTGCACGACAAGACATAAGATAATTCATTGAAGCACGGAGTCAATCATTCCGGTGAGATTCTTTAAGAATTCAATTTGGCAAGTTATGCACGAGCGATACTTTAAAAAGACATGCTGCGAAGGCGAAAGTAGACTGTGGGATAAAAAGGCAGCATATAATTTTTTACACTTCCTTTCATTAATCGTGATAAGATGGTGAGTGTGACTAATGGAGCGAGCATTACATATATCTGTTTTAGACCAAGAATTCTATTACGGTAGGACAAGAGATTCCTTTCGTCTCTCCCTATACTGCTTCGTTTGTAAGGAAAAGATAAAACGTTTAGGTAGTAGTATTGGTATATCATCACCAACACACTTGATTACTGCTGAAGAGACGGCATCGGGATCAGCGTTATGAGTTGGCCAAAGCAACTGAATCAGTCGTTTAATGATTTCGATTAAAAATCAACAAGGGAAGCCGTTTTGTGGGTGCCAGCTAATATTGTTGGTACCAGGGTCGCATTTTCATTGCTACAAGATGCAGCAACTTATACACTAAATATTTCTGCCATAGCACAAAGCGTGTCGACAACACTGTAGTTTTGTGCGATAATATGTTATAGTAGCTTTGTTTATCACCTTTTCTATTTTACAATAAGTGCCCCGGCAACTTTGCTTTTTGTGTACAACGCGTTTCGCATCTTGCTTAATATGCGTAGCTTTCCATGCATCCATTTCAATTACAAACCCTTGGAAATACTGCAGCAAACAGAAATCACGCATTGCTCATAAGTCCGAGATGCGTACAATTTTTCCTTGTGTTTATCAGCAACATTGAAGCTATCCGAAGATTTTGCTCAGTCTTTCTTTTTGTTGTGAGACAGTAATTGCAAACAATATGATATGTTGTACGTACGTCCTGCAGGCCGTAGGAAAATAAAGTATAGTTCCCAATTTTGAGATCGGATACGGTAGTAAATCTGTTCTGCTTTATATTTTTCGAGAGGAAAGTATGTGCTTTATACTGCTCCTGTGTCAGCTTGGCATTCAATTTGTTGGTCGCTAATTGGTGGTCGCATACTGGCAGCCATTAATTACTTCATTGAAAATGGAAATAAAGTATAAAGTAAAAACTAGGTAAAACACAATTTCACCCCTTGGAGATTAACACATTTTCTGAATCTCTCCTTCTGTCATAGAAAGAGCCTTAAATTCAGCTTGAACAACGATTGGTACTAAACTAGACCACCTTATGTCCGGCAGGTTGTAATCACCACAGATGACTGTATTTGAGAAGTAAGTTCAGAATTAAGGCTAATAATATTTATTAACTGTATATCATCATGCTTGCTGGCATCAGGTGGGAAGTATATGGAAACTACAATGGATCGGTTGAACCAGAACTACAAGGTTAACCAGACGTAATCAAGAGAGAGAGAGATAAGAAGGGTGAAATCAGAATCAAACAGTTTATGTGAGTAGCAATTAACGCAACCTCCACCCCTACCTGTATTTCGATCAATTATTATCAGGTTAGATACGTCAATTAACATTATATAACTTGACACATTTGTGCTGCTGCAAGTTTCACACAGCAAAACGAGATCAAGTTTATTATGATACACGAAAGTACGATGTAGTTGAATCTTATATACCAGAGAAGATTTAAAAATTAAAAATCTTCGGTAAGCTTTCTGTGGCAGATTTGACCTACAATACTCATTAGGATTTTGAGGCAATATTGTTTGCATAGTTGTCCGCAGTAGTAAATCGACAGCGAGATTTATAGCATTCTTTGAATGTAGTGGGGAGGCAGAACACACGGAGCTGTTCCAAAAAGAGGTAGTTTGGTAGGGTTTAATATATGCCTGGTAGTATTGTTGGGTCCTACAAAGGAGATGATATAGGAGGTGCATGTGTAAAGAGCGGCAAGAAAGCGTACTATTTATTTTCGAATTGGAAGTTACGGGCTCAGTAGCTATAGATCCCGCAAGTGTATTCTGAGAGTTTTAGGGTTTACGTTTTCATCTTATCGTGAAAATCCTCACAGCCACATTAGATCTCTTTCCAGGAGGAATATGCATTCGAGCATGCTGCTTTTAGAAGTAGTAATGGGTGTGGCTTTAGCCATGTTGATTCTTTTTTGGATGCAAGACTTTCATTTCCTGTGAAACAACCAAGGACAGTTTTGTCATGCTTGTTTCATGGACGAAGTTTAGAATGTATCTCTAAATGGCGGGATTACTGTCAATCTGAGAATGACCCAACATCATCCCAGAGGTAATGCCCTCACGAATTTTCTCCACAGCATTTAGAGAGTCAAATGTGGCTGCAAAATTATCTAAGTCGACGGTGCTACCTAACAAGTAAACCTAACCTGCACTGAATGTTATCCCATTCAAAGGTTAACAAGGAATGACTGGAATTTATTATCGTCTGCTTTGATGTGTTACCGCTAGATTTAGTATGAAGAAAATCACTCTGAAGAGTTTCCTGTTTTCAAAAATGATTATCTTGTTAGATAACGGAACAGAATACAACTTTTCATTTGCGCTTAACATACTGGCAAAATGTTTGCTACCGAATCAAAACATAGTTGGGCATGGATGAGTTCATTGTTATCTATTGCAGGTGGTATCATTTATAGGCACACTGTACGTTTTGAGACTGTATTCTGACAATCGCAAGCCCCCTTTCGTTCGTTATTTTGAATGCAACAGCGGTTTTGGCCCACTTACATCATTCAGTTGAATCAGACACTACAGATTCTAAGAACTTCATTGCCAAATTCATCTATCTGTGTCCTGCGTTAGATGATGGAGCAATCAAATAGAAAAGTGATGTCAGGCTATCTACGGAATAACCCAGCCACAAAAGTTTGGCATTTTGTTCATTTAATTGATCCTCTAGTAATTAAATCCTGCATGTTAGTAAAACTACAATTTCAGTAATACTTGCTGAACGTTAACGCGCAACATGTTTATGGAAGTTCTGAGCTAAATGTTTTCGGATTTATAGATTGGTAGTCACATAAGGCTTTGGTAACTGACACTTCTTGGCAGGTGCATTTACAGAAAATTATTTCATTTTCTACAGTGCTTTCGTTGGGCTATAATCGCGGAGATTTGCGAACGTCTCCAAAGTTCTTTGTTTCTTGCTTGAATTAAAGGTAGAGCCACTCGTTTTGACGAAAGTAACGAGCATTTTAGTGATTTAGCATTATGTTCTTAAGGATTATACAATTTATCTAAATTGCGAGAGTATTTCACTGGGGTAAAAAGGCCGCCTTTTCAGTTGCAATGATGGGCACAAAGAAAGCTGGTATTTAAGCGCGTCTATTTATCTAAATTCCGCCAGGGTTGTAGAATGCATTCCAGTAATCGACCGATCTGCACACTGGTCAGCGCAGAGATCCGCTTCGTGCCGTGTCACGTTGCTTGACACCTCACGTTTCAATAGGCGAACAATTGCAATCCCGGTCACAAAAG
Source organism: Dicrocoelium dendriticum (assembly GCA_944474145.2). Classification (NCBI taxonomy): domain Eukaryota; kingdom Metazoa; phylum Platyhelminthes; class Trematoda; order Plagiorchiida; family Dicrocoeliidae; genus Dicrocoelium; species Dicrocoelium dendriticum. The sequence goes on from OX104059.1 coordinate 15,738,010, forward strand.
GAGAGTGGCGCGCGTTCGTAGAATGCAGTTCGCAATACAATGGGCCATTTCTGTCAGCGAAGCAGTGAATGATGATATAATTAACTCTATCCGCCTAATACAGCTACCGATGGGGTTGGTTTACGTATTTCAGTAGACTCGTAATTTGCTTTCAGATAATTCCAGAAACTAGGCTTTAAGTAGAACAGTGCTGCACTTGTTGGCGAGGGGCTTTGCCGACACTGCGAAAAATCTAAAATGGTCGATAAGCATTGATATGTTGTATACACTCCAGGAAGTTTCTGCCCAGTGATCGGAGTGTGATTCATGTTCGTTACCGTAAACTCAAGTACAAAATGGGTAGGTTACAAACACGAATTTAGTAAAATATGCATGTTCTGTACCAGGTCACCCGATGTGCTGCTCTACTATCTGCATCCTTATTCGCTATAACACAGAAGCTGCGAAGAATCTCAGTAAAGCAAGCTGATTGAAATGCAAATGCATTGAGAACAACATGAATAATTGACGCGGTTTCATGTAAAGGTTTGTATTGAGAGCCAAATCGAACCCATTACGTCGTAATCCGTAACGGGTTAATGCTTTTTTTATTCTAGTACCTCACAATATGAATACCGATCCCAACTTTCATACGCTGAATTCATGATGCTGGTGGAAGTTGGGAATTGTCATTAACAAATAATCTCTGATGTATCAACATGTACATCTAACTTTAATTCGTACATCTGTGCTACCTTGATTATCAGGTGCAATTAAGCCTAAAGCACAAACCAGCTTTATATTTTGTTCCCACCACCTTGCCATTGTCTAACGCAAAGAGTATAAACAACCTTGCTTCCTCCTGACAGCTACACTGTAGCCATATACCGGAAATGCTGATAGCTTGAGCTACCTGTTTTTATGAATACTTCTTGTGAAAACACAGCTCATTAGCGATTATCTCACAAGATATTTGCGCGTGGAATACCGTTAATAACATTTCTACCAACAGTTGTTGAAGTCCTGTAGGTGCAAGCTTTTTGCTCCCATGAACAATGAACTTTGCGCTGAGTAGATATATTTAAGATACTTCAAACTTTGTCACCGATAAGAAAACGTTTCAATATTTTTTATAAAACAAGCAGAGTTTAACGAAACGCTTTATTTAGTCATAGACCTGTGTTGCTAATCTAGTCTGTACATATAAATTAATAAAACAGATTACAGGGAACAGTTTGCTGCATTGTATTGCTTAGCGAAGTGACGTTTTTTCGGAATCCGTTAATTAGACGCACCAGGGTTATGTCTTCTACTCTTAGCTCACGATAAGGTTCATTTCCTTGGCCGTCAAATTTGCTGGACGGTTCGCCTTCAGTCAGCTTCATTCACCGATTTCGGTACTTTATTATGAATCAAGTGACCGCGAAGGGGAAATTCTCCTCGTTAGTTAGTCTAGTCAACGCATTTGCGCTCACGCACACTTTTGGAGTGAAGTTGTTGCTGACCTCGAGGATACTATCTACTAACTGATGCGCTTTATCATCGACACGTGCCAGATTTGATCTTCCGAATCCTGTCACCAGCGGAAGCAAGTGCGCTTAAATAGGTCAGTCAAAAAATGCCAGCAGTTTATCAGTAGTTACCTGTGCTACTCATTCCCTCATCTTGGTACTAAGAGGAAGCAAGGCCGTTGGCGATTGTAAGCGGGTACCATTAACATCGGACGGACGAGAAGGTTCAGCTCAGTAAATTATTGGATGAATCAACTAAACACAAATACTCAAAGTTTTGTGAGCCAAAATGGCATGAATTTAATTAATCTACCGCCACTCTTTCCTCCCCTAAGGATTGTTGATACGTACATGGTGCCTGCTGACCTACACCAATCATTAGCACAGTTGCTTGTCAAATGGAGCAAATAAATATTTAAACTAGGACAAACGAGGCCATATTTGCAAGCAAGCTTTGACTTCTACGCAATTCAGTACTTCAGTCCCAGTTTTATTCGAAGGTAGATTAGCTCAAAATTCACACGCTCCTATTTTAATAGGGTTAGTTAGTTAGATAGAATTATACCGTTTACATACACGATTATAACATCAAATAAATATTTTTTCCGTTCACTTAGGTAACTGCATATTTATGCTGCTCTATTGATGGAAGCTGCAAACATCCTTTTGAACCGTTATCTATGCTTGGAAAATGAGCAGCAGCACCAAAATAAAACTTGTCAAATCAGCTTAAGCACAAAGGCTTGGCGACAGGCAGCCGATGTTTGTAAAGAATGACCATGGTGCTTGGCGGACTGGGAGTTGATAAGGGTTGTTGTGCTGCTGGTAAGTGGGGTAAAGTTGCAAAAGTGAATTTACTTTGAGATTTCTTGGTAAAACATTTTAGGTGACAGCTTATTGCAGGAAGAGTCACAGAAAACAAGGAAACAAAAAAAGTGTATAACTGGTAGGAAATCCCATGTTTCATGGGTTCTTTATATCGTCTAGTTTAAAATAGCGAATTCAAAAAATGTTACAATAAGATTAAATGCTAAACACAGTATATACACAGGAACGCAAATGACATCATGCTTCCTAAAATTGTACTATAATCGCTGGTTAAATCATGGTGGGGTGTGAATTGGACTGGTCAATTTGATTTCTTCTAATTTGTCGATGAACACTTTATTAGACTAATGATAAAACTGAACGACATATACTAGGAGCAACAAAAATTATTACACTGCTAGTAAGGAAGAGAGAAATACTTCGAAACCAATGCGTCTTCATACCTATACGCTCTTATCAAAGGAAAATGCAACGCTAAATCTATCGTCGAGGTCATCTTGAATGAGCAACATATTCCGTGAATATTTGCTTGTTTTACTTGAAAGGAAATAGTAATATATTATTTGGTCTTGAAGTTAATGGGTGCATTACAGTTTACACGAGCATATTCTCAGCGTCAATGTCTGCTCTGATTGGGGTTCTGTGACGCAAATTTTGCACAAAATGCTTGCGCCTCGAAAGAACCTCTCCAGTGATTAAACTTGTTTACTTTATTCAAGCTGCGTATAACCAAATACCACCAAAAAGGACGAATAAATTTTAGTTTCTCTTGTTCATATTGGATTGCATATCTAGGCCTTCGCAGTGGTTAGCGTATCTACTCCATAAAGCATTTTGTGCCTGATGCTAATCATTTGAGTTTCGCCTCTTTCCTTTTCTTCGACCAACGTGAATGACCAGAGGTTCCTTACCGTCGGCATTGTAAATCAGCTCAACATCTCCACACTAACTCGGATCTCGTTGTGTGGTCTTTTCCTCGAACTATCTGTTGGAACTCACAATCATCTTTTCATTATGCTGTGATGTAAGAGGCTAAGGGGCGATGTCAATCGATCCTTACACGTGACATGAAATTTCTAGTTTCTTTGAAGAGAACGTCCATGAAATGCAGATGACGGCAAAGTCTCCCTGAAATTTATGGGGGACGTCAGGTCATTGAGTGGTTTCTTGAACTCTGAACAATGCATTTCCACCTATTATTTTACAATAACACCGGGCCTTCCTGACACGTGTTCACACCACACAGAAATCCGGTTGAGTTGGGTAAGAGCCCATAGAATGAAGTGGAAACCTCATGTTCACGTTGTGCGATACAACAGATGTCATTCAACAGAATACGAAGTTAAGCAAGTTTTCCTGGTCCCAGCAACAACGCGTTCGAAATGCGACTGTTGAAAACATTGCATTACTCATGGTCAATGTATTGGGAACTCTATCTTAACAAACAGGTTTGGACGAAAGTGACTTGGATGCAGCGAGCTAAGGAAGAATTAGCTGATTAAAACGGGTTTGTGTCCCTAGCTTGCGAAACTTGTGCGCGCAGAACTGTATACCTGTCAACTCAGGGAGCGGAAAGGGTCAAAATGTCAAGCAATTTCGCCGAAACTTTACAAGATGACTAGCACTGGTGTTCGGTTTATGTCATCTGGTGTCTCAGATGCCCAATACCAGGAAAAGGACGATTTCTCTTTTTATAATTGGAGAAGCTTAATGTCACTCTTTATCATCTTACGTACATTATGTAATCTGTGCCTTTGGTGAGCTGGTTAGATTTTAGTGTGTCCATCTAAGTCCGCGTGCTTTAATACAGTCTACATCATTTTCGGTGATTGTGTCCATATGGCTTTGTTTGTCCAAAATGAGTACTGGCTAGATCATGCAATAAAAATTCCTTTGCAGGCGAGGACGTCCAAGCAAGTTCACCTTGGCAAGAACGCTGTGGAAAACAAAGGTCACAGTTTACTCTTTAACACTGTGTCCGGAGAAGATCTCCTGGGGCAATGAATGCATACGAATGAGGAAAATGTTATGGTTACCTAAGTGCGTCCTTATCCAAGGAAGTCGGTGAAAGGTTATTTCTGAGCAGTGTTAGTCTATGCTCCTGCCATCCTTCAAAGCATCGTTCGGGTCAATTAAATCAGCCTCCGTTGGCTTAAGTTTTCTAACAAGAGGATGTTGGCCATATAATATTTTGATATTAATGTGGTGAATGAATATAGTTGGTGAGAAATCTGTCCAAGCATGTAGCCTGATTGCTGTGTATAGTGTTAATATAAGGCGTGTTTTCAACCGCGACCACGTATTTGTGGTCTCCATACGTTCTAGAAAATGTAAAAGGCGACCACCGATTAAACTACTGGTTGAGATTTCTTCTCTAAGTGTAATAATTCGTCGTTCTTTCTGCTTCTCTTATCTGTGTTACAAGAACAGACACTTGCAGTTCACTGGCAGATTTTCCGCACATGTAAATGGTTGCGTAACGAACATGTGATTCGTCCACGAAAGTATACTTTAGCGACAATTCCCAGTTACTATGGGGAAACTGTGTGCCTTTTCTAGCCATGCGAATATTCAACACGGTTAAAGTACAGGAGAAACTACAGCATTCCGTGTCCACCAGCCAATCCACGAATTTTTAACAATATCAGCATGAAAAAACTGGCGGTAATTTACACGAATAATAAAAGGCATGGCTGAATGCGGTTGCTTTTGAAGATTGACGTAAAAGCTTAGACTCAAGGACACAGTAAAGAAAGGGTTACATCAGTTATTTTTTGACAGTGTTAATTGCCAACCAAAAGTCCGGAAAAAATTCAGTTCCTGCCACCTACCACCACTGCCTTATTTCAAACTCTAGAGTGCGCTGTTATTCAAGTACCTAAATTGGACTTTAGGAAAAATGCATTATATATCTTAATACAACCATGGAGTCAAACGAAGATATATCTGGAACCTGAATCATTGAACGACCATATTTATTGGATGTCATGTTCTGCATCGCTGCTGCATGGAACTTGGTGGAGGACTCAGCATTCTCTGTGATTTTGTAGAACAAGGACTCCTTATCCCAAGGCATTGCTTTTGAGCGAGCCATGCAAACTGGACTTGAGACAGACGGGCAAATTACAACCCTTGCAACCTCTACTGCATTGAATAAGCTTACAAAGGAATGGTTTAGATACCTAATGAATGACAGCTCTATGGTTGATACTAATCTCAATAGAAATAAACTGGGACATTCCTGTTGCTCCAATCTTAGATGCTGAGGAAATGAATACTGAGACAACGAGTAGGAATAACTTTCTACCCACATTCCGTTAAAATATGCATTCACAGACATACAAAGTGCTGTTTATATTGTCACCTCCTACACGGCAAATAGCGACGCATCGACACGCTTGAACATTTAATGAACATGATGGAAAAAGTAAATTGAGCTTTCATTTCAATTGACAGCCAAAGACTCATGTACTGGATTATTTTTCTACTGAAATAAGCAATACGGACAACAGAAATATGTGTAAGCTTTTTCTAAAACTTGGGCATGACAACAATTTGCAACTTTTTTTTGAAAATGTTCAATCGTAAACTGTAACTTTCTTACCTTTATATTACTCATATAGACCACAGCGTACATTGCGACTATTATCACTGTAAGTGAAAGACCGAAACTGAGTATAGAATTTGTGCATATATATATAATAATAATATATAATAATAATTAATACCATACGGTAGGTTTACCAACTCAGAATTGAGCCATAATCCTTAAAGGAGTTTGGGGCAATATTAGTTGCAGATCTCTCCGTAGAAAATTCCACAGTAACCTATATAACATCCATTGATAGTAGAGAGGTAGGCGGTATGGGTGGAGCAATTCAGAAAAGAGGGTTGCTTGGTAGGGTTTAACGAATGCGTGGTAGTATTGTGGGGTCCGTCGAAGAAGGTGGTAAAAGTGGTGTGTGGATGTGTAAATGGGGCAGAAAGGTAAAATGACAGTCGAATATAACTTACGGCCTAGTGCTCAAAGAGCCCGCAAGCTTATTCTGGGAGTTTTAAGGTTTACGTTCTTCAGGTAGCAAGAACTTCCACTCAACAACATCAGGGCTCTTTCCAGGAATCAAGAGCCTTCGGAGATGGCAGCTGTTAGCACTAGTATATGGCGTGTTCTTAGATATTTTGCTTGTCGGTATGGGTGTAGCTTTTGATGCATGCAGTTCACTCCCAGGGAAGCAACCGATGATAGTTTTGTCGTGCTGGCTGCATGGAGGAATATCAGACTGTACCTTTAGATTCGAGGACTCCCGTGTATCTGAGCGTGATACAATATCATGTCAGCGGTAATACCTCAAACAGTTATCTCCACAGCATTTGGTTTGTCAAGGGTTGCTGCAGAATTATCTAAGTCGACGGTGCTGTCTAAAGATTCTGTGCAACCTACACCAGATGCTGTCCCATTCATAAATTTAAGCAAGCGATAAGTGAAAATTCTAGTCCTTTGCTTTGATGAGTCGCCGGTACATATAGTTTGAGAAACCGCACTGGAGAGCAACCTGTCTTCAAAAAGGAGTACCTTATTAAATCTAGGTACAGACTACAGATTTTTCCTCTGCGACTAACTTACTGGCAAATGTTTGCTACTTAGAAAAAATCCTTGGACATGGATGATATCTACAGCAGATAAAATAAAATATCCGTATGCAGCAGTTCTTTGCGACCGCATTCCTGAAAGTTGATGGCATCATTTCGTTTGGCAGATTGAATGCAATAGCAGTTTAGGCACGTTGGTATATTTCAGTTGCCTCAGACAGTACGGAATATAAGTAGTTCATTGCACTATTCATATGCCTGTACCCTGCGTCAGATGGTGGATCAATCAAATAGGAAAGAGAGTTCAGGCAAAATGCGGTGGCATCCAACCGCAATAGACTTACATTTTGTTTATTTAACTGCAATTCTAATTGTATCATTTTGTTGGTTAGTAAGATTACAAGTTCAGTAAAAGTTGCTGAACATTTGCAAGTAACAGGTTTATGGACGTTTGGAGCCGATGGTTTTCGGAATTTTATATGTTGGTACCCGCTTAACGCTTGGGGAACTGACGCAATATAACAAGAGCATTTGCATAGGATCACCTTTCTTTTCTACAGTGATTACGCGTAAGATATAAACACGGAGGTTTGCGAGCTTTCCTAAGATCCCTGTCTCTTCCTTGAATTAAGAGTGGAGCTAATCGTTTCGACGGCGGCAACGAGCATTATTTTGACTTATCAGTATGAATTTAAAGCTTATAAAATCCATCTAAATGGCCCCAGAATTAGATTGGGTTAATATAGGTAACCGTTTCAGGTACAACGATCGGCACAAATCAACCGGGTTTTTATGCGCGTCTAGTTATATAAACATCGCCAGGGTTGTAGAATGTGCTTCAGCAATCCACCGCTCTGGGCACTGGTCAAGACTGAAGTTCACTTCGTGCCGTGTCGCGTCGCGTTACACCGCGTATTCCAGTGGGCGAACAAGTTCAATTTTGGTCAGAAAAAGAGAGTAGCTTGCGTTCGATGGAAAGTGGTTTGGTAATACAGAGGATGATATAATTGACTCTATCTGCCTTATACAGCTGCCAATGGGGTTGGTTTAGGTATTTCAGTAGTCTTGTAATTAGCTTTCAGATAATTCCAGGAACTAAGCTTTAATAGAATAGTGATGCACTTGTTGGCTAGCGACTTTGCAGACACGGTGAAAAATCTAAAATAGACGATAAGCATTGATGTGTGAAGTGTACACTCCAGGGAGTTTCTGCCCAGTGATCGGAGTATGATTCATGTTCGTTACCGTAAATTCAAGTGCAAAATGGGTAGGTTAAATGGGTAGGTAAAATAGGCATGTTCTGTACCAGGTCACTCGATGTGCTGCTCTACTATGTGCCTGCGTATTTGTTATAGGATATAACATGCGACGAATCTCAGTAAAGCAAGCTGCAAGAAGTTCAAATGCATTAAGAAGAACATGACTAAGTGAATCTTTTTGATGTATTGGTTTGTACTGAGAGTCAAATCTAACCCATTACGCCCTAATCCATAATGATTTAATGCATTCTTTATTCTAGTACCTCACAATATGAATACCGATCCCAACTTGCATACGCTGAATTCATGATGCTGGTGGAAGTTGGGAATTGTCATTAACAAATAATCTCTGATGTATTAACATGTGTATCTAACTTAAATGTGTAAATTGCGCTTCAATGATAAGTAGCTACAAATAAGCCTAATACACAAATCAGCTTTATGTTTTGTTCCCACCACCTTGTCATTATCTAACGCAAAGATTATAAATAACCTTGCTTCCTCCTGGCAGCTACACTGTAGCTATATACTGGCGACGCTGGTAACTTGAGCTACGTGTGCCTATGAACAATTCTTGTGAAAACACAGATATGTTCATCATATCATTAGAGAATATCTTACAAAACCCTTGCGTGTGAAATATCGTTATTGACAACTTTACAAACAGTGGTTGAAGTCTAGTAGGTACAAACGATTTGCTCCCATGAACGGTGAACATTACCCTAAATAAATATATTTAAGTCACTTCGGACTTTGCCACTGGCAAGAAAAGGTTGCGGAATCTGTATGACACAAGCAGCAATTTGTATCGGATTATTTAGTTATAGACTGATGGTACTAGTAAAAACTTTGAACAGGTAAGGTAATGAAATAGATTACAGGGAGCAGCTTACTGCATTGTCTTGTTGAGCGAAGTGACATTTTCGAGGAATCCGACAATTAGACGCACCATGATTATATATATATCTTACTGTTAGCTTACGAAATAGTTCACTTCCTGGATCGTCAACTTATGCATGACGGTTCTTCTTCAGTCCAATTCATTCACGGATTTGACTATTTTAGTACGCACCAGGTGATCGAAAATGGGAAAATTCTACACGTTAATTAGTCAGTCAACCCATTCACGCGCACGCACATGGTCAGGGCGAAGATGATGTTGACGTCGAGGATAACATTTACTAACTGATGCACTTAATCATCGCCAAGTGCCACATTCGATCTTCACGTTCCTGTCACCAGTGGAAGCAAGCACACTTAAATAGGAGATACGATCGAAAATATCAGCACCCTAGCAGTAAGTATTTGTGCTACTCATTCCTTCATACTGGTACTATGTGGAACGGCATCCGTTGCAACTGCGTGCTAGTCCCCTTAACTTTGGACTAATTGGATGGCTCAGCATGGTGAAACATTTGATGAATCAACTGAACTAAATTCCGTAAAGTTTTGTGAAGCAATATGCAATGAATTTTATGAAAATGTCGTCCATTTTTTTCTTGACTAATGTTAATTGCTACGTACATGGACATACTGACCTGCACCCATTGGTAGCGCAGTCGCTTGTTAAGTCTAGCAAATAAACCTATTTAAACTAGAACAAACCAAACTATATTTGGACCCAAGTTGTGGGTTCTACGAAATTTAATACTTCTGTCTGTCTTCATTCGAAGGTAGATTAGTTTAAATTTCAGGAATGTAGGAATATAGGAATATGGCCGGTTATTGCAGTGCAATTCTCCGGTCTACTTGTACTATTATAGCAGGTGTCTACTCGTCATTGCTGCCTATACACCCACAAACTCTACCGATGATTCGGTAAAAGACGACTTCTATCGCCAATTGAACGAGCTCCTTTGCCACCGAAGAAGCTCGGATATTGTTGTGCTGGCGGGGATCTGAAGGCTCAAATTGGAAAATTAACCATTGATATACTTCATCTGGGCGGCCAGCATGGTTTATGCTTCCGTATTGAAAACGTTGACCGATTAGTTCATTTGTGTGAATATGTCCGCTTAATCCTTGTGAGTGCTCTTTTCCGACACAGTACCCACCGGAGAGTGACTTGGCGCCCACCAGCGTCGAACCGGCCTTGGAGGCAAACTGATCACCTTGCAAATAGTTACCGCCGGAGAGGCTGCGTCCAGAACTATCTCTCGATTTGGAGCACACCTGTAGACACCGACCATGCACTTGTATGCGCTGACATGCGGATGAGTTTTGGCGGAGGCCCACGACGACGCTGTGAGCGTATTGACATCAGTCAACTGGCGAAGTCAGCTGTTCCTTATGCGCATCCAAATTACGCTGACATGCGGGTTGAGTAAGCGCTCACTGGAGACAAATGAAGGTCACTGGTCGCATATTAACCAGACCCTACTAGCAGCAGCCAAATCCTCATGTGGTAACTCTAATAGCCAACATGGACATTAGGTCTCCTCGCGGTCTCTGGAACTTATCGATGCTCGCTTGCATATTCTGGATGGAAACGAAGAGAATGGAACTCGCAAAGGACTCCAGGCACAATCCCCTGCTAGCCTTAAGAGAGATCGCGAATCCTGGTGGTCTCTTCTTACGTCACAGAGGGAAGTGGTCGCTGCCCTTGGTACCTATCGAAATTTCTTCCGTCTGACATGGGAAAGGGGCAGCAGGAGACCTGGTGCTAGTGCAAAATTTATGACTAGAATGGGCAGCCCATCCACAATTTGTCAAAACTTTTAGAGCGTTGAGCTGAGGATTTTGAAAAGCCAGGTAATCGGCCGGGATTGTTAGATTCCTCACCGGCCAGAGATCGCCTTGCTCCCTGGGCTGTCGCTTTGGATCCACCCTTTCGCCCAATGTCAAACTTGAGATCGGACTGTTAAATTTGAACGAGGCCACGGGACTAGATTATCAACATTCAGCTCTCTTCAAATTCTAGTCACTGCTTTTGTTGATGATTTACACGAATTAATAGTGAAACTGTATGAACAGGAAATTGTTCCAGCGGACTGGAACCTATCCGTTACAGTTCCTATTTTCAAGGGAGGATCGAGTTCGGGATGTGTCAATCATAGGGAATCAGTCGGATCCCCATCGCCTCCAAATTACTTGTCTTTATAATCCTTCACAGACTGACTGGAGCTCGTGCAAGCCAGATTCGTGAAGAGCAAACCGGGTTTCGTCGAGGTCATGTCTGCATCGACTACATCTTCACATTGCGTCAGTTGTTGAAGCACCGTCACACATAACGGCGGCCCACCGTATTCGTGTTCCTCAACATCAAATGTGCCTTCGCTTCAGTTGATCGTTGGCCCTTTGGGACTGTCTACTCCAAAAACGTCTGCCAGAGAAATATGTACAGATTTTCCGCGAACTATACGCGCGTAACACGGGCAGAGTGAGGGCTTATGCAAGCTATCGCCACCATTCGGTATCTCCAATGGGGTGAGGTAAGGATGCCGCCTGTCACCTTTCCTCTTCAACTTCGCTATTGACGAACTCATGGAGAATGCAATCACAGAACACGACTTAGCAAGTGTGGAGCTACGCCCAGGAGAACGACTTCCTGACTTGGAGTATGCAGACGACAATGCCTTCAACTGTGACCGCTCCCAGACGTGCCAAGCTGCGCTGGACAGATTAGCACTGGCTGTCGGCCGCTTCGAGCTTTGCTTTGCACCATCAAAATGAAAAGCTTTCCTCCAAGGTTGGCAGGGATCGCCTCCTGCACTGAGCCTTGATGCGGATTATCTAGAATCGTTCAGAAATTCAACTACCTGGGAAATTGTATCAGCGCCCTTTGGATTGAAATGAGATCACAAACCGTATAGCAAAAGGTCGAATTGCTTTTGCTAGTCTTCGCTACTCATGGCGGCTGCGCGCCATCAATCTCGCCCTGAAGGGTAGAGTGTACAATGCAGCGATATATTCGACCCCACTGTACGGCTGCAAAACCTGGCAGCTTAGATCAGCGGACATAAAGAGGCCAGTTACTTTCGAACAGCGGTGTCTTAGTAGTTTGGCTGACATCTAGTGGGAACACCGCGTGAGCAACGAGCGTTTTCGAGACTTTATTTACGACACAGCGAAAGGAACTGAACCGCTCAGCACCGTCAATTCACGCACCACGTCCCGATGGTTCGGCCACGTGTTAAGCATGCCAGCCCACCGGCTCTTGCGAGGTACATTGTTTCCTCCCCGGGGGTGTGAATGGAAGAAGAAGAGAGGTGGCCAAGCCATGATTTGGTCGGGGGCCATGAAGTCCCTCAGTTCGTAGCTGGTCCCACTTGGAGCTTAAGGGCTGTCTGGTTGGGGTCCAAAAGACAATGAACGCGTTTGGTCAGATACATTTGCTGAGATGGCTAGAAGCCGACCTCAGTGGCGTTCATGCTGTGAGTTTCTTTGTACCTCCCCATCCCTTTTGGTCTCTCACTCCGACCAGGATCTCATTTCGTGCACAATATAAGTTTACATAATAAAATAGTGTTGCCTAATACGCGGCAAGTAGCTTTCCAGAACGATGTCCATCTGTTGCCGGTAGCTCAGCTAGCATTTAACTGCTGCATTTATATTTTTCTTTTGTTGTATTGCAGCTTAGTAGCTGAGGCAATTTAAACCTCTAGCTAATGTGTATAAGTATGATTAATGATGATTCTGGTGCCTACTGAGACTTCGCAGTCGTTAGCATATTTACTCCATTAGACCTACATTCCATGGGGATATTTATTAGAGAATTGCCTTATACGTTTTTTGCGACCCTCCTGAACAGCCGAAGGCTTCTTACCGTCGGCTTTGTAAATCAGCCAACATCACCACACACATTGCGGTATCGGTATGTGTTCATTTCACTAAATACTATGTTGGAACACACAATCAGCTTCTCACTCTGCTGTGATGTAAGAGACTAAGGGGTGGTGTCAATCAATTCTTATACAATGCATGCAAATTTAAGCTTCCTTCAAGGTAACACTCTTGATAACTAGATGACGGCGATATCTCCCTGGAAATTATGGGAAAACGACAGGTCATGGTGTGGTTGATTGAACTCTGAACAATGCATTTCCACCTATTGTGTTACACTGACACTAGGCCATTCTGACACTTATTCAACCGACCCAATTCTCCATTTGATTTGGGATGGAGCCGATAGAATGAAATGGATGCTTCGTAGTCACGATGTGCGATACAACAGATAGTATTCAACAGAATGTTAAGTCAGAGAGTCACTTTTGGATTATATGCTGTGTGGCTGGCTTGCGAAGCACAATCTTCATGTAGACGGCTATTCATATTGAAGTGAACCTTGGTCACTGCGATCATTACGATGGTAGCCGAAGCAGATAGAAATCGGGTGTTGCCTGCCCGAAAGTGCTGAGCAACCACGACGGGTTTCGATTTCATTTTATCTCATCAGGTGGAGACAGCACGCCTCGAACCCGCGGCCATTGGAATGGTAGACGAATCCCCTACCCCTTTGGTCAACTGGTTATTATGGTCCTAGCAACAACCCGTTCGATATGCGACTGTTGAAAACACTGCCTTATTCATGATCAATATATTGCGAACTCTAGCTGAACAAGCTAGTTCAGACGAAAATGACGTGGAACTAGCGAGCAAAGGAGAAATAAACTGATCAAAATTAGTTATTGTCCTTAGTCGACGAGAAATGTGCGCTCCAAATTGCATAAAGGTCAACTCAGGTAGCAGAAAGATTAAATACCGTGAAGCATTTTTATTGAAAATATACAAGACGATCAATACCGGTGTTCCGGTTTACGTTATCGGCTGGCACAATACCAGGACGAAGACCCATTTCTCTTTAATAATCCGAGACAATTGATGCGACTGAGTTTCATCGCATCTATAATAATCAATATGTGCCTTATGCGAGCCGGTCAGATTTTAGTGTGCGACCTAAGCTCCTTCGCTTAAATACCATCTACCAGCATTTTCAGTGGTTGCACACTGATGGCTTTGTTTGTCCAACTTGGATACTGGCTCAGTCAAGGCAACAAACTACTACATGCATTAAAATTTCCTTTCCAGGCGAGGACGTTCAGGTAGTTCCACCTTGACAATATTGAGGTAGAAAATCAGGGTCATAGATTATTCTTTTGCTCCGTGCCCGGATAAGATCTCCTGATGCGATGGATGCTAACGGGGACAAAATCACGGTTTCCCCAGTACCTACTGACCCAGTTCAGTCAGAAAAAGGTGATTCCTGAGTTAATCTGTGTTCCTGCCCTACTTCAACACATCTTTCGGGTCAACTAAATAAGCCTCCGTTGGCTTCAGTTTTCCTGTGAACGGATGTTGCTCATATACAAAATGGTAATTAATAAAGTCAATGAATTCAACTGGTGAAAAGCCTGGGCAAACAGGTAGCCTAATCGCTGTAGATAGTGTTAATATGTGATGTGTTTGCAACACCGTTCAAAAAACAGAAAACCTGTACCCCGGTTTATTAGAATAAAAGATACTGAACTAGTAAATATGAATGGATGATTTATAGAGTACAAAACGGAAACATTGCTCCTAAAGAACTTATCGCGGGTATGTTTTGTTGCCTATCGAAAGTGCAAGGTGCTAAGTTTCCTTGACGGTATTTCTTGAGTGACTAACGATATCCTAACCTGCACAAAAAGGATACTCTGAGTGAATTGTAGCTCCAATTGCCCATTCCATTCATCTGATTAGAGAATCAGTTATAAAATTTTAATCCGTCAACGGCATGCACATGTCCATCACTACTTCACACAGATAATTTGATGCAATCACGTACTTTATTTGATGCCAATCCTAATGAGCGGGATGGTATTTCAAAAATGACTGGACATTTGTGCAAAGGTAAATTAATATAACTACACGTCCAATTCTGCATCACACAGTTAAGTTCATTCATAGTAAATTTAAACCAATTTAATCATTTTTTAGTGGTACAGCCAGCAAAATCTTTTACCGTAAAACAAAGGTGTTCTACACTGTGATCCACTTTATGAAAAAGCAAGACATAGCAACATGTCGTCAATAATAATCAAAATGTAAACTGTTAAAGAACAAGGTTTAAATATAATATGTAACTAGTTTAAAATTTTATTACGGCTTTTGAGCCGTAGCTGTCACAAAGGCATATCTGTCTACTTTTAGCTGATTGTAAAGTTGATCCTGCTGTGTGGACCAACTGTCTATAAAGACCACCTATCTTTGGGGGACAGACAGTAACATCCCCATTTTTCCTAGGTTTTCTCAACATTCTTAACCGGTGTATCTTGTACACATTTTTGTGGTCCCCGGAGGTCCTAGCACCTGTAGAACACGGCCATTAATAGCTAAACTGGCTGAAATTTCTTCTTGAGGTGCTATCATAGTATTTCGATATTTCGCAAAAACGGCCTGCTTTCGTCTCGAAGTGTCATAATTGGCAGCTCGTTCTGCTTAGCTTGTCTGTGGAGCAAGATTAGACACTAACAGTTCAGTTGTAGTTTGCTTGTCCGCACGCGTAAATCAGTGCCTGTTGAACCCATGATTCTTCCACGAAAGTACATGTTAGCTGTAACTCCCGGTTTCTTTGGGGTAACCGTGCACCTTTGTCTAGCCACGCGCGCATTCGGTCTGTTTAAATTACAGGAGAAACTACAGCATGCTGTGTCCATCAGGCAACCCGGGATTTTTAAAACGATCAACATGAAATAAATGCCGGCAATTTACATGTATAATAAAAGGCCTGATTGTCTGCAGTTACTTTTTTGGATTGACTCAAAAGCTTTGACAGAAAGGTGCAGCAAAGAAGACGCAATATCAGTTGTTTGTTGGCAGTATGAACTGACATCTTAAAATCCAGTTGAAGAATGTCTAAATGAAGCTCCTGCCACCTAACATCAATGCATTTTTTCATTCATAGACAACATTTTCCATTCAGTCACTTAAAGTTTAAGCAAATACAGGTTCTACATACTTTTACGACCACGGCATCGAACAAATTTTTGTCCGGAACATAACGCACCATACGACTACTTTTACCTGGCGTCGTGTTTTCGATCCCTGCCGCATGGAGCATAGTGGAGAACCCAGCAATCTGTAAGTGGTTTTGTATGACAGGGTTTCCTGATACTGTAAACATAGATGATGTGACAACAATGCGAACTGGACCTGAGGCAGCTAAGCAGAATTTACCCACTGCATGCCTTAATGCATTGGATAAGCTTGCAAAGAAACTGTTTACATGGTTACTGTCTGACAACTACATGGCTGGTTCTAATCTCAAAAGAACTACAAGAGTACATTCCTGTCACTTCGATCTTAGCAGCTGGGAATATGAATAGTAAATATTATAAGGAACAGTAACAAGGTTCTACAGACGTTCTGCCAAACTATGCATCCAATACATATATACAGGAAGCTTTTGATAGTTTGCGCTCCTACGCACTAAGTAGCGGACGCGCTGACGTGATTGAACTTTGCATGAATGTACGGGAAAAGCTAAATTCATCTTTCATTTCAACTGCTAAGCCACGGATGTTTGTACTGGATTGTTGTTCATCGAGTAGAAAAAAAGCAAAAATTAGAAGCGTGTTTGTACAGTTTTAGTAAAACTTGTGGATTACGCCTATCCGCAAATTGGTTTTTAACACCTTTGCGTATTAACAGTGTTTTATTACATTTCGAATACGCAGAAATGCCGTAGGATATATTACAAATGGTAATGCTCTAAGTAAAAGATTAAAACCTAATATAGAGTTTGTCTGTGTATATCTTTAGTTCGTATTTGAAAGCGTAGTACACGTATGCAATCAATGATGCGTAAGGTTCCCTATGCTTAAACCTGTCCATGGGAACCGCCTGCCAAATGGTAATACATTTTGTCGGTCTCTTGAGTGGTCGACCTAGGCAGGATTGACTCCATGTGTATGGGAATTACAATCCTATCGGTTGGCTATTTGACGATTTGTAGTTGCGGATTAAGGGTTGTGCTATAATCGCCGATTGTTGAATACGTATAATCCAGTTCCGGCATTTTACCTTTGATTTCTTTGGAACCGCGTTAATGGCTGGTTTTCAAGTGATTGCCGCTTAAAGTACTTAGTATTCGTACTGAACTTTTGCATACGGAGCTTTTTGCAGTAAGCAATAATCATCTCTGGATTTCATGTTTCCAAAGGCTTTCTCGCTTTGAAGAGCAGTTCGGAATTTGCATTTCACGGCACAGTAAATTGTTTTTCGAGTGTTTAAGATAGATTATGCATCCCGTCAAATCGCCAAGGCAATTCTTAGAAAATGAACAAACCATGAATGTAACTGAGTAGCGCATACCATAGTGATATTTATCCTTTATGCTCAGGTACATTTGCTGGCCATGAGCGTGTGCCTATCCGGTACTTCATCCTCCGAATTTAACTTAGTGGCGATTATGTAAATCGGTGGTGTTGATTGCATCAGTTACATTAAGTGCACCATTTCCTTGATAACAGATAATGTTTCTTCTTTTAACTCTAGCAACTACTTGGTTTTATCGGTATGCTATCACTAATGTAAGTCGCCTCAGTACGGTTGAAAATTAGAATGATTAACTTCTGGCTTGTTTCCACGTAGTATCTATATCGTGTTAGTCTAGGACGAAAATACCACATATAACTCAACTATTATCGGACTTCTATGATCGGTTATATTTCATGACTACTCCAGTGTCCCCCCACTTTGTTGTACTCTTCGTACCCTATGTTACCCATGCTACCATTACAAGTTATTTTTAATGTCTCATGCAGAGACGGGTAGTTACGACAGCTTTCATTTACCATTATTTATCCGTGGTCACTATCACCCTGTACGCTTCATGGTATAGCTCACCAGACGAGCAACGCTGCCTCTGTCTCTTTTTCTACTACAATGTCTATGGTGCTTATTACATGAACTTATCTCTACTTACCACCCAATATTAGCATATCGCCGTAGAGCTTGCGTCACAGGAGAATGTTCAGATCACCTAAGGCATTAGGTTTTATAGATATGTCAGGTAAAGCCATTTCTCAAGATTTGGTGAGTTAGTTGCTTGTTGAAACGGGTCTGTGCAGAAATGGATGAAAGCTAAGTATGCCATCCAATTCCGTTCACGTCGTTTTGCACCAGGTGGATACGCGTTTATCTAAGGCAAGTAAATTTAAGCTGTTCTAAGCTGCGCTCACGGATAGATGCATAGAGATCAATGCGTCAGTGATGAACGGCTAGGGCTAGCGTCCCACCGCAGATCAGGCTATCACTAGCTGCAGCATTAAAACCAGGACGAGAGGTTATGTGGTGTCAGTGTTTGTAAAAGCCTCCATGCAATTTGCCGCTTAGGGATCCAAAGCGCCCACGTTACAATTTGGAGAACATGGTGACATTGGACCAAACGTCCTCAGAAATAGCACTCCGGTAAATCCATGCAAAATGCTTAACTTCGTTAATAAACGCAATAGTAAGCATGTAGCTGCTTTATGCGCTGATTTGCAGGTTTCTGGTGAGAGTGAGCATAGCAGTATTTCTGCTTTATCTTCCGGCATACTGAACTTGGCTGAGCTCATCGCAAGACAGCTACTTCGCGATTATTGGCGGAAATGCAGATGCGCCTGCTAGAACTAAATGTAGCAATGGGCAATCTTCGGGTAAACTTAGATGGAGGTCAGGTCCACTGCGATGGCACAATTGTGCCTCCGTATATTTAAGTGGAATGGAATTAGCATACACTATTGTCACATTGTGTAGGATAGCTACATGGGAGACACACGATTACAGACCGCTACTAAATAGTCTAAGACCACAGCAGGTCACACGATTGTACCTGCCAGCGGTTGAGTGTGAGTACCTCCATTGCAGCGACAACAGTTTTAGGAAACTTGATAAACGGTTTAAATACCGTTTGGAAAGCCGTGTTTAACACTAGGTACTTATTACCTGTATTATTGTTATGGTTTCTCTAATGAGCCCATTAGCGAGTGAGCAATAGTACCACGCCAAGGCTTCCAATAGAACAGCAGACATTCTTCAAGAAGACGTGAATACCTCGGACAAGATACAAGCGGATCGGTTAAAAAATAAGCCGTGGCACGGAGAGAGGCTGTTTCATTCTCATGCTGTGCGACGTCCATCAGTTTGAAGTCTTATCTCGCCTAATGAATATTATAAATTCTATACACACTAAGAAAAAATCAATCACTGTTCTGTTGCTCTATTTTCTAAGCCAATAAGCAAACTATATTGCCGACATTTGTTTCCCTATTCCCATATCTGTCTCTGTCTATTACCAGTACGCACCTAAGGCAAAACTGCCACTTAGTTTCACAACTAAACTTTAAGTAGCCACCCAGATATTTTCGGGTATCTCTACCTGTATGTGTGAATTCTCGTAACTTGAGGAATATACTGTTAATCTTTCCTCCAATCTCAACCCCAACACGTTTTTGTAACATTATAGTTTTCGTGATAATTCATGTTTACCCATTTAATTCGTGGCTTAACACGCGTGTGTGAGAGCATGTGATTATACAGGATTTGCACTGCCATTGTGCAGTAGACGCACGATGCATATGATGCGTATTTGCGTTTCACTTTGGCTTAAGGTGTATGACGGTCGTTCTGTCTGTCGGACTTTCGCGTGATGAATGAAACCTCTCGTGTGATACTTAACCTCTGGCTGCGACCATTGTGAATACTATAAAGATGCCAACCTATCCTATAGACTCGCCTTGATTATCCTGGATCCAGGAGAGCGAACGGTTGCTGGAAGGCGGAGTACACGGTTCTCGTGGCCTCACTACGCTCGAAGGAGTGCTTTTTTCTATTGCGGATCTGATTTCAACCTAACCAGCACCTTGTGTGTACGTCTGGTAAGCATGACTTCCAACCTATATAGTCATAAATGCTCTTGCTGTGCATGTTGAAGCAGCGTGGGTCGGCTAGGTTGATGAAATTTCACTCCATTCCATTTGATTCCTGGTCTTATTTTTTCATGATTGCACTGGATATAGGGTGTGTGGATGTAACTGTGGATGCTGCGGCGCCAGCCACCCATGGTCTCACTTTAGACGCAGGCGTCGTGTGGCTATCCTCTGTATTCCGCAATGACATACAAATATGCACACAGACACAGCCGATACATTATGTAGCATTAAGGGTTGTGCGAAAAAGAGGACGCAGTTTCTTCATGTCCAGGTCTAGTTTGTAAAAGCGGAGTTCAATTTTAAATGTACAGAAACCAGTGCGTTGCTAATCCTGGCAAAATTAAGTCTGGATCCATCCTTATAACGTACTATTGCGCAGAATTTCGTTATTTAGCAAGATTGTACCTTTTGTATCATGCTCAGTTCAGTTAAGCTCATGAGCAAGTATCCGAACACAGAACTGCGGGGGATCCACAACTCACATTGCAAGAAAAATATTAAACAACAGCGTCAAGATGTTAGGGCTCAAGGCAAATATAATTTAAAGGAAGTAGGGGGAAGAAGGAATTGCATTAAACTAGGCAGAATGGAAGGAACATTAACAACCAGATACAAGAATTAAAATGCAAGTACACCACAAGCTACGTGAATTTGTCATGTGTGATATGGTCCGCAAACATTGGCCGGTGCAATTTCGAGGCCCACATCCACAAAGATATCATGTACCCGCCTGACCCAGAACCTCAGTCAGTTTCTTCCTGCGACTATGCCACCTCATTGACTGGCCACCACGCGGTCTCATCCACACAGCGTATAATTCACGCCGAGGAGTAACGACAGTACCGACGGGCTGTTGTGGAGCGTTCGGCCTCAAATGATCTCGTGGCCACGGTTGCTGCTCATTCAACATTGGTTTGCTGCACAATTCGGACTATAATTTTTTATACTCTTTTCCACATGGAGAGGTATATGACTGGTGCAACTAACAAGAATACAAACACATGACGTCAGGTTCATGTACAAATGACACATCTGCGGATCTGAGTTATTACTATTACTCAAACAGCCAATTCATACTGTGTCTCACCTGAGAATGATAATTCAGCGTCGGCAATTTAACACCTTATTACTTGAATGATCAGAGAAATTTGGTCAGGCTTTTTCTAGGGATGCCTACACTTTTCATCATGTGAAGTGGCATAAAAATGAATTACCCAACCTAGTCTATATAGTATGCACATTATCCATGAGTTTAACCAACGACCGGCCGATTAATTTGTTTAACGGCTGCTTAAGTTAATAATATGCTAATGTGTCAGTTTATTCCACTAACTGGAGACTGTATTTCCATTCAGTGGCATAGCAAACAGTGTTACCATTTATACATCTGCTCAGCTTATTGAACCCATGGCTCTTTCAACTTCCTCCTGAAGAAAATTATGTTCGTCCATAGATCTCCCAATATGGTGCTTAACGCTTTCGAATTGCGTCGAACAGGCGCCAATACTCCTACAGATACGTAGTGTTCGCTGATTGAGTTATCCCAAGTAAGTAGATATTTTAAAACAGATGAGCACACAAGGTGGAATGCCGCTGACTGATTTGGTTTGGTTACTTAATAGGCCGTTCATGCACACTGAATGCAAGTTGAAAGCGTCAAAGACGACCTTGAGACCTATGGAGGGATATGGTATATTAAGGAGGAATTTGAAAGCGCTTTGGAATTAATTGGCTGAAAAATGGTATAGATACCAAATTAGGGACTGAAATAGTTAACTTTGCTGCGTTTTAGTGTTTCACGCTATTAAATTGTTTAATAAAGTTTCACTTTAGACAGTTTCATATGTTCACAATATGCCAATTCCCTGATTTTATGTTTGAAATGGGGTAGACGAAGCCCATTCAGACTTCATTTTTCTATCTACAGTTTGTGCAATACACACAAACATTGGCTGGAGTCCACCTGCAAGCTTAAACAGCACAATGTAAAGCCTCGGGGACACGTGGTATCTAACCCACTGTGCCCTGCTTCAGTAAAGTAGCAGTTTCGCTCCCAAGTAAGATGAGATATTTCCGTCTGTGCACCGGCTGCATTCCACAAACTATATGGTAGCTTTATCTCGATGCTGAAGTGGTTTGTATTTCGTACGCCAGAAAACACCGTGGCTACGTCAGAAATAGAAACTAAGTGGAATAAATATCTTTTCGGGTCATGTCTCAACAATGATACAATGACAACTGCGTTACCTTCAAGATCAACCGTTGAAGTAAATCTGGTTGTTGTGTTGTGGATTATTGACTTTCCGGCAAATGGAAGCATTGATATCATACTCATGGACCTAGAATTGTTGGACAAATGCTTAGTCACTACTGAGATTGGCGGAACGCAATGTTAATAGTCTTACTGCATTTGAATGCCACGGATGCAGTCCTAGTAGGGCGTCTATTTATAAAAGGATAAATTTGATATTATCATATTAGTTCAAATAATACAAAGCAAACCGGTATATCGGAACGTCTTTTTATTGTAATCCTAAATAGGCAAGCTACGTTAGCAAAGCAAAAATCTTATCTTTCACAAGCAGCCGAGGCCTAACAGTTGCCTGATCGTTGCTACCCTAAGGCCAGCAACTGAAGGCACTAATCATTGCAACCAGTTTGTCTCAATTGGAAACACAAACATTTCCGTCTACTTTGGCTGATCGAGCTGCGTTGTCAGCTACTACACCGCCTGAGGGTGTGATTAACATCTGTGTCAACAATCCATCCAGTTGATACGCTGTGCCTGGATCCACATCTGTCAACCTACGCGCTCACCCCATGATGAGCCGGGATTAGCAATCAAATTAATCTGTCTGGTACAACGTAGTATGTGGAAAATCGAGAAATATAGAATTTGTGTCACCCACAGGGTTTCCTCAATTAACTGAAAAACATTGGACCTAATGGTAGAATAGTTTTGTAAAAGCTTTGCTTGCAATTGATTGCTGAACTAATGAAGCATTATTAGCACAATCAATAGTAATCGGATCTACGTATGCTTTGATTTGCAGAGGCAAAAACATTGCCTGTTACTTATTTGTATGTTTGAATTCTCAAAAAACGAAGCTTCTCCTGTTTGCATTATGGCTGCTTGTTATATTTTGATAGTTGACTTCAAACATAACGACCATCTTAAAAGCCTCTTATGAATCACCGGTTTGCAGTGTTTGATCTCGTAACCATCATATATTTAACGCGTATCTGAAATCCCAAACAAACGGCAAACCATGCTGCAATGTGAACGATCACTTGTATACAGTGAATTAATAAGCTTCCGTATATCCAATGCTAAGGAAAATTTGGTGCTATGGTTTTCTCAGAGCAACAACTTTAACGGTTGCATCTGACCGATTTAATGCACTGACCAGCAAAGATTCATTGTGCGGAGTAATTTCCAAGGAATTAATAGTATCTCAGTGGTGCTCCTTTTGAATATGAAAGCGTTTAGTTAATTTTTGCTCTAATATTTGAAATCTTAAAGTAAAGAAATAAGTAATAACACTAGTAAAGAGTAAACTGTTAAGTTTCATTTGTTTGATGTATAGATATATGGGTTCCTCTCGCCATAACTCTTTGAACAACCCCGATGTATTCTGCTACCTTCGTGGCTAATACATTGCAGCCAAAAATTGAATGTCTTGCCGTTATGAATCCATCATGTTTTACTTGATTTGCTGCAAAACATGTACGTCAGTGAAGGTTATGGGCTCCTGTCCAAGTTTGTATGACCGGCTTCTTGTGTCACCGTAAGCAGGCAACTGCCGGAAAGAAGGGTTTGAGTTAAAGTGTGATTATGGTGTAGAGCGAACCATCAGGTCACTATCATGATTGTTATTTATGTGCTAATAATATGAATGTTTTAATCGGTACAATGGATACTTGGTATTTAAATATGACATAAAAATGTTAATTTTTTGATTGGACAGTAAAGTGGATACGCATAAAATTTTGCTCCATTTACTTATAAGTATTAAGGCCAAACATCACTGGAAAAATTTGAATGGGCCCACCACAGCAAAGATTAATACAGGCGCAAAGGACGTCACCAAGATGACTTTGGTTGACATAGAAATATTATTCTTCCACCACTTCGTATAAATTTGGGGCTAATGAACAAAAGTGTTAATGCAGTAGGTATAGATGGTGCTTGTCTCAATTGCACTTGTAGAATATTCTTTACACGTTGCATGGAGACGTTGAAACCTAACAGAATGGATAGGCCACTAGTGTGAAATTTCATTAATAAGCAAAGTTTTACTTGGGAGTTGTCCTCAAGGACGTGCTTTTGATAGTGTTGCCTCATTTTCTAGAAATTTTTGGGTAAGCCTAAACCAAACTACGAAAAAGAACTGGTGGAGAATATCCTTTCCGAATTTGCCACACAGGGTAGTAAAATAGGCATATATTGACAATTTTCCATTGTCACTTAGACAGATTCCCGGATAACGTTGATGACTTCAGCGTTGAATATGTTTTCATGAGCACATCATAGTGATGGAAAAGCGGTATCAGAACAGTTGGGACGGACAGATGATGAGTGAATAGTGCTAAAGCGCCCTAGGTGACCTTTCAGGTTAACCACATAACATGAAATCGCACCAACAGCGTTTTAAAGGAAATAACCATCACCAACACGTCCACTTAGATTAGTCCTGCATTTAGCGTATAAAAAATAATGAGGTAATTATTCTCACTACACTGACCTACAAGTTACAATTTCCTTAAAATTGTTAGACTATGCAGGGTTTTTCTATCACATTATGCCTTTGCGTGGGTTACTACATCCCAAATAGCAGAGCAAATCTAGAAAAATCAAGGCCAGATTAAGAAGCAGCAACATGACGGTATTGTAAATAACTATATCTAAGACACAAATACCGCTGTTGACCATTCTTACCACTAAGTTTTCACTTGTTTTCCTAAATACTATCTAGCGAAATCGGATTACAACTAGAAGTGTAGGTGAGCTGATCGACTATACGGATTCCGCAACAGAGTTGGTGATGTTATCACCTTTATTATCGCTTCCTGGTGCTCAGTATTGAAACAAATCTTATGTCATTCGTCGCAAAGTATCGACTGCATAGTTCTAAAATTCATGCCAAAAAATCTAAGTGGATACAACTCAAACTTGCTGGCCAACATTTATATATCCCCTAGTTGTCCAAGCACAGAACCAGACAAATTTTGACGATAACTTCACGGATGCTGTCGTCGTAAAATGGACCATTCCCCATGCATACTTGCTGATGATTTCAATGGGTTTAATACCATATTCCTCACAACACTTGGACTACAGAACATCGTGAAATGCCACACCGGGTTAGAAGCAACCCTGTATTTGGTGTTTGTTATCAAGCTGCAAATATTTTCAGGCAGCGCTCGGGCAATAATTAGAGGCTCTGGTCATCCGATGGTCAAGATATGTCCCATTGTCTACAGTATGACGAACCAAAAGGAAGTCACGCGCTGCAAGGAAACTAAAAGCTAATGGTGACAGAGCAATCCATCGAACATAGCACAATTGAATTCAATGGTTGCCCCTTCGGATTTCAGTTTGTTTTTCGGTGCAGATGTCTCAACGTAATGCTACCGGATGAAGGTTAACTGAAGTTCTGTTTTAATCCTCACTCTACTCCTCAAACAGCTGCTTCGACTTAAGGAGAAAACTTTCAAAGCTAAAGCTTACGCCACAGTGAAGATTAATTTTTTAAGTATTAGCAAAATTTCACCATCTCAATCACACCTACGTCCAGACTATTTTAGGGGACAATTATTGTCGTGAGATTTGGCAAAAGATAAAAACATTCAGTGGAGTCGCTGTTCATATTACGAACTCTGACATAGAAGTACATGAAGTAACTCGCAACTACTGCTGCTCCAGCAGTAACTCACTACCCAACTCACCTGCACAAATTCAATGGCCTACAGACATCACAGGAAGCTTACCCAGCTAAACCTGAGCAAAACAAACCGACTTGATCGATTGTCTCCACTCGTCGTTAAGCCTTGTGCAGTTTCACAAGACCAACCGCTAGCTGAATTTTACATGTTCCTAAATCAAGGCAAAATCGCAAACCCTTGGAGAGCTGCTAGCGTAACACCAACACCCCGAAACTAATTGCAATATTGACCTTTTGCCTGAATTTCGGTGGCTTTAAATGTCTTCAAGAAATTCCTTAGACAGAAATTACTACACCAATCCTGTCTGAATACCGCACCTCAATTTGCATACGGAAACTCAAGTCGACACAAGACGCAGTGAGTTCTCTAGTGCACTCGGTGCTATCGTCATTAGACAGCACGAACAAAGCCACTTGTGTAGTCTTCCTTGACTACGTCAACGCCTTTGGTTGTGTTAACCGTAAAATCTTGTTGCTAGATCAACTGCCTTCTGGTTTCCAACCATCTATAGCCTTCGTGCTACAGGATTCTTTTGCTAAATCTACTCAGGTAAGCAGGTTCAACGCCAGGAGCTCCTAACCACCACTTCCAGGTTCCTTCAAGACGACATTTTGTTGCCAGTCTTAGTACGCACATACGTATGCTCCATCCCTCTCCCTTAGGAAGCAATAATGCTAAAATAGGCCAGCGATGTGCTAATCGGTGCGAATCGTCTATCTTAAGCCTCTTCGACTATGCTAATACTTTCTTTGGATAAACTGGTGCATTGGTGAAAGCCCATGGCTTGACGCCAAATGTTTCGAAGTACAAAGACTAACTGTTTTCGCTGCATAAGGCAGGTCGTTACAAGAAACTGGTTGCTGAGTGTCCCCAGCTTCATCTAAATGGTGAAAACCTGAACTTTTCGACGTCAGTGAAGTACCTGGGAATCACACTACGCTATGATTTATAATGGTCAATCCAAGTGAATGAAATATTCACCGAAGTCAGACGACTGTCATTTTATGTCTCATGTCTCCGTTCGTCATCTGTCGACCACCAGTTGGTCCAGCGATTCTTCATTCCATGGGTTCTACAACATTGCACATATTGTCCTTCTCTGATTGTTCCGGTCCCATTGGGTAACCATTTCAAAACACTTCATATGCTGCTGAAACCCTTATCTGGATGCAGGGGCATGGCTAAACCAAACTTATTTCAACATATTGCATCTGTTCATGTTAAGTCGCGCAAGACTTGCTTCGAAAATGCTCACGTATATAAGCCATGCTTTACATACCGTTTTTCCAATTGCAAAATGGATTCCTCAAAACGCGGAAACTACAGAGCCATAAAAGTCCGCACGCGGGCCTACGACTCAGCTGTTATTTCTTATATGGATAGATTTCTGCCTAATCCAAAGATTATCAGGAGCTCGGCTACTCGCAACCGCTGAAGCAGTATGCATCAGGTTGACAAAACCAAACCTATGCATTCAGAAGCAACATGTACAAGCCTTACAACTACCCTGGCCAGCCAGTAATAGAGATGAATCGGACTTCACTCATTGGTATCACATGCCTTCAGTCATCTGACCACCTGACACGTTACGTTAAGCACTTATAATGTTTTGTTCAATCAATAGTTTCTCTTTGTTTCCCCTATGAACTCCGCTTCTCAACGTATATTTCTGTACAAAGCCTGATGATGAATAAATCGAAAACAATTGTTCGCTTTAAGCGCACCGCTTGCGTTTCTTCTTGCAGTATATAATAATGCTGAATGTTCGCATGAGATTGGTTTCCGTTTATCGCTTTGAAGAGAATCCCGTCAGTGATGACATCTACGATCATGTCTGTGTATGGCGAAGAAGGGTATCATCAACAGCCACTGACCTAGTTTTTTCCAAAATATTTTGTTAATAAATATTTATTTCATGTGTGCACATTCGAATAATTTGCTTATACATTGTGTCTGCCGTTGACAAAAAAGCCATGTTTACATACTGCAACATGCCCTTTCTTCCTTTCTTAATGTAGATGTTGAATAAGCAATGGACATTTTCCCGATTTGTTATGTTTTTCTTTCTTCCTTGGCTAGGTATTGGAAATTCATAATACCTAGTAGCTCTTATTTTGATTTGAAATAACTAGAATCGTGTTTCAGGTGAAGTTAAACATCTATTGCTTTAACGTGAAAGTGTAATTATGCGATTTAGTAGACGAGACGTCCTACCCCGAATGCTAGCACCGCCTGCTATTTTGCCACCGGCGTGATTAATAGAGCCTTCCGAGGGTGGCATCAGCACTTTTTATTAATAACAATCCTTCAGTTGATGCAAGTAGTGCGGATAATTTACTGCGTATAGTATTCAAGCATGACAGTTGTTAGTCGGATAGAAAGGAGTTTAAGGTCATCTGGAACCATGAGTGATCGTGCAGGTTTTATTGGGCTGTACAAATTTTTATGCAAATCAAGCAAATTAGCGGCTCATGCACACTCCTCTGATAGACACTGGTGGTTATACGTTTTTACGTGGAGATGTATCAGTGTGTTTTCGATTGCTTAAGCTCGGTTGTTGGGTACGTTTTGAATCAGCATATCAAAAGTTTCTAATGTCATCTTGTTCTAGCACAGCCAAGCTTGGCCTGTGTGAACATGATCCAACTACATTTGATTGCACAGGAGAAGTACGCTGACAGCTATTTCCCTGTCGATCATCACTATAACTTTATGAGTGATTTGTAGCTAGAAGTAAAACTTGTGTGTGTTTTGGTAATTTGCCAGAATACGACTGTTAATCAGATTCATCCGCACAACAACTCGTTGAAACCGTTCCTGACGAGATTTCTAGAGCTATAGAGTAGATGTATCCTGCGGTGCTGAAAACAGCCTGTAGCTGCTTGAAAACAACACGGGATTAGAAAAGTTTATTATGAAAGTAAGCGTATTCCATCTAGGCTCGGACTGTTGATGGTTTTACTGAAACATACTATTTGAATTTCTTTCACTGTCACCTTGATATTCCAGGCAAGCTTAGGCATTTTCTTGAGTTTTGGGATCCGGACATGGTAAGTAACAGTTCAGACATAGGAAAGCTATTGGATTTTGGTACATTATTTGCAGTATCCATCCGGTGCGCACCATCAAACACAACGTATCCATGGCAGC
>OX104059.1:15767187-15791535 GCA_944474145.2 Dicrocoelium dendriticum
GCCGTTTCATCAACGGAGCCGGCCCACACTCCTTCACAGGCAAACACAAATATGCTGCATTTGGGGAATCAGCCGCACACAATGCGGTGGCTGGACCGTATTCCTCTCCACACTGAATGCATGGAACCACTCTTCCAGCAGAGCAAGGCTACAAGAACAGTGAATCCCGTCACCTCTTGCAATGACCAACTGTCCCCTGGAGCCACTATGGACGAGGTAGTGAGTAATAGACTGGTAGGCACCTTATCAACATGTATATCAAGCGCAGCCATACCGGGAATGTCAAACAACAGACAATCACTTGAAACGACATTATCAAATAAAATATATCTTTTAGAGTACAAGGCTATGCCGACATAACTCTTCGCTAGTTTAGGATATGAAGTAAGTTGGTTAGCAACGAATCTGTTATAAGTATATATGTCCACAGGTTACTCAAAAATTCTAAAAATGCAATGAAGTTAACGAAGATAAGGGCAATTAGCATAAGCAACTTGTGCAAGTTAGTAGAAAATTATTCGGGTAGGCAGAAGAAACCAAATAAAATGGAACGAAAGTTATCCAGACAAATCCGAAACCGGAAACCCCCAACCATGTGTGCCCTAAGCTGAGGCTCATGTTGCATTCACGATACTACTTTACCGCAGTTGGACTAAACTAACATACGCTTAAACTAGGTATTCTTTTAGCTGGAACAAACTTAAAACACACACCTCCATACAGAAATTTTCATATATTTATTCATGCAACATAAATTCCTTATAACCAGCAAAATGGTCTTTCTGTACATTTCTCGAAGACGAGCCTTGCTTTCCCAAGAGTATTCCATTTGTTTATTTATTAAAACAAATTTTCAATACAGCTCGTAAAGCATCAGCTGTTTAATCGTGAAATGCGAACTATTGGTACTGAACGATTATTGTTGTGTCTCACTAGCTAATACCCGGATCTCTCCCTGGTGTCTAAGCTAAAATGTCGAACACTTTTAAGACAGGTTTACAGCTGCGGTCCTTGTATACCTGGAACTCTCCTTGTGCAGAGTTGCAGGAGACGTTGGCAGATCTGACACCAGCAACTTTGCGAGGTTTGAGCTATAGAGAATACTAGTGTAATCTCTAACCACGTTAGGTGTAAAAATTGACATTGTAGTTGTTAAAACTATGAGAGTGTTTCTGTTTCTATCGGGCTCTGCTTGGGAGCTCAGATGATGTCATTGTAAAGTCGCTCCTCTTTTATCAGTGGCAAGATGAACGCTTAAAATCTCACTCGTTGAAAAGATAGAAGTTTAGGCACAGACAATGTCTTCCCCAAAACATTAAGCGACTGCGTGGAACCATTGTCTCTACCCACTTTACCACGCGGACGTATTGCAGTTGTGTGACCAGTTAACCAATTAGTTAAATTTCCTTCGGTATCTGTTGTCTTTTTGAAACAAATGTTATCCATGCTGAGAGATCCTCTTCCAGTGATCTATCCAGTGATCTATCCTGCTCTCTTGATAGGGACCCAAAAGTAATTGTTAAATCAGTGAAGTATCTATCTCGGTATAGTGGCGTTGCAAGGGGGGGAGTGTTAACATCATTGTAGCCAGCCATGCCGAGCTGGATGGCGAGCGCGCAAATAAAATACTCTCCAGTTTTAGCCATCTCCTCCACAGATCTTTTCAGAATGCATGTCAACATCATCGACCAAACTAGGTTACAAAGGTACATGCACCCGTACAAGGGCCTATGATACTACAGTAGTTCCTCGCCTGCAAATTTTTAGACGCCAAATATGCAGTCATTCTATCTATGGTTAGTAAATTACTCCATTTATATTTGTTCTATAGATTTTTTAATGTTTTAGGTTTCATATGTACCCTCGCATACTCTTTGTTTTCCTTATTTATCCCTGTCCATTGCGTATGTCTTGGAGCTGGATATTCACGCCTCATTCCTGATTTGACCTGCTAATCGAGGTGCGTGTTTACACCGATACTGGAAGCTGCTGATGTCATGGTAATTCGACTGCTCGAACAAACACCGTGAACTCAGAAGCTGTTCATTCAGGCGTTCCACCTTCCGCAGCCATTTCGATTCGTGGTTTCAACTCAGGCAGAGACAGTGAATAATTAACATAAACTATCTGCATCGACTTAACTCTGAATTCAACTTTAACGGCTTCAGTGTTCTTCTAGACAAGCTTGATTGTTAAGTAATTGTGAAAGCATACTGAAACACTATCTAAAACATTTGCTCATCTAATTTATTGATTATGTCTACTTGTTCCCCATCTCTTGTTTCTCATCGTGACAATGCTATTTCGAATTAAACTGGCCAGTTCTAACGGACACCTTGGTGTTACGAGACATTGTGATTATTGGAGTCTGTTCTCATAGGTCATATATCATTCTATGAGCCTTCTAAGTAAACATCAACACGGTATTTTGAAAGGTAGGTCGTGCACTACCTGCCAGTTACATTACCTTGATTATGTGACTAGAGCAAGAGACGCCGGAAGTGCTATCATCGTAATATTTCTTGATTTCCAAAAGGCTTTTGACCGTGTCCCACACAATTTATTGTTGCTGTAGCTTATGTCCTATGGCATCACTAATTCGCTTCTAGAGTGGTTGTCTTCCTATCTCGAGGGTAGAAAGCAAGTAGTCAAAATCGGTAACTATACATCTGAAGCCACTACAATCTCCAGTGGAGTGATTCAAGGTAGCGTGCTAGGCCTGCTTTTATTCTTAATCTATTTCAACGATCTCCTCGACGAAATCTCGTATGGAAAGCCATTCCTTTTCGCAGATGATGTTAAAATTGTGTATTGTTCCGCTCCTGGGCAATGTAGTCCTAACTTAGCCTATATTCAGTCTGACTTGTCCGCGTTGGAGCTCTGGAGTAACTCCTGGAAGCTGCACTTTGCCACGGACAAGAGTAATCTATTGTACTACGGCTGTGGCCCTTCTCTGAACATCCTTACATTAAACGATACCCCTATTCCTGTGTGTGGCGCAGTCCGAGACCTTGGTCTAAGATATTCTGCCTCATTTAACTTTTTAGAGCATGCTATATTTTTGCAGACTTCTGCCAGAAAAGTGATCGCCTATATAAGTCGAACTCTTATTTTGAGTGATTCCAGGCTTCAAGCCTTTAAAATATGTGTTAGGCCGAAACTTGAGTACTGTAAGATAGTGCATAGTAATCTGAGAAAAGTGGCTATTATAGCACTAGAAAACATTCAACGATCATTCACAAAAAGGTTTCTGAACATGCCTAATACTATGACATACCGTGAGCGTTGCGAGGCGCTAAATCTGGAGCCGCCATGGCTACGCAGACTCAAACTTAATCTGTGCCTTCTATACCGCCTACTTTTCGGATTAACCTTCACTGCTCAGCCACAACTCGAGTTTCAGACTCGTATGCGCTGTGAACTAAGAAACAGCGAGCGCACGATCAAAATGCCAAAGTCTCGCACAAAATTTCCATCGAGTGTTAGAAACTGCACTACCTATGCACAATTCAGATGCATGATTAATATTCACCTGACCGTTGCAAACATCTGGTCAACACTAAGCCAAACGGTGACTCTAGATGATTTGTATGAGAAAGGTCTTGGATACATATGCAAGTCGCCATATCCTCTATTCGTTTCAATAATAAACGATTACCTATATATAAGTGCATTCTTGAGTATATATTTGAGAACGATCTTACTCCTATCAATCGGTCTGACCAATTCCGTTTTCTCCTTTGACGCACTGGTTTGTAGATGCACTACGCCTTTCAAGCTGATGTCTCTGTACCATCGTCATCACTCGCCAAGATTTTCCATCAAATTTTGACTGGCCGCTCGGCAAGCGTTTTTATTCATCATTATGTTTTATAATTCCTCATACTTTATCTTCTTCTTTGTTTCACCGTTGGTCATGACTGGGTTGATCTCTTGTGGCGACGGATTACAGCTTCCAGATTAAATAAATATACCCATGCAAATCATATTACTACTGACTCGCTGGCTTAAAACGAAAAAGTGACATAAATGATTGATCCGCATGACAGAAAGGGCTGCGGCTTCATCGCCTATAATGTTTGCATAAAACAGCCCTAAAAAAGACATTTGACACCCAGTTCTGATGGCCTATTTACTATCTTGCCACACAGGCACAGAGCCAATTGGAGCATGGAAGTGTGGGTAAAACCCACCGTGGAAATACCCTGCATGGAAGAAAGTCCCCTGGGGACAGTTCCATGGATGACCGTATTACTTTACTTGTACTTTCCGCAAAATCTACAGCTATAATTGTTCCCAGTTTCTTTATCTCTCTACTTTTTTCAAAATGCTAATCATTTCAAAAACCCTTATGGGAACCATTGATCAAAAGACGAATAATTAACTATATTATGCGATCACGTTTTATATGTTGCTAAGATAACCCAATTGGTCTATGCCTCGCACTGCTGAGGAATAAAACGTTTAGTTATTTAGTTATTTATTTATTGGTCATTAGTAAACGTCAACCCATAATAAACGCCTTAAAGGGTCAGTGGGTCAACTAATCTAGTCTGCTTGTATAGAAAAAGCTTCTTGATAGTAAGTGATCTGACAATTGAAACTTGCTATTCGCTCAGTCTGTGGCGTGTTGGCCGATTTCCTAATGCGCAGTCATGACACGTCAGACTTGGCACGCATGTTCTTGAACAGTACGCAATTGAGGCATTTGATACGGTAACATTTTCAGATGAATATTATTGGCGCATCCTATTTATTCACTAAAGTATTGACAAGTCATATTAGGTGCAAATCGCTGCTGCAGAGCTGAGCAAAATGTGCCTTTTTCTACCAAGCCTGAAAAATTACACTGTGTATATTTCATTGTCATGTCAGTAAGAGTAATTTCGTCGGTTGAAAACGTCCGCAATATTCACCTTGATTTCATTACGTCTGAGATAGCATGGATATTGCTCATTTTCGGATTAATTTACGCGTCGCACGAATTAGCGAAACAGCGAAAATCCAAGCGCTCTATGTGTTTCGAATAATCCATGCAGAAGAACTAATTCAGTAAAAGAAAAGGCCGCACATTGAACTGCAACGTATTCTTCCAACACCCGAATATTCATTTAAAATGATACCTTACTTCCTCTCTTCTCTTGGGCTGATATTTGCATTTCACCAGCTCAACGGACCGGGGCGGTGAATCGTCGGAGAATACAGACAAGATTGAGTGATGACTCAGAGGAGACCATCTTTATTGTGACATGTCGGCCGTCACCGTTTAGCGTAAGATGAGAATACATGTTAGGAGCAGGTGGGTTTGGTTACCAACATAGCTGAATGAGACAAGATGACGATGCACAAACACAGCGCAGACACCAAGCTGATCACTGTCCAAACATGTGGCACTGTAAACTTGGTTGTGTTCAACCTCTCAATCACTGACTCCAGCTGGAACAAACTGCATAGACAAAGGACTCAGAAGGCCTTCTGTTCAGTAGTCTAGTCATGCTGAATTTATATATGTTGGAGTCTGAGTGTTTTTTGCTAAAATCGACTGTTGATAAATAGAGCTAGAGATAAGGCATATTTAGCTGCCTTCTCACTTTATCACATTAGCTTTGCTGATTTCACTGCAACGGTTAACATCGCGCCGGCCAATCTAATTGCTCCGCCTAGGTTACCTGCCACCGAAACAATGTGCGACCTGTTGTTAAATGATTACATTTGGAACTGCGCAAGAGCAGTATAATGTGCTATCGTTGATAATGCAATCAAAGTGTTTCTTGTGCTTAGTGGGACCGCCTTGTATTTAAACTTGGGCATCAAAACGTTGGCACCGATCTACTAACATTACGCTACGTACTGCATGGGCGCAAGCCCTCTGGTTGCAAGGTTCTTCTCTTAACCCTCAGTTTCATCACTCCTCCAGAGTATTGCCGGAGGGAACTGGAGAAACTAGAATAACTGATGGCCAATCCTCACTTTTTGCATTATTAGACAGCAAATTCCTTTTTAAGCTTAGTTTTAAGCATTCTATTTCCATTTGATTGCTCTTGAAACACAGAGGGCCCATACATTTGAACGCTTAGCAGCATAATGTATTGCCATAAGTTTAGCACCCTTATATAAAATATGGAACAACAGGTAAAAAGCGGAAGCCTAAAAGGTGTAGCAGTATGATCATGGTTGCGAATTCAATATACAGGAAATATTGTCATCAAGTTTAGGTTCACACCACTGGACTCACTGCAGTATTTGTAGTATAAAATGTAAATCCACTGTAAGTCAAGTTATGTTCGATAATGCTCTGGTGTATCCGTTTTCACCTATTTCATGAGGGCTGGAGAGTACAATGTTTGTCTGCGTCTTGTTGTAACTACGTGAACAGAAAGCAACTCAGGTAATTCAGGTGTTGTATTGCATCGTCCAGTCGTTTTAAAACAGGTAGCTTTCGCACGAAAATGACAAAAGTGTAAAGGGCGTTCCAGGGGTGACAAATTTGAAACGAACAATAGTTCGGGCGGCATTCCAGCCGACTGTATGGCCTAGGCATTTTCAGCTAGTGACCGCACAAGTTGGTGTTGCGG
This sequence comes from Dicrocoelium dendriticum, assembly GCA_944474145.2. Taxonomy (NCBI): domain Eukaryota; kingdom Metazoa; phylum Platyhelminthes; class Trematoda; order Plagiorchiida; family Dicrocoeliidae; genus Dicrocoelium; species Dicrocoelium dendriticum. The sequence goes on from OX104059.1 coordinate 15,773,763, forward strand.
CTAAGTTTCAGGTGGTGGTGACAAGCATGATCAGCGTTATCAAGTTCTGGTACACCGGAATGAGGTCTTTTTGTAGACGGCGATAACGTCCGCTGTACACTCCTACAATTTTCATTCGATAGTGGTATGACAGATGGGGCAATCCCTGCACATTTTCGGTTGCCCTTTGCTGTGCGGTTTCCAGTGTAACCAGATCGCGCTAGAGACCAGCATGTTGGTTAGCAGGTTTGGACGCCTTCAAAGACTGAGTCGAACAGCCGAGGTCGTCTTGCATCACCACTCCAAGATCGCGCTCTTGTGAGGCGGTTTTGGAATGTAGTCTTTAAGGTTATATACATAAGTGGGCTTCTGGCGTACCTGGTGGTGTTGCGCTTGTTCGCCTTAAACTGAAAAATATTTATAGCTAATTGAGGTGCCTTTGTTCCTGCAAAGTCGAGGTCTAAGTATTTTTGCAGAACGTCCTGATCGTCCTGACAACCTATCACCCGCCATATCTTGATACCATCGGTAAAAAGCAGTAGCTGCGACTCGATGACCATTGCGAGGTCGTTGATGAAGACCAGGAATAGGCGCGGACTAATACCGATCCCTGTGGGACACAGCAGTCCACGTCAATAGGATCAGAAAATGAATCCCTAACCCGAACCCGAAGCCGCTGCTGAAAGAGGAAATTTCCCATCCATCCTAGGACCGGGTCCCTAATTCCCTACATATGTAGCTTTTGGAGAATGTTTCAGTGAAATAAGCGGTCACAGGCTTTAGAGACGTCGAGGTAGATGACATCAGTGTCGATCCCACTGTCGGCTTTTTCGGTCCAACTACCACGCGAAATCCGAAAATTTGTAGTAAATGACTGATTCAGACGGAATTCTTATTGCTCCGATACTATGATGTTAGACCTTTAGAGCCTCAGTTATGATGGACTCCATCACATTTGACAACACCGGGAGGAGAATCACTGGGTGACAGTTGAGGAAATCCGAACGGCCAACACTCTTGAATATCGTGATGAGAATACCATGCTTCCACATGTGGGGGACCTGCTGTACATTTAGGCATCTTTGGAAAAATGGAGCCAATGACTCAACTATCCTTGTAGCTGTCACTTTAATTGCTTCTGGAGGAATGTTGTTAACACCAGGGGAACTATGGGTGCGCAACGGTAGCAACTTCCTCAAAAATGTTGATGAACTAATAGTGACACGTGCGAATTTTCGCGTTTGAGGGAATGGAACAGGTAAATGACGTCTGCTGGTGATGCCACGAAATATAGAAGCATATGGTAGCCGTAGAACGTTGGCTACATCCTCGTCAGTTTGAGCACACCCACTCGCTGAGGTAAGTAGTAAACACCACGCCTCCCATTCCGGAGACTGTTTCATATCTGTACGGAAGCTGGGTTTTAGCACAAAACCTCTCTGTTAGGCTCTGTTGTTGGACTAATTTATTCGCAGGTACAAGTGTTGTTTGTGATTATCATGCTTTACATAATTGCTCCAGTTGTTTGAGTTAGAATCTGTCTTATACACATGCCACGCTGCTTGTCTTAACGTCATGCATTTTTGGATTCTACTCATAAGGATTAATGGTGTGCTTGTAGAAACTATAGCCTGATTTCATATGCCGATTTAATCAGCTTGCTAAACTTTCCAGTAAAATATGTTCACGCAGTATCATGAAACAATTGTTCGAAAAATCCTAATTGACGGCAACAAGTTCTGTGAGAGTGTCATAGTGTATAACCGTTGGATACATGTCACTATGTTCCTGTGGAAATTCAGCATAAGTCACCTAGCCGTAAAGTATTGTTATGGGATTACACCTTCCCAATAGGCTCTCCATCTTTGGTCGATTCAGCATATGCTTTTTGTTCGTGAGCACTTAATCTAGCACAGATGGCATATGGCCCGTTCTGAATCCGTTGAGCGAACAGACATGGCTAACGAACTTAATCCTTGCAATAAGATCTTGCAGGTCTGTCTTGAATTGTTAGTTAGAACTAGCTGGAACATCCAAATCGTGAACACTGAAGTCACCGGAGATAAGAACATGGCTGTATCGTCTCCGTAGAACCCTCCTCCAACACTAACGTCAGGCAGGAGTCCATCTCAATGGTGGATATTTGGGGACAATAAACTGCAAAAAGCCAAGTGTCGTTGTGCCTTAATCTCAGACTGCGTCAGATTGAGTCCCTGAGCACCTTTTCCGGACCATCCACCGGTTGGCACTGCAGGTCATTATGGAAGTAAGAGATTACCCTAGCGCCTTTACAGTGACGATCGTTTTGAATAAAGGACATGCCATGTATCGGGAATTTGGCGTTACCAATTTCTGAATGCAGCGAAGTCTCAGTTACGAAAATGTGGTCTCAGACGTGTGATGCTTGGCGTAGCCGCAGTACGGCAAGCTTGCTCTGCAGACCTTGTGCGTTGGTGTACATGCAAGGAATTTCTCTGTTATTAGCAATAAGTAGTGGGATGCGCGTTTTGGGTATAATGTTGTGCTGAAGAATGAAAAGTTTTCAACTACTAGTTTTTTGGGTGGAGCGATAACGAAGACATTTGTGTCAGTTCCCGGTATCCCGCCAGTAATTCTATGCTCCTCTCCTTATACGTAGGTTATGGGGTGTTTGCTAATTTTCTTGCTAACTGAGGAAGCTATCCAAACTTTGTCCTGAGGTGGTTCGACAAAGTGGCTGCTTTCATATGTTTGCTTAGATGAATCTGCTTTGATCCGGAGCTGAGAAGGAAGGCCACTACGGCCGGCATACCAGCTCTTTAACACTATTGTTGACATTTGTCCAGATTGAAGCACCACTTTCACTATTCTTGGGACCTTTTCTTTATAATGTGGTGACCTGCGTGGCTTCGGGATTAATCGCGCTTTTACATTTACCAGTTTTGGGTGAAGCGTGATCCGAGTCAATTTGGTGGGCTTAACTAAAACACCTATGACGTCACTTATGGATTTCCACTGGTTCACATTATCGAGTTGTTTTCCTTTTAAGTGATTTAAAGTTTAACCTGGAACGTTGGCGCTACTCGATGGTAAACAGTGTTTAGCTCGGATTGATATCATTCGCTTAGCTGCTGTGCATAAAACAGATAGAACTTGCGGAAGTAAAGCTTTACCTTCTTCATTTACTTTAGGCCTAGTGGGGGAAACTGAAGACCTATGTTGCCGGTTGAATTTGGCAAAAAGCATGTTCCAACCAACAGAATGTCGACGTCCTTCTAAAAGTTTGGTAAGAGTTGGAGGCCCTGACCCAAGTTATTCCATTTGGGCCGGCGTTGGTTGTTTTAGCCGTATTTTGGCAGCTTATGGCGTTTAAATCTAAAGCTACAGAGGACGCATTTTCAAGCTCGGCCCGGCATTCTTCCGCTGTCTTCTGCTCAGTCTGATGGAAAAGATCGGGCTTTGGTTGTAAGCAAACTCACTTCAAATAAAGCAAGTTTTGTTTTCTTCAGTTGTGTAATCATTGCAACCAGTCGTTCGGGTTTCTGCTCGAGTCCATATATTATCTTTACCAGTGGGATAAACTTACCTGCTTTACTGACCATAGGGAAGCTGGTTAATATTAAGTCTCTTCAACTTGTTCAATGTGAGCCATGAAGCTATTATTTGAAAGTGGTTGGGGCAATTTGCACAATGGTTTCCAGTTCGGATCTTTTAATGACATAGAAAAGCCGCCTGCTGCCGTCAGACTTGGTGTGTAAGTAGGAGCCATTGTTGCTTGGTCACCCAAAAACCATTGCGTCGATCGTTGACTTTTCGGTCAATTGCGTAGTTGCCTATCTGTCGATGTAGTTTCAAGGTCAACGTGTTCTATGCGTCCAAGGCTGGGAGACTAGGATTAAGCGGATGGATGGTTTGCTCTGAAAGTTAAATAAAGCGAGTAAGCAATAAGGATAAAACTGTGGGACAGTTAATTTCGATAGCGGTATTCAACTGTGGCTGAATGTTTGTCGTATAGATCTCTGATTTGGCTTGCGTTTGTGACCATAAATATTGCTGTGTGACCTGGGGTTCCGAAACGTCCTCGATTGAGGTTCCGCGGAAAAAGTGCGAAAATCGCGCTATTGACCACAGATGATTCACACAAGTTAGATCCGATAGATGGGTTGCACTAAATAGCGCTGTTGAAGTTAGATCGAATGAATGTTAGCCAACGTGTGTGTGATGAGAGGTGTGAGAGTAACGCCGACTAGCTTTAGTGACTGGAAGTTTACCTCCGTGCGGTTAACTGTGCGTTCTGATTACTTTGGGCCGCATTTGGATTTAGATGTACTAACTTGTAAAAGGATGCGTGGGCTCATTTCATTAATCCCGGTGATTCCAGCGGCAAAAAATGACCTACCATTGGATTGGTATCTAGTGTGGTCTTATTAGCCAGCATATGTCATTCAGGCAACGCGTTGCAAACTCTAGAAACTTATATACGATGACTGTAGTCAGTATGCTTTGTGCCATTGTTACTCAAAGTGTGGTCGCTTGGCTCGAATTCGTCGACAATTTCAACTAATTGGTTTCGGGTGCCTCAGAGACAAGCATTTGCTGATAGCCTAAAACCGTTTCCGTTATAAGAAGCAGAACGCGAACATGATTGGCTGAACGCAACGCGGTCTGGCTTGAGAATTGATTCTCACCATCGCCAAATAATTGTGACAAATACGTAGTCCAGGGTAATGTTTGCGCTCAACTGCTTAGAAATAACAAAGGCCCATAAACGCAAAATATGATGAAAACTTTCAATGCCAAATACAAACTGTTGTATACTTATAGCAATAATCGTCATAAGGTGGGTCAGGGAATTACTCTACTCCAGACGGTTGTTGTCAAACAAGAATTGCTACACAGGCAGCAAACGCGTTGCTGATGCAACAAGGAAAATGAACCATAATGGGTCACTGGTAAAAGAGCGTTGCTTGAGAAGTCACGTAAGACGGGGGAAGTAAAATTTAAATTAAAGAGATATAAGGATACTTAAAGTAGCAATTTAAATGTCTACCGAGTTAACTGCGCTGATGCATAACGATAGTTTGTAATGGAACTGGAATGTGCACACACAGGATATTTTGGAGAGCAGTTATAGTTCACGCACTCCACGAGAAAATTGAAAAGTAATTGACAACACTCACTCGTGCCCCGCTCCATTTGACCAATGTTATAGGTAAAACTAGTTTAAGTACATCCAAACAATTCACATAGACACTTAGGTAGTATCCTCTTTGACACGTTATATAAAGGGCTGCTAAGCTTATAGCTTAGTAAGCGTTATTTCGTCCTCTGATTTAGGAGGGATAACTTAAGTAATGCGATTGAGAAATCGTGTCTTCAAGTCGCTTTTTGAAAATCTTTAATGCAGGTGCAAGGATGAGATGATTTGAAAGGGAGTTTAAAGTTCTAGAAACATGCAGGGAGAAAGCCTTTTGTCGAGAATCGAGTCGAACCTAGTGCGTCGCCAGTTTGGGCACATTGGTTCCGAGTTTGATATTTTGGCTCAGCTGCAGCACGTTGCCACAGGAGTGATTTGGGTTTTTCATTATTAAGCAATCCATGGTGAGGTCTCGCTGACGCAGCTATTCAGCACTGTACAATCTCCGGATCTGCAGCCTGCATCGGTAAGAGATGTGCAACAATTATTTAAGGAGTTTGGTCCTTCTACGTTGGGAAGACACAAGTGTGCCGACGTCGCGCTTGAGTCAGGGACGCCAGGCGTGCATCTCGTATTCCACCTGCGGCCGCACATAGGCGTTCAGCCTTTGCAGGAAGATTGATAGCTTAAATATTCCGAAAGCTCGCTGTATGAGTGCAAGATGTTGACTTGCTACTTTCGATGACTTTTCAGCCTGTCCCGAACAGCCAAGTCATCCTTCACAATGACCCCGAGGTCGCATTCTTGAGAAGTAAGTTGTAACACTTGTGCCCCAAGTCGATATACATTTGATAGCTGACGGCGTATGCCTACGACTTTACTTTTCGTCACACTGAGCTGGAGCTGGATTTCGGGTGACCAGATATAAGTCCTGTTGAAATTGCACTGCAGTGTCGCGTGAGCTTTCACTGTCTCAACTTCAGGCCAGATTTTGACATCGTCTGCAAACAGAAAGAAGTTTGATTGCGGTGCACTTGAAAGGTCGTTAAGGAATACAAGGAATAAATGTGGCTCAGTACCGATACTTAGGACACAATACACTAGACGTAAATGGGGTGAAATATAGAGCTACGGACTCTCACATTCACCTGATGTTATATCAGGAATTTGTTTATCCAACCTAGCAAAGTGTCACGAATTCCATAGCTTCGAAGCTACTGAAGGAAAATGCGGTGGCCAGGAGAAAAAATGCGTTGGAGCAAACCAGGTAGATGACGTTGACTCCTACTCTGGCATCGACGGATTCCGTCTAGCTTGCTCGGGCTAGAAGCAAGTTTGCAGAGCAAGACTGATCTCAGCGGAATCCGTGCTGCTGTGGCATAGGATATTGTTGCACTGAAGGTTACCCAATTAACACCTCTGCGATTATACCCTCCATAATTTTGGATAACACATTAGGAGATTGATAAGACGGCGGTTCGAGTGCTCCGCACGATTACACTTTTGTAGTTAGGAGTGATTATTACTTGTTTCCACATTTTGGGAACCTGCGTTTTATAAAGTTATCGTTGCAAGTATCCACCAAATATTCCGTCAATGTTCATGGCAGCCGCCTTCAATGCCTTCGGTCTGATGTCTTCCTCACAAAAGGAGCCGTTTATGCACCGGAACTTTGGTCTTTTCATCATACTGGCTGCCGTGAACGACAGGTTGTTCAACCCTAGTGGCGATGAGTGCTGTGTCCAAACGGAGTGGAAGGAGGATTCACTCTGGAAAGTGTAATTGAAGTGTTGTCGAAACACGGCCACCATTGGTGTATTTTGCGCCAGATCGTCTGTCGCACTTGTAACTGGGATCCCGTGTTGTACTACGCATAGCTTTTGACGTGTTTGTGCATCAAGATAGCATTAATACGGAATTTCGCCACTATTTTCTGTTGCTGCCGAAGTTACTCTTCACGGATCAACTTGATGCAGTGGTTTCGTTGATTTATGTAATCAACTTAGCTCTGATTACACTGATAGGCTTTGTAAGCGCAACAGGCTGAATCACTTGAAGCTACGCATTTTATAGTGCGGCTCCTTAGGAATGATTACATCTACTTTGAATGAGAGACCTTGCTTTCTGACCTATTTGCCAATAGTTCGACGAGTTAAATGAGGAGCACCATCCTGATGACATGGGGTGGCTACTCAGCTAGGAAGGACTAGTCGGTGTTTTGAATGAAGTCGGACAAGATATCGTAGTGTGTGACCAGTTAGGTTTCGTCATTTTTCTAAGATGTACTCCGTGCAGCAAATATAACAGAATAGCCACATCCCGTGAACACTACTGCTAAGTGTTGCATATACGGTTACGGTATCCACCATGAGTTCGTCATTGGCGAGCAGAACGTCAAAAACAGAGTGTGTCACCCGTTCGGAATCGCGTGGGATAGTTAGCATGGTTGTACAGAAGTATAGCAGAAATTTTTTCTTAAGTTAGTCTTGAATTATTTGCTGTGCGATGTAGAATGTTCAATTGCTTGAGCGTTAAATGCTTCCGCCGGAACGATGTGACTGGTTGGTCTTGTCAGAACTCGCTTCATGACAGAAGCTATGCAGTGACCAATTTCCAAGATAAACTATTACTATTGTGCACACAACCGCTCCTTAAGTGCATACGACAGCAAAGAGAATAGACAACATGCGTTGTTGGATCTTTGATGATGTCAACGTGCTGGTCGGATGGATAATACAGAAGCACTCTATCTCCTCTGCTAGGTCGATCGTTTCGTATGGAAGTCATGCCGGGTAGAGCAATTTCGGCATCGTTGTTCTCCTTGTTCAGCCATGTTTCGGTGACTATAACAATATCCCAAGGCATGGAGACCTAAAGAATACGTAGCTCGGTTAGCTTGCTGAGGAGACCTTGTGTATTGTTATACAAACAAGTGTGGGTATCAGAGGTTAGAATATTGTTAGTGATTGCTGTTTTCGGGTGTGGGTATTTGTTGACGTTTGCAGGGTTGGCTGCCGTTCACCTGTTTGTAGGGCCGCCGAGGCAAACCTCAGGCCAATTTCGGGTATTTGTGTAGAGTACTCGGTGATAGCAGGGGATGACCACCCTGTCCTCTTTCAACGGCCGGCATCTTTTGACACTGTCCGTGTTCTGAGCTGCAAGATGACGTATTTGTACAGGTGAACTAATTGCTTAGTGTTAACTTATCTATTTGTGGCCGGGTGTCCATCGCCTTTATAAGTATTTCGGATAGCAACATTTTACGCAATTTGTTCAACATTCTGATCACATGTGTATTGCCGTATATGGAATACTGTTCAATGGTACAGTCTAATCTGAGGAAATGTGACTAGCACGCTTTTGAGAGGGTCCAGAGATGCTTCACGAAAAAGCTAAGTGAATATTCTTTAAAGTTGACATAGAGAGAGCGAAGTGATAAACTTGGATTTGACCCAGTTTGGCTTCCGATAATGGAGCTGAACCTATGTTTTCTTTACAGAATCATAAATAATCAAAGTCGCAGTCTTGAAAACGGTGTTCACCTATCTTTAAACAGTAGATAGGTAACAAAGAGGTAAAGGTCACAAGTCCAAAATTTACTGCGCGAATCAAAGAGAACGTTTCTTTCTAACCCAATACTCAAAGATTCAGAACAAACTTCCAAGTGATATCAGAACATGCTATATACTTTGCAATTTTAAGCTTGCGATTAGTAAGCATTTAACTGTTCAAAATGTGATTAAGATGTTCGGGACATCACAGTCCCTAGATAACACATTCGAAAACGCTATCCATGGTGCCTGAATAAATTTCCGAAACATACACGTAATATTTCGGACAACCACCCTTTCAGTACTATATTTTCTGGGCCCAAACATCTGTAATGTGATGATGAAGAATCTTGATTCAGTGGCAGGCAAAAATAACAGAACGTTTCTGATTACGCTGTGTTATCTAATTTTCAATTGCGCCCATGTTTATTTTTGTAAATGCATTAATGAAATGGCAAGGAAAGGTTTTACCATTATTTGATCTGTTACTTTTAGGGAACAGCTTCTCGCATCGTCGAGGAATATAAAATTTATTTATTTATGTTCTCCCATCAGATTGCAATGTTACTTTCAACACCCGGGGACCAAAAGCCTTGTTGTTAGGTGGAAGGGATAACCTTGATGTGGAATTAGCGATAACGTTTACGAGTGAGGGTAATTCACGAATAAAATGTCATTCATCCGTTCATGCCCTTTGGCCACTGGCTAGCTCAATGTCTAGAGCTTGAGGATAACATGGACAAGGATAGATTTTATATCTTTGTAACAAAGGACTTCTGGATATTTGTTGCTTTTATGATGTTCGTTCCAATAAAAACCTGGATGTATTTAAATAGCGCATGAGGTGGTACGGAGGCGAGTGGCTGACGATAAAACTGTCTCCGCATCTTTACTCGACTGAAGTGTTACCTGGAGTATCCACGGTTCATACTAGTGTACGGAGTTTGGGTGACTGAAGAGGTGCAACATACCGGCTGGCTTAGCTTAGACCCCTATTGTTTGACACAGAGATAAACACAGAGATACATATTTCCTCCAGGACATCTGCAGATCAGCATCGAAAGCATTCATACGGATCTGAATTCCCTTGAACTCTGGTCAAATGAATGGTTAATCAAATTCTCCTGGCACAAGTCCCACGTACTCTGTCATAGATGTAGCATCTCACCAGGAAATTAAACTTTAAATGGGGAACCCATGTCTATCACTCAGTCAGTCCGTGACCTAGTCTTAGGCTACTACCACCGCTGCTACTACTATTACTATTAGACTACTCAACTCATGCTCAACGAAGGTTTCCAAGGCCAAGGCGTGCTTTAGGCTTTAGCAACAACTCAATAGTCTTACCCGAAGTCAAACTAGATCCTTATTTCATTTGCGTACATCCACTATTGGAGTACTGCCCGAGCATACGCAATCACATGCGCAAGGGTGATCTATTATCACTGGAACGTCTGCAGCGGTCATTCACTAAAAGCCTTATGAGTGAACCATCGCTAGCAACATATCACGATACATGTAAAGTACTGAGCTTCGATCCACTATGATTACGGAGATTGAAGCTGAACTTAGTTTTCTTTTACAAACTGTTACACAATCTCAGATTCAGCTCAAGCACACAGTTGAAGTTTGGGGAAGTTAATGGTTGCAACTTAAGGGACGGAGAATTTATGCTTCCCCAACAAAAGTTCATGTTGCAACTTCGAGAAAACATCTAGGTAGTTGGACACTAAGCAATCTCCAACCGACTGCCGCACACAGTAAGATCGAGTCCGAAATCAGTCTTCTCAACTGAACTTAGTTAATTCCTGCTATTACCGAACATGACTAAAGTGTCTAATCGACAGATAACGACCGAAAAGCAATGTTTCCAAGGACAAAGGAATGTTTAATATAAGAATCACGCAATGTATTAAATGTGTTCCGTTAGACCCAATCTGTCATTTTTATGTTTACGCTCTCCTATTCCCCACCTCAGCACTCATATGACGATAGTCCAGAAGGAAAGTAATTGAAGTTTTATTATCCCAGCGCATTTCACATACCTTACCCCATTAACTATTCTTTATATTTCTTTGGAAGAAACAAACTGGGTATCCGTAGCACCTGTCGTAACAATGTAGAATGAAATTGCACAGCCAATCTCGTCTTTGCCATCGTCTGTACCTGTCGAAGCCATTACACTATTCTTCTGAGAGCTCTCGCTTAAATGAATATTTATGTTTTTTGGTTTTCTATGAGCCCTATGTACTTCTTAAATTGAACCACAATCTGTTGCGAGTTTATGATTATTGTTCTTTCTCAGCTCTGATTATTTTCCTGTTTGCTTTTCTTTTTCTAGCAAGGTTGGTCAATCCTGGACTAATCTCATGAGGTGAAAGAATGAAGCTTCTTACCTATCTAGTACACATGCACAAGGCGAATTGCCACCTAAACACTGACGTAATTTAAATGTGTTGGAATCGAAAAGGCTGCATAGGAGAATGGGCTGTGTGTCTAGATTGCTTCGAAATACACAGTTGTTGAAAAATATTGCGTAAAGCTGCTAAAAGCAAATTGCATACGATAAAAGCAAAAGGTCAACTTATTGATAGCCTATTTGCTTGTGATAGTGACCAAAGAAATAGTGTCAATAAGATGAGAGCTTGTTACTTATATTTGCAGCCAAAGCCAATAATAATTTAAACGAGACAAAATAGTGAGGCTTATCTGCTATGAAGCCCAACAGCACAACCGGATGAGACGTGGAATTGCGGATGAAACCTCTCGACGGACTACCCTTCATGAAACAAGTCCCAGGGGACGGTTCCATGGATGGCCGTATTACTTTGCTTAAACTGATGACAATTCTTAAGATTATTCTTACTATCAGCTATTTCTTACAATAATTTTCCTTGATTTCAAATTCCTAACACGGCAGCAGATTCATTGTTACAATTAGACAATTTTCTTCACTGTGTGCTAATGTTGTACAATATAATCAAACCAAGTAATCTGTCTGTGTCTCGTAATGTCGAACAATACACCATTTATTTATTTAGTTGTAATATACGTAAGTGAATTTAATCGCTGCAGAACTTGTTATGAGGTTCAAACGTTTCCTTCGAGTCCTTCAGCTGTATTTCAAGCGCAGCAGTTATTTGAGTCGCTTTAGAGTGCGTTTCTGCATTAACTACGCTATGTTCTATCAGAGAAATATTGTGAGAACTAGCTTTGGACTCTTTCTTCACTTAGGCGTGATTTCAGTTTTACATAGACCTTAGATTATTAGTATTTCATTTTTACCTTGCTGACCGATGGGTTATAAGCAGTATGTGTTTCCAGCGTTTCAGAAATTTCCCGTCTCTTCTTTGAGCTTCTCGTCTAGACAGGGGTAGCAAGCATTTAAACGATTAGCCACTGAGTTGCTGGGATTTGTAAAACGTATTTGAGGTGGACAATAATTAGAGAGTAGATAACAAATTTCATCATTTCAGTTACAACGATTGAAATAAACCAATCGATTTAAGTCCCCGACCCGTTATCGTAATTCTGCTGCGGATACAGAGTAGGGTTTTAGAGCTTGCAATATCTTACCTAAGTGCCCGAGTATTGGACTGGGGTATAAAAGAGCCAACAGTTGAAGGGAAATGATCGGTGCAAACCAACCGGATTGTAAGCGCGTTGCATTGTACAGATTCAAACTAGTGTAGATTTGGTTTTACTATTGTCAATATATATAGGTCGTTCGTATTTGCAATCAGCGCGTATGCCTAGGATTCGGAAACATGTTGACCGTAAGCATCCTCTGCAATTCGTTTCACTATTTAAATGGGATATCAGTGATAACATAAAAACGTTATGCCGACAAGAAAATGTTGGTTTGTTGGACACTATACAGCCGTTGTCTAGTCTCCTCATTCACCACAAATATGACAACCGACGATTAAGCACATGGAACGCAACTGATTCCGTATATTGCCAGGGTTTGCCGTGGGCGCGCTCCCACCGTCCCCCGACCAGATGTCACGTGTTTGCCCAGTCATCATTGGCCCTGCACAGCTATCTTGCCCCTCCGCAACCCCATGGTGGTACGAGTGTCACGAATTTGGATTGCTCTTCTAGTCGATTAGCCTCATGTGCGGAAGATAGCCGCGACTTATGCGCATATTTTATCAACGTGGCAGGCGGAGATCATTTCCGCGTGAATAATTGAGCGTCAGACCTACAGCATTGAAGGACCGCTTGATAGTTGCGGCATTGCATGGCAAGTGCAGATTCAGTAATCGACTACTGTTGCAACGCACTTAAATGGACGAATCTAATCGAATTTATGGCCTGAGTGATTTATCAAATTGTGACTAGCGTGGCTAGGCGATAGATCATATCCAGAGATAGCTGAATAACGTTAGGGCTCATTGGTTGTTTGCTAACACTTGATTACCTCTCTCTCTGGTAAGCTAGGTTTAGAGAATGTACTTTTAACAGTGCCACCCAGGTGTAATGGAAATTATGCAGGCAGCACAAAGCAATTATTGCTCCTCGCGGTAGGGTCTTCCAATAATGGGAAGGCCAATGACACAGGATTTACTAATTAAGGATTAACCTACATGCTTTTTTCAGGACTTCAGCGGCGTCAATGATCTCCAGCACAGGTGCTATTGTACTTTTATTAGCGCGCTTTTAAGCGGCTTGTGAAAATATTTCTGCACGCACTAAAAATGAAACATCCAAAGTTGCAACTCAAATTATCGGTTGCGTTTGTTGCAAACTATTACGCAACTTGACACGCCCTTTGTGATAAGCCGAAGAACGCGCGTGATTTGAGATACCAGTTGAGATAGTTGAGTGAGCAGAAGCATTACAACTACTGCAAAAGTTGCGTAACTCCAAACATCGGAGACATTGTTTGATCTCAAGCGATGGACCATTTCAACGGCTTTCGAACGAATTGTCACTCCTTCAGATCCATTGCTTGGAGCAGCTACAGGTCACAATGCAAATTCACCCGTCCCGATCCATAGGCTTAACCAAGAAAATTCTCTATCACTCCCTCGTGTAATCTGCCTCACGTTCACGCTGGCACATTCGACTGGCACGTCAGAGAGGAGAGTCTGCGAGCACACAACTCAAAGTGAACACCGGGACCTTGCCGACAACGTCAATAACAGAAAAATTTTGCACCCTGGAGGGTGAGTCATTCAAATGGTTCGTAAAATTTCCTCACCAAGCGCGACATCTAGTGTGCCACAGTCTAAAGACCTATGTGGATCATGTTTCAAACTTGGCGTAACTGTTGCAGATTTTCCCATGAGAGATGCCGCCGAGTTAAACCCAGTCAGGCCAAGTTATTAAAAAAAACCAGATTCTCTTTGGTTCTGTGTGGAATACACATCTATTCCACTGATAAAAAGGCTCGCTTCTGTTATCTCAGAATACAACCAGCTACTAGCCAAGTTTGAGGAAATGGTGGCCACCGAAATTACCACGGTTGGAGCAAGCATAGCGGGACGTGCTACCCAATCCTCCCCCCGAAGTGTTGCGCCAATCCCGAGGAGAACGGCCAGTAATAGCGTATGAAAACGACACCAAGAATTCAGAACATCAACTACTGTTCCAATATCACATGTGGCTCACATTTGACTTATGCGGGTTACTGTGACTGAGCATGTAATAAGCATGAAATAATAACTCATAATAAAGAACAGTGGCGATATTTTCGTGAAACACTCTGCTTGGATGATGTGCTAGCCAAATCCATGTCGCTGCTGCATATTTCACCGAATTACAAATGAAGTGACCCGCGAGTTGTAGGTGGTCCTACAGTTGAGACATATGGTAGCATGCTGGCTATTCGGTTGCAGGCTACCATCTGAGCTTCGGCCGAAGACAGTCAGCGATAATCCTCCTAGAGTTGATATGTCGATCAAAGAACCAAATGTGGTGGGATCTATAAAAGAAAAATGAACCAGTAGTGTGTCTAATGAGCCCATAAAACCTGTAGAACATGGTATTGACCAGACACCTTACACTGTAAGTAGATGATTAGACAAGGGACACGGACGATGGATAAGAGGTTAAACCATTCTCCAAGTACACACCGAAAAAGCGATTCTTCGCCAGCCACTCACTGATCGGCGAAACTTCAAGTATGAGTTGTACAACTTACGAAACGTTGCTTAATTCTTAGCAACTTTTATGTAGGTACTCTAAATTCCAAAGACTCCTAAATAAACTTGCCAAACGTCGGCTATGTCAGGTTGCTGGGGACCTAATTACTATTACTGAAAATTGGTTGCACCATGAAGTGACTGATGCTGAAGTTGAGATAGCTGGAATGTCACTTATCCGGAACGACCGCTCCAGTAGAGGAGGTGGGGTCCTACTCTACTACCGCAGCGACCTACCGTGTGAAATAGTTGACGATCTGGATACTCACGTTACCGACTCACTCTGTTGTCGTCTTCGACTAAGACACAACAACGCACGTCTCGTGGCAGTCGTTTACCGCCCCCAACGTACACTCTGGCAATGGATTCCCGCTTGATACTTGTCTTGAACAGAGCAACACGCACTAGGTTCACCCACATTCTCATCTCCGGGGACCATCTACACGATCTAGAGGTATCGGCATCACCCAGTGAACAGTTCAAAGCAGATGTGCATGAACTGATCGCTAATATTCCCTTGTACAATCATGTCACTACGCCCAACTAGATTCAGGACGGAGCAAAAATTCCGTCCATATTGGAAATAGTGCTCACGAAGGAAGAGCTCATGGGTTGACAAGTTATTGACGGATAGTCCATTAGGTCTTAGTGACCATGTAGTGATAACGTTTGATTAGGTGTGTTAAGTAGATTATCTATCCGAACACTCAGAACCATCTCACACAAACACACACCACCACGTCTTGAAAGGATCCGTCTACGCATTTGTTATAGAGTTGTCAAACTACAGTTTGCTTGACAACGTTTGGACGGAGTCCGTTGATAGACTCAGTGACATCGTCAAAAAGCATTAAAGATCAAGCCCTTTAGTCCAGCAAAAACGCCTTCAAATCTATGGAGTATGACTCGAATATGCCTGGCGATGCAGCATGGCGTGGTTAAATGTTTAACCTGACTACGAGACTTGGGGCAATTTCCTTACTCATCGCAACCATTGCACTGCACTTGTTCGTGAGGACAAAGTAACGTATCAACAATGCCTAGCCAACGTATTCGTGGCAAATAACAAACTGCCGTATAAGCATGTCAACAACCTTCGTAAATTGCAGCAAGACATCCCTCCACTTTGCACTGCAGGCGGTAGAACCCAAGACGCTGAAGAAGCAGCTAATGCCCTGTGGCTACAATACGCCGAAATTTTTGAACGCGTAACCTCCACCTGTCCCATAAAGTCATGCACATTGCCGACTCCAGTTTTACACATGTACTTTTCAACCCATTAATTCTGCTAAGGAAGTTACTCACACTGCGCGATCATAGATCACCGGGAACCAACATCCTCCGTCCGAAAGAACTGAAGGCTGTGGCCAACAAGCTAGCTGAACCATTGCCACAGTACTTCCAAAGATTTTTCGATGAAAAGCAAGTCCCTACTGTGGGGAAGCGTTACTTTATCACCCACAACTTTTAAAGGCAGTGGCCGTTCAAATTCTCCAAACTATCGCCCAAAGCCTCTCATCCCTGTGCTCACGAAGATAGTGGAAGTGGATATTGCTGGGGCTCCAACGGACTGCCTGAAAAATTGCAACCTCTTGGCACCAGAGCAGCATGGCTTCCGTCAACAAAGGTCACGCCTTAACAAACTGCTGATTGTACGCGGTAGTTGGATGGAAGTGGTCGATGATGGGATCGGAGTTGACGTCATCACTCTGGATTTCTCCAAAGCTTTCGACCACCTGGCTCACCGCATCCTACTTCACAGGCTACAGTGCCACCGAATCGGAGATGCTGTGCTTGGTTGTATTGGTAACTTTCTTCACCAACGGAAGCTTTAACTGTGTGTTAAGGAGCACTCTGTGACATCCCGTCAGCCCAAGGAAGCTGAACACAGGGAGGCGTTACATTTCCCTTATTTGTTTTTTCTCACATAATAGTGAGCTATATCAGCTGTCCATAATATTTTGTTTGCGCACATTCAATTCACATTTCAAACTATCGTTATACAGCAGTGTTGTTAAATCTGCAGCCGCTTAAACTGACGATGCCACTTATCAGTTGATCTATTGTTTCTCACTCCAGCAATCCTATGTGTTTTTCAAGCACCTGCTTATTTGCTACCGATAAATCGTTGTTCAATTTTCAGTCTTCTATAGACACTACCTTCTAAGCAATAGTTTTTCTGGCCTTCTATCGCTGCTTCGCACACGGAACCTCTTTCTATCAACCGGATATCAAAGACATTGAATCTGAGACATATCCCCTACCAAACGCAAACAATCGCACTTCTGATTTGAGTTGGATTGGATTTGTGGAATTGTACGGTTGGCTATTGTTGCGAACCGATGGGGCAAAGTCGTAATCCCATAGAATACGATGAATTGTTGTTGCTGATGTGTCACTGTCAGCGCTGCTCAGAAACCTGTGATGTCGATCAGCACTCCGGGTGCATTCAGTCTATCAACTCCTCTCATAATTATTGTCCCTGACAAATCTGCAAGTCATTCTCCTAATCTAACAAACTACAATGTGCATTGGTCCCTCGCGACCACTATTCTGGAACCGTTCTGCTAATTGTCGTCAGGCGCAATATGATGATAGAATGGGAGTCCTGCTGCATTTCATGGTGTGGATTCTGCCATGCTTGCAACACATCTAGCGATTCTGTAAAGCCGGTTGCCACAGAGTCGTGTTTCGATAGTTTGTGCACACGGGCGTGGATTAAAATCTAATCAGTCAATCCAAGTAGCAGCGGAGAGTAGCCGTTCAATTACCAAGACATGTTTAATGCGCAAACTCAAAAACGCTACTAGAGAATGACTGCAAAGCTTGTGTTCTCCACAGCGAAGTAGGAATCTTGAGGAATGCATGTGTAATGGTTAATTTTGTCAGCAACAACTAGGATCATGATGGGTATTACGGGGTAAACCGAACTAAAAGAAAACATTCGCTGGTCTATATTTAACCATAAATTGGACCCC
>OX104059.1:15792035-15845876 GCA_944474145.2 Dicrocoelium dendriticum
ATTTAACTTAGTGGCGATTATGTAAATCGGTGGTGTTGATTGCATCAGTTACATTAAGTGCACCATTTCCTTGATAACAGATAATGTTTCTTCTTTTAACTCTAGCAACTACTTGGTTTTATCGGTATGCTATCACTAATGTAAGTCGCCTCAGTACGGTTGAAAATTAGAATGATTAACTTCTGGCTTGTTTCCACGTAGTATCTATATCGTGTTAGTCTAGGACGAAAATACCACATATAACTCAACTATTATCGGACTTCTATGATCGGTTATATTTCATGACTACTCCAGTGTCCCCCCACTTTGTTGTACTCTTCGTACCCTATGTTACCCATGCTACCATTACAAGTTATTTTTAATGTCTCATGCAGAGACGGGTAGTTACGACAGCTTTCATTTACCATTATTTATCCGTGGTCACTATCACCCTGTACGCTTCATGGTATAGCTCACCAGACGAGCAACGCTGCCTCTGTCTCTTTTTCTACTACAATGTCTATGGTGCTTATTACATGAACTTATCTCTACTTACCACCCAATATTAGCATATCGCCGTAGAGCTTGCGTCACAGGAGAATGTTCAGATCACCTAAGGCATTAGGTTTTATAGATATGTCAGGTAAAGCCATTTCTCAAGATTTGGTGAGTTAGTTGCTTGTTGAAACGGGTCTGTGCAGAAATGGATGAAAGCTAAGTATGCCATCCAATTCCGTTCACGTCGTTTTGCACCAGGTGGATACGCGTTTATCTAAGGCAAGTAAATTTAAGCTGTTCTAAGCTGCGCTCACGGATAGATGCATAGAGATCAATGCGTCAGTGATGAACGGCTAGGGCTAGCGTCCCACCGCAGATCAGGCTATCACTAGCTGCAGCATTAAAACCAGGACGAGAGGTTATGTGGTGTCAGTGTTTGTAAAAGCCTCCATGCAATTTGCCGCTTAGGGATCCAAAGCGCCCACGTTACAATTTGGAGAACATGGTGACATTGGACCAAACGTCCTCAGAAATAGCACTCCGGTAAATCCATGCAAAATGCTTAACTTCGTTAATAAACGCAATAGTAAGCATGTAGCTGCTTTATGCGCTGATTTGCAGGTTTCTGGTGAGAGTGAGCATAGCAGTATTTCTGCTTTATCTTCCGGCATACTGAACTTGGCTGAGCTCATCGCAAGACAGCTACTTCGCGATTATTGGCGGAAATGCAGATGCGCCTGCTAGAACTAAATGTAACAATGGGCAATCTTCGGGTAAACTTAGATGGAGGTCAGGTCCACTGCGATGGCACAGTTGTACGTCCGTATATTTAAGTGGAATGGAATAAAGCATACATTATTGTCACATTGTGTAGGATAGCTACATGGGAGACACACGAGTACAGACCGCTACTAAATAGTCTAAGACCACAGCAGGTCACACGATTGTACCTGCCAGCGGTTGAGTGTGAGTACCTCCATTGCAGCGACAACAGTTTTAGGAAACTTGATAAACGGTTTAAATACCGTTTGGAAAGCCGTGTTTAACACTAGGTACTTATTACCTGTATTATTGTTATGGTTTCTCTAATGAGCCCATTAGCGAGTGAGCAATAGTACCACGCCAAGGCTTCCAATAGAACAGCAGACATTCTTCAAGAAGACGTGAATACCTCGGACAAGATACAAGCGGATCGGTTAAAAAATAAGCCGTGGCACGGAGAGAGGCTGTTTCATTCTCATGCTGTGCGACGTCCATCAGTTTGAAGTCTTATCTCGCCTAATGAATATTATAAATTCTATACACACTAAGAAAAAATCAATCACTGTTCTGTTGCTCTATTTTCTAAGCCAATAAGCAAACTATATTGCCGACATTTGTTTCCCTATTCCCATATCTGTCTCTGTCTATTACCAGTACGCACCTAAGGCAAAACTGCCACTTAGTTTCACAACTAAACTTTAAGTAGCCACCCAGATATTTTCGGGTATCTCTACCTGTATGTGTGAATTCTCGTAACTTGAGGAATATACTGTTAATCTTTCCTCCAATCTCAACCCCAACACGTTTTTGCAACATTATAGTTTTCGTGATAATTCATGTTTACCCATTTAATTCGTGGCTTAACACGCGTGTGTGAGAGCATGTGATTATACAGGATTTGCACTGCCATTGTGCAGTAGACGCACGATGCATATGATGCGTATTTGCGTTTCACTTTGGCTTAAGGTGTATGACGGTCGTTCTGTCTGTCGGACTTTCGCGTGATGAATGAAACCTCTCGTGTGATACTTAACCTCTGGCTGCGACCATTGTGAATACTATAAAGATGCCAACCTATCCTATAGACTCGCCTTGATTATCCTGGATCCAGGAGAGCGAACGGTTGCTGGAAGGCGGAGTACACGGTTCTCGTGGCCTCACTACGCTCGAAGGAGTGCTTTTTTCTATTGCGGATCTGATTTCAACCTAACCAGCACCTTGTGTGTACGTCTGGTAAGCATGACTTCCAACCTATATAGTCATAAATGCTCTTGCTGTGCATGTTGAAGCAGCGTGGGTCGGCTAGGTTGATGAAATTTCACTCCATTCCATTTGATTCCTGGTCTTATTTCTTCATGATTGCACTGGATATAGGGTGTGTGGATGTAACTGTGGATGCTGCGGCGCCAGCCACCCATGGTCTCACTTTAGACGCAGGCGTCGTGTGGCTATCCTCTGTATTCCGCAATGACATACAAATATGCACACAGACACAGCCGATACATTATGTAGCATTAAGGGTTGTGCGAAAAAGAGGACGCAGTTTCTTCATGTCCAGGTCTAGTTTGTAAAAGCGGAGTTCAATTTTAAATGTACAGAAACCAGTGCGTTGCTAATCCTGGCAAAATTAAGTCTGGATCCATCCTTATAACGTACTATTGCGCAGAATTTCGTTATTTAGCAAGATTGTACATTTTGTATCATGCTCAGTTCAGTTAAGCTCATGAGCAAGTATCCGAACACAGAACTGCGGGGGATCCACAACTCACATTGCAAGAAAAATATTAAACAACAGCGTCAAGATGTTAGGGCTCAAGGCAAATATAATTTAAAGGAAGTAGGGGGAAGAAGGAATTGCATTAAACTAGGCAGAATGGAAGGAACATTAACAACCAGATACAAGAATTAAAATGCAAGTACACCACAAGCTACGTGAATTTGTCATGTGTGATATGGTCCGCAAACATTGGCCGGTGCAATTTCGAGGCCCACATCCACAAAGATATCATGTACCCGCCTGACCCAGAACCTCAGTCAGTTTCTTCCTGCGACTATGCCACCTCATTGACTGGCCACCACGCGGTCTCATCCACACAGCGTATAATTCACGCCGAGGAGTAACGACAGTACCGACGGGCTGTTGTGGAGCGTTCGGCCTCAAATGATCTCGTGGCCACGGTTGCTGCTCATTCAACATTGGTTTGCTGCACAATTCGGACTATAATTTTTTATACTCTTTTCCACATGGAGAGGTATATGACTGGTGCAACTAACAAGAATACAAACACATGACGTCAGGTTCATGTACAAATGACACATCTGCGGATCTGAGTTATTACTATTACTCAAACAGCCAATTCATACTGTGTCTCACCTGAGAATGATAATTCAGCGTCGGCAATTTAACACCTTATTACTTGAATGATCAGAGAAATTTGGTCAGGCTTTTTCTAGGGATGCGTACACTTTTCATCATGTGAAGTGGCATAAAAATGAATTACCCAACCTAGTCTATATAGTTTGCACATTATCCATGAGTTTAACCAACGACCGGCCGATTAATTTGTTTAACGGCTGCTTAAGTTAATAATATGCTAATGTGTCAGTTTATTCCACTAACTGGAGACTGTATTTCCATTCAGTGGCATAGCAAACAGTGTTACCATTTATACATCTGCTCAGCTTATTGAACCCATGGCTCTTTCAACTTCCTCCTGAAGAAAATTATGTTCGTCCATAGATCTCCCAATATGGTGCTTAACGCTTTCGAATTGCGTCGAACAGGCGCCAATACTCCTACAGATACGTAGTGTTCGCTGATTGAGTTATCCCAAGTAAGTAGATATTTAAAAACAGATGAGCACACAAGGTGGAATGCCGCTGACTGATTTGGTTTGGTTACTTAATAGGCCGTTCATGCACACTGAATGCAAGTTGAAAGCGTCAAAGACGACCTTGAGACCTATGGAGGGATATGGTATATTAAGGAGGAATTTGAAAGCGCTTTGGAATTAATTGGCTGAAAAATGGTATAGATACCAAATTAGGGACTGAAATAGTTAACTTTGCTGCGTTTAGTGTTTCACGCTATTAAATTGTTTAATAAAGTTTCACTTTAGACAGTTTCATATGTTCACAATATGCCAATTCCCTGATTTTATGTTTGAAATGGGGTAGACACGAAGCCCATTCAGACTTCATTTTTCTATCTACAGTTTGTGCAATACACACAAAACATTGGCTGGAGTCCACCTGCAAGCTTAACCAGCACAATGTAATGCCTCGGGACACGTGGTATCTAACCCAATGTGCCCTGCTTCAGTAAAGTAGCAGTTTCGCCTCCCAAGTAAGATGAGATATTTCCGTCTGTGCACCGGCTGCATTCCACAAACTATATGGTAGCTTTATCTCGATGCTGAAGTGGTTTGTATTTCATACGCCAGAAAACACCGTGGCTACGTCAGAAATAGAAACTAAGTGGAATAAATATCTTTTCGGGTCATGTCTCAACAATGATACAATGACAACTGCGTTACCTTCAAGATCAACCGTTGAAGTAAATCTGGTTGTTGTGTTGTGGATTATTGACTTTCCGGCAAATGGAAGCATTGATATCATACTCATGGACCTAGAATTGTTGGACAAATGCTTAGTCACTACTGAGATTGGCGGAACGCAATGTTAATAGTCTTACTGCATTTGAATGCCACGGATGCAATCCTAGTACGGCGTCTATTTATAAATGATAAATTTGATATTATCATATTGGTTCAAATAATGCAAAGCAAACCGGTATTTGGGAACGTCTTTTTATTGTAATTCTAAATAGGCAAGCTACGTTAGCAAAGCAAAAATCTTATCTTTCACAAGCAGCCGAGGCCTAACAGTTGCCTGATCGTTGCTACCCTAAGGCCAGCAACTGAAGGCACTAATCATTGCAACCAGTTTGTCTCAATTGGAAACACAAACATTTCCGTCTACTTTGGCTGATCGAACTGCGTTGTCAGCTACTACACCACCTGAGGGTGTGATTAACATCTGTGTCAACAATCCATCCAGTTGATACGCTGTGCCTGGATCCACATCTGTCAACCTACGCGCTCACCCCATGATGTGCCGGGATTAGCAATCAAATTAATCTGTCTGGTACAACGTAGTATGTGGAAAATCGAGAAATATAGAATTTGTGTCACCCACAGGGTTTCCTCAATTAACTGAAAAACATTGGACCTAATGGTAGAATAGTTTTGTAAAAGCTTTGCTTACAATTGATTGCTGAACTAATGAAGCATTATTAGCACAATCAATAGTAATCGGATCTACGTATGCTTTGATTTGCAGAGGCAAAAACATTGCCTGTTACTTATTTGTATGTTTGAATTCTCAAAAAACGAAGCTTCTCCTGTTTGCTTTACGGCTGCTTGTTATATTTTGATAGTTGACTTCAAACATAACGACCATCTTAAAAGCCTCTTATGAATCACCGGTTTGCAGTGTTTGATCTCGTAACCATCATATATTTAACGCGTATCTGAAATCCCAAACAAACGGCAAACCATGCTGCAATGTGAACGATCACTTGTATACAGTGAATTAATAAGCTTCCGTATATCCAATGCTAAGGAAAATTTGGTGCTATGGTTTTCTCAGAGCAACAACTTTAACGGTTGAATCTGACCGATTTAATGCACTGACCAGCAAAGATTCATTGTGCGGAGTAATTTCCAAGGAATTAATAGTATCTCAGTGGTGCTCCTTTTGAATATGAAAGCGTTTAGTTAATTTTTGCTCTAATATTTGAAATCTTAAAGTAAAGAAATAAGTAATAACACTAGTAAAGAGTAAACTGTTAAGTTTCATTTGTTTGATGTATAGATATATGGGTTCCTCTCGCCATAACTCTTTGAACAACCCCGATGTATTCTGCTACCTTCGTGGCTAATACATTGCAGCCAAAAATTGAATGTCTTGCCGTTATGAATCCATCATGTTTTACTTGATTTGCTGCAAAACATGTACGTCAGTGAAGGTTATGGCTCCTGTCCAAGTTTGTATGACCGGCTTCTTGTGTCACCGTAAGCAGGCAACTGCCGGAAAGAAGGGTTTGAGTTAAAGTGTGATTATGGTGTAGAGCGAACCATCAGGTCACTATCCTGATTGTTATTTATGTGCTAATAATATGAATGTTTTAATCGGTACAATGGATACTTGGTATTTAAATATGACATAAAAATGTTAATTTTTTGCTTGGACAGTGAAGTGGATACGCATAAAATTTTGCTCCACTTACTTAAAAGTATTAAGGCTAAACATCACTGGAAAAATTTGAATGGGCCTACCACAGCAAAGATTAATACAGGCGCGAAGGACGTCACCAAGATGACTTTGGTTGACATAGAAATATTATTCTTCCACCACTTCGTATAAATTTGGGGCTAATGAACAAAAGTGTTAATGCAGTAGGTATAGATGGTGCTTGTTTCAATTGCACTTGTAGAATATTCCTTACACGTTGTATGGAGACGTTGAAACCTAACAGATTGGATAGCCCACTAATGTGAAATTTCATTAATAAGCAAAGTTTTACGTGGGAGTTGTCCTCAAGGACGTGCTTTTGATAGTGTTGCCTCATTTTCTAGAATTTCTTGGGTAAGCTTAAAGCAAACTACGAAAAAGAACAGGTGGAGAATATCCTTTCCGAATTTGCCACACTGAGTAGTAAAATAGGCATATAGTGACAATTTTCCATTGTCACTTAGACAGATTCCCGGATAACGTTGGTGACTTCAGCGTTGAATATGTTTTCATGAACACATCATAGTGATGGAAAAGCGGTATCAGAACAATTGGGACGGACAGATGATGAGTGAATAGTGCTAAAGCGCCCTAGGTGACCTTTCAGGTTAACCACATAACATGAAATCGCATCAACAGCGTTTTAAAGGAAATAACCATCACCAACAAGTCTACTTAGATTAGTCCTGCATTTAGCGTATAAAAAATAATGAGGTAATTATTCTCACTACACTGACCTACAAGTTACAATTTCCCTAAAATTGTTAGACTAAGCAGGGTTTTTCTATCACATTATGCCTTTGTGTGGGTTACTGCATCCCAAATAGCAGAGCAAATCTAGAAAAATCAAGGCCAGATTAGGAATCAGCAACATGACGGTATTGTAAATCACTATATCTAAGGCACAAATACCGCTGTTGACCATTCTTACCACTAAGTTTCCACTTGTTTTCCAAAATACTATCTAGCGAAATCGGATTACAACTAGAAGTGTAGGTGAGCTGATCGACTATACAGATTCCGCAACAGAGTTAGTGATGTTATCACCTTTATTATCGCTTCCTGGTGCTCAGTATTGAAACAAATCTTACGTCATTCGTCGCAAAGTATCGACTGCATAGTTCTAAAATTCATGCCAAAAAACCTAAGTGAATACAACTCAAACTTGCTAGCCAACATTTATATATCCCCTAGTTGTCCAAGCACAGAACCAGACAAATTTTGACGATAGCTTCACGGATGCTGTCGTCGTAAAATGGACCATTCCCCATGCATACTTGCTGATGATTTCAATGGGTTTAATACCATATTCCTCACAACACTTGGACTACAGAACATCGTGAAACGCCACACCGGGTTAGAAGCAACCCTGTATTTGGTGTTTGTTATCAAGCTGCAAATATTTTCAGGCAGCGCTCGGGCAATAATTGGAGGCTCTGGTCATCCGATGGTCAAGATATGTCCCATTGTCTACAGTATGACGAACCAAAAGGAAGTCACGTGCTGCAAGGAAACTAAAAGTCAATGGTGACAGAGCAATCCATCGAACATAACACAATTGAATTTAATGGTTGCCCCTTCGGATTTCAGTTTGTTTTTCGATGCAGATGTCTCAACGTAATGCTACCGGATGAAGGTTAACTGAAGTTCTGTTTTAATCCTCATTCCACTCCTCAAACAGCTGCTTCGACTTAAGGAGAAAAGTTTCAAAGCTAAAGCTTACGCCACAGTGAAGATTAATTTTTTAAGTATTAGCAGATTTTCCCCATCTCAATCACACCTACGTCCAGACTATTTTAGGGGACAATTATTGCCGTGAGATTTGGCAAAAGATAAAACATTCAGTGGAGTCGCTGTTCATATCACGAACTCTGACATAGAAGTACATGAAGTAACTCGCAACTACTGCTGCTCCAGCAGTGACTCACTACCCAACTCATCTGCACAAATTCAATGGCCTACAGACATTACAGGAAGCTTACCCAGCTAAACCTGAGCAAAACAAACCGACTTGATCGATTGTCTCCACTCGTCGTTAAGCCTTGTGAAGTTTCACAAGACCAACCGCTAGCTGAATTTTACACCATGTTCCTAAATCAAGGCAAAATCGCAAACTCTTGGAGAGCTGCTAGCGTAACACCAACACCCAGAAACTAATTGCAATATTGACCTTTTGCCTGAATTTCGGTGGCTTTAAATGTCTTCAAGAAATTCCTTAGACAGAAATTACTACAACAATCCTGTCTGAATACCGCACCTCAATTTGCATACAGAAGCTCAAGTCGACACAAGACGCAGTGAGTTCTCTAGTGCACTCGGTGCTATCGTCATTAGACAGCACGAACAAAGCCACTTGTGTAATCTTCCTTGACTACGTCAACGCCTTTGGTTGTGTTAACCGTTAAATCTTGTTGCTAGATCAACTGCCTTCTGGTTTCCAACCATCTATAGCCTTCGTGCTACAGGATTCTTTTGCTAAATGTACTCAGGTAACCAGGTTCAACGCCAGGAGCTCCTAACCACCACTTCCAGATTCCTTCAAGGCGACATTTTGTTGCCAGTCTTAGTATCCACATACGTATGCTCCATCCCTCTCCCTTAGGAAGCAATAATGCTAAAATACGCCAGCGATGTGCTAATCGGTGCGAATCATCTAACTTAAGCCTCTTCGACTATGCTAATACTTTCTTTGGATAAACTGGTGCATTGGTGAAAGCCCATGGCTTGACGCCGAATATTTCGACGTACAAAGACTAACTGTTTTCGCTGCATAAGGCAGGTCGTTACAAGAAACTGGTTGCTGAGTGTCCCCAACTTCATCTAAATGGTGAAAACCTGAACTTTTCGACGTCAGTGAAGTACCTGGGAATCACACTACGCCATGATTTATAATGGTCAATTCAAGTGAATGAAATATTCAAGGAAGTCAGACGACTGTCATTTTATGTCTCATGTCTCTGTTCGTCATCTGTCGACCACCAGTTGGTCCAGCGATTCTTCATTCCATGGGTTCTACAACATTGCACATATTGTTCTTCTCTGATTGTTCCGGTCCCATTGGGTAACCATTTCAAAACACTTCATATGCTGTTGAAACGCTTATCTTGATGCAGGGGCATGGCTAAACCAAACTTATTTCAACATATTGCATCTGTTCATGTTAAGTCGCGCAAGACTTTCTTCGAAAATGCTCACGTATATAAGCCATGCTTTATATACCGTTTTTTCACTTGCAGAAAGTATTCCTCAAAACGAGGAAACTACAGAGTCAAAAAAGTCCGAACGCAGGCCTACGACTCAGCTGTTTTTTCTTATATGGATAGATTTCTGCGTAATCCAAAGATTATCATTCACGAGTTAAATATCAAATTGGGTTAGGGCTCATTTGCTACATCTTAAACATCGTTTTAACCACCTCTTTTTATATTGTTCTGTGCTTTATATTCCTTTTCGTTACCGTTTAGATCGTGGGCATGTTAAAGTAGAACATTTCCCCATTCATGGGTGCATGAAAGAGAAATCTTAACTTAATGTCTTTACAAGATTTAGCAAAAGGAAATGATAAAAGCAAGAACAAGTGCAACGTATGTTTCGGCTTTCCACGCTTATTTCCTGCCAGGTACATTACTGTGTCTGGAGATTAAAGGGAGCTTGCTTTTAACGCATCCGATACACAGGTAGATGTTTCTAGAGTTGGTCAGAATGTGGCGAAGTTTTGCACACATGTACTTTAATTGAAGTTTGTTCCACAGTTTGCCGTATGAGAGTATGAAGCATTTTGACTGGTTTTAAAGATTAGATTTAAAGATTGTACGTGTAAAATCTAACCAAAAAGGTTCGTAGGATAGCTAGTGATATTCCGTAATTCACAATTTTCTCTCTCCTTGAATACCTAAGTATAATGCTGAATGTTCGCATGATATTGGTTTCCGTTTATCGCTTTGAAGAGAATCCCGTCAGTGATGACATCTACGATCATGTCTGTGTATGGCGAAGAAGGGTATCATCAACAGCCACTGACCTAGATTTTTCCAAAATATTTTGTTAATAAATATTTATTTCGTGTGTGCACATTCGAATAATTTGCTTACACATTGTGTCTGCTATTGACAAATAGCCATGTTTACATACTGCAACATGCGCTTTCTTCCTTTCCTAATGTAGATGTTGAATAAGCAATGGACATTTTCCCGATTTGTTATGTTTTTCCTTCTTCCTTGGCTAGGTATTGGAAATTCATAATCCCTAGTAGCTCTTATTATGATTTGAAATAACTAGAATCGTGTTTCAGGTGAAGTTAAACATCTATTGCTTCAACGTGAAAGTGTAATTATGCGTAATTAATGTGTAATTAATGCTAGCGCCGCCTGCTATTTTGCCACCGACGTGATTAATGGAGCCTTCCGAGGGTGGCATCAGCACTTTTTTATTAATAACAATCGTTCAGTTGATGCAAGTAGTGCGGATAATTTACTGCGTATAGTATTCAAGCATGACAGTTGTTAGTCGGATAGAAAGGAGTTTAAGGTCATCTGGAACTATGAGTGATCGTGCAGGTTTTATTGGGCTGTACAAATTTTTATGCAAATCAAGCAAATTAGCGGCTCATGCACACTCCTCTGATAGACACTGGTGGTTATACGTTTTTACGTGGAGATGTATCAGTGTGTTTCGATTGCTTAAGCTCGGTTGTTGGGTACGTTTTTGAATCAGCATATCAAAAGTATCTAATGTCATCTTGTTCTAGCACAGCCAAGCTTGGCCTGTGTGAACATGATCCAACTACATTTGATTGCACAGGAGAAGTACGCTGACAGCTATTTCCCTGTCGATCATCACCATAACTTTATGAGTGATTTGTAGCTAGAAGTAAACTTGTGTGTGTTTTGGTAATTTGCCAGAATACGACTGTTAATCAGATTCATCCGCACAACAACTCGTTGAAACCGTTCCTGACGAGATTTCTAGAGCTATAGAGTAGATGTATCCTGCGGTGCTGAAAACAGCCTGTAGCTGCTTGAAAACAACACGGGATTAGAAAAGTTTATTATGAAAGTTAAGCGCATTCCATCTAGGCTCGGACTGTTGATGGTTTTACTGAAACATACTATTTGAATTTCTTTCACTGTCACCTTGATATTCCAGCCAAGCTTAGGCATTTTCTTGAGTTTTGGGATCCGGACATGGTAAGTAACAGTTCAGACATGGGAAAGCTATTGGATTTTGGTACATTATTTGCAGTATCCATCCGGTGCGCACAATCCAACACAACGTATCCATGGCAGCTGGTTTTTGATCTGCGTTTCCTTCATAAGCAGCGAGATTTGTTTTCAGTGAGTTCTTCACGCCTGCTAGTTTGTACACGAGCTACCTATAATTAGTGAACCACAGTACGTTCCCATCAAAGTTCCTGCGAACAAAAAGCTTGCACGTAGTCTCTCCGTCCTTTTCGGTTGCTGCATGTACGCCGTAGTTTCTTCTGCTTGGTTGGATTAATTTGTCAATTTGTAGCATGAACTCATGCCCCATATCCTTGTCACGCGATGATGTACAAGGGTCTTCGTCAACCTATTACGTCGTACACGCACTTTCACTTCAGCAATAGGTTCCTAGTGCCTGAGGCACATGCGGTCGCATGTTGGAGATTTCGGTACTTCACTTTCGAACCAATGGGGAAACCCCCGGACCGACTTGCAAAGTTGTTCGGAAATTTCCCTCTATTCACCGCCTGAGCTGCGCTTAACTTTCGGTTTGCTGGCTTTTTGTTGTTCTGTGCTTTCCTTAGTTACAATTGAGTGGCCAACCACATTCCACAAGGAGAGGGTGATAGCGAGTTTACATTAAATGGAATGGGGATCGCTTAATTTACACTAGATTAGAGGCCCGGTGACCTGACAAGCGAAGTGTTAACCGAATTTTCACAAGATCATACATGCCGCCAGCTGTTCTGTAATATTCTGAGCTTGAACCCAATCGGATTAACTGGTTTACCTCTCACCACAAACACCTGTGCTTACACTCCTTTAAACCAGTTTCATTAGCGCAATTCAGTGGGTTTTATATCTCGCATCTAACTTGTGTAGAGCTGCTGTAAGCTCAAATTTGCGGTTTTGCACCGTTTCAGCGAAAACGGAATCGAGGAACATTCCGAACTCCAGACCACAACCCAATATTTGTAATCACAACAGAAAGTCAACCGCGAGATCTACACGACCAGCATTCAACCACAGCTGTTGAACATTAAGTGAATTAGCTGTTTGACATTTTATGTTCAAATTGTTTACACGCTGTATATATACTGCAGGGCAAAACATCCATTTGCTCCATACTTGGCTGCCAGCCTAGCAGGCACCAAATGCGTCGATCTTGAACTTACAGCGACAGATGGACATCTACACCACTGACCGAAAATGCATCGATCGATGCAATAGTATTTGACCACCAATCTACATTTGCTTATTATTCAACACCAAGGATGACAAATGTGTGTGGCTTTCTGTTATGTTATAAACTGTACGAACGGGAGTTTAGTGTGGAAAATACTAAATCAAATTTCATTCTAAATGTGCAAAGCTCACAGTAGGCTAGATGAAGATACGTCTTAGTTAACCAGAATCTCTACGATTCTGGGATGTGTGTAAGATTGTTCGATTGATAAATATTTTGCGGGGACTAGCCCAGAAACGAGCAAGACTGGTGGCAAACAATTACGAAATGAGGAAAACCAAAATTGATTGTTCCACTGCATGGACGGGGTTTGCTGGCAAGTTCAGCCTTCTGATGAAATCTGCATCTATAAACAAACCCACTTGTTCTACATTAACACCATCAATCATTAGAAGTAGAACCCGAAAATGTTTAGCTTTAAGAGACGCCGTGTGGAATGTGTTTAGGGCGAAGCTTAAACCTTATAACTGGAGCTATTACGTCCTTCATCTTAATCGCTGTTCAACACTTGCACGTGAAGTCACACTAGTGTACTAGCAGAGCCTAGCAGAAAGGTTTTGTGCTTATAACAAGCTACTCTACAGAGATGTGAACAGCCTTCCGAATGTGAAGCGCAGTGCTTACCAACTTACCTCGGGGAATGGATGTGCTGCATCTGCAGTGGATGCAGTCAACGTTCAACGGCCGCAATATAACTCAATAGATCAGTGCGCCACTAGGATGTGTCACATAGCCGTCCTATTCCCCAATTCCATATTAGTCCCCCAAATGCGCTTCAGGTTGCAGCTACGAAGATAGCTGGGCTTTTAGCTCGATTTTTCTAATAATGCATATATGAACAGCAGCTTCCTACTATGCGGTAGTAGGGCATCATCAGCCTAACTTTCAGGGGTAGAAGCCGTTCGGAGCCTGTCAGCTATCGCTTGTTGAAACGCCTCCCAATGCTCTCACAAATAATAGCGACAACTATAATTGAGGCTTTGATAAGCTACTTTGATTGCTCTAACCTCTTAGCATAGGAACAACACAGATTCCGTCTGCACCAGTCATATAATACCAATCAATTGATTGTGCGTGGCAATTGCGCCGGAAAAGCCGACGTTTGAACCGGCTCTGATGTCATCTACCTGTAGTTTTCCAAAGACTTCAACCGCTTGGTTAACGGAACCCTTATCAAAAAGCTGTAAACGTAGGGAATTATGAGACGGTCTTAGAATGGATTGGAACTTTCTCATTTCAGAAACGGCTTCAGCTTCGGGTTAAGGGTTCATTTTATGATCCCATCATGTTAGACCTCAGTGTGCCGCAGAGATTGGTTTTAGGGCCGTGCCAATTCCTGGTCTTCATCAACGATCTTGAGCTTGTCATTGAGTTAATGTTCCTGCATTTTGCAGAGGACACTAAGATATGGCGGGTTATCGTTTGTCAGAACGATCACGATGGGTAACAGAGACACTTAGACCATGTCTTGGAACGGGCAAAGGCAAATCTACTTAGTTACAAGCGGACAAGTTCAAGACTGTACAAGTACGTCACAAGCCTAATTAGGTATGTAAGATTGGAGACCACATGCTGAAAACCGTTTCATGGAAGCTTGATCTTGAAGTGGTGATACAACACGACCTCGGCTACTCGGCACAGTCCATGAAGGCGTCCAACACGTTAAACAACGCGTTGGTCTCATGCGGGGGCTTTTGGGAGGTACAACCCCACCATATTCCCCCAATTGTACAATGAGTTTGTGAGGCCCATGTGGAGTACGCGGTTCTGATCTGGCAACCCTGATTAAAACTTGATCTGGTTGCAATGGATACCGCACAGCGAATGGTAGCGGAAAAGGTGAAAGGAATATATCACCTGTTATACCAATTGTCACTGAAAACTGTGCACTGAACAGCGGAAGTTATCACTTTCTACGGAGCGATTTTAATCTGGCCTTACTAATTTTGGAAAATTCCGATAACGCTAGCCACCGACCATAGTAATTTAGCCGCAACACAAAATTGTAGGGACAGTAGCTGAAACGGACTACGCAATACTGTCGGCTGGAATTCCGCCGGAACTATTTTTCGCTCGGAACATGTCACCCCTGGAACGTTTTTCCGTGTTCTGTCATTTCGGCGCCAAAGCTACATGTTAATTAATGACGAAAGGACAATGCATTACAACAGCTGCACTTACCTGTTCTATTTCATCCACTTAGCGACCAAAGAATGTCCTCACTAAATCAGTGTAAACGGATATACATGTATTCATAAACAAATACGCATGTGTTTTGTCGAACATAACTTGCTTTACAGTGGATTTATACTTACGAATACCGCGATGGGCCCACCGGTTTGAAAGGAAATTGTTGGCAATTTTCTTACACTTTGAATTTTTACCATGATCGTTCTATTTTTTACCCGTATCCAACCATTGTTCCATTGCTTATGGTTTCATTATTCTTCTCCGTTCTTACGTTCGTCTAAGGATGGCTGATAGTGGTTCATATCTACTTGCTCCCCGGTTTCTCAAATTATATGAGGAATTCGCCACTTTCATATCATGGTCTTAAAATGTTAATTTCGATTTCGGAATGTTGTGGCTTGCCTTCACGTGCTGTTGTGCCTGCTCGTTAATCCAGAACTGTCGGCGCCTCAAAGCAACCAGTAAAACGCTCTGTTATCACGGCTATATATGTGTTGCACGACTTGTTAACGGAAAACGGTCTTATCAAATTGATTAACCGCAAGTCACGAACCTCGGGCACTATAATCAAGGTTGTAGGTTGTGATAATCGTCGATGGCTTTCCAACAACTTCCGATAAATATGAACAGTGATTTATAATTTCCAGAATCATTACAAGGCTAGTCTTGTAAGCGGATCGGAATGGGGATTATAAAAGGAATTTTTATTGTGTCAGAATATAGGGAGATATCTGGTTTGAGGTGACTTAGCGAGTTATTCACTTGAGCAAATGCTGGTCTTCCCTTGGCTGCATAAAGCAGCAAACTGTTGAGCAAACTGTTGGCGTTGATTCCTCTTTCGATGCAAACGGACTGTTCGCGCTATGAAAACAAGTTAGAGTGTGGCAAAATCGTTTTGTAAAAGACATCAATGTGTGATCAAAAATACTGTAAGAAAGAAAGGCTTTCCAAGTCGAGGTTTCGAGAGTACGTAGGTATAGACATCTTCTTTCGACCACAGCTTGTATGCAAGTAGTCTAAAAAAAATCAGCTCTGCTGTAGTACTTAGTGTGAGGCATCTCCTACTAGAGATAACCAACTTTCCTGAATTGCCATTGGATCAACTTTAACGCCTACGTACCTTGTCCTTGTGTCTTGTTCAAGATTCCGCCTTCACTGACGTGCAGTATGCGCAGACTATACGCGATTTTCCCGAATTGCTGCCTTGATCCTTTGTCTTTGGATCGCGATTCCTTATGGATGCTGTTATCACCTTGTTCGAGAGCCAGTCCCTTCGTTGTTCACCCGCCAAGTTTGTCGGAACCTGCTCGGCAAATAGTCC
The DNA here is from genome assembly GCA_944474145.2 of Dicrocoelium dendriticum. Classification (NCBI taxonomy): domain Eukaryota; kingdom Metazoa; phylum Platyhelminthes; class Trematoda; order Plagiorchiida; family Dicrocoeliidae; genus Dicrocoelium; species Dicrocoelium dendriticum. Next base: position 15,808,528 of record OX104059.1, read on the forward strand.
TGGGTTATGATGCGCGATGAAAATTACACCATTCCATTGCTTTTTCAGGATATGTGGTTTATAGTGCAATGGTTTTCTTGTAGATTCAGTGTCCATCTGGTTACTTTGCTTTTAGAGATATTGAAAGACCTAATCTATTCCAACTGGTTGTGCTGAGTTTCAGTGAAAGAGCTTTGACTAAGCAAGTACAATCATCACTTATCCATAGTGCAAAAGTTTGTTAAACTCTCCTTCTCTGCTGTCGAATGCTTACAATCCAATTATGTCAAAATTATGCCAGCAATTTTGATCATTCCATGCTTTTGCTTTAGCACCGCAACGTTACCGGAATAGCATGAATATGTGACCACCTTATTGGTTTCTCTGGAGATCCGCAATTTCCACCTAAGGTATTGTCTCCCCATCCACTTCTGAATGTCCTCCAACGCGCGCTGAGCTTCTGTCGTTCAAGTGAAAATCTCTCCTTCTCCTAACAGCTCATAAAAAGTTGATGCGAACGAGGCGGTTGGCTTTACAAGTACTTTATCTCGCTGCGGCTTAAGTTCACCTTGACTCACCTTGTGTCTAAGCAGTGGTTACAAACCTTTTCACGCTTTGAAATTTATGCCCAATTATTTTTAATTCCTACTGTTGACTCCGATGGAAATTCGCTTCGAGATGACAGCAGTGTTCTTTCTCCGATTCAACATATGCCAGCATGTCTTTTGCATACATGACCACATTCTACTTCCTTCATTAAGTGCAGCCTCAAAAGCCGGAATGTTAATGGTGCAGCAAAAATTCGAACGACATCCTATTCTATGTGTATCGCATCTCACCCCCTCTAAGCTCCAAGATATACAGGTCTCTAGATCTAAGAATACTTCATACTAAAATTGCCATGCGGAGAGTATTAACTGTGAACCACATTTAGTGCGAATAAGGCAACCTGATTTGAGCACTGAAATCAGAAGACTGTTCCGAAAAATGTAGTCGTTAAATTTTTGATGGCTGTCGCCACTGCTTTGGTTTCACCTTGTGTGCTGTTTTGTACAACCAGCTACGCTAAGTACCTGAACTTTGACGGACTATGGACTATAACTATCGTGTCTTGCGAACAATAAGTTTATAAAAGCGCATCAGTTGCGTTCAATAACATTCTTTGATATTGCGTGTAGGGCAAAGAAGATTTCATATAGAAATAAGCTTCGTTTCCATGGCAAAGTTATCCACTGCGGATCTAAATTGTTTAGAATAATGACTAATTCAGTGGAGTAACTGAGTAAGACTTCGTTTTCAACAAGTGTTTTGTGTCAAAATCCAGGAGCACAAGAGATAATAAAAACACAAAGCAGGAGTTGATTTAACCATAAAGTGAAGTCAAACGCAAGGATAAGCGTACCAGCATTACACCATTATGATAAGCTCGAATGTCTAATATGTCATAAGCAAATTGTTGAGATTGGAAACAAACTTGGCTGTTGTGAATACTGGGAGCTTGGCGTAATCATGCTTTAAGAGGCGTGGCTCCATGAATATGTTGACGATGAGGTTATAGCGATCGAGCGATTCAATGCGTTCGTGTCTACCGTTTAATTACATGCAAGTACCGCTGAAGTGGTTTCATCACTTTTGTCCATCCTGTTTGGTGCACATCAAGAAAAACTTTGTTTCGCTTTTCTTCTCCACGCATTAACTGCTTGCTTTTGAAATGTAAACCTAGACGTTTGAGTAGATACTAATCGCTTTTGCTTGCAACTATTTATATTGCGCCAAGTGGTCCTACCTTTGAGGATGAGGAATTTTACGATCAGTTTACTTCACGCGTCATTGACCACATTGATTCGTCTCTTTGCATTTTCCTTTGAGTTTAACAGCTTTGAGCCTCTTATCTCACAGAACTTGGGCTATAGATGTTGTAAACTCTCCTACCCGACATGAAGCAACAACAGACCTTATATTTGTTAACAATGGAAGCAATTTTTTATGTGCAGTCAGGCATCGATTGATAGTTCTGAATATTCCAATACCTAAGTATGCCCTATCGTGAGCAGTAAAGTAACTCATAAGGATATTACCTCTTGTAAAGATGGAATGCTTAAAATAAACAATGTTCCTCCGGTATCCCATATCGCCCCCAAGGAAATGTGTTCACCCACAGATTCTAGTATATTCTTTGAGAAGGATACATCTAAATATTGTGACCAGTTTACGAGGTACATCAACTTCTACCTTCGTAACTGATGCCCACTGGAAACCTTTTTTTCCACGCGGATCGGCTTTCATATCTATACCTAAAACGCTTGCGGATACTCAAAGGGTAAGCGTTCAAAAAGAAAGAACACACGGCGGTGCAATATTACTCTTTATATCAATATTGAGTCGCGCCGTCTAAACTGCCTGTATGTCCAGACCATCCTTGAAAGCAGTGGCTGCGTATGGTGGCGTATGTCGAAACAAAATATTGGAGTATCTAACCGAGTATAAATTCCAGACGCTGACCTGGAAAAACTGAATTGAAACTTCTGTTGCTTCGATACTAACTTCATCTTTTACTCTTCTTCCTCATGCTTGGATATGCCTATAATTTCTTTACCTGCCATTGACAGAAACACAGTGCACAATAAATTACTACAGCTAACTCCAACAAAGTAAAGTGTCCGGATGAACTTTCACCGATTGTCTTCCAATTGTTCCAGGTTCCTTAGCCCGACAACTTGCCGACCTATACACGCCGCGCAGGAAAGCGTGTAATATGGATGACTGTTGGAGAAGTGCCATAATTATATCTGTGTCTATGTAAGGCGCAGATAAATACTGACTAATTGCCTGCACCTCAATAAACTAGAAGAAATTCGAGATTATTCGTGCAAAATTGCTGAATCAGGCTCACAGCTTGTCTGCTAAATTTTGCTTATGGTAGTTTGAGGTCTAAGCAAGACACATTGGCCTACCTTGTACTTTCAGTGCTGTCCACAATATACAACAAGATTAAATCCGTACGTATGTGTTTGCTCGATTATGGTAGTGCTTTCGACCGTGTAAACTGTTAGCTTCTTTTGATTGACCTACACCATGCCGGAATGCTACCCTCTACTGTCCACCTTCTGCGAGACTACTTCACTGGACGTGCCCAGTTTACTCTACTTGAAGGCAAAACTTCCTTGCCGCTCACTACAGACAGTGGCATTCCTCAAGGGGCCATATTATTTCCATACATATTTTGCAACCCCATCGCCTTTTTAAAGAAACACTGCCGATAATATCTTGTTGAAATACACAGATGACGTAGTCCTCCGTATGCAACAACCGACCGCAGCCTCATTAACACAATTATAAGCCTATCTAGATAGCTTGGAATTATGGTCCACAGCTCACAATTTGTCGCTGAATAGATAAAAATGCAATAACGCCATTTTCTCTCTATCAAAAGGTCATATTTATCAGCAAATTCGCACGGAATACCCCGTGGTTCACATAAATGACGAGAATTTGAACTTCAGATGGTCGGTGAATTACCTAGGTGTAACACTCAGTCTTGATCTTTCCAATTCACTCCATGTTAATGATGTTGTTACAAAGGTGAGGAGGCTTTTTCTACGCCTTTTGTTTGCGATCGTCCTCTGTACCCCCCCAGTTAAATCTGAGTTTTATCACCGGATATGTCATACCCATTTGGACCAATTGCTCGACTGTGGTATTTTCTGATTTCTTACGGAAGCAATGCAAAACACTAGGTAGGTCGCTAATGCATTTATTTCGGTGTAGTGGAAATCCCAAGCCGACATTTGTTGAGCTTCCTGTGTCCACGCAGACCAATTCATACATTAGACCCGCTTCGGGCATACTTGATAATACAAGTCACTCGGTTCTTGGTGCACTATCTGTGTGTGTATCAACGTCATCAACCAGACAAAAGTATAGATCCATTATGGTTCACAAAAGAGCTTATCACTCATTAGTTATTCCATACCTGGCACGCGTTTTAAGGGACCAAAGTGCAGTAGTGCTGGAGCTTAAAAACAAATTTGCATCATAAGCATGACGTTGTTTAACAACCTACTAGAATATTTATTGCTTGATTATTTTTAATATAATGACATCTTGTGTGTAACAGCTGCATATTCACATTCTATGTCCATAAACCACTTTCTTTGAACAAGTAGTCATTTATGAAGACTTAGCGATATTGGATTCCACAGGCAAATTATAAAACATTTGTTCATGCATTATTGGGATTGTTCGGAAATTTAATTGCTGCAGTTGGACAGTACAAACGTTTATATACAACGAGACAATCCGCAGTGGTCTTGTTAGCTGTGGCTATTTGATTTTCATCTCCATAAATGCTGCACGAATTCACAAATCTACTAGTTATTTAAGGTAAATAGAAAATCTTATTTAAAGGCTTGAGCTCCTTATATAAGCGTTTATTTCACCTAGAGTCCGCGGACCAGAAAGCTAGGTGCACAAGATTTCTCGATGTTGGTTCACATTCACTACATTTCCAATCGGCTTTTCATTTGAAGATATAGTTAGGAAAACGAACATCTGACATCAAAATATGTCAGCCATTTTTATCGGAAGCCACACACTGACACGTATGATCGATTTGTTCCTTGCAGCCGCTCTTAATCACACCAATTATGTCCTTCAACTCAACAAAAGCTCTCACAATGCAGCCAAAAACTATATTCGCAGCCTTACGAATTTAACTAAAAAATATATATTTAAGCATATTCTCTCATTTTAAGCATATTTCAAGTGCTTCCAACAACAGTTATAATTTTTTACAGAAATCCACTGTGGAGAAGATATTTCTGAGGCAAATTCATGCTTAAATGTGCCTAATTCCTCAGCCCATCTTACAATCATCTGTCAACTGATAGGAGGCCAACTGTGCGCTTTCTATACTTTCAGCTACAAACACCGAGTAAAACGTCATTCACTGAAGGACATGACTAAACGTGGATTCCTCAGATTGTTAGGTGAAATTTGGTACACATTAAACAGACGGCTGCCACACGGAAAAAGCACCTATATCACACGGGGAGAGAACATAACACGTTACTAAATCGGCGGTCCGTTGTTCGCAAATATATTCATGGCTAAATTAGAGAGAACCAAATTGCAAGCGGTGACAAACAATTTTGACTGTCACTACCCTTATACGGATGATATATTTGTAGTGGTGGGTAATTACAACAATCTGGATGAAGTTCTCGAGCGGTTTTATCGAGCTCACACAGCATTGTAATTTACCCACAAGGCAGTAACATGCAATCGACAACCGTATCCAGAAGTCTTGTTAACTGAAAGGCCAAACAGTTCCATCCAGTGGCAATTCTGCAGAAAGTTTACGTTGCTCAGTCAATATACGAATTTTCACAGATTCGATCCCTTGAGATCTAAACAAAAATTAACCCACTACCTTACCACTAGAGTACGTCGCATCCGCTCACAGAACACCATAGATGAGGAACTAGCGTTTGTAAAGAATACGCTGCGTCAGATTGGTTATCCTGGTATTGAAAAGAATTTTGAAAAAATGCGTTAATCCGGTAACATTTTTATCTGCCGTGAAGGAATTATTTATAGATAACTTTCTAAGGGGATGCCGCTGCCGACCACCGAAACAAAAATCATTTAGTGGCAGTCAAATTGATAATCCCAGAAGGCAGGCTAAAGTGCAAATTTTTTCTGAACTACTCGTTTGTTCACGCATTGTGGATATGCAGCCAAAGCAGACTTTGTCAGTGGTTATTTATACCTTGAAGTGCGCATGGGGCCCCACTTATATCGGTCGGACGGCATGGCACTTTTCCAAACGAGTGAAGGAGCATTGCTCACGCTGGTTGTGCCAAGGAGAAACTAAGAACATTAACAGCATCATGTTAGCCAATATTGTATGCAAGCGGCAACAAGTTCCTCTAAAAATTTCCTTCAGGATAATTTATCGTGTCCCCAGTATTAATCCAGACGTCTGCGTCTCAGTTTACTCGTGATAGCTTAACCGATTTGTATCCGATTTTGTCAACATTCTTTTACTAGCAAAAGAACATAAACCTTGCCCTACTACTTCCCTCGTCAGCAAGAACGAACGAAGCTGAGGTCGAATGCCATCGCTGTATTTCGGAACTATGCAGTCGACCTGTTAGATCAAAGGTCAACTTTCGGCCTCCCACACTGACACGCAAATGAGCTGTGTAATTTTAGCCAATGGGTCCACTTCATTTATTTCTTTAACGCTTCATTATGAGAGTATTGGTCTGAAGATGAATTATAGGAAACAATTTTTCACCTATGGTCACGTGTATTCGAATCCAAGATGGGAATTTTCAAGTTGCGAAATATATCAGTCTTCATTGTCTCATACGCTTAGTCTGTGCGGTAGTTTTTTGCACTTTTACTTCCCAAACGACTAATCATGGCTTCTGTACCACTGTGAATATCGGTCAAGAATAGCAATATTACTGTTTACCGCGAGAAAACAAACATACTTAGGCATTTGGGCATCCTGATCAGCTTGGCAGCTAATTGACCCGCAAGGAAATCACATAAGATTTGAGGATAATATACAGGAAGAAAAGCGATCTCAAACGAATCACAGACAATACCCGATGCGGAAAAATAGGAGTGATTTGTTTTCCTTTTCGGTGAATCAAAGCAGTTATATGCTCACTCGCATCTTTGCAGTGGAGTGACAGATTTATTACGGGAAATTATTAAATTCGTAACAGGTTCCTTAGCTACAGACAAGGACTTAAAGTTGAAGGTATCATGAAAATATTTTGTTTATCAGTGGACTCATGGCAATTTTCATTTATGTATACAATTCTGTTACTGTGTCCTTTTTCTAAATAAATTTGAGCAAATGGTGTAACGCAGCATCAAACGGAGATGTGGATTCATCTTAAGAGCGGAACTGAGGAAAAGTGGAAGAAATTTAAGTTGCTCAGATACACCAACAGATGTGATGTTTCCACGCTATTCCAGCCGGCTCTTCTTCCCGTGAGAATTTCTGTTTAGTGTTATGGCTGTTTCATCTAGGTAATTTAAGCATCTTATACATCAAAATAAGATAACGAAAGCGACAAGGATTTGTCTGCGAAAAACTGCTAGAATATTTATTCGAAACTTGTAAACGAGTTGGAGCAATTCCTTAAGTTTTATCTAGACTTCCTCATGAATTCTTACGAGGGGCGAGTTCCTAATTGTACCAAGAGCGCAACACCTGGATGACGTAGTTTACATGTGGAGTCAAGTAAATAATAAGAATATGCGAAAAGAAATTGAAAAATACCAGCCAAACGGCCTCCGCAAGAGGACCAAATTTTGGCAAACTTTTCACGGTTTTTGAGGCCTTTCACGAGCACCCCATAATCAGCTTTACATGAATGGAACTACAGAGCGTGTTTTCTCAGTAGAAATTCCTAGTTTCCCGCGACTGTGTCAAACGCAAGCATATTACTAGCTGACCAATATTAAGCCCTTCTTAAAACACAATCCATTGATATGTGGCAGTTTATTCCTTTGGTAGCCCGTCAAATAAGACGGTCTACCACAATGAGTAGAATGTTTGAGGTCAACACTCCCGCGGAATCGTTTATAGTCAGTAGGAGTGACCATTTCCACTCTGCTAAGAACAATCTTTCGCTAACATAAGACAGCTATTTCCTACGCAGCACAAAGGAGCCTAGAGGAAAGTCAAAATAGGCAGAAATGTAAAACTGCAATCAACAAACGTGAAGGCCCAAAAACCTAAAGTGGAACTACCAGATTCCCCAGAGTACTGGATGGATTAAACTAACATATCGTTATCCTTGTACTTATCCTAACACTTCTTCATGCATAAAGCTTAATCCGAATTCAATTTCCTCATCAGCAAACCAGTTATTGCTGTTGAGTTGTGCTTCTTTTTAATTGTCCATGGCATGAAGAAGCTGCTGTTTGAAGTTCAGGGAGATAGTTTTTCCTAACTATAAAAGCGGCGGATTTACTTCCATCATGCTAGTACGTTTTTGACAATAGTTTTGAAAATGTTAGTTCCATTTAGTAATTTAAATCTGCAGCAAAAGATCAAGACGCACTTCGTATTGTCTCATCAGTGTCTTTAATAAAACTCACAATAAGATTTATTCAAATACATAATTGGCAGCATCCGGTTCTGTAGTTCTCTGTCACTGCGGTATCTATGGGGACAACCACAGCACGGCCGCGCCTACAAGGATACTATGGTTGGTTTTCGCCTCACCAACCACAGTTTCACCCACAAATACCATATCCAGTGTAAACCCGAAAGAATAACACCGGAAGACATGCGGATGGTAGCCAAGTTTCATCCATAGGTATCCACTTCTTCACAGGAGGGCATAAGCATTATGCATTTGGCGAATCAAGCGCAAGCAAGGCGGTGGTTAAGCCGTAACCCGCTCTACACACAATCTATATGCAGAGAACCATCCTTCGAGACTAAAACGGTCATGAGGACCGTGCAACCCGTCTGCTCCAGCAAAGACCATCTATCTCCTAGGGTGCATTTTGATGAGGTAGTGGGAAATATACAGGTAGGTACCTTGACAACATGCACATCAAGCGCGGTCACAACGGGGCTGACGTGCAGCAGCCAAAAACTTGAACTGACGGAATAAATTAAATAGGTCAAAAACGCAAAATGATATGCTGACTTAACGTTTCAATAACCGAATAGGAAATACATTTGCTATCAATATATCTGCGATAAATGCAAGATGGCAGCAACGAAGAGCAAAATACCTACACAACAAATGCGAATAAAATTAACAAACTAACTACCTGTCTCACCCTACCTGTCTTCTTATATACTTTCATGTTATTGTGTTGGCACTGAAGAGACAATACGAAATGTTGACATCTGCCAGCGTTCGTCTTCTTACTGCATTATTCAAATGACTAAAGGGATCTAATTGTTTCAAATTAACAACCGTTCCTTTTTTAGGAGGTGTGAAAATAAATAGATGACTATTTGGCTAGATATTAAAGTGAGGTAACAGACTCAGTATTAACAAAATACAGCAAACCAAACACCTGCCATAAAGAAACAACGCGCACGCACGCGGTTAATACATCGAATGCAGAGTACCTACTAACGCTGCGCCGGTTCTGACTTCATGTTCTGCAGCACCCCCGTCATTTCAATGCTGGTCCCGAGTGGCCTTACTCGTGGCTCACTAGATCTGCTTTACTCAAGCATTCGCGACCGAATGTGCAACATCATGATGAGCTCGACGTCGGTGTTGTACACCCCTACGGTGCCTGTCGCTACTGCAACTGCCGCGTCTTCTCCGAGTACATGAGATCTTTCTCCTGCACCTCGATAACTGCATTCCTTATTAGATCGCGGCATGCGCGCCGTTAAGTGACCTTCCATTCCCAACACCTAAATACAAAATTAGAACGTGATAGACTCACTTTGATCATGTCCTGATAAAGAAGCTTCGGTTTCCCCGCATGCCGCTTCCCAACACTCAGATGACTATATTACAGATGCTTCGGAAACAGCATCGAATCCATACGCTACACATGACCGAGCAAATTTAACTTCTTCAGCAAAAGTACGCAGTAAAACTCATAAATTCAACTTAGGCGCAGCCCCTCCGTGTCTGACACTCTGTCGCACTAAAAGGTGCGCAGAATCCGTAACATACATTGTCGATGAAACCACTCAAGATTTCTCAGAGCTCGGCGGTAGAATGTTCACTTTTCGCTACCGTATAGGAAACGGACAGCACCATGGATTTGTGTCCCATCAGCTTGGTACTAATGATAAGCTGATATTTGTTCTACACTAGTAATGTAGCTTCCCGTATGTCGCCGCTACCTTCGCTAGGCGGATACGCAGCTCCCTGTGTATCTGCTGATCAGCCGAAACCACACACCCAAGACAGCAGGCAATGCTGGTTCGAGTTACCATTGCAGAGGAGACCTCCGGTGAAATCTAAGAGAGACAGACAGTTTCGTTTGTGTGGATGCATAGCCCGAATTTGGCCGCTGTCGAAGCCAGAGCCCTAGTCATGTGCCGCAACTCATACGCGTTGTGTGCAAACAATGCACAGTGGTCAGCGAACCACCACATGCGATTAGTTTTATCACAGACTTTGGGGTCTCGCGCCAAAAAAGACTAATGTTCAGCAACGGAACATCAATACGGTGCTTCTCCCGAACACTCTAAATACAAGCGGCATCAAACGCGCACAACATTATCGCATGAAGTTACATATTCTACAGGGCACGTGCTAACGCATATTCTTGCTTTACACCAGAGACAACTGCAAATCATCAGAAGTCTGTCCACTCGGCTGCACCCTAGCCCGCATAGCAATTTAAAGATAAAAAAAGTAAAGTTAAAATCTTACTCGGACAGCCAAATTTATTTAACACGCGACAATGTAACACAGTTCACCGTATCAAATGCTTTAGTTAGATCAACAAACAGGGAGTAGGAAAACTTGTGTCGCCATCAGCTGCTATTCTGTATTTGACAAGCTGCAAACATCATATCGATGGTGCTGCAACGAGAACAAAATCCACATTGCTCTATTGCGATTTTCTGCTTCAAAAACTGACCGACGAGGCTATTGAACAGATTCGGGCAATCAACTTGAACACATAAATAAGCAGGTTGATGCCCTCATAATTCGTGCACACCGCTAGGTTCTATTGCCCTTGTACAGTGGAAGCACAAAGGGCATCCTTTATCTCAGGAGGCACCTCCTTCCCAATCCACACGCGTTACACCAAGTGGTGCAGCGCATTAACCAATGAGGTTCCGCCGTGTGTAAATACTTCTGGCGGGATCCCGCCGGCCCCGGCACACCTGCTATTTTGCAGATGAGCAAGCGCTCTCTACGTCTCATCCAGCGTCAGTGTGTCCACCAGAAGCACCACATCGTGCTGCTTCAGGCTGTTCAAACTATGCTAGTCGAAGTTTGCACAGTAGTTCAGGATAAAGACAAAATGATTTCGCCAGATCTGCTTTATATCTACAGTCGGTGTGCAAGTAGCGCATGAACTACCAATGAGTAGCGACCTCAGCGGTTCAAAACTCGGTCCATATATTGCCTTCAAGTGGTCAAGTCTTTCATTGTTTTGAGAGTGTTCATCGTAGCATTCCATCTGTTTCGCCTTCTCTGTCGACCACGCACTTTAATGCGACGGAACATTCTCTGAAGTCGAGGTCGGATACAGTGAAACTTGCTCATCTTCACCACGTTACTAAGTCCTCAACATGGGCGTAAAACGCTACAATCTACTCAGACATTAATGCGCCAACCTTCGCATTGTTTTCATTAAACCAATCGGAACGTTTACAGTTTGCGGGTCCGATAGTCTACTCCGCAGCAATTGTCACTTGTCGCGAACCTGGTGCCACAGGTCACCTACTGCGGCTATGCATTCCACACCACACAGGCTTGCAGTCATCTTCTTCTCCAGCTTCATCCGCTTCTCCACAGTACCTATGGAAATAACGGTACATTTCCGCCCTATCACAGCATGAGTGCAATACATATATTTACGAAAATATATGTGCAGTTTGGTCTTTAGCAATGTTTGATCAGTGACAAAGAGCTCCACGCAGTACACGCGTCCTGTGCAATACACGCATATAATGCTCTCGTATAAGGATATAGATTAGCAAGAGCGTGACCAATCCGCGGGGCGTCCATGTTACTATATCACGAGCAGTTAGTGCAAACCGAGTGTTCCTTATCGTCAGGCCGTGAGTGGCGCACATTGACAGCAGGCTGTTACCGTTCGCATACGCTGAACCAATGCCATACGGACCGGTGACACCTGTCCACCTTGATGCATCAAGCCCAACGGCACGTTGAAAACGTCCAGCAGAAATGATCGGTCGCTCCACGGTACAGGTCGTATCCCGGAGGATAACTGAGTGTAGAAGTAAGCACGCGTGTCATCAGGATAAAACATGGTCGGGCTGTATTTGCTTATCCATTGGAAAACGTACTTATGCCGATTAGCGGTCGAACAGTCATCAGTCGCGCGCTGATGCCAGTCGGCTCACCCACCAGCTCGCCACTTATGCGATGGGATAGGGCAAATAATGCCCTATGTGGACATGATGTTGAAGTAGCCTTTCCCATTCAGTAGAAGTGATAGCCAGCACCAGCTGCATGCAGCTTACCTTGCTCAGCGAGCCAGACCTAGCTGAGTGCCGCAATATCGGTGTTGGATCGCGCCAATTCCATGGCAACCAGTACACTGTCTCCCTCGGGGCGCTTACTAGGGTTTCGATGTAGTAGTGTTCGCAAGTTCCAACACCAGATGTTGAGTGCTTTGCGCGCAGGCGTACGATCACTTTGTGGGCAACCGTACCTGTGTTGGTGGTTGTGCATCGGAGGTTTGCTTGAGTGACTACGCCCGGAACCTTTCGCTCAGTAGCCTAATCCACAAGGCAGTGGGTGGTATGGAGGTTTGCTTGATGGACTCCGCCCGGAGCTTTTAACTTAAGAACTTTACCCGCAAGTCAGTGGGTCGTGTTTACATTTGTCTAAGGAACTCCGCCGGAAATATTTGGCTCAATAGCCTATCCATATTGAAGTAAAAGCAGATCCAAGGGTGTGTGAATGCAAAGACTCAATTGTGTCTGCTCGAGGTCCATCCGACACAGTTTTTGAAGATGTGAAACAATTCATACGTGTTTTGCGACCGTAGTGGGATACGCAGTTGTGACCACGGCCACCCGCAGGATGTTTTGGTTGGTTTGCCTAACTTGAGGCAGAGAGTAGCAAACCATTGACAACCAGGAGATGTCCTCCCACTGTCTGAGACAAAGTTCGGCGCTTGTGCTATACTCCAATCGAGCTGTGGTATTATAACCTGTGAGCATGTTATCTCCTATGGTTATGTTTTAAGAGAACATGACCATCGACTAGTTCCTAATTTCCGAAGAGGATGGGTTTTTACTAGGATACTTTTAGGGAGCCCACTCCTAACAGGAGAAATACTGGGTCCTCAACCAAAGCTTTCCCATTAACGTACACCTGAAAGACAGCGGGTATAGCACATGGTCAGTTCACTGTCTCAAGCGGATTAGTGTGTCCTGGATCTTAGTTAGAAGAAGGGCATAAATTAAATCCAACCCAGCGGTCGCCGTGAGGAGGCGTCAAGGACATGAGCTCAGTGCACAACATCAACAGCAATTGGTCAGAATCTATTCCCCACAAGCTTCAGCGCACCAAAGGCTCTCCTGAGAGCGACCAAACACATATGCATAGAAAAAGACGAACACACGATAAGCGAGACTGGGTAACCACTCCTATCTCAGGGCAGTATAATGCTGCCCGATAATTGTTTCAGAACACAAATTATCGGCTTATTCCGGTTAATTGCATTCCCCTCTGCTAAACGGAGGATGCGAAATGTTGGTTGCTGTAATAGTATTAGTAACGTTGAAGTGGCCTTGACTCGTTGACTTGTGGCCAAAGCGTTTCGGTTAATCGAAGACGCCTGTGGCTTAGACAGACAAGCAGCTTGACTCTAGCTAGTTTCCTGACCATTCGAATGTTGAACGCACTTAGGTACGCGCTCCTTTATTGGGAATTCAATTTTATATCAGTCCTGCCGCCAGTAGCATATGAATTGGTACATATACTGCGATTTGGCGCCGAAACGCTGAGCCTACTTTGTAGGAGGCTACATTTTTAGATTTCATTAATGACAACTGACTTGGTGGCACATTAATTTTTCTGAATGGCACAGATCAGACATCTTGTGGTCCTCAAAGAGGAAACCGTCACCTTTGAATGTCAGTTCAATGAGTACAGGCGTCTTGGGTACCGTTTGATTAGACCCATTTATCGCACTTGACTATGCTTCTCGATGAACATTCGGGGGTAGATTTTCAATGTATGTGTGTATAATCAACTGCATTTCGTCACCCAGGAAATTAGAGGAGCGAATGCCTCTTGTACGACTAATCAGGATTCTCACGAGCGTCCGCTCGTATCACTTTTTTGTGAAGCGAGTGAAGTGCAGAAGTTGACCGGACCATGTTGGTTTTCTTTTAGATAGACCTAATAATAAGTTTATTCACTTGATTCCTAGTCATCTCTAAAATAACTTCCAGAGCGAAGTTTCTAATAACTGTATTTGTTTCGTTTATGTGTATTCGAAATCATCGCTGCGTCAGGATGACGAAGTACGCAATTTATCTCTATGCTTCAATATTTTGCAAAGCTGGCAATTTTAAGGTAAACAACAGCGCCTACTTGATGGGCCAGTTGTGTTTGATACAAGAGAACAGAAACCGCTTGTAATGTTTGAAGTTGGTACCATATGAGGCTATATATATCATCGCGAGCGCTCCGTAAACCTGTATCATGTTTAGGATCTTGTTGCGAATAGTGGTTCCCAGCCTTAGATTTTTTGTCAGGTTATTGGAAACCTGCGAAGTAATCAAATCCCTTGGTCAGAGTTTGATTGTGTCTCTTTGAAAGTGCATTCGCATTGCTGCAGACACTCAAGCACGAAATGGGTTGCACCGAATTCATCGTTAATCCTATTTATTCTGTCATGTAAAGCATTTCCATCCACTTTGTTGACTTTAAAAAGTAAGTAAATGATCAGAGTAATTCAAATTTGTGTGGAGCTGATCTCAGGTAACTTGGATCCAGGGCACTACACTTTGCGCATGGTCTCAAGTAGGAATAACGGAGCATGTTGAAATGCAGCGGTTCCCAGCAAGGGAAATTATTGTAGACAGTTAACAAGTAGGAAAGCATAATTTAGGTTTTCAGCGCCTTATAATTTTTATTTTAACTATTTCATTCCTTAACTTCTGGATGTTCCTTTGGTTTCCAACTACACACCTTCAATTCAATTCTGTCTGGTATTAGGCCAATACAAAAGGATCCGATGGAGTGGGATGGCTGCAGACAGAACCCAGAAGTTTGTCATTCCGAATTGAGTCAACGGTGCAATGTGTACTTTGTGAGACAATGTGATACATCTGAGTGCACTTTCTACCAAAGGGTGTCCGTAACTGTCGGACAACTACGATCGTGCTCGCGTGTTCAATCTAGTCAAGTATTGGCTAGTTAGCTAGCAATAAATGGATCGATCACCACTACATCTGTAAGTGGTCAAGATTTTGACATTTGGATACATTTCTTTGGCAGTCGGTTTATGTCCAGGTTAAGCAGAATTATAACACTGAGAATGAATATGGTCCAGGCACGCTTCCAGTGCAGGGTAGTTCAGGGATTGCTGTTTTAACATTCATCCATGTAGCAATTAGTAAGTTACCTGAATACATAAATTAAGCTAAGGAAAGGACGTAAATCAAGCTAATTAAGTACGAACTACCATTAAGAAAAAGAAAAATTGTATAGACTAAAGAGCGACTACCATTCAAATAAGGCTACTAACTTAATAACTTTGCAACTTAATATTACTATGCAATGCTGTGGTGTGATATATATCAACTTAGCAGTCATTAAGTATAAGAGGATAAACACACAGTTACGACGACGCGTCATATTTGTTAGTCCTGCAATACCTTGAGTCAGATATTTTAAACAATAGGTGATAACGATAACAATATTCACGTTTGACAATTTTTAAAATGTTTCCATCTTCTTCCGAAAGAGTTACGTAGAATTTATTGCCACTTACTCTGTAATACAGCATTAAGTATTCGTAATCTGTACGTGTGAAATCCGTCCACTCCCGAATAATGGTGTCCAACAGAATTGCACAAAGCCCAAAATACGCGACAAAACTTCTCAGTGGACTGTAGACACCATGAAGCATTATTCTTACACCGAGGGCACAAATACTGTAAAGCAAAATGGTTACTTCCTGGTAAATCAGGATATAAACACCTTGACATCAGCAGTAAAGAGAAAAAGCCTTCAAAGTAAAACAAAATCTATCGTAAAGCACCTCCATGTCCTTTGATAGGTTAATCAGGTATTTCATCCGCTCCAGATGTCTGTTGGCACAAAGCGAACGGCTACAATTTTTGCGCATGCAGTTTTCAGCCCAGCCACTGCGTCAAATATTGTGCTCATGGTGCAGCCATAGCTCACCTGGGGTTGACAATGTTCGCAGAGCCCACATCACCTGTCTTTCAAGGATGCTCAGACAGACAGAAACGTCTCATCATATTTAACTATGGCGACTTAGCCCCAATTTTTAAGGGCGCCAGCTATCCAAACGTTGTGACATATCGCCCATGTGCTCGCGCAGGTGATGGAAGCGGTAATTGCTGAGGCTCTTATAGACTACCTGAAAAAAAGCAGCATGGCTTTCGTCAACAATGGTTATCCACCAACAAACTGCAGATCGTACGAGGTAGTTGAACGGAAGCACCTGATGGTAAGCCCAGGGTTGGCGGCATCCATCTGGACATTTACAAACAATTTGACCACCTAGATTACTGCATGCTGCATCATATTTAATACTGCATCCTACTTTACATGCTTCACAGCTAAAGAAGCTGAAATCCTGCTCTTGGTTGGATGGACAATTTCTTCATTCACTTAGGCTTTAAGGAATGTTACCGGAGCACCATACAACCAGACTGAGGTAGAATGCGACCTTCTATAAAATTTGCCATGAGGCAAAGCTTATTCCTTGTGTTTATTACCTGCCTGGCGAGATTCATCTAATTAAATTTCCTAATTTCACTAGTGTTCATAAGAGGTGTAGAGCGATTAACGGCAAGTAAGATTAGATCTCCTCTTACATGACCTGCGTTACGTTCATAATAATCAACGATGAATTTACTCCAGTCCAAGACACCTAGGTGCAAGGTTATGATCCTGCCTTAGCAGTCGATGAGTCTGTACAAGCTTGGAGAGCACATCTTGTAGCGTGCCTCACAGGAGCCTGGCCTGAGTGTACTGGTACAGTGGGACAGTGCATTAATATAGTTAAAATCCTAAATTTTAACAGGTCCTGTGGGATTCAACATATAGAAATAGTGTTAGCAATCTTGGGTTTAAAACGGTAAACTCACTGAGGAATACGTAGTATAGCCTGCAAATCCAAGGTAAATCCATAAGTTAGGACGTCAAGTGGGATATCGTTAAAAATCATATCTCCTACTGGTACACAATTAGTGGAGATAAAATTTGGATCGAAAAATTGGGTTTGAACACCAGTGAAATCTCTTACATTCACGTGTTTATCCATTGGTAACGAGTCATAAAATATGGTGTAGCGAAATAAGTGCACGGTTAATGGTGGGATCTCGTATGTTCGAAACGATTAGAGAAGGCGTCTAGAACCGGTAATCAACACTTTGGCCTTCGTTGTAGAGCGTTCGGTCAGTTTGACCCCTCAAAATCCCCACAAATGCTTAACGCTCACCCCCACACCGTCCGTGGAATATACCATCGAATCTTGGCACCCGTGGCAGAAACAGTATCTAGTTGCTACCGAAACACCTCAACGAAGAACAATCAGGAAAGTTATAGGGCTCATCTCTTTACCATACCAGGTTAGATTGATGCATTTTGGAACGTACGGCAGTCAATATTGGCGCTTGTGGGGGACATCATGATTGTTTACCGGATTCTAAGGAATACGAATCCCTGTTGCATCCGCTTCTGCAAATGTACGACAACCTTTGAAACTGACGATACACTATAGCCGGACAAAACATGGTAGAATTATCTTCTTGTTTTGAGCATGTCAGCAGTAGAAGACCCACCAAACTTATCATCCCTTCGTCTCATTAGCAAATTGTGGTTTAATCTGTGTTAGCCAAGAGCTACGTAAAGCAACCAAAAGGTGTGATTCGCAATTAAAATCAGTAGAGGCAAAGATTTATTAGTTGAACATATCGGCTATTCTATGTATGTCTTTAGTGGGTCCACCATGATATTGTCATGTTATCATGAAATGTTATTTTCTCACTGGTATCCGTCCTACGAAACTTTTAATCAGTGCCATTGTTACTCGTTGCAGATGCCATTGGATCTCATATATCAGTGGACTTTTTATCAGGTGGTTTTCAAAGTTTTTTACCTCAAGCCGAGAATAAGTTAAACGATCGATAGAATAAGGCGGAATAAAGGGATACATGATTTCTTTTGCTGATAACGCCACTTGACATGCAAAAACCAGCTAGAAATCGCAGTCTATAGTTCCTGGAACTTAACACCACCGCCTTAGATCAACCTCTTGACAACGGTAGATCAGGCAATTAAAGTTTAGTTTAGCAATTAAACTGATTCTGCGACTTATTTAGATAATGGAATCACATGCATATTTGTAATAAAATGAGTAAATCTACTGGACTTCGTTTGTTGGATCCCTGCCGCATGGAAGGTGAAGAACTCAACAGTAACCGTGTTTCTTTAAAGCAAAGTTTGCTACTCCAGCAGCAAAATGACTCTGCGAAATCGATACAAAATGACCTGAGGTTGACGCAAAATGTTTACTGCAACTTCCCTGCCATTTCAGTTTCAGCATCTGAGTATATGAAAAGTAAATCAAACGGAGAGCAGGAACTAGCTACTTGGGTCCTTCTGACAATGTACGCATGCACAGCTTTTCCTGGTGCTGATGATCTACGCGCTCCCAGGCAATAAATAGCAAACACACCCACATTCTTCAACTGTTCATGAAGCTAATTGAAAAATTAAATTGGTCTTTTATTTCAACTGCGAAGCCAATGGTTTCTCTACCATGTCATTTTCATTCGGAGATAAACGATACGAACAGTATACAAGCGTGTAATCCCTTAATAGAATTTTTAAGTACGCTGATTTGCAAACTCGTTTTTACGTTGTTTATTCAGTAACTTCAATTGTATTACATTTTGATTACCCCCAAATCAAATGGTATGCAAAACTACAATTATTTCTTTAATTTAAGGTTATACCTGATTGTAGAGATTGGTTGTATACAGCTCTAGTTAACGATTGAAGTATAATATACATAAGCATTAATGAGTGCAGTCCCCTGTTCATGAACTTGTCCATTGGGACTACCTCTCCAAGGAGACCACTTTTATCGGTCCCTTGTGTGATCGCCATAGACAATTTCGACTGTGTTTATTAATGGCTTCGCAAACAAATTGCTTTAACATACATAACATTTGCAGACGATATATACATATGACACAGTATTAACTTCAATGCCGACAAAATCTGCTCAAGTCTAACATATGGGGCATCAGTGGTCAATCTAAAATTCACGGCAATTCAACGTGATTAGACGCGATCTGTTCTATAAATGACACCAAATAACCTACTCCCGAAGACTAGGATCGCGACAACTGCAGCATCCTTCAGCAGAACTCAACCAAAGCTTGCTGGTTCAGGATGACATACGTTGCTTCAAGCAATATGCAAAGGCTTCGAAAGTTGGTATTCAAAATACTGGTCTGTTGAGACGGACGTTGGGAGAAATGGACACGAATGTTTTCCCACCGATGCCCAGAGGTGTCGAATAAGCAATTCATACCTGGCAGTCATGACATAAACTCGACGTCAATACATGGAAGCAGCCACAACCTTGGGTTTCTAAGTAGGTCGTTAGCATCGAAAATATCCCATAAGATCAGCGGCTAAAACCTTTGGGTTTATTCATCGGATGACCGTGCCGGTTACGAGGCGACCTAATAGAGGCTCACATAAATCCGCACGCTCAGAATCGTTTAATACTCCTTACTGCTAATTAGTAGCGAGGTCATTCCTTGAAACTAACAAATAATATAGCTTGCCTGGGGTAAGGTGGTATTTTCCTTTTTATTCGCATATCACTCGTGGAACACTTTCGCCTAGTTGGTGTTTTCAGCACCAAAACTGGCTATCCATACAAGACGGTTAGATGACGTACTCAGCCACTTACGTTTTGTTACAGCGCTAACGTTCGATTCTACTCAAGGGACTTGCCTTGCACTTCTTGTTTGTCAAAGATTTGTGCAGTGAAGCTAGGCGGAAGGCAGAACTATATCATTATATAGTGAAACAGCTACTATCATTTCTTTAAATCGTTCCTTTGCTACTCCCACCAGATCATCAAACGATGCTTCTAAATTAGTGTTTCTTAACCCGTATAGGCATTACCGGTAGTGTTTTATTGCGCATGACTAAGTCTAGAAAAGGCTCGGAATAAACAAATTAAATACCCGGAAGCGTTAGATGTGCAGTATGGACCCGTCGCGTTTGGTAAGGGGCAAATTACCGCAGGCAACTACAATGAATGTTTATGTGAACTGTCATTGGCGAATACCAATAGATACTACTGACCTTTATCTTTGTTGCCATCAAAACAGGCGGAGTCAGGAATGATTCTTCATCTTTGTGTTTATACTGGCATTCGGTTTACAGTGTGCGTTAATATCCACCGCGGAATATTCTGTTACCACACGCTGGATCCTGCTTTTTCTCTGGAATTACTGTATTTTACGTGTGTTGCTGTGTTGGTTGTGCACCAAACTTTTTAGTTTCGTGTGTTCATCAATCCGTGAAAGTTTCGTGGAATTCCGCTTGATATCTTCGGAGATCTCAGTGATTTACGGCTGTGCCCGTCATTTTGGAATTTCTGATCGACATCTTGCTTGCCCTCGTGCTTGAAAAATACAACAACTATGCCGAATATCATGCAACGACGTATCAGCTCTTCAGCTAATTGCGGCAAAGCCCTTAAAATGGGTATAACGTGCCGAAACTGCAGTGGCTCGTTCCACCCGAGCTGTATAGGAAAGTCCACCCAAGAAGCAAGGCAAATAAACAAGGCAGCTGACGCATTTTGGTGTTGTCCAACTTGCCAGTTAACTCCAGTGGTCTGTTGTTTATGTGCACTCATGAGACCATCTATCTCCTTTGGTTGCATTTTGATGTGGTTGTGGGTCATATATATGTAGGTACATTGTGATCATGCACTTCTTGCGGCGGTTCATAATCGGGGCATGTCGTGCTGCAGTCTAAATAGTGATTACTGTCGGGTACATATTTGACTATTGGTCTTAATCTTCGAAATTTCGTTTTGCTGTCTTTACGGTTTCATTAACAGTTTATGGTAATAAAGGGGCATCTATCATTTTACTTCTGCGTTAAATGCATGATGGCAGCTTCATAGATGCTATATAATTCCTACACACCACTTCCTGGCTTCTTAGATTTTTAATTGTTATTGTTGTGGTACTGAGGAGACTATAACGAATTGGTGACATGCGGCCTGCGTGGCGTCTGCGTTCACGGCTGCATTAATCATATGTCTATTGGGATTCTTTTTGTTTCAATTTATCTACCGTCCTTTATAGCGTGTGATTAAATAAGTAGTTGACTTTTTCGGGCTAGTATATTAAAGCTGTGGTAACCCAGAATCAGTATTAACATATATACAGCGAACCTTACTCCTGACATAAAGATAAACAGCACAGCACGCACGCGGTTTAGACATCGAATGCTGTAGTACCTACTAACGCTGCGCCGGTTCTGGACTTCGTGTTCTGCACGCCCCCCCGTCATTTCTTTGCTGGTCCCAGTGTGGTCTTAATCGCGGCTCATTGATTGCTTTTTTTTTTTTTTTACTCAAGCATTCGCGACCGAAATGTGCTTCTACATGCTGTGCTCGACGTATTTGTTGTACACCCCTCAGGTTCCTGTCGCGTACCGCATACCGCGTCTTCTCCGAGTACACGAGTTCTTTCTCATGCTCCTCGATAAACTGCAGTCCGTATTAGATTCGAGGCATCGCGCCCGTTAATTGACCTTCCATGCCAACACTTAAATACAATTTTGGAACTTGATAGGGACGCACTTTGATTCATGTCTGATAAAGAAGCTTCGGTTTTCCTGCTGCCAGCTTACCAAACACTCAGCTGGAATATATAAAAAGGGGCTTCGATTAACAGCTATAGAATCCATACGCTCACTCTTTGTCGGAGCGTATTATTTATCTTCTTCAGCAATTAGTACGCAGTAAAACTCTTAAATTCTACTTAGGCGCAGACCCTCCGTTGTCTGACACGCCTGTCGACACTAAAAGATGCAGAATCCGTTACCTTACTTTGTCGATGCAAACCACTCAAGATATCCTCAGTGTCTCGGCGGTTCTGTATGTTCACTTTTCGCTACACATATAGGAAACGGACTGCACATGGATTTGTATCCCTCAGCTTGGTGCTATTGTAGATGATATTTGTTCTACTCTTGTAATGTAGCTTCCCGTTTGCTCGCCGCTACCTTCGCTAGGCGGTTACGCGCTCCCTGTGTATCTGCTGGTCAGCCGAAACCCACTCTCCCTAGTACCAGCAGGCTATGATGGTTCGTGTTTCCACTTGCAGAGGAGGACATCCGGTGAAATCTAAGAGAGTCAGTCAGTTTCGTTTGGGTGGACTACGCTTAGCCCGATTTTCGGCCGCTTCGACAGCCTGTGCCCTATTAGTCTGTGCCGCAGCTCATATACGCGGTGTGTCGCTAACAACGCTCAGTGAGTCAGCGAACCAACATCTTGCGATTAGTTTTATCACTAGTACTATGGGGTCTTCCGCACCGAAAAAAAGACTTATGTTCTGCTAACGGATCATCAATTACGGTGCTTCATCACGAAACATTTAATTACAAGCGGCACAACATTATCGCGTGAAGTTACATTTTCTATAGGGCTACGTGCTAAAGTATATTCTTGCTTTACACCAAGAGACAACTGCAAATCATTCAAGAAGTTGTCCTCTCGCTCGCACCCTTGCCCGCTTTGGCAATTTATTTGATAAAAAAAGTAAAGTCTATAAATCTTACTCGAGACAGCCTAATTTATTTTACACGCTACATGTCACCACAGTTCACCGATCTAATTGTTTTGTTAGAATCAACCAATCAGCGAGTCCAGGTAATACTGGTTGTCGCTATCAGCTTCATATTCTGTTTTTGACAAGCTGCAAACAACTTATTGATGGATGCTGCAACGAGAACTCAAAATCCACATTGCTTATTGCGGATTTTCTGCTTCAAAAACTGACGACGAGGCGATTGACAGTATTCGGGCAATCTCCTAAACACATAAATATGCAGGTTGATTGCCACTCAGAATTCGTGCTCATCGCTAGGGTTCCTTTGCCTTGTACAGTGGTTGCACAAAGCGCATCTTTATCTAAGGGAGGCACCTCATTCCAATCCACACGCGTTAAACCAAGTGGTTGCTGCGCATCTAACCATTGAGGTTCCGCTGTGTTTAATACTTTGACGGGAGCCCGCCGGTACCGGGCACCACCTATCTTATTTTGCAGATGAGTCAGTGCTCTCTACGACTCATCCAGCGTCAGCGTGTCCACCCAAAAAAGCCACACACTTCGTGCTGCTTCAGGCTGTCAATTACGTGCCAGTCGAAGTTTGCACAGTAGTTCAGGTTAAAGACAAAACGATTTCGCCATGATCTGTATTTATACTCTTTCAGTCGGTGTGCAAGTAGGCATGATCTACAATGCTGTAGCGGTCCTCTGCGGTTCATAACTCGGTCCTTATATTTGCCTTCAAAGTGGTCAAAAGAGAAAAGACGTCCTTCTTCATTGTTTTGAGAGTGCTTCATCGTAGCATGCCATCTGTTTCTGGTCGTCCTTCACTTCTCTCTTCCTCTCTCTTCCTCTTCGACCCTGTCGAACCACTAGACCACGCACTTTAAATGCGGATAGGAACACTCTACTCTCTGAAGTCGAGGTCGGATACAGTGAAACTTGCTTATATTCACCACGTTACTAAGTCCTCAACATGGGCGTAAAACGCTACAATCTACTCAGACATTAATGCGCCAACCTTCGCATTGTTTTCATTAAACCAATCGGAACGTTTCCAGTTTGCGCGTCCGATGGTCTACCCCGCAGCAATTGTCACTTGTCGCGAACCTGGTGCCACAGGTCACCTACTGCGGCTATGCATTCCACACCACACGGTTGCAGTATCTTCTTCTCCAGCTTCATCCGCTTTCTCCACAGTAACCTATGGAAATAACGGTACATTTCCGCCCTATTACAGCATGAGTGCAATACATATATTTACGAAAATATATGTGCAGTTTGGTCTTAAGCAATGTTTGATCAGTGACAAAGAGCTCCACGCAGTACTCGCGTCCTGTGCAATACACGCATATCATGCTGTCGTAAAAGGATATAGATTAGCACGAGCGTGACCAATCCGCGGGGCGTCCATGTTACTATATCACGAGCAGTTAGTGCAAACCGAGTGTTCCTTATCGTCAGGCCGTGAGTGGCGCACATTGACAGCAGCCTGTTACTGTTCGCATACGCTGAACCAATGCCATACGGACCGGTGACACCTGTCCACCTTGATGCATCAAGCCCAACTGGTGCGTTGAAAACGTCCAGCAGAAATGATCGGTCGCTCCACGGTACGGGTCGTATCCTGGCGGATAACTGAGTGTAGAAGTAAGCAAGCGTGTCATCAGGATAAAACATGGTCGGGCTGTACTTGCTTATACATTGGAAAACGTACTTATGCCGATTCGCGGTCGAACAGTCATCAGTCGCGCGCTGATGCCAGTCGGCTCACCCACCAGCTCGCCATTTAGGCGATGGGATGGGGCAAATAATATCCTATGTGGACATGATGTTGAAGTAGCCTTTCCCATTCAGTAGAAGTGATAGCCAGCACCAGCTGCATGCAGATTACCTTGCTCAGCGAGCCAGACCTAGCTGAGTGCCGCAATATCGGTGTTGAATCGCACCAATTCCGTGGCGACCAGTACACTGCCTCCCTCGGGGCGCTTACTTGGATTTCGCTTTAGTGGTGTTCGCACGTTCCAAAACCAGATGTTGAGTGCTTTGCGTGCAGACGTACGATCCCTTTGTGGGCAACCGCACCTGTGTTGGTGGTTGTGCATCGGAGGTTTGCTTGAGTGACTACGCCCGGAACCTTTGGCTCAGTAGCCTAATCCATAAGGCAGTGGGTGGTATGGAGTTTTGCTTGATGGACTCCGCCCGGAGCTTTTAACTTAAGAGCTTGACCCGCAAGTCAGTGGGTGGTGTGGATATTTGTCTAAGGGACTCCACCGGAAATATTTGGCTCAATAGCCTATCCACATTGAAGTAAAATCAGATCCAAGAGTGTGTGAATGCAGAGACTTAATTGTGTCTGCTCGCGGTCCATCCGACACAGCTTTTGAAGATGTGAAACAATTCATACGTGTTTTGCGACCGTAGTAGGATACGCAGTTGTGACCACGGCCACCCGCAGGATGTTTTGGTTGGTTTGCCTAACTTGAGGCAGAGAGTAGCAAACCATTGACAACCAGGAGATGTCCTCCCACTGTCTGAGACAAAGTTCGGCGCTTGTGCTCTACTCCAATCGAGCTGTGGTATTATAACCTGTGAGCATGTTATCTCCTATGGTTATGTTTTAAGAGAACATGACCATCGACTAGTTCCTAATTTCCGAAGAGAATGGGTTCGTACTAGGATACTGGTATGGAGCCCACTCCTGACAGGAGAACTACTGGGTCCTCAACCAAAGCTTTCCCATTAACGTACACCTGAAAGACAGCGGGTATAGCACATGGTCAGTTCACTGTCTCATGCGGAGTAGTGTGTCCTGGATCTTAGCTAGAAGAAGGGTATAACTTAAATGCAACCCAGCGGTCGCCGTGAGGAGGCGTCAAGGTCATGAGTTCAGTGCACAACATCAACAGCTATTGGTCAGAATCTATTCCCCACAAGCTTCAGCGCACCAAAGGCTCTCCTGCCAGCGACAAACACATATGCATAGAAAAAGACGAACACACGATAAGCGAGACGGGGTAATCACTCCTATCTCAGGGCAGTATAATGCTGCCCGATAATTGTTTCAGAACACAGATTATCGGCTTATTCCGGTTAATTGCATTCCCCTCTGCGAAACGGAGGATGCGAAATGTTGGTTGCTGTAATAGTATTAGGAACGTCGAAGTGGCCTTGACTCGTTGACTTGTGGCCAAAGCGTTTCGGTTAATCGAAGACGCCTGTGGCTTAGACAGACAAGCAGCTTGACTCTAGCTAGTTTCCTGACCATTCGAATGTTGAACCCGATTAGGTACGTGCTCCTTTATTGGGAATCCAATTTTATATCAGTCCTGTCGCCAGTAGCGTATGAATTGGTACATATAATGCGATTTGGTGCCGAAATGCTGAGCCTACTTTGTAGGAGGCTACATTTTTAGATTTCATTAATGACAACTGCCTTGGTGGCACATTAATTTTTCTGAATGGCACAGATCAGACACCTTGTGGTCCTCAAAGAGGAAACCGTCACCTTTGAATGTCAGTTCAATGAGTACAGGCGTCTTGGGTACCGTTTGATTAGACCCATTTATCTCACTTGGCTATGCTTCTCGACGAACATTCGGGGGTAGATTTTCAATGTATGTGTGTATACTCAACTGCATTTCGTCAGCCAGAAAATTAGAGGAGCGAATGCCTCTTGTACGACTAATCAGGATTCTCACCAGCGTCCGCTCGTATCACGTTTGTGTGAAGCGAGTTAAGTGCAGAAGTTGACCGGACCATGTTGATTTCCTTTAGACAGACCTAATAATAAGTTTGTTCACTTGATTCCTAGTCATATCTAAAATAACTTCCAGAGCGAATTTTCTAATAACTCTGTATTTGTTTCGTTTATGTGTATTCAATATCATCGCTGCGTCAGCATGGCGAAGTACACAATTTATCTCTATGCTTCAATATTTTGCAAAGCTGGCAATTTTAAGCTAAACAACAGCGCCTACTTGATGGGCCAGTTGTGTTTGATACAAGAGAACAGAAACCGCTTGTAATGTTTGAAGTTGGTACCGTATGAGGCTATATATATCATCGCGATAGCTCCGTAAACCTGTATCATGTTTAGGATCTTGTTGCGAATAGTGGTTCCTAGCTTTAGATTTTTTGTCCGGTTATTGGAAACTTGCGAAGTAAACAAATCCCTTGGTCACAGTTTGATTGTGTCTCTTTGACAGTGCATTCGCATTGCTGCAGACACTCAAGCACTAAATGGGTTGCACCGAATTCATTGTTAATCCTATTTATGCTGTCATGTAAAGCATTTCCATCCTCTTTGTTGACTTTAAAAATAAGTAAATGATCAGAGTAATTAACAATTTGTGTGGAGCTGATCTCAGGTAACTTGGATTCAGGGCACTACACTTTGCGCATGGTCTCAAGTAGGAATAACCGAGCATGTTGAAATGCAGCGGTTACCATCAAGGGAAATTATTGTAAACACTTAACAAGTAGGAAAGCATAATTTAGGTTTTCAGCGCCTTATAATTTTCATTTCAACTATTTCATTCCTTAACTTCTGGATGTTCCTTTGGTTTCCAACTGCACACCTTCAATTCAATTCTGTCTGGTATTAGGCCAATACAAAAGGATCCGATGGAGTGGGGTGGCTGCAGACAGAACCCAGAAGTTTGTCATTCCGACTTGAGTTAACGGTGCAATGTGCGCTTTGTGAGACAATGTGATACATCTGAGTGCACTTTCAACCAAAGGGTGTCCGTAACTGTCGGACAACTACGATCGGGCTCGCGTGTTCGGTCTAGTCAAGTATTGGCTAGTTAGCTAGCAATAAATGGATCGATCACCACTACGTCTGTAAGTGGTCAAGATTTTGACATTTGGATACATTTCTTTGGCAGTCGGTTATGTCTAGGTTAATCAGAATTATAACATTGAGAACCAATATCGTCCAGGCACGCGTCCAGTGCAGGGTAGTTCAGGGATTGCTGTTTTAACATTCATCCATGTTCCATATGAAAGGTAGCAATTAGTAAGTTACCTGAATACATAAATTAAGCTAAGGAAAGGACGTAAATCAAGCTAATTAAGTACGAACTACCCTTAAGAAAAAGAAAAATCGTTTACACTAAATAGCGACTACCATTCAAATAAGGCTACTAACTTAATAAATTTGCAACTTAATATTACTATGCAATGCTGTGGTGTGATTTATATCAACTTAGCAGTCATTAATAATAAGAGGATAAACACACAGTTACGACGACACGTCATATTTGTTAGTCCTGCAATACCTTGAGTCAGATATTTTAAACATTAGGTGATAACGATAACAATATTCACGGTTGACAATTTTTAAAATGCTTTGCATCTTCTTCCGAAAGAGTTACGCAGAATTTATTGCCACTTACTCTATAATACGGCATTCAGTATTCGTAATCTGTACATGTGAAATCCGTCCACGCTCGAATAATGGTGTCCAACCGAATTGCACAAAGCCCAAAACACGCGACAAAACTTCTCAATGGACTGTAGACACCATGAAGCATGATCCTTACACCGAGGGCACAAATAATGTAAAGCAAAATGGTTACTTCCTGGTAGATTAGGATATAAACACCTTGACATCAGCAGTAAAGAGCAAAAGCCTTCAAAGTAAACCAAAATCTATTGTAAAGCGCCTCCATGTCCTTTGATAGGTTAATCAGGTA
Source organism: Dicrocoelium dendriticum (assembly GCA_944474145.2). Taxonomy (NCBI): domain Eukaryota; kingdom Metazoa; phylum Platyhelminthes; class Trematoda; order Plagiorchiida; family Dicrocoeliidae; genus Dicrocoelium; species Dicrocoelium dendriticum. The sequence continues at coordinate 15,836,959 of OX104059.1, forward strand.
TTTCCTCCGCTTCGGACGTCTGTTGGCACAAAGAGAACGGTTACAATTTTTACGCATGCAGTTTTCAGCCCAGCCACTGCGTCAAATATGTTGTGCTCATGGTGCAGCCAGAGCTCACCTGGGGTTGACAATGTTCGCCGAGCCCACATCACCGGTCTTTCAAGGATGCTCAGACAGACAGAAACGTTTCATCATATGGAACTATGGCGACTTAGCCCCAATTTTTAAGGGCGCCAGCTATCCAAACTTTGTGACATATCGCCCATGTGCTCGCGCAGGTGATGGAAGCGGTAATTGCTGAGGCTCTTATAGACTACCTGAAAGAAATCAGCATGGCTTCCGTCAACAATGGTTATACACCAACAAACTGCAGATCGTACGAAGTAGTTGAACGGAAGCACCTGATGGTACGGTCAGGGTTGGAGGCATCCATCTGGACATTTACAAACAATTTGACCACTTAGATTACTGCATGCTGCATCATTTCTCACACTGCATACTACTTTACATGCTTCACAGCTATAGAATCTGAAATCCTGCTCTTGGTTGGATGGAAAATTTCTTCATTCACCTAGGCTTTAAGGAATGTTACCGGAGCACCATACAACCAGACTGAGGTAAAATGCGACCTTCTATAAAATTTGCCATGAGGCAAAGCTTATTCCTTGTGTTTATTACCTACCTGGCGAGGTTTATCTAATTAAATTTCCTAGTTTCACTTGTGTTCATAAGAGTTGTAGAGCGATTAACGGCAAGTAAGATTAGATTTCCTCTTACATGACCTGCGTTACGTTCATAATCATCAACGATGAAATTACTCCAGTCCAAGACACCTAGGTGCAAGGTTATGATCCTGCCTCAACAGTTGATGAGTCTGTACAAGCTTGGAGACCACACCTTGTAGCGTGTCTCACAGGAGCCTGGCCTGAGTGTACCGGTACAGTGGGACAGTGCATTAATAGTTAAAATCCTAAATTTTAACAGGTCCTGTGGGATTCAACATATAGAAATAGTGTTAGCAATCTTGGGTGTAAAACGGTGAACTGACTGAGGAATACGTAGTATAGCCTTTAAATCCAAGGTAAATCCATAAGTTAGGACGTCAAGTGGGATATCGTTAAAAATCATATCTCCTACTGGTACACACTTAGCGGAGATAAAATTTGGATCGAAAACTGGGGTTTGACCACCAGTGAAATCTCTTACAGACACGTGTTTATCCATTGGTAACGAGTCATTAAATATGGTGTAGCTAAATAAGTGCACGGTTAATGTTGGGATCTCGTATGTTCGAAACGATTAGAGAAGGCGTCGAGAACTGGTAATCAACACCTTGGCCTTTGTTGTAGAGCGTTCGGTCAGTTTGATCCATCAAAATCCCCACAAATACTTAACGCTTACCCACACACCGTCCATGGAATATACCATCGAATCTTGGCACCCGTGGCAGAAAAAGTATCCAGTTGCTACCGATGCACCTCAACGAAGAACAATCAGGAAAGTTATAGGGCTCATCTCTCTACCATACCAGGTTAGATTGATGTATTTTGGAATGTACTGCAGTCAATATTGGCGCTTGTGGGGGACATCATAATTTTTTACCGGATTCTAAGGTATACGAATCTCTGTTGCATCCGCTTCTGAAACTGTACGACCACCTTTGAAACTGACGATACATTATAGCCGGCTAGAACATGGTAGAATTATTTTCTTGCTTTGAGGATGTTAGCCGTAGAAGACCCACCAAACTTATCATCCCTTCGTCTCATTAGCACATTGTGGTTTAATATGTTTTAGCCAAGAGCTACGTAAAGCAACCAAAAGGTGTGATTCGCAATTCCAATCAGTAGAGGCAAAGATTTATTATTTGAACATCTCGGCTATTCTATGTATGTCTATAGTGGGTCCACCATGATATTGTCATGTTATCATGAAATGTTATTTTCTCACTGGTATCCGTCCTACGAAACTTTTAAGCAGTGCCATTGCTACTCGTTGCAGATGCCATTGGCCCTCATATATCACTGGGCTTTTTTATCAGGTGGTTTTCAAAGTTTTTTTTACCTCAAGCCGAGAATAAGTTAAATGGTTGATAGAATAAGGCGGAATAAAGGGATACATGATTTCTTTTGCTGATAACGCCACTTGACATGCAAAAACCAGCTAGAAATCGTAATCCATAGTTCCTGGAACTTAACACCACAGCCTTAGATCAACCTCTTGACAACGGTAGATCAGGCATTTACAGTTTAGTTTAGCAAATAAACAGATTCTGCAATTTATTTAGATAATGGAATCACATAAATATTTGTAATAAAAGGAGTAAATCTACTGGACTTCCTTTGTTGGATCCCTGCCGCATGGAAGGTGAAAACTCAACAGTAACCGTGTTTCTTTAAAGCAAAGTTTGCTACTCCAGCAGCAAAATGACTCTGCGAAATCGATACAAAATGACCTGAGGTTGACGCAAAATGTGTACTGCAACCTCCCTGCTATTTCAGTTTCAGCATCTGAGTATATGAAAAGTAAATCAGACGGAGAGCAGGCACAAGCTACTTGGGTCGTTCTGACAATGTACGCATGCACAGCTTTTCCTGGTGCTGATGATCTACGCGCTCCTAGGCAATAAATAGCAAACACACCCACATTCTTCAACTGTTCATGAAGCTAATTGAAAAATTAAATTGTCTTTTATTTCAGGTGCGAAGCCACTGGTTTCTCTACCATTTCATTTTCATTTGGGGATAGACGATACGAACAGTATACAAGCGTATAAGCCCTTAATAAAAATTTGGAGGTACGCCGATTTGCGAACTACTTTTTACGTTGTTTACTCAGTAACTTCAATTGTATTACATTTTGATTACCCCCACATCAAATGGTATGCAAAACTACTATTATTTCTTTAATTTAAGGTTATACCTGATTGTAGAGATTGGTTGTATACAGCTCTAGATAACAATTGAATGTATAATATACATAAGCAATAATGAGTGCAGTCCCCTGTTCATGAACTTGTCCATTGGGATCACCTCTCCAAGGGGACCACTTTTATCGGTCCCTTGTGTGATCGCAATAGACAATTTTGACTGTGTTTATTAATGGCTTCGCAAACCAATTGCTTTAACTTACATAACATTTGCAGACGATATATACATATGACACAGTATTAACTTGAATGCCGACCAAAATCTTCTCAAGTCTAACCTATGGGACATCAGTGGTCAATCTAAAATTCATGGCAATTCAACGTGAGTAGACGCGAACTATTCTATAAATTAATGTTGGAAGTTTGTAAGTAGGGTAAAGTTTGTAGAAAGTAGAAGTCACACCAAAGAACCTACTCCCAAAGACTAGGATCGCGACAATTGCAGCATCCTTCAGCAGAACTCAACCAAAGCGTGCTGGTTTAGGATGACATATGTTGCTTCAAACTATATGCAAAGTCATCGAAAGTTGGTATTCAAAATACTGGTCTGTTGAGACGGACTTTGCGAGAAATGGACACGCATGTTTTCCCACGGATGCCCAGCGCGTGTCGAATACGCAATTCATACCTGGCAGTCATGACATAAACTGGACGTCACTACATGGAAGCAGCCACAACCTTGGATTTCTAAGTAGGTCGTTAGCATCGAAAATATCCCATAAGATCAGCGGCTAAAACCTTTGGGTTTATTCACCGGATGACTGTGCCGGTTACTAGGCGATCTAATAGAGACTCACATAAATCCGCACGCTCAGAATCGTTTAATACTCCTTACTGCTAATTAGTAGAGAGGTCTTTCCTTGAAACTAACAAATAATATAGCTTGTCTGGGGTAACGGAGTATTTTCCTTTTTATTCGCATATCACTCGTGGAACGCTTTCGCCTAGTTGCTGTTTTCTTCACCAACACTGGCTATTCATACATGACGGTTAGATGACGTACTCAGCTACTTACTTTTTGTTACAGTGCTAACGTTCGATTCTACTCAAGGGGCTTGCCTTGCACTTCTTGTTTGTCAAAGATTTGTGCAGTGAAGCTAGGCGGAAGTCAGAACTATATCATTATATAGTGAAACAGCTACTAGCATTTCTTTAAATCGTTAATTTGCTAATCCCACCAGATCACAAAACGATGCTTCTAAATTAGTGTTTCTTAACCCGTATAGGCATTACCGGTAGTGTTTTATTGCACATGAATAAGTCTACAAAAGGCTCGGAATAAACAAATTAAATACCCGGAAGCGTTAGATGTGCAGTATGGACCCGTCGCGTTTGGTAAGGGGCAAGTTACCGCAGGCAACTACAATGAATGTTTACGTGAACTGTCATTGCCGAATACCAATAGATACTGCTGACCTTTATCTTTGTTGCCATCAAAACAGACGGACTCAGAAATGGTTCTTCATCTTTGTGTTCATACTGGCAGTCGGTTTACAGTGTACGTTTATATACATAGTGCAACATAGCACACGGGGAAACCATCGAAGCTTTCAGTATTTAGGCATATTTTGTGAGAATTCACACTGAAACTTGCCTTCACCATCTCATAATTAAAATTATGTAAATGGAATAAAAAAGGCGAGCTTGACATACATGTTTCATGCAACCTGCATTTATCCTCGGTATGTTCACATAGCGAATGTACCTACAAATTCGACTCTACCTGTATTCAGTAGTTGCTGTTAGAATATTCGTGGGCATTGATTTTTAATTTCTGAAGTTCCTAATGATTGTCTTTATTACAATGAAGACATCTTAGTTTAAAAATTGTCATACATCAAGGTTGCTTATTCAGGCGCCTTTGTTTAGACATTATAACAACCAGACTCCCAACATCATAAACGGCCCAAACAGGAGCAGATAGTTTGTTGTCCTAAGCGCTAATTAGATACCAGGGATGCCACGCGCGTATAGTTCTTGACCCCAAGGGCCTACGCAACAATGCCATCTTCATGATTATGGGTAACTGTGCTATAATAAGTATCTAAGGCTACCCTGAGGTGGTTTCTTTATAGCTTTAGTGTGTCGTCCGGGCTACCAGCAGTATTTCGGGGTCACTGAGTTCCGCAGCGCTACCGTTGATGGCCATAGTAAAAGAATAGCTGGTGTCTACCCGCACCTCTTAAACGCGCTTCAGATGTTCAAGCCGCTTTAGTTTGATAAAAATCCTGATAAGAAATATCATTTCGTTACATTTACCTCAAAGGTTAGAGCAAATTAACCTGAGTGTGCTCCTGTAGGCATTTGGATAGAATGATCTGCAGGTAGTTACCATGGTCGTCAGGAATGATTCGGTCACATTAGATCTTCATTCACAATCTTTGTTTGTGGTACACAAGCAGTTACAAGTTTCATTTCTTCGGTAGTGGGCCAATTGCAGCCTTTTGGCTTTGATTTGAATATGAACATTATTACTTTCGTCGACTGGGTATCTGAGGGAAGCTAAGCAACAAATTCATAAAGTTACGAAGGTTTTGGTTGGAATAATGACAGAATATGTTGCCACTGATTAACGCGTACTAATTACCAGTCACGTTGTTTTTCATCTATAAGAAAGTGGTAGTAAAACCTTGTCAGTGAACCACGATGGAAAGCGGTCCAATGCCGTACTGCATGCTGATGGGGCAAGCTAAAATAACAGACATAAATAACCATATAATTAAGCGGTTTATTCTTAGACACGAGACACAGTCCAAACGAGCATATATATTTATAACGTGATCACCTAAGACATAAGTTGCTTGTAGTTGTTCAGAGAGTTACTCAACAGAATTTGAGTCACCCATCATGTATATCCGCCGGAAAGCCTGAGAAAAGAAAATAAATCCCCACTATTGTTATAATAATACGTTCAATCGACGAAATGAGGAACTTCATCCCCACGTTGGAGCTTATTTAAAGTCCCAAAATGGTGCCTTCGTCAAACGGTTGTACACAGCACCCTAGTCGCACTGTTTGCACCACATATCTGACAATATTGACCCAGGATAGGCAATCTTCCTTCTATTCTTAGACTTCTAAAAGGCATTTGATTGGGTACCACACAAGCCGTTGCTGATACAGATAGCTTCATTCGGAGTCCAGGATTCAGTACTAGTTTGGCTATCATAATACCGGAACGGTCGCTCTCAAATAGTCACTTTAAGCTAACATTGATCTTCCAGGAGTCCATACACCAATGGCGCAGTTAGCTTGTACATTATGACGGTCGGAAGCTGTCTTCCGTGTCCAAGTGGCATAAGCATCTGAATGGTGGTTAAAGCCGCTGGTGGTCTTGGGTTGGAATCCTGATGGATCCGATGGATGCGCACTATTGACGATGCCCAACAGGCTGAAACTGCAGTCCAGTGCTTTTCCGGGCATGTGGACGACTATTTGATTTGGAAACTGGCTGCGAAGTACCTCACTTAATCTGTGTTTAGTGCTGCGATCAGATTTAGTTGGCAGGTTCCAGTCGCACGCCGTTCATTTTGACCTTGTCAGCGGGTGCGCCTACGTAACCCAACGCACGGAACGCGCGACCACGCCGACCGCTCATTTGAATTTGCAACCATCACGCTCGCCTGACCGATGTGCGTCACGCTCAAAGCTGTAAAATTACAGAACGTTAACCAACCCACTCGGTCAGGTAACGACACCAAATTGAATGGCAGAAAGGTGAAACCGAAGAGACTCTAAGCGAAAGGCATTTGCGGGTTAGGAGAATGTCATGGATTAGTAAAAATCGGTCTGGCTTGTTCGCAATGTTTGGAATGGTACAATACGAAATGTGCAAATGTGTCCCAACAACAGTTATGGGAGCGAAATAGCTCCCAAGATGCATTTTGGTTCTGTACTGCGTGTTCCACCATCCCCCTCATTAAGTGCTTGAATATCCTAGCTGAGAAATACGACCGGTTAACCGCAGAAGCAGAGCAGAAGATAAACAATAATATAACTTCGCTGGAAGCGAGTATGCACCACAGAGGCCTAGCGGCATCGAAGCAACGGAATGCTGCACAATCCGCTTCCCTGAACCGTAATCAGCTACGCTTTTATCTCCCTTGTCCTCTCCAACTTTGGTAGAACGCCGCTCGAAAACTATCCGTAACTACGAGAGTCAAACAGTAATCATGGAAACAAAATTCAGGCACCACTCTAAACGTCCAGTTAAGTAAATTTCACTAGACCTGCCATCTAGCCTTTACAAGGATGAAGCAGCCGAACACCAACCCTCGGTATCTGTAGCTCAAATGTCTCTTGTCGAGACAAAGCCCCCGGAACATTAGTTACATATGCAGAGATAGGTGCAAACCTCCGCCGGGAGGCCGCCGTTGTGACCTCTTCTGTTGTATACCCCGTTAACACGAATAGAGGTGCAAACAGTAAACAATCAACACTTATCAGCAGGTGAGAGCAAACAGTACCACAAATTATAGAGTAACGAAAAACGGATCCAACAAAGGTGTCCGGACGGTTATTTGTTCAAATGTAGTTGAATCTGCCTCCATTATATTGCGTGGTAACGGATCAGACGACCATAACCAATGGAACTCATTGTGTATACAGATGTGTACCAAACCAAACCCATAAACTTATCACGAATTACTCGTAATCGGAACTCGCCTCACTATGAATAACCCAGACTTATTGGAGTGACACTAGGAACATCCACCAACTTAGAAAAGATTTTGCTTTCCGCAAGCGCGCTAAAACACAGATCCTGTGGGTCACGCATCTGTCCTGATGTTCCTTGGAGTGCGCGACAATCAAAAAGCAACACCGAAGAACAAGCAAGACCGCCTAAACACAATATTCAAATATGGAGGGCCAAAACATCCTTCTCAATATGTTCAAGATATCGGAAAGCATGATTTAGAACAGTAGCGTTTTATCCGTGCAAAACTTTCTTTGCATAATATTGTAGCTCTATCGCTCACCAAGATGCCTCTCTCACCAATTTATAGAGGATGTGTCCCCAGAATACTAAACGTTATGGTTCAGCCATAACAACAAGCAACGGAACTGTTGGATCGATGGAAGAGATAGCGGAAAATACTTCCTTCTGAACTGCAGTTAAAAGTCGCAGAAGCTTTGCACAGTACAAATATTAAGGTACCTGAAGTAGCAACCATGCCAACGAATATACAGGAGGGTAAGTTGACTGCTGCTCTAATTGACTCTGACAAATGTCTAAACGAAGATTGGGACGCACCTTGACCGAATAAAGTTGCAAACGAGGTATCATTATCTCATCAAATAATACGAGTAACTGCCGACCTCCTTTCGGTCGACATTCTCCAACACTTGACCACTTCACCCCTCTTAGGGCTACTAGAGACCGAGGAAATAGACTGCTGGTATACGAACCTTCAGGGACTTTTTAATAAACTGGCCGAAATGAAAGGTCGCCAATCTTCCGGGTCATATGATGTCATTGGTTTCACCGAGAGTTTGTTGCACACCGGAATGACGGACGCTGGTTTCGTTACCGGGAACAATTCAAAGCCGATCTACAAAATTTCGTAATTATTGTTACTCTTTACAAACGCATAACTTTGCCCACTCGGTTCAGAACTGGTTGCAGGCCCTCTGCGCTGGATCTTGTGCTTACCAACGAGGAACATATGATAGATGCCTTGGTTGTAGACTGTCGTTTGGGTCACCGTAATGACGCAGTCATCAGATTAACTTCGTTTGCTATGCAGAATATCGGAAAGAGAAAGATGATGCTGTGCGAACCATCGCAAGCTACGATCGATAACCCAGCTCGTCAGCGTCACTACTTGATCGTTCCTTGACCAAGAACCCAAGGAAGTCGCCTGACTAGGGTTCGTCCACAATTTCAGTCAGATAATTGCAGGGGCTACAGCAAAATAGTTTGCAATAAGTGTATGTCAGTTACTTTTCAGAGCTGAACTCGAAAATGGATGACAGTAAGCGACGCAGC
>OX104059.1:15846374-16145663 GCA_944474145.2 Dicrocoelium dendriticum
CTACAACTACTGCAAAAGTTGCGTAACTCTAACCATCGGAGACATTGTTTGGTCTCACTCGATGGACCATTTCAACGGCTTTCGAACAAACTGTCACTTCTTCAAATCCATTGCTTGGAGCAGCTACAGGTCTCAATGCAAATTCACCCGGCGCAATCTATTGGCTTAACCACGGACATTCTCAATCACACCCTCGTGTAATGTGACTCACGTTCACGCTGGCAAGTCAGAGAGGAGAGTCTGCGAACACACAATTCAAAGTGGCCACTGGGAGCTTGCCGACAACGTCAGTAACAGAACAATTTTTCACCTTAGAGGGTGATTCATTCAAATGGTTCGTAACAATTCCTCACCAAGTGCGATGCCTAGGGTGCCACAGTCTAAAGACTTAGGTGGATCATATTTCAAACTTGTAGTAACTGTTGCAGATTTTCCTTGCGAGACGCCGCCGAGTTAAACCTAGTCACGCCAAGTTAGTACACAAACCAGATTCTATTTCATTCTGTGTGAAATACACATATATGCCACTGATAAAAAGCGTGTTATTATTATCTCAGAATATGAGCAGCTACTAGCCAAGTTTGATGAAATGGTGACAAGCAAAATTACCACTGTTAGAGCAAGCATGGCGGGACGCGCAACCCAATATTCCCTCCGAGCTGCTGCTCCAATCCCGAGGAGAACTGCTAATAATACCGAATGAAAACGACACCAAGAACTCAGAACATCAACTGCTGTTCCAATATCACACGTGGCTCACAGCTGACTTATGCGGGTTACTGTAACTCAGCATGTGATAAGGATGGAATAATAACCCATAATAAAGAATAGTGGCATTATATTCGTGAAACACTTTGCTTGGATGACGTGCTGGCGAAATCCGTTTCAATGCTGCATATTTCACCGAATTACAAATGAAGTGACCCGCGAGTTGTAGGTGATCCTAGAGTGAAAACATATGATTGCATAGCTGCTAAAACGCTAGTACCTGTTCGGTTGCAGGCTACCATCTGAGCTTCGGCCGAAGACAGTCAGCGATAATCCTCCTAGAGTTGATATGTCGATCAAAGAACCAAATGTGGTGGGATCTATAAAAGAAAAATGAACAGTAGTGAGTCTAATGAGCCCATAAAACCTGTAGAACATGGTATTGACCAGACACCTTACACTGTACTTAGATGAGTAGACAAGGGACGCGGACGAGCGATAAGAGGTTAAACCATTCTCCATGTACACACCGAAAAAGCGATTCTTCGCCGGCCACTCACTATTCAGCGAAACTTCAAGTATTTGTACAACTTACAAAACGTTGCTTAATTCTTAGAAAATGGAATGTATGTACTCTAACTTCCAAAGAATCCTCAATAAACTTTCCAAACATTGGCTATGTCTGGTTGCTGAGAACCTAATTTCTATTACTGAAAATTGGTTGCACCTAGAATTGAATGATGCTGAAGTTCACATAGCTGGAATGTTGCTCATCCGGAACGACCGCTCTAGTAGTGGAGATGGGGTCCTACTCTACTACCGCGGCGACCTGCAATGTGCACTATTTGCTGATCTGGAAACTCACCTTGCCGACACTCTCTGTTGCGCTCCCCGACTAAGACACAAAGACGCACGTCTCGTGACGGTCGTTTACCACCCCAAATGTCCAGTCCGGAAATGGATTCCCGCTTGATACGTGTCCTGAACAGAGTAACACGCACTAGGTACAGCCACATTCTCATCTCCGAAGACTTCAATCTACACGATCTGGAGGTATCGACATCACCGAATGAACAGTTCAAAGCAGACTTGTATGAACTGATCGCTAACATTCCTTTGTACAATCATGTCACCACGACCACAAGATTCAGGACAGCAAAAGTCCTTCAATATTAGACATTGTGCTCACGAATGAAGAGAACATGGTTGACGAGTTTTTGATGGATAGTGCATTAGGTCTTAGTGACCATGTAGTGATAACGTTCTATTATGTTTGTTAAGTAGCTAATCCATCTGAACACTCAGAACTAACAAAAAAACCACGTCTTGAAAGGACCATTCCACGCATTTTAGGAAGCTGTCAAACAAGAGTCCGCTTGACAAATTTTGGGCGGAGTTCGCTGATAGACTTGGCGACATCGTCAACAAAGCCTTAAAGATCAAGACCTTTAGCTCCGCGAAAACGCCTTCAATTCGAAGGAGTAGGACTGGAATATGCCTGGCGATAGGTGATGCAGGATGGCGTGCTTAAAAGTTCAACCCGACTACGAGAGTTTGGGCAATTTCCATACCCATCGCAAGCATTGCACTGTACTTGTCCGTGAGGACAAAGTAACATATCAACAGTACCTAGCCAACGTCTTCGTGGCATCACAACAAACTACCGTATAAGCAAGTCAACAATCTTCGCAAATTGAAGCCAGGCATCATTGTACTTTTCACGGCAGGCTGTAGAATCCAAGAAGCAGCTAATGGAATGCGGCTACAAGACGCCCCAATTTTTGAACGCGTAAATTCCACCTGTCCCATAATGTCATGCAATTACCAACTCCAATTTTTACACATATAATTTTTCATCCATCAATTCTGCTAAGGAAGTTACTCCCACTGCGCCGTCATAGATCTCCTGGAGCCAACAGCATCCGTCCGAAGGAACTGAAGGCTGTGGCCAACAAGCTAGCTGAGCTACTGTCACAGTTCTTCCAAAGGTGCTCTGATGAACAGCAAGTCCCAACTGTGAGGAAGCGTGTCATTATCACCCACAACCTTTAAAGGCAGTAGCCGTTCAGAGCCTGCAAACTATCGCCCAAAGACTCTCATCCCTGTGCTCTCGAAGGTGGTGGAAGTTGACATTGCTGGGCTTTAACGGACTAGCTGGAAAAATGCAACATCTTGGCACCAGGGCTGCATGGATTCCATCAACACCGGTCACGCCCCACCAAAGTGCTGGTTGTACGCGTAGTTGGACGGAAATGGCTGATGACGGGATTGGAGTTGACGTCATCCCTCAGGATTTCTTCAAGGCTTTCGACCATATGGCTCAACGCATCCTACTTCGCAGGCTACAGGACTACCGAATCGGAGATCCTGTGCTTGGTTGTATTGGTAACTTTCTTCACCAACGGAAGTTTCAACTGCGTGTTAAGGAGCACTCTGTGACATCCCGTCAGCCCAAGGAAGCTGAACACAGGGAGGCGTTACATTTCCCTTATTTGTTTTTTCTCACATAATAGTGAGCTATATCAGCTGTCCATAATATTTTGTTTGCGCACATTCAATTCACATTTCAAACTATCGTTATACAGCAGTGTTGTTAAATCTGCAGCCGCTTAAACTGACGATGCCACTTATCAGTTGATCTATTGTTTCTCACTCCAGCAATCCTATGTGTTTTTCAAGCACCTGCTTATTTGCTACCGATAAATCGTTGTTCAATTTTCAGTCTTCTATAGACACTACCTTCTAAGCAATAGTTTTTCTGGCCTTCTATCGCTGCTTCGCACACGGAACCTCTTTCTATCAACCGGATATCAAAGACATTGAATCTGAGACATATCCCCTACCAAACGCAAACAATCGCACTTCTGATTTGAGTTGGATTGGATTTGTGGAATTGTACGGTTGGCTATTGTTGCGAACCGATGGGGCAAAGTCGTAATCCCATAGAATACGATGAATTGTTGTTGCTGATGTGTCACTGTCAGCGCTGCTCAGAAATCTGTGATGTCGATCAGCACTCGGGGGCATTCAACCAATCCACTCCTCTCATAATTATTGTCCCTGACAAATCTGCAAGTCATTCTCCTAATCTAACAAACTACAATGTGCATTGGTCCCTCGCGACCACTATTCTGGAACCGTTCTGCTAATTGTCGTCAGGCGCAATATGATGATAGAATGGGAGTCCTGCTGCATTTCATGGTGTGGATTCTGCCATGCTTGCAACACATCTAGCGATTCGGTAAAGCCGGTTGCCACAGAGTCGTGTTTCGAATGTTTGTGCACAGGGGCGTGGATTAAAATCTAATCAGTCAATCCAAGTAGCAGCGGAGAGTAGCCGTTCAATTACCAAGACATGTTTAATGCGCAAACTCAAAAACGCTACTAGAGAATGACTGCAAAGCTTGTGTTCTCCACAGCGAAGTAGGAATCTTGAGGAATGCATGTGTAATGGTTAATTTTGTCAGCAACAACTAGGATCATGATGGGTATTACGGGGTAAACCGAACTAAAAGAAAACATTCGCTGGTCTATATTTAACCATAAATTGGACCCCATAAAGCTTTGGGTTCGCCCACAACAACAGGATTAGTTCTGTCTACAAGTGGCCCCGGTATCGTTGCATCCTCATTTGGCATGACCGAATGATAAAGACGGGGACTGCCAATATTTCTGGCCTTCACAGTTTCGGAATATGTTCGAGTTCTTAGTAATATTTAATTTACTAAAGGATTTTCATATTGGGTATCTAAAACACTGGAATGCATTTCTCGAGCAAATTAACCATGTGTGTATCTGGAATTAGTGTCTAAGGTATACAGAAATAGAGGCCGACGCAAATAATTTTGGTAAAGTGGATGACTCAGTTGTATGCAGTAGAAGGATTCACTGTCTCACGGAAAATTACAAGAAGAAACGCAGTTAGGTTCTGAGGTCATAGGTCCATGATGAGTTTAATTAATCAGTGCACATCTTCGAGACTTTCACAGATGATCCTAGGTCCACGTGACAGTTTATTTTGCTACACAACTCCATAGTAAACCAATGATAAGAGTACATAGATGCTTTTACGTTGTTGAAATCATCTAGTGAGTACATATTCTCAAATTTTATTCATCTGTGGTCAATTTTGACCCATCCCATTTATTATTGCTCCCACATATGGCAAAAAATAGCCGAAATCCTCAACGCCCGACATATATCTGTGATTTTCGGTGATCACATTCGCATTATTTTGTTATAATAGCAAAACGTTTAATGTTGATATAACTGTTCATTCTAATACATTCTCATTTCTGCCCAACAGCCTCAAACAATTCTCTTCATTGTGCAGCAAAATCCAACCATGTAGCTGCAATTACACAACATCATCCTTAATGTATAAGTATTTCTTTAATGTTAGTAAACATTAAAACAAGCCTTGAATTAGGATGTAAATTAACTTATTACAAACATGTTGTCTAAACATTTTGGCAAGGCATGTATCGGATTTACATGAAGAAGCTTACTTATCTTCGGCTCCAGCCTTGACAGCGTGTCGAATATTTCGTTGTGCTTTGATGACCAATATGTTTCTAGATTTGGTAGTTTAACCAATCTGCTAAATCTACATTTAACCAAGTATAAGATTGGAAACCAAGTCAAGCTATTTCAGCTATTTCTCACAGGATAGAATATCTGTTAATGGCAATGAGTATATTAAAATCACCATAATATTACGTGAATTTAGATAGTGATAGTGTGTCAATCTGAAGCACAATAAGCGTTCCTTGGAGTTTAACTCCAGCATTGCAGTGCTGTACAGCAAATGGATATAAAATGCGAATCAAGATTTCCATGCCAATCTGGTCAGGAAACCAGTTTTTAACTTCTTTCCAGAGTTTTGTATAGGATTGGTATAAAAAGAAACGTAATTATCCTCCTATATGACTGTAACGTGGATGGGGAGTGGTGCAAAATCCCGACCCCCAATGTTTTAGCATACAGTTCCAGCTTTTTAATACAAGCGATAATGGATTATTTGCCTAAGATTATACTACTCAAATTGCCTTAAATTGTGTTATTTAATCGGTTGCGCTTTCCAAAAACACCACTTAAATATAACCCTACAGGCTTAGCTGTTAAGAGTTTGCTTTAATAATCAGTTCCAGATAGAAATGCGATGATGTTGTTCCAGATTGCAAAAAATGGCTAAGACAGTTTCCTTCGAAAAGCCATCTAAACTCTCTATGTACAAAACTATCTGGAGCTCCTCACCGTCTTCGTGACACAATTGCTTATATATACGTTCAAACAGCGGATTTGATCTAATAATGCTTCAACTAATATAAAGATAACATTGAATCATTTAAACGCTCTCACAATTTCTTAGGCACTAGGTGCAGTCAATGACATACGCAGCGAATTATATGAACAGAATGGATAACACTTATATATTTCGACCATGGCGGCATCACCCTCATTTGTACATAATGCCATGATTTGGATTGTGGTGGATTTTTCAGTCAGGTAGCCATTGACCACCTTTAAGATAGACTGGCCCATTGCAGGATTTTTATTTCTACTGGCAACCAGCATCCTTTCCACAAATAAATTAACATTGAAGCGTCGGAATACGTCAGAAGAGTATCGTTATCTGGTAAAGTAGATACAGCTATGTTTAAGGACATTTTAATGGACTGTAGAAAGGAAATTATGTACATTTTTATTCCTGAGGATTTTGTGTTACGGAGCAAAATGGCTTGAACAGCTTCTTGATGATTCATGCTTTTCAGCTCCTACAGTATTACTTGTATTGAAAGCGGATATCATTGGTGAATTAATGAACGCACTGCTTCTTTGCATTTTCGGGGAATTTTATGCACCTCACGAACATCACCTACTTCGAAAAGTTCATTTTATCAATTCCTATCTAGGCGAGCCCATCTTACAAGATAACCCATCCGGTTAAATTAACAAATCCACATAACGTTTCTACCTACACACACACTCCTAAATATATCATAAACATATAGATGTAGTATGGTACCGAGTAACTTGTAGTATCTTCGTTCAGCTACCAAGTGTTTTATCACGAAAAACTAGCAGACCAGAGCAGCACCGCAACGTACGTATGGAGAAAAATATCAGCATACACGCGCAGTATTATCAATTCGGTAGAGGTTGGAATTGCAACCAATCAAATGCAAGAGCACATGATAGGCCAACGACAGCTAAATAAAAGTGTGCGTAGGATAAGCAAACCGAGGGCAAAAACTAAGCAAATTATTTGAACACGATATTGTCCCCTCCTCTCTCCGCAACTATATAGACACCACATGTCCACGGACAATTAAATTTAATGTCAGCACCCCGAGGAATTTCATGTGGTGTTATCCGCTAAAGCATATCGGTAGACATGGCAGCGTATCCGACCGGAACGTTATAAGATTGTATTATTTTGTACCGAGCGCTGTGTTTTAGGTGTGTTCGTCTGTTCAATAGCACGTTGGGAGCGCGCTGTATGCAGCCGTCTTGCATTCACCTCTGTCCGATCAGCCATCTTGTATTTGCCTGGCGTGCACACAGATTCCACAGTGTAGGCGGTTTGAATACAGTACCTCCTTTCCGGGAACAGGGTAGTCTCACAAGAACGAAGGTCCATGGAGTATAAGTTCTCCCAACGCGTCTATATTTAGCCTGGTATTCAGCCCGTCTTTCGTATTCGCTGTGATCGGCAGTTTTTTCGAGTGTAAAGGCTGCATTTAGTCGAGTTGGAATTGTTGGCCCTAAATTTAGCTCCGAGGGGGTAGTTGCCGTTTCAGTATATGGAGTAGTTCTGTATATCTCCAAAGCAGATACCAACGCATCATCCCAGGATTCTCCCAAAATCCAAAATAATTGGATATTCTTTCAAAGTACAATTAAGTCGTTCGACGAGTCCATTCGCTACAGGATTATAAGGTACGGTCCTCATGTGTCTGATATCACTGCGCCTTAGGAATTCAGCATGCTAGTTACCTCGAAACTGTGGGTCGTTATCAATGACCATTTCTGCTGACAAAAAGTATCTTGCAAACAAACCACAGAGCCACCTTATGATGATGGCTGTATTTGCGTCCCCGCTTAGAATAGCCTCAAGCCATTTACCGTCGAATCATGTAGCCACTAACACCTTTCGATTCTGCGGGGGTGCATTGGCAAACGGGTCCATAATATCGATGCCAATGTTTGCCCATGGCTTCATTGGGTACACGATAGGTTGAACTGGTGCATTCAGAGGCCCCGCACTCTTATCGGATTGTTGGCAGGCGTAACATTTCCGAATAACCTCCTCGACACTGGAATTCAACTTCGGCCACCAATAGTATTGTCGTATCCGAGCTTTTGTTCGCTTAATCCCTGGATGAACTTCATGCACACATACAACCCCTACAGAACTGAGCTTTGCAAAGTCCACAAACTGCTCGCCTCGAATAATGCAGTTGTTCACAGTAGGAAGCTCGTTCCGTAGGGTATATTATGGAGGCAATTCAAGTTGGATTTGGTAGGACTGGGCAATGAATTGGATATGTACTCTCGAAGATTCGCTTGGATAGTCTTTGTCAGTGTGCTCTCGGATCTGGTCAACTTTTATTGTAGATGTTTCGTCTGAGAGCTGAGTCTTCAATTATAACCACTTTTAGTCCTCGTTTTCCTTTCTTTGGATAGTGAGAATCTTGACAGAGCATCTGTGAGTTGGTTAAAGCGCCCAGGCAAGTATTTTATTTCATAATCATGGTTCAATAAAAGTGAGTACCAGCGACTCAAGCGTCCCGGATTTTGGCCCCTGTTACCGCGACTTAGTAGTGTTGTGAGAGCATAATTATCGGTTCGCAAATGGATCGACGTCCGAATAAGTAAAAGTGTCATTTCTTGCATGCGCAGACGCATGCGAGGGTTTCCTTCTCGTCGGTGAAACAAAACTTTCAGTATCAATAAAGGTACTTGAAATGTAAGTAATCACTTTCTCCTCGCCATTGCGCAGCTGGGACCGAACTGCAGGCAAGGCAACATCGGAAGCATCCGTTTAAAGAAACTTTGGACGGTGCTCCTTGAAGATCGCTACCTTAGGAGTGCATTCAATCATTGCTCGTATGATAATGTAAGCATTTTCTTGTTCGATAACCCAAGCAAATTCATGGTTTGGCGCGTCAAGCTACGAAAATGTTCGGCAATAGTCGCGAAATTCGGTAAATTTCGAAGTATTTGGGAACATAAATTCAAGAAATTTTTCATCTTTGTAACATTTCATGGTATTGGATAATCGGGAATGGCTCTGGTGTTCTGCACATTAGGCTTAATAACCGAGGTAGAAATAACATGTCAATTACACTCCACGTACGTTACAGCGAGCATGCATTTGTAAGTATTCAGACGGAGGTTTAGTTCATTCAGTCTATGCAGCATATTATGAGGTCTTTGCTGATGTTCGGTGAGGTTACCACCAAAGAAAAAAATATCATTCATATACACAACATATCCTTTGATATCTGATAATGATAGGGTAATAAATTTCTGCCAAGCTGCTGGGGCACTATTAAGGCCCATTGCTGGCACCTAGTATTGATACAAATCGCCTTGCGTGAGGAAAGGAGTCAAATGTCGGCATTCTTGAGTCAGTGGCATGTGGAAGTATGCAGGATGCCGTATGCGAATATAGAGCTTTGAGAAAAGTTTGGCCTTGAAAAAACTAACTATCCACCCGTCGAGTGAAAGCAGTGGGAACTTGTCCACAAGTATATGTCGATTAAGTGATCAAAGGTCGGTACATACAAGATTAGATCCATCTTCCTATTGAACGATAACTAGTGGATGAACCCCTTCAGAATACTGTGTGAGTTCTATCAAGTCTTCCGTGAACATGTTTCTCCATGCGTACGACAACCATTCTCGCTTGGCAGGAGTTATAGGCCTAGGTTGAGAAATGTTAAACGCTTTGTAATTTGCGCTCACCTGAATGTGGTGTATTGCTTTTGGGACTCTACCAATATCCGGAATAAAGAGATATCAGTAAATAGATCGTAACGAATGTAGCTTGATGCTGGCAATGATCGTGCGACTGACGCGTGGTGATCAACGTGACCATGGCATTAGGTCTCAAAAGAGCCTTACTCTCAGTTTTAGAGACTTAAACTGCTACTATACGCTTTCTGCTGTTTATAAGAAACATTGAAATTAACAAAACCGGGTATGTGGACATCATCAATGGAGTAGCTGCTGAAAGTGTAAGCGGACGGATGTAAGGTTAACTGATCAAAATGCTGTTTGAAGAAATAATATGACACAACTGTGATTTTCACGTCTAGACAAATGGTTTTGTTTCTAACTTCCAGTAACACAGGACGAATATCTGGCGAAGGCAGTTTGGATTCTAGAGTTGGAGACAAAATAGCATGTTCGTATTCATTAACCACATATATAGATTTTTCAGTGTTGACCGGATAAGGTTTGGAGTCATTTGTAGGATCAACGAAAGTACTAGTGCGGGAAGGAAATACCCGAGTAAATGACCGGTTTCTTCGCAATTCCGGCAGATTTTACTCTTTGTAGGACATAACTTATCATTTGCACGATGTTTAGCATTTCCACAGTGGTAACACTTATTTCTAACTGAGGATCGCATCAGAGAGCATGTAGAATCCGAACGGTCAATTTCAGCAGCTCCTGTGTTAGAGAGGAACATTTTGTTTTGTTACTTGACTGCGACCTTCGCGCGAGCCAAGTCACAGGCCCTGTCCCAAGTAAACATTTTTGCGTTCTCCATTGGGAGATTAACTCTGATCCGAGAATCCGTGAGACCAGAAATCAGTTGTTGTATTAGCATGGTTTCTTTCACTATTTTCTTTGGAATACTATTGTAGTCACACTTTTGAACAGAGCAAAGAAGACGGGAAATGATGCTTCCACTTATTCGCCGGGTGCTTGTTTCAGCTGCGAAAACTGTACCGAGAAGTGTAGGTGTTCATTCGAACACACCAATGTTCATCTAGAGCCGATACGGTCTCTGTCAACGTAGGTTTCTCCCGCAGCTTTAAAACATCAAATATACCTCGACCCTCTGAGCCGAGGTGCAAGCGCAAATCCTTTCAATATCCTCCGTTTTCAGCGTCACGGATGGAGAGCGAACTGTTAGCAGAGAAATATAATCAGTAAAACTAATTTTCTAGTCTTCCCAGCATTTTGCGTTTGAGATAACCGCAGAATCAGCAGAACGGTGAATGGGCAGTAGCATGCACAGGCATCTATAACACGCGACGCTAATTTGTTGTATCCTGGAAAAGCAACAGCAAAACGTATGCGTGGAGAAAACTGTCCACATACACGCGCGGCACAATTACATGTATAAAGTTGCGAATTGCAACCAACCAAATGTAAACTCACATTATAGTCCAACGAGTACTAAATAGAAGTGTGAGTAAAATAAGTGAATGGAGGGTCAAGCAAAGCAAATTATTGCAACAAGAAACCAATCGTAAGGGTTTTCCTTACGATGATCACGCATTTTCCGACGCGCCTCGCAGTGACAAGAATAAACTATTTATTTATGTATTTTCTCCAAGGATGTAGAAACAATATTAGGGGCAACCCAAAGGTGGTTTCTGGGAAAAATTGTCTAACTCCCGTAGATAGCTAATACGACTTAAGGAAACTTCTTGAAAAAGCCAATAAGAAGAAAACTAGAACTTACAAAATGAAGATGCATGGTGGATGCGTACTCATGACATGAATATTGGGGCATAAATTAATAACAAGTACATTCAAGGGTATAAGAAACAAAGAAGGAAAAATTGCAGGATAGTTCAAGAAACCAGCATAGGTGGGTCCATACGGAAAGTGCTGATGCACATCGACTATTGCCAAATATAGCGTCAAATGCGTTGTCAAGGCAATCGAGTATTATTATTATTACTATTATTATGAGAAATACCTGTGTAAAAGTTGTTATTTATATTTACTATGGAAACCAGATGGCACTATGTATGATATAAGTTGAAAAACCTGCGCTCCAATTTGAAGACGTATATTAAAATTTAAGAAAGCGTTGTGACGCGTCTTAGTTGTTTAGACTCGGTCGGAACGGAAAAACGTTCCTCGAAGATTGCATGTCACACGCGCAGTGTAGCCTTGAACGACATTGAACGAGCCAGCGTTCTAATCGCTCATCTATGAACACGTTTTTCCGTCCATCTAAGTTTCATTTTGTCACACAAACGCGAGTCCACACACCATTGACCCAGATTCATAAGCGCTATCCAGTGCACTGCAGCCTTCCGATTTAGCCTATATAGTTCATTCATTTTTGTCCACATTGCGGTTTACGCACCATTCCCGTAAGAACACAATCGAGGAATTTTCCGAATCATGAACCACCCATAAATATTTATGATCTCAAGCGAAAGTCAACTATACGTTTCATCTGACGAATCAGCAACCACAATTGTGAACCGATCATCAATGTAGCTGTCATAAGGTTTGTGTCCGTATCGCTCAGTCGCTCTATTTGCTGCGTAAACAAACTAACCGCTTAAATCTGCTCCGCCTGGGCCAGACGCAGAGAACGTGATGTCTTGAACATGCAGACAATTCAGAGCACCCTCTACCGGAATGAAACCATAAATGTTCAGGCCTCTCTGGGATTACCATCGATCGACGCAATAGATTGCAGCAACAAATCAAAAGCCTATGTTACCGCATCTCGTGGGCTGTAAGGTGTGACCTTCCTTCATGCAATAAAAATGTACTGATTGGAATCCAGTGTAGCTGCTGCCAAGGCAAGTCCCATCACAAATATTCAAATCTCACAGTGAAACGCTTGAAGCTACACTGATTTGCTGTGGTTCTTTTCGGTATGTATGATCCAACTGGCAAGAATTGCACGCGAACTATCGCAGAATTACGTAAGACTGGTGGCAATGTTTAAGCAAATGAGAAGCACAAAAATCGATTCATTTGTGGAAATCGTAACAAACCCATCAGGTCCCCGCATTAAAACTGGAGAAGCGGCCTATGCAGCGCACGAAAATGCATCAGCTGTGGCAATAAACGCCAATACCACCAGTTGCTCAAATATGCCTGCAACAACCACTGCCAATCCCATTGCAATGTGCACGGTCAGGGCCACTTCCACTCTCCAAACAGTTCCGAAAATTCAGAAAGGCTTCGACACCAGTGGTGGTTGGAAGTTGGTTGCTACCAAACGTGACCGAAAACCTAGATCTTCAGCAATTTCTCCCAGCCCCCTTAGTATACGAAGAAGACAAATGCGTACCTGAACAGCCTCCATCGACTGTATGCAGACCAGCTGGTCATTTGACTTTAACCAAAATTGCGCGTAATACACCAGCGGTAATCTGCACCAAGGTTACAGAATCTACGTGAAAATTATTGATTTTCGTAACATTCTATCTGTTTACTCTATTAGGATGTCACGAAATCATTTGAGGTATTTAGCACACGTTTTCTATCAGTATGTCTAATAAGTGTGCAACCACATGATATCCGTTGTTATCACAAACATGTGGCAGTGCTCACAATAAACGTCTATGCCTATCCCCTGGATCGTAATGGGCTGACTCTCAGTGTATTCGGAAGGTACGGTTCGAGATGGTTGCGGTCATCTGATCTCTCGTCATGCTTGTGATTTTCAGCAAGCGGAAAAGTGGGTAACCAGTAGGAAGAACTTCCGGTTTGAAATAAAGCTGCTGAGTCTTGATCCGCGTCATCTTTGACACATCAGGACGTGTGTTGTCACGCAGGACAAGAACTCGAGCAGATCTTGGACACTCGCTTTGGTGCTCGTTGACCAACTTATCGGTGGTTAGCAGTAGACATGGACAGTTACCTTGGAAATCTTAGAGAGCCATTCGCAATAGAGGAAGCCGCGATGTTGCCACCAGACCGACAGCACCACCTTTTGCTTGTCTTTCACATTTTTGACTTCTAATTGCGTTCCATCTGCTGTGATCCACCGACTATTTTCCCTATTGTTGTACTAGAGCACCCACTATTCGCCTTCAGTAGCTACATCGTTCAGCCATCGATGATTAAGTTGCCGGCCAAGCAATGAAGGTGTGACCTTACAACTATTCAAATGCACCTCATCAGTCAACACGTGTGGTAAAATTTTCCGAGCTATGGGACCACTACTTATTGGCACAAATGGCGAAGAACGGTGGCTTTTTGAAGGTCTAGTGTAAAAAGAACAAAGGGGAGTGAATGCACCAGATTTATTGTAGGCGAGCACGAATCAACTATTTCCCCCACGCGTATATCTCGACCATGTTTTCTTCCCACAATGCAACATACGTAAGAAACATAACATGTCACATAGGTGCCTCGTTTGTCCGCAACTTTGGGGGCCGACGCTGCATGTCTGACCCGTATCTTTGCTTCCGTAGCTCCCATCCTGATCAGCCTGGAGTTGATCTAAAACTCTAAATTTGCCCGACATCTGTTGCGTTATTTGACTTTTGCTTACTCCTGGATGCACCGATAAAGGCATTTTTGCCTGATTTATTGGCCTTTCGACACATCAAACTTCTGATATATATACCCCCGGAGCGTTCCCGTACGTTTTCGCGAACTGCACCTCACTCATTCTCTGGGCTTGCTTTGCGACTGATCTCGTACATGAGGTCTGCGTCCATTTCTACTTCTAGTGGCTACTCCTAGTGGCTACTTCTAGTGGCTTTCCAGTATTCTAGGTGATCGTTGCCTTTCGCGCCACTACACTAGGTGTGACGAAATGTCACGCACAATTTACCATGGATCCAGCTTCATAACTTCCTGAATGCTGCTAAAATAATCCGATGATTTACGCCCCTGAACTCTAGTGTTTGACAGTCCATGGTTCCCTATTTTTATTTTGGAAACCATAATTTAATCACACCCTAAATTAGAACGTCCGTGCTCGGATGCCGTACATTTTTTGATAACCCTAGACCAAGTTGAGTCATGGTAAGAAGTTGTACAACAAGCAAACACATGCTGCAATTTGATCATTTGTCGTTACCACAGCCATTGCTGAATTACAGAATAAATGAACAATTTATTTTTGCTCTAGTGTGTCAATTATATACCCATTTAAAATAAGCTTCGAGATATTTACAGAAAATTGTGGCATGACGTTGAAAAAGTTCATTACTTTTGAGACGACCTAATACCGAAATCTCCGGATTCGAAATTCTGTTCAAATATTTTCAATAATACTCGCCTTATTAAGTGTAATTAGTAACAACGAGCTTAGCATTCGTTTCTCTGTTCTAAGCAGATTTAGAACATAATCATCTACCATCGACATTATCCGACTTGGATTTTACGCAAGTGCTTGCACGCAATGAATGGAGATATGACGCTATTTTCTACTCATTGCCATCGTGGACCACTTCATTTTTAAAGAACTAAAGCATACAGTCTACTCATTGGCATTTTGAGCCTTAAATGCACCCAGTCCGTTCTCCCTAAATTAGTCTGAATGACTAAGTGATGCTTTCCAAGTCTTGTTCCATTTAAATGGTGTCACATATTGAACTGCGAGTTTGCGGGTAATGATACAAAGACGTTGAATTGTTAATATAAACTACCCAGAATTATTGGTAGGATAAACTGGTTGCCTTAATGAGATTTCTGGGTATATATTTACCTGTACCGAGTTTGACTTATTCGATATCGCATCTGAAACATTCTAGTTCAGGTATTTAATGTAATAGAACTGTCGTATTATGGCTGGTTCTAAGAGATAACTCATGGCTAACAAGTCGAACATGTGTTCATTTTTGACAGAAATGGACAACAGAATACGATATTGTTCCATTGGCTGATTGAGCCAGGCAACTTAGTCTAATTAATAATTCTCAAGCAATCGTTGATTCTGAAGTTCATATCCAATTTCTCGCCAAATGGGTACTGGAACCTCCAGACCGTGCATGTTGAGTTCGCTATCAGAAAGTGTCTAAGCTTGCACCACAATCAGCCTCATACGAGAAACCTGAACAGGCTTCATTTCTAGTAGGTACATACGAGGATTGTTCACGATTGAGGCTTTGGAGAAGAGAGACACTTGTTTTGTGTGCCTGGATTGCTGAATGCAATTGCAATATGCTTCACAATCCACTCTGAAGCAAATCCTTGTCAATTCGGTAGGCGGGACCGCGTCGGAAGCAGAAAAACTCCAAGCGTTGTCAGCTCGCAAACATGCGTTTTGTGAAGGGGAATTGTACGCATCTGCCCTCACCCTTTAGAGATAATTGCAAGCTTACTTAAACCGCTGTGAAAAGTTTTGCCCACTGCGACCCGCTAGCCTGTGGCTTCCTGTTTATGTCGTAGTAATTGAATCCATCTCAAATTGTTGCCAGAACAAAGTTTTGCAACTGAACTGACTCATCTAAGGAACATGGCACTTCTTCGGTGGTAAATGGTTTGTGTAATCACTGTAGTTTACACTATTCATTAACTGAAATATGTCGGGTAAAATGACGGAAAAGCGCAACAGTGAAATAAAACGGAACATTGAGATTATAATGGATTAATGCATGATGGCATCCTGATCTTCCAAAGGTAACTTTCCCGAAGTGTGATGGCGTCTGAGTGAGTCTAGATGTGACGAATTTCTACCTAGACATTTCAACTCTCCTACTACTCATTCTTAAACTGACAATAAAGGTAAGATTTTCTACAAGAAAGTACTGCTGGGCCAACGGAAAGCTCCCAACCACTACTGTGTAACTTCTGCTCAACAGACCGAATGGAAGGTTACATTTCAAATGTATTTCTTTCAATCCGCAGCATCTTTTGGTTGCAAATTATCGCTGCGCTGGAATATAAGCAGCAAACAAGATTCCATTTGTACATCAAGGATAGAAAGCTAGGTAATTGTGTATACTGCCACATTCAAGTGGCTTTCCGAAATATGGATTTTCTGATAAACTCTCATATTTCCGGCTTAGTAACACGTCTAAGAAGGCCAGCTTACCGTCCATTTGCTTTGCATGTTGAAATTTGACGATGGATGAAACCGCTTAATCGCTTTAACAGGATAGAAACGTTCGGGTATTAATCATAGATTATAAACATGTCATCCATGTATAAACTATAGAAATCAAACAAAGTGTCTGTGAGCGGTACACGTCTAATCATGGCAGGGAGAATGTCAGCAAGAAGTAGCCCAGGGGTGAGCCTGTCGCGACACCATTGATCGGCTTGGAGTAGAAAACAACAGATGGCAAGTTTTGTTGAAGAAGTTTGTGTATTTTACTGGACTCCCAACATCAGTAGGAGTCGAGCACCAGTACAAATTACAAACGATTTACATATCATTCCGACATTGTTAAGTAAATAAAAAGAGCGTATATATTGATTGACTCCGATAACAATATTTCGTGGTGGACACAATATACAAATTTGATGGCAACTGGGTTCGGTGCCGTGACTAGACTATGCATGATAGAAATCCGTCCACTTGCAAAATTGTCGATTAATCCTTACTACAATTTCATAAAACACTGACCTACTTTTCACTACCTAATATCTATAATTGCATCTCCATTTGTAGACCACTTCAAAATCATCCAGACATGGGAAATGAAAATCACTGGTGTTTCGGTTCAATTTGTGTCCAAAATTCGTCATTAAAATTTGTGTATTAATGACCAACAGGCAAATAATCGCTTTGTTATGATCATCACATTTGTGTACTATAAATTACGTAATCTGCTTACCGATAGTTACAATACCTAGCACCACAGCATGCTTCTCATCCGTTGCTCAGTTAGCGTACACCAGTATCCATGATCCTAGTAAGCTATGATCGATACCGTTATATCATTGACCGTAAAAAGTGAAAGCTTAGAACCGTTCGCATTTACCTCGTTGTGGTTCATTAGCCAGTTTTTACTTATTCAGATTAGTCAGCCTCCTTTTATGCTTCGGCTGATGACTGTAACTTTGATTCAATTTGAGCAACACAATTTTCTACCTAAATGCCTCGACCCGTTTCTCCTTGAATTTCTTGTCACAAACTCCAAGCATCGGATGACATGAAGTTAGGGGATGAGGCAAGCGCGCGAACACACAATCGCAACCTCACAACGGGGTGTCAAATGCTTGACCCGGTCATTACTGAGCCTCCCCACCCACCCCCCACACACGGACATCTGTCATGGTCGATCACCCCCGAGGGTATTTAAATAGCACTCCATTTCGCTATACGTCCATCAGCCGCGCGGCAGAACATGGCTACGTCACGTGCACATGTTCCGAACACGTGGCAGGTGTGTTTCAGCTGCGTGTCGCAAAAGTACGTGAAGCGTTTGTGTAATGAAAGACACTGCAGCATCGGTAGAATCCCCAATGGGTGCGAGCACCAGTTCAAATCCCAAATGATTTGGATATGATTTCGATATTATCTAGCAAGCAAAACATGAGCAGATTCAATGATGAGCTTCCATGTCAATGCCTTGGAATAGATTTCAGTTGGAGTTTTGGGCTGGACACAAAATTCCGATTCCGAATGGATGCATCGCCTTTCGAGATCCAGGATGAGCATTCGGATATTCTGGTACTTCGCAGTAACTTCTGCCGTGTTTACGTATATATTTAGTTGACCATTTGATAGAGCTATGGAAATCACTACTTTCACAGAATAAGTAAGGAAAGTACGCAAAGATGCAAATCAATGCTTCACATTGACACGAAAAATAAAGCGAGAAATTCGTGGTTTTTGTGTTTGTGTGATTCGTCTTCATGGACAGCCAATTTACCAACCGAAAAAGTGTAGGCAGTTCTTGTACTTCTGTTATCGTACTTTAGCCCCACATATATCAGGCTCTCTAGTTTAACATGATTAAAGCCCAGTGGATGCATCAGGTCACATTTTTGGATGCGCGCAATCGTTCCTTTTACACGGAGTGTGTGCTAGGATGTAGTTTATAAAAAGACATTTCAACAGACGTACCCCGGTGTTACTAAGCTAGGAAACCTGTAAACATTGGGTCATAGACAAATAGTTTTAGTAGAAGTCGCTTGGCATGCCCAGCGTTGGAGCTTATTTTTTGTTCAACTAGCGATGACAGTTTTGCACAGACTCTGGTTAATGTTTAAGTCGTTAATAGGCAGAGACGTCTTTGAATATACAGAAGACGTTAAGACATACTGGATCCTTCCACAGAAGTAATGGAGCCACAACGGATGACTCGCGAAAGTGGGATTTTAAAAACCATCATAATCAACTTGCTTCCAAAAATTGTATGGTCGAAAAGAAAAGAAAATCATCTCGTTTCTACGAAAGGGCTCGTTTTTGTTGCCGTGTATAATAATAAGCTAAGGTAGGTACTGCGCTAAAGTCGAAAGCTATTTCCAAATTGTTTCAACCCAAATAAGAAATAAACCACCAGGTGGCAGTCAACTGTTGTATTTACTTTGGTATCCCCATGAGCGATAAATGAGCGGCACTTAAACTTTTGGCGGGGTTAATCTTGTACTTATTGAAAAGGTAACCAATGAGAGTTGAACATTATCAATCTATAAACTAATTGCTGGCCAGTAGGGGCCTGACTTTTATGTTTTCTAATGCTACAACGCTTTCGGTATTGAAATATATTTGTGGATGACGGTGAAAGATGAAGGGGAACACGAGCAATGAAAATCAAACGGAATCTGATAATGGCAAATTTAATTAGTGACATTCGGTAATATTTGCAAAGAAAATCATGCTCTGTTTGTCACCCTTGTTCACTGACAGTGAACGAAACAGTTCGCCTACCACCCCTCACCGTCAGGTTGCAGCGAGGACACCTGCATAATTTTTCATGTATTTGGCTTGATAAGTCAGCTAAAACCCGGTTTATTCCTTCTAACTCATTCTCGTATCTTTTATTTTGAAATCCTCGCCCCGGCCATCCTGTGGTAGTCCTAAATCCCACGGCTTTACCTGTCCAACATATACTGTGGAACGTGAACAGGAAGGGTCTTGCTGTTCTTTATCAGAATCCTGGAACCATTTAGCCCTTTCATACAACTCGCTCCGACAAGGTAGTCCGCAGTAGCCCTTCTAGGATCTTTAAGCACTTAGCAAGCTATGCACTTATTGCAAATGCCTGCAGACTCAAGCGAAAGGCTGCAAAAGTAATCCTGGAATGTCCACCACTGTTACCGATGAGTCAGCGGTAGGTTTAACAAAGCGTAAGACTCCTGGTTAAAATCAGAATTCAAGGTCTGAAATGCGCTATGGTGCTAGTTTACAAAGGGTTATGACAACACCTTAGATACTGACCTAGAGAATATCCAGCACAAAATGTTCCAATAGCTCTATACTCAAATTAAAACAGGAGATCATACGGGAAGAATTGCCGGCAACAGTTAACTGAACTCCAGCCAGTTACACAACCGACTGAGCAATTAAATCAGACGTGAATTGAAGCGAAAAGCGGATGAGATTCCGAGACAGTGAAACAAAGGAATTAGGGACGGCATTTGTAACATGCTTGGGGTGGAATCCGACAGACTGTGACTTATCCGTTACCCTCATTATTATTCCTTCTATATTACTCGATTGACCACGATGATTTGCAGAATTTGCGGATCTAGACTATGTTGAATTATGGACTTAGAGACACAAATTCTGCTGAAGGATTTATGCCTGATACTTGCTTCAATTTTATATGCATTCAACGGCTGGGAGCATACATGTACAGGGTTACACTTAGGGGCGAAACTGGAGAAGAATCCCTGTGTTCTCCTCATCAATAAAATCTAGGTCAAGTTTGAGAAGATTGTGATTTGCAATGCCATTGATCGCGAGACGGATTTGACATCATAAGAAATGTATAAAGTTAGCGGCTGAATAAAATGGTGCTCGTTGATGAATACGAGGAATAAACGCATTTCCAGCACTGAATTCTTTCCAGCACTGCATTTTAACTTAATCCTATTTGAAAGTGGCCATCGAATTTGCACATACATTCTCCGCCTATGAAGAAACATACCTAGTCACTCATGGACGGCATACACCACCACACGGTTCTGCAGATTGTGATTCTGTTTGACAAGTAATAAACAAAGTAAGCCTTTGGAAAGTTTAGGTAGATGAAAACAACTTCTGTCTCGTCATCGGCCGCTTCGGTTCGACTGCTGTGCCAAGGTGTTGCGTATTGCATGTTTTTTAAGAAAAGGTGGACGAAAACCGCTTCCATCACCTTCGCTAGCACAATGAGAAGTCACTGGACGATAATTAGCAGTGTTAACACTGTTTCCCCCTATTTAACCGTGATACCAACCTATGCTTCCATATAATCTGTGTTTCCTGCTCATGCAGGCAGCTTTGGAGGATTGGTGTTTTCAGGTCCGATGACCTCGTAGCTGAAGCATCGGTCGATTTGGCGGAGTTCTATGGGCTCCCAAAAATCTGTGAGCAAACATTGAAAGCATCTATCGCAAAATATTTGCTCTACTGATTTGTACATGCATGTAACTGGAGTTCATGTGGTTTCGTGTCGCGCATTAATGTAAGTGGACAAAATAAATCAAAATTAGGTGCTTCAGTTTCCCTCAAAATATTTGCTTAATAATAACTCCCGTTGCTTCAACAAATCGTTTGGCTTTCCCCCTCCTCTTTTGTGTAAACAGCACAGCACCCCGTTTAATTATGCCGTTTAGGAAACTGGAGTTGACGTGCAGCGGAAGCATTGAGAAACGATTGCGTACCCTGATGCAAGATGGAAGACAGGGGATTTCTAACAATAGTGTATATAGTTTCCGCGACGTAAATATGTGAGAGCATGCTGTTCTAATAGGCTAGGCGGCAACTATCAACATTTCTTGGGTCCAGAATTAGATCTGCATCTACAGATGCATTTTCGGTGTGCGGCAGATTAGCTCTACATATATGCTTTAAACGATGTAGCATTAACCTATTACTGAGCCATCCACCGAGTACAAAGTTACCGTGTTTTCTTGTATGCAGTTGTGAATTCTTTGCACTGGCAGCCAAACATTAGGGTCCTAGACTGAACGCTCGTTTTTATCTAAAAGTTTACAAATAGCGAAACGTAAATAGATGGTATGCATATGTGAGAATCGAAGTGCGTACACTGAGGGCAGCTTCTTTTGGAACAATTTGGTTTTGCGCCTTACTAATCTCCCCTACTAGGTTAGCTGAGAATCCAACATTATATATATAAATATATATATATATATATATATGACGAGGGCAGAAGAGCCTATTGTGCGCTGGGGCTGGTGGTGGCTAGATTCTGACAGATGGTCTACGCACTGCTGCTTCTGTTGTGCCATTGGCTCATGTCCTGGACGCCTCCTCTTGGTGAATGCTGGGTGGGAGTTGGGTTACGCCCTGCTCCTTGCTAAGATCCAGGACACCAATCCGCATGAGCCCGTGAACTGACCAAGTGCTAGACCCGCTGCCTTTCGGGTGTACATTTAATCGAAGGTTTTGGTTGAGGGCCCGAGTGGTTCTCCTGTCAAGCGTGGGCACCCTGCCAGTATCCTAGTCCATCCTCTTCGGAGGTTAGGATGTGGTCGATGGCTCTCTTCCTGTAAAAACTAGCAATGGGAGACAACAGGACTACGGGTTATAAGCTCACATCTAGATTGGCGTAGGGCACCAGTGTCACACATTATCTCTGACGGTGGGCGGGCAACTCCGGGTGTTCAATGGTTTGCTACAGCCCGTCTCAAGACAGGCAGCCCCTGGTCAAATGGGTGCAAACCCGCCAAAACCCAGCTGCTTCGGGCTGTGGTCGCAGGTCTATCCTAATACGGTCGAGAAATATATATAAATCTTACCTGTACCTCAAAGGCTGTTGGTGACGGCCGCCAAGAAGATCGAACTCTGTCTCCTTAATCACATTCCCGAGCTGGATCTGCTACCCACTGCCTTGAGGGTCAGGTTATTGAGCCAAAGTTTCCAGGCGGAGTCCCTCTAGCAAAACTTGGAAGCTTAACCGCCACCTAGCTTACGGCTGCCCAACAATGAAATACCTGCGCGCAAAGCACTCAGCATCCGGTGCTGAAACGTGCGCACACTCCGGGACCGGAATTCGAGTGAGCGAATGGAGCGACGCACTGCACAGTTCGCAATGGAACTGGCGCGCTACAACATCGATATTGCGGCGCTCAGTGAAACCCGGCTCGCTGAGCAAGGTAAGTTGCATGATGCAGGTGTTAGCTACACATTCTACTGGGTGGGCAACGCCGTCTCAGCACCACATGATAATGGGGTCGGATTTGCAATATCCGGTTGCCTCCATCTCCAGCTCGTGGTGAACCAACAGTCATCAGCGCGCGACTCATGGCTGTTCACCTACGAGGCAAGTTTGCCACCATGTGTCATCTTGACGACACGCGTGATCCATGCTACACTCAGCTTTCCTCCGTGATACGGTTTGTGCCGAGGAGCGACCGACCATTTCTGTTGGATGATTTCAACGCACGCGATGGGCGTGATGCATCAGTGTGGACAGATGTCATCGATCCGCATGGCATTGGTGTAGCGAATGCGAACCGTGACAGATTGCTCTCGCTGTGTGTCACTTACGGCCTGACGATCACGAACGCTCGGTTTGTACTGAGTGCGAGTGATAAAGCAATTTGGACGCACCCGCATAGTGTTCACGCTCAACTGCTCGACTATATCATCAGACGTCAGCTTGATATGCGTGAAGTGCGCATGGCACGTGTACTGCGTGGAGCCGAGTGTGGCAGTGATCATACATTGGTGCGGACCGAACGGTATATATATTTTCGTAAATCTATGTATTGCACCCCCGCCCTGAATCGGCGTAAGTTTAACATTCGCTCTCTAGGTACCGTGGCAAAACGTATTGAGCTAGAGAAGGCGATGGCTGCACGCCTGTGTGATGTGGACTGAATAGCCATAGTGCGCGACCTGTGGCACCATATTCGCTACCAGGTGACAGCTGCTACCGAGGAGACCATCGGGCGCGCAAACTGCAAGCGGCCTCATTGGTTTGATAACAACAATGCGGCGATTGGCGCATTGGTGTCAGGGAAGAATGCAGCATTTGCTGCACATGTTGCAGACGCCAGTGACTGGGGAAGAAGAGCCCGTTTCGCAAACTTCGACCTCTGCCGCCATCCATAAATGTTTAGGGGCATCTTGTTTTGTATTTTGCTGTAATTGTGGCCAGTCAAAGGACGCCTGCGCTTAGCGAAGGACCACCCACACCATATCCGGTGTAAACCCAAAGGAATAAGACCGGGAGGCATGTGGATGTGAGCCACGTTTCATCAACAGAGCGGACAACATTCCTTAAAAGGCAACCATAAGCAAGCTGTATTAGGAATCAATCGCACGCCAGGCGGTGGCTGGACCGTAGTCCGCTCAACGTTGAGTGTGTGAAACCACTCTTTTCTCCTAACACGGCCACAAGAACCGTGCACCGTGTTCCCTCCAGCAACGACCAACTGTCTCCTAGAGCCAGTATGGACGAGGCAGTGGGTAATAGACAGGTAGGCACCTTGCTAACATACACATCAAGCGCAACCACACCGGGGCTATCAAGCAACAGCTAATCATTTGAGAGAAAGATAACAAAGAAAATAAATGGAGTAATGCGTAAGGAAAAGTGAGCTAAATCCTAACTTAGTGCGCATATGAAATAAGTTTAAAATGACTTTATGTACAGGTAGCCCGGGTTGATGAAACGTCTGCATACCAATTACGAAGCTCGGCGAACAATTGAACCCAAGAATGAAATAAGTTGTTTACATCGTCCAGGTTTCGTTGCCCTATGGAAGAACGGACAGCACCATAATTTGTACATCATCTGCTTCGTACCAACAGTAATCAAATGGTTGTTCCACACTTGGCACACGAGCTTCCCGAATGCCGCCGGTGCCTTCGAGAAGCAGATACGAAGCATACTGCATTGCTTTTATTTGAATGGTTGGCGTTTATTTTAATACCTCCGTTTTTGCAATCATATTTTTATGCATATACGTAATTCGGATCACAGTTTTGGAACTGACTCTGTGAGTATGCTCACATTAAAGCTTATTAATAAACGAGACGGCTTTCTTCTTCCCTGCCAATCCTGATCATTTAACCGAAGAGCAGCATATATTTTACCCGTTAGGATGTATAACCATCAACTTACTCTCTGCAAAGAATTAATACAGTTCATCTGTGCGCTCAACTTAATTTCAAGTCAATGAGTTTAGTTCCAGATTTACCAAAGCAAATTACTGCATCCAATGCTCACAACTTTATTGAATACTTTTTTAGTTTCAGCTATAAATGGCCGCATTTTGAAAATGTGTATGCATTGCACCAGATCCGTCTTATATTTGTTCTGTTTGTAGATAGGTTGAGAAATTGGAGGGAATGAGAACACTGCGTCCAGTGATAAGGGGATGGTTTTCTCCTCACCAGGTGCTACGTGCGTCAGTCCAGCACGTTCTTATCAAATAGTTCCATCTGCAAACCATCATGTTCCAAACGTTGTCACTACAAGCCTATGTTTGATGTCATGCATCCGTGTTGAAAATCCGAGCACCACGGGAGTTGTAACATTATATTACAGAAGAGTAGTAGGGGGAGTTGAATGGTATAGGTAGAATTTCGTCACATCTAGGCTCACTCAGACAGCCGCCACAAGCCCGGAAAAGCAGTGTACGCGCGTTTCATCCTTTCGGGAATCATCAGCAGTGCGCATTCCATCAGACCCTTGGTAGGGCTCGAAACCGCAACTCGACTGCTGACAGTCCGTGGTTGAGACCACTGAGCTACGGTGGACGGCAACGACCATCGTGAATAAGTTACTAGATGTGATATAGCGCCGCTCACTATCCACTGACTTACACGTTACTGCCGTGCAGAGGACAGGGTAGCCCCCTCACCAAGCGACGAACTTAACAAACTTAAGCCGCCAATTATCTTATGGCATTATAAGCAGTTTGTTCTGTGTACTGATTGCAGAAGAGTAGTAGGGGGAGTTGAATGGTATAGGTAGAATTTCGTCACATCTAGGCTCACTCAGACAGCCGCCACAAGCCCGGAAAAGCAGTGTACGCGCGTTTCATCCTTTCGGGAATCATCAGCAGTGCGCATTCCATCGGGCCCTTGGTAGGACTCGAAACCGCAACTCGAATGTTGCCAGTCCGTGGTTGAGACCACTGAGCTACGGGGGACGGCAACGACCATCGTGAATAAGTTACTAGATGTGATATAGCTCCGCTTGGTGAGGGGGCTACCCTGTCCTCTGCACGGCAGTAACTTGTAAGTCAGTGGATAGTGAGCGGCGCTATATCACATCTAGTAACTTATTCACGATGGTCGTTGCCGTCCACCGTAGCTCAGTGGTCTCAACCACGGACTGGCAACAGTCGAGTTGCGGTTTCGAGCCCTACCAAGGGTCCGATGGAATGCGCACTGCTGATGATTCCCGAAAGGATGAAACGCGCGTACACTGCTTTTCCGGGCTTGTGGCGGCTGTCTGAGTGAGCCTAGATGTGACGAAATTCTACCTATAACATTATATTAGGTTGAACGCTACATCTTTTAGCTCTTGGTGTTCCAGAGCCTGCTTGTACACCCCTGCGAACAAGTCAGCGGTATATGGGAAATCGTGTTGCATCAACTGCACATGCGAGTGCATTGTCACTATTGATTGTGAACCCAAGAGGAAGCTTGATAGTGTTTCGACCCTACTTTTACCCCGCAGATAACGCGGAAATTAGAAACAATCGGAAAGCAAGGTCAAGTTCATTACGTAGTTTGTTACTCGGCCTTCATGGTCGGTTGGAGCTCGCAAAGCATCACAATCGCAGTTATCAGACAGCGCACTGAATAATGTCAGCTTATACGTCATGTGAAAAAAGAATATATACATGCCTGCACATTTTAGCTGAACAAGGACGCAGTGCTATCAATCGGATCTAGTGAATCAAGATGCGCCGCAATATTTTTTTGCAATTGATTTGTATATTGCTATATTGCATAGGGTTACTACGTACACTAAATTTGCGACTTACTGTGTCTCACACGTTCAGGCGAGGAGGATGGCCAGTGGTCAGCTGTTAAATAAAAATTGCAGACGTAGTGGACTTCCGATCAAGGTCACCTAAAGTTTGGTGGATGCGAACCAAATCCCCAGATGGCTGCGATGGTAAAATATTCTCTCTACCGAAATTACGAATTTTCCACGAAGGAAATAGGAAAGTCTCTGACATAATCAAGAATAACCTTCAACCCCAAACCTCAACTCCGAACAGATGGTAACACCTTGTCTACAAGTTTGCATTTAGTCGATGCAGCATTTAACTGCTAATTTGTCGTCCTAAAACATTTTTCCCTAAAGGCTCATAATTTTTCCATATATGAAGATCAAAGTCATCAATGGTTGAATGTCTAGTCTAAAGAAAAATAACTCCGAAGCTAAAATCCGGGACATGTCCCCAAAATAGGATCACTTTTAATTTAAAGTAACCACCGTGCATGAAATTTGTGTATGAAATGTTATTTCCAATATAATTGCATAGTCCAGGATGGAATAGACAATGTGTCAGATGCTTGGGAGATTCTAGATGCAAGTTCCGTATGCTTACTTAATTACTATTACTGTTAGCTTAAATGCAGATGGCGTTCCAAATTGTTTCTATTTGTCGCTGTCTCAGGAAGCAGTCAGTACAGAATGAACTTTTGTATGTGATTCAAGCTTTGTAAAATTTCTTTCTGACCAGTGTTCCTGTAATTGTGATAGTGCACGGCAGGCGCTGGGCTTAGTATTAGGTTGAGTGAATTAATCTAGGCATTTCAATTAAACTGATTCTGGGCAGACCTAAGAATAAGTCTACATAGATAGTTAGCGGAAGCGCACTCGTTGCAGCTAACACATGGGTTGATATAAAATTGCATATTTGTAAGCTTATCCGGTAACGTCATTTAACTGGTGTCTAAGTAGAGCACGATGGTCTTACCCCTGGAACCATCGCAGTTGTTTAGTCACTAATGGGTGGACCGACTTTTGCTGAAAGAGATGAGCCCCACAGATATCTACTCTGTTTTCGCTCATTTAGCAGGCCAAGTAGAAAAAAGATTAACATCCCTGCATATTGGGGTCCATACCAAATGAAAGGCCAGTTCCAATGTTCAACAGTGTCAGTAAATGAGGCGAGCTGGGCCGGCGCTTAACCCAAGTTACTGAAGGTAAGTTTTTGTTCAAAACAAATTCTGAAGCACTACTTTTGTAACTAGGTACGAATTAACATTCGGAAATATTCTTCCGTGCGTAACTATTCATATCTCTGTTTGTCGAGTGGAAAACTTCCTATCATGTCGATAAGAACTAGGAATCTGACTAAACTAAGATGAAATTTTACGCTACTCACATGCAGATGATTTGAAGATCGGTTTGTGTGCAGAATGAGAATGCATATGTGTGGAAATCTGCGCTACCAACAACATCGCGCGTTTACAGTATGAACGAGATCTATCGAATACTTGCAACAAGCATTTCTTCGTGCTTTTAAGCGACCTTTCAAAGTTCTCTATGTTGATACTAGACTTTGGTAAAATAAATTTTGGATATTTAGCTTCAACATAATTAGATGGACATTTAGGCCGTTTTCTTAAGAAGCTTAAAGAACCCAAAGGATAAACTGGACACTGATGTTATGGAAAACCCATGCTTTTCTGTCCTAACATATATAAGTGACAAATCGTAGTTAGGACTGTGTTCTTACGGTTAGATATGCGGTAGGGCCCAACCGCGCTCATTGGGAATAACAATTCTTTTAAGAACCAGTAGTCAAAATAGCCTGAGAGCAGGTGGAAATCCTGCGTAAGAAATACCCACATTTTAAAACAGGGACCGTATGCGTCCATGTACGCATGGTCAGTGACGATAAGATAATTAAATGTTTTCATACAAAACATGCTCAGTTTGCTTTTTGGCTCCTTTGCCTAGGTTGCTCCCGCACCCCCTACATAGCACCTCCTCACTTACCAGTAGCCAACAATGGCTCATTTTTGCATACCATCTGCTCGCAAGCCACTTCAGATGCGCATAACCGCATTGTAGACGACTGAGAGACCTTCAATGCTTCTACCTGTAAACGCTCTAATCCATGATCAGTTTCGTTCTGGTTGGTATCTCCTGGTAGAGATTGCCAAATATGGGATTAAAGTTTGGCATAATGGATGAAATTTTACGCCGTTAACTATAATCCAATGGCCACCGTCATGGCCGTTTGTTCATGTCCATTGTCCGTTACGCTTAGTGAGAGCTTTTTGAAATTGCGGTAACCATGGCAAACTACTACTCATTGTTTGAGTGAACACAACATATGCATTCCGCAAACAACCCTGATAACCGGTGCTGTTTAAATAGCATGGATAACATAAGCGGTCCCACATGGGGTTTGTGTATTGGAGTTAACACTTAGCTGGGTGCGAATAATCTCTCTTAAGTATGACACGATGGAAACAATAAATTGTCAAGAAAAACTGGCTCCTGAATCAGTGAAACAGCTACCTAACTGGAGGTATAGTAGACGGCTTACACTATCGGAAGCCCAAACACACACCTCTTTCGAATTGCTGGGTTTAACTTATTAATTTGGACTATTATCATTCTTCGAAAACATTTAGCGATCTTTCACGAAACTCTTTATTGTTCGATCCACCACTGTAAACTATGGAGACCGCTGTCTCCACCTTAAGATGGAATCAATGTTGTTGCGCCGCTTGAGAAATAATCTAGTTCGTTTGTATAACAGTTACATTGCCGGGTGCATACGAGCGGAATAGATCTTACCCTGTAAAATTCCTCTAGCTATCCCACAAGAAATATGAGTTAATGACTACCCATAAAAAGGGAAACTTAAAGACCCACTTCAAACTCTTCCTAATAAGGTAAACTTCCAAATGGAACAATCTACCATTGACAGTACGGGAAAGTGAGAATCAAACCAAATTTAAAATGAAATTGTGCATTTTCCTCAGAACATAATGAAAACATTCGGTCATGAAGTGTCTACAAATGTTTTAATTTTATCAGGTTCAAACCAAGTAGGACTCATGATGCAGGTTCACCTCAATTCAGCATACCTTAACTTTATGCTCAAAAATGCCACTTGCAGGTGAAGAAACAAAAAAGCGTTTCTCTTGCTTTATCAATCCTTCGTATATTGTAAATATTCCACTGGGCTATGGCGTCCGGATAACTGGAAACACCTTGTGAGTTTGCAAGACGAAGCCATCGCATTATTAATTCTACCTGTTTATCCGATCATCTGCAATATTTCATCACACCTAATCATATGGCACCTCAGTGTCACCAGACATACTATTTGTCTACTTATTTCATTGATATTTCTACTCCTAATTTCATTAGTTTATTTTATTCCCCTTTTATGTTGGTCATGAGTGGGTTGATCTCATGTGGCTATGGCTTAAAGCTCCTAATCATTATCTGTACATACGCCAAATTACCCCCCGGTGAATATAAAAGTTTTCAGAAATTACGAACACCATCAAATCTGAACTGCCAAACACATACCTAAGGGCATATGGTGCCAACTGTTGATCCCGGTCAACATGCACTTCAAAAGTAGCGACTATGAATGAAGAAAGAGCTTGAGTAGCTAACTCACCAAAAAGCACTTGCCCATATGATGAATACAAGTGGTAGTGGCCAGCGTGCTTTTGAACTACACGCACATAGGACTAAATGGAGTTTGGAGTTGCGGGTGAAACATCTCGAGGGAGTGCCGCGTATGGAAGCAGGTCCCGGTAAACTGTTCCACGGATAACCGTTATACTTCACATTTTCTTTCTTACCCTACTACATTTTGCATTGGAGCTGTTGTGCTCCTGGTTCCTAGTTACTTCATTTCTACCTTCCTACCGTCTTATCGATAGCTCTCAATAGCATATATATTGGACCATATTCTCGATTTAAGTTGCCTTGTCTTTCCTCTTTACCTCTAGGCCAAAAATCTGTTGACTAACTCACACATTACTAATCACTCTTTTTTGTCATCGTCTACAAACGGAATAATTACTGATTTTTCATTAAAGCAGCGTATATTTCTCTGTTTAATTCTCTGCCTAATTATCCCTTTTCACCATTAATTTGCCCATCATGGTCACATCAGCCCTAATTATCCAATTACAAGTGAAGGTTGAAAGGAACGCAACTGTGCTCACAAAGCATCGCAACCAGCTTACATCCCAAACACAACTTGATTATTTTAACAATATAATTAGACAATGGAATGTCTAGATCTCACCAGTTCTCCACCTACGATGTGAATACTGGCTATCTTATTCTGCTAGAGCGAATTGACTTTGAGGTTCCGGCGTAGTCACATTAATACAACCTGTTTCTTATTTCTTTCGCTCCTTAACTTCCTATCACCAAAAAGCTCCAACTGTTTTACTCCAGTCTATTAAGAAAAATTGTGTAAAACAAATGATTTTGCTCGGTAACTCCATCAGCTTCATTCTTTTCACAATGCTTTTCCCCCTTCAAACAACCGCCATCATGACACCAACAAGTTCTAACGAAAATAATCAACTTAGAATGCGCACGAACTTGTAGCTTGCGGGCGACACAATTCACAAATGCAACTGTTCGCAAAACATCCCTATCGGAACGTGTTAAACCCAAACCATTGAACGCCTCAAATGCCTGAGTAGGTTATACATGTAAATATAGTCCGTCCATTTGTGGGCGCGAATTCTCGGTGTCACGAGAAATATACCTTATTATTATCTATTCTTCATCTTCTCTTCTACTAGTGGAACATGCACTTACACCGCAACGCATAATTTTACATTCTCGTTTTGCGTTGAGAACTTTTTCGCATACTCGCAACTGAGGAAGCCCTAGAACATACAATAGCTTAATGGCAACAAACACACCTTAAGCTGAGCGCTAATATTGATAGATCTGGGCGTGATAGAATCAGTCGACGACTATAGATCCATGCACAATATTGCATGAGAGTGAGTGGTTGACATAGAGGATAATCGCACCCTCAGGCTGTGCCCAAATGACAGCCGCGTTGGGTGCTCCAAGTTAGGCAGAACTGGTCTTGGTTTCCAGCTGGGACGAACGCGCTGCCATTATCGGTGTTTGTGGTCGATGGCCTTAAGGGCAAGAAGATCAGTAAATGTTTGCCATCGAGTTATCCCTAAAGAGGAAATTTTAATTCTGTGATGCCACCAGCGGGGTATTTTATTGCAAATCAAAATTTTTTTACTTCAGTTCTACAGATCGTCAGAATATTTGATATTCAGTGCACTAGTTAACACTGAAAACGCACATTACGCTTGCTAACTAATTGTGAGCCTCCGTTGCACCATTGCTTCTTCACTCTAATCAAGCTTTTAAAAGGTATTAATACTTGGGTGGTACATCAGTAAAATAAAACGTAAACAAACAGTGCTAGCAGTGGGACGTCAGCCATTCGTCAATTCTCCGTAGACAGTTTCTCAGTTTTCCCTCAATTCACTTAAACACTAGTCCGCACAATCGCTGGGCACCCTCCTTTTTCCATTTAAACAGATGAACGGAATATTTGCTCAGACGACCACAGAGTGGCTATATAACTAACCCATTGATTTTGAGTATATTTTTTCGTCCGTATGCTTGCTTTCTCTAGCACTTAAATGAGGTTATTCGACCTTTTGCATATGACGCCCGGACCGCTCATAAAGTATTAAAGATGATTACATGAAAAGTGCGTTATTTGAGCAGCGATTCTCCTTTATTGGCCCATTGTTTATTTGGATGTACGAATGTTTTCGATCGCAGCAAGGAACTCTAATTTTCAGCATGTTTCGCAACGCTGCGACAAGTAAAACGTAACCTAGACAGGCCATACAGCTGCTGACTGAAGTTGCTTGCTATTCTTATTCGTGCTCCACATATTTTTATATGGGGTTAACAAGTTACAACTTAAGGAATACATCCCATTCCAATTGTGTAAAGTTAAATATGGCTGAAGTAAATGAACCGCATTGGACCCCAGACCCAATTTGGTGCTGAACATGCTTTATGGTAAACCAACTCGTACAGCACATAGTCATGCTGGCACAACATCATGACATTCCTTCATCAATTGTGGAGCGTACAACGGCCGGTATAGCGGCCCTTCAGAACATCTGCAGCACAGTACAAAGGTCGTTGCCTAAACTTTGGCTCGGCTTTGAAACAGACTAGTAAATTCAGAGGCATAGTTAAAAATGAAGTGCCAGCTATCACAACCAATGGAACCATCAAACAGGCCGACAACTCGTGTTGCCCAATCCCGGTGAGTCTATTTTCGCAGAGGATGGTGTTTCCGGGCGGTGTTTCTTTGTTATATGATACATTATTTTATCCAGTTTTATCCAGCGATTCCGAAAGTCTGACAACATACCTATCCTTCCTCGCCGCAAGCAGTACCATGACGAAATTTGCGTACATGTCTGCAGCTGCTCCAAAGATTGTAGAGCGGACGTAAATAATCATACGCCTCCCGAAGAACGCACAACACACTGCAAATAAAAGTGGACCGCCACTTATTCAAAATTATGAACAATAGAAAGACGCGGAAATCATTGATCATATTATACTTCAACGTGTCTGAGTCAAATGTGAGCTGTATCAAAGACAAGCTACTGGATAACGCGAAACACCGAAACCCATATGCCAAGCAATGGGAATCCACGCTAAACAGACTAGTTTGTTTCGCAGCGTCCGCGAACCAAACACAGTTCACTATGGGGAGGAATGGCTACTTCAGGCGACATTTCAGCCTGGTGAAGAAGCGGAAAAGACCTTGTAGGCCCAGATACTTCATGCTTTGTCATGCAGCGTTTGCACATTCCCTGCCATCGCTTGACGGGAATGTCGGAGAAGGTAGCAAAGCCCAGAAAAGTATAGCAAGTAAACTGAACTAAACAAACCTTTGTCAATGGTGCACCTAAATCCAGAATTATTACCAGTCACAGGCACAAGCTAATGAATTAAAATATTGGCCATACATCTGATGATCAATATCCCTGCACGAGGTGATTGCCAATTCAATAACATACTTATTACTATCATCCAACTACAAAAGAAGTAGCCCAGACATGCTTAACATTATGCGATACTCAAAGTAAACATTGGAATGGGTGTTAGAAAGATGACACAAGTTACGCGACAAGCTGCAATCAGAGATAAATCAGGAGAGAGTTGTATCCAAGTCGCTATCATCTAAGG
The DNA here is from genome assembly GCA_944474145.2 of Dicrocoelium dendriticum. Taxonomy (NCBI): domain Eukaryota; kingdom Metazoa; phylum Platyhelminthes; class Trematoda; order Plagiorchiida; family Dicrocoeliidae; genus Dicrocoelium; species Dicrocoelium dendriticum. The sequence continues at coordinate 15,880,331 of OX104059.1, forward strand.
AAATACAAAATCAGCTACATTATGTCGCAACTTCAGTCGGCTGCACTTCTGAGAATGAAAGCATTACAACGCCTCAGCCGTGTGAAGAAGAAACATGCAATCGCCACAAGTCGTTGCTGAAGGATTAGGTAGCAGTCGATCTGTGCCACAGCACAGAACGGCTCCGGGAGTAGATCAGAGATTTAACCAAAAAGCGGTTGACAGCTGGCTCCTCAGGTTTCGGCGTAAATTCATAAAAGATTTATGTATTCAGATAGGCTCCTAGCATCTAAACACTCAAATATTTGTATACACGTGCGAATGACCTTTTGATCAAATTCACAGTGCTTCGATCTTGTCAGCCATTTTTTAAACCTCGTGAGGTTATTCGAGACACGGATGAATGATGTGATTTAAAGCGCCAGGATTTTATTACCCGGTATATCACCCCACTGTTCTGATCTGCCAATGGACCGCGTAAACGATCGATGTTATTGAGCCTGCGACTAGTTATGGAGCCGCCCACATGTCGTGCAGCTACTGTAGACCACCCATTTTAAACCACTAGACATTGATCAAGTTCTAGTCGGCCATGAAAAACATTCTGACTTCAAGCTGTAAGAAATAACAACACATGCCACTATGTTGAAATCCTTCAAGGCAGATCTGCAGATGGCAATCGTTTTTTCATTATTGTACAACTATGTCACTTCTCCAGGGCCTTTTAAAAAAGGAAACAACCCGGCCAAATTGGACACCTTTTTATCAACGAAGAACTCAGGATCGACGCTTCAACGACCGGGAATCATTCAGGACTCAGCGCTCATGCTACACCAGCGTGATGCATAAAGCACCTAAAAGAAAATACCTAGGAATCTCAGTTCGTAACCTTATATGCTGACCTGTACGACTGCACCGGTTTTAAAAACTGGCCTGTCCTAGCAGAAAAACCACATGAGTTGGCCTGCGGGAATTCGCCAACAGGTTAAACAGGCTGGTGACAAGCACATCAAAGCCCAAATCTCTGGGTCCCAAAAGATAAAGTCATCCTTAGGGAATATGATTCAACAATGTCCGGCTTTGAGGGACTAGACAAGGCTCCTCAACATGACCTCTCAGACGAACCGATGAGTCAAACTCATCCGGGAGAATGGAGTAAAGCACAAATAAGACCTGGTGAGAAAATTTTGGTCTAATCCCAAGCTGCTATGACGAAAGGTCGACAAACTCCGCTAGGTTAAGCGCGGAGTTCCTTTCCTGACTACAACCTACGGACTAGCGCAAACGGCACAGGAGGCGTCAAAAGTTTTGGACAATTATTGGACCTTACCTTCCGAAGTGTGCTGTCAACTTAAATTCTGCCTACATTGGCGTCATCTGGCCTAACCGAATACCTATCACAACCACAGCTGTACCAAAACAGCTGACGTTGTTGCGAAAGTACCAAGCTCCGCCTGCAGTGGGCATTCGTTTGATGATAAATGTTGCTAATTGTGTTGGGTTGAACCCGTAGCAACATTCATTTAACGCTATTTTAACGAAAGCATGGGATCATCCCTGCAATTCACAAAAGTAGCAGCCTTGTAGAACCAGAAAAATAGCGCCCGATAACACTGCACCCGCTGACCTCCAATATAAGTGTTCACTGCGACTAAAACTTCGGTAGATTATCCGCAGAGTAATAAAATTCTCGTCCGTGATTTCACCGAAATCGGTCATGTACGCCTAACCCGCAGATAGCTCTTGTTTGTTGGACTAAATATGTGGAAGCTTTTATGGGATCGTTACCAGCTACCTGGATGTCTTGAATTTGCGAGACTGCTTCACCGCGACCTACTTCACAAACTTTAGAGCTATGGAATCGGGCTGGATAAGCTAATTTCTCGATCCTCTGAATTTGTGGGTTTGCATTACTCTACCCGATCCAAGCAAATTCCAGTGTGGCGTAAAACAGTACTTTGTATTAGAACAGTTAATTTCCTAGCTTTTCAGAGCGAACAGCAACAGTTATTTTGGATTTATTGTGGAGAAGTCGGAAAATCCTTTCTTCGGAACATCGGTTAAAGGCCGCATAAGTTTTGCAAAGTTCAGATATCAAATATATGAAGCAGCAAATCTACCGACGATAATACAGGAGCTTAACAAGACTGCTCCTTCACATGACTATAACATAAGTATAAACGGTCTGGGACGCACTTTGGCCGATTTAATTTACGGGGGAGGCATCATTATCCCATCTAAAATACGAATGACCGTTGAACTCGCACCGATCGTTATTCTACAATATTTGCCTTTTTGAGCTCACTGTGGGCTCTTAGAAACCAAGAAGACGAGTCTGCTTCTATACGAATGCTCAGAATCTTCTCAATAAACCGGCCTACCTGTAAGATAGCCAAGATTCAGGGTCATATGATATTATCCATAATACTGAGACATGACTGCACACTGCAAGGATGGACGCTGAATTTCCTCGCGAGCATTTCTCTCATCCTGGGAGATAGTCTGACAAATTGAGGAGGGGTAATTTTGTATTATCAAAGTCACTTACCTTGTGACGTTGTGGAGGAATCAGACTCACAGTTCCTCAACAAATATTGGCGCCGCTTGCCGTTAAAAGGCAGAGACAAATGCTTTATTACCCTGGTGTACCGCCCCCTAACTCTAAATCCAAAACCGACTACCATCATATGTCTACGTAAGGAGGCACCCTAAAAGGAAGATACACCCACATCCTCATAATGGGTGATTACAACATACGTAGCTTAGAAACCCTGCAACAATCGAAGAACAATCCAAAGCCGATCTACAGGAGCTCTTAACCTTAGTTCCGTTTTACCGTCACATCATGTTGCCCACTCGGTTCAGAACAAGTAGCAGGCCATCTGTGCTGGATTTTGTGCTTACCAACGAAAAGCATATGATTATTTTGTCGATATAAACTACCCGTTGGGTCACAGTGCTCATGCAGTCATCACTTTTATCTTCATCGACTATGCGAAATATCAGATTGCGAAAAATGTGGCTGTGCGAGCCAGCAAAATCTACGATCGATTAGTCCAGCTCGTCAGCGGTACAAACTGGGAATCCCCCTGCCCAAGAACCTGGAGGTCACCTGGCTCGCGTTTGACAACAAATTCAGTCAGCTGATTGCAGTGGCTTCAGAGACAAAAGTTTGCAAGTGGCCTACCTCAGTTCCTTTCCGTTAGAGGCGGAACTCGAAACTGGATGACTGTGCGCAACACTCTGTGACAGGTGTACAAGGAGCTCCAGCACCAGAAACTTGGGAGAACTACGTAGCAAAACATAACCACCGCAGTGGAATGCTCAGAGAAGACAATGCCGCATCTCAGCAGAGTGTCAAGGAAAACTTCAGTGCCAACCACAAACTGCCATACAAGCATGTCAATGGCCTACGAAAGGTGAGGCAATGCTTTCCTCTACTCAAGACGGCCGATTGCCCAATACGGACGGCTATGAAGGCGGCAAACGAACTGCGGATGCAATACGCCCTCTCGCTTCAGATGTTCTTGCCAACAACCGATAATCCAACCTTTGTCGTTCCGCCGCCAGGGCTAACGCACATCTCTTTTACCGTGTGGGCTGTATTGCAGAAGCTGAAGCCTCTACGCAAACACAGCACCCTGGTTGTTGAGGCCACTCATCTGGAGGCACTGGGAGCAGTATTAAGCAAACTGGTAGAACCTCTAGCTCAGTCCTTGAAGCGCTGCTTAGAGGAGAACCAAACTGTTGCCATGTAAAAGCTTGGAGTTATAGACCCGGATCACAAAGATGGCAGCAGAACTGAGTCCTGCAACCACCGCCCAGCCTCCCTTTTTCCTAAACTCCAAGTACATGGAATCCAACGTTGTCGATACTTTGGTTAGTTATCTGTAAAACTGCAACATCATACCTCTCGAGCAGCACCGATTCTGTCGACAGCAATCAGGCAAACGAAATTACTAATCGCACGCATTAATTGGACCACGGGAGCTGACGCCGGAGTGGAATCTGATTTGAGCTACCATGCTTTTTCAATGCTTTTCGTTTGCCTAGACCAAGGGCATGCAAACTTTTTGCATGGAGCGCCTTATTTTTTGCGGTAAAATAGGTCGGCCATATTTAGTCTTAATTTAAGCTAACGACAATTAAACATGCCATAAATTCATTGCATTTTTACTGTAATAGGTGAAATAAAACCTGCGATTTTTTGATTTAGTTATGACCACTTTGATAGAGGCACTAAATTGAATTTTCCCAGTAAGTTACAAATGTACTGTACATTGATGTAGCTAGCATCTCATGCCACTGAATTTTGTAATCGATATCCTTTTTTACTCTGTATACAATCGCCCGTAGGAAACGTTCAAGCTTGAATTCATTAACTCATGATGAAATGTTAACGTGAGCGGCATTTCGCCTGCGGGTCGTTCTTTGGACATCTCTTTTCTAGACCAACGGACACTAATCTCCAAGCCCCAGTACTGCGAAATCGTTGGTCCTTTCTAAACTGACTTATCAGCTTTCTACTTAGACAGCATCTAGTAGGCATAATTAAGAGCTCTTTAACGGACTCAATACAAGTCCAGTGTAGTAGGCCGCATGGCTCAGTTCTAGGCCGGCGTATGTTTTGTGATTTGTTAATAACCTCTCTTCAGGCAATTGCTCAAAACTTTTAACTTTTGCCGATGATATCAGGATTTGGCGCGGGATCCAAAAACATGCTCTAGAGTGACTCATAACATTATATTTTCGGTAAATTGCATGCATGTCTCCTGAGTGGAGATTTACAACAATTTGCCGAGAAGGGGCGAATGCCCCGGCATAATAATAATCATTGGTTTTAAGTAGACTTCAAAACTTTGGGCGGAACCGCTTCCATGGTCACCGTGTGTTTGTGTAATCCGACACTGAATGTATGAAATATCAGGTTGTGGGAATCGTTTTAGGAAGACTGGGAGGAAGCTCCCCTCATATATGTATCATATACCATCAGTGATAATCGGAGGGTGGAGAAGCAGATATCCGAGATGTCGAGTTTGGTGAAGCCGAGAGTTGATAAGTATTTCGCCGAAGCCGGATATACAAATCCCCGATTGTTTAAGATAATTGGATGGTGATAAATCTCGCGTGTTTTGGGGAATTGTGCGCCTATATACTTCGAGATCATTGATGCGTTATTTCAGGAGCCAAATTTTTCGACCTTCAGCTGGTGCGTACGCGCCATGCGGTCGGCGTCACAAATTCCGACATCCATGACGTGCACCGATGATCCCTTTACTGCGATTATATCTGGCTTGATGAATGAGGTCGCTGTTGGAATTCTTGGTTCGAGAACGATGTTCACTGTTTGTTTGCGGAGTTTTTTGGCGACTTGCTCTGCAATAACATAGTGGCGTTTACAGCGTGCTTCATGATTGATGCCACATGATTGTAGGACATGGGACAGAGTCTCCTTTTGTCCACAGTTGCCGCGACATAGTAGCTCGGATTGGGTCTCAGGCGGTCGTCCTCTTGCGCGTCGTACTTTTGTAGACAGTAACCCACCTGGAAGCTGTATTGCTCGAAAGAACAGTCCAGGGAATATCCTAGTCGGATTCCGCAGCCAGTGATGTGCAGCGGGTGTGGTGACCACTCCCTGGAGCGGGCACCCGTCTGCTGAGGTAAGTAGCGCGTCTTTCCATGCCTCCGCGGTTGATACTTTATCCATCACCACTCGGTTGTCGATGGTAACATTGGAGCGCGCCAGTCGATGAATGGAGCCAGCTGCGGGATCTCGGATGGCCCAGCTAGTAATTGGGTGTGCATTATTAAGATGTCGTTCTAATCGGTCCTTCCGTAACAGTGGAATAGTGGCGGATAAGCAGGGTATACCGATACCAAAGTCCCCGATTGAGGCGTGGAAATAAGCCAGATTTGTGTCAGTGGGCAACCGGAGCCATTTTCTCACATGTGCTCGAACAAGCCTGTCCTTGCGTTTTAGCGTCTGTTTGTGGACAACGGCCAAGCAGAGTTTATGAAGATGCCTTGGAAGCAGGAACGTCTTCAGAAGCTCCAAGCGCTGGTAGGGTTTTAAGGGCGCTTTTGTAACTTCTTCCAGTTGAGCACGTAACTCGCCTGCGGAAGCTGGCGGGAGTTTACCTTTCCAACTGAAAGGCAAGCCTAACATCGTGAATTTCTCTTCTGGTTGCAAGGAAGGAATAATGCAATCTCCACAGTCTAAAGGGGAGGTGTCCAGTAACGTTAGTTTTCTTGAACGGTCCACTAAAATGTTGACGGAAGTTGACTACATCTGGTTGATGGACAATCCCATGAGGGCCAGTTTATCACTGAAATGTTGCAAGCGCTCCTGCAGCGAAAACCGGTCCTGAGCAAATATCAAGACGTCATCCGCGTAGGCGAGATAATCAATTGGCCCTACTGGGGTACATCTATGCTCAACCCAAAACTTACCGCATTCCAACGTGAGTAAATGTAAAGTAATTTCCATACACAACATAGAAACTGTTCTTACCGACTCGGAACAAATCCATTGCAACACTTCGCTGTCGAACCTGACTTAGGTGTGCTGGTTCAAGGCGACTTGGTTTGCTCCAGGCAATTAGAAAAGTCTTCGAATACTGGTAACCAACAAGTCGGACAATCAAACAGCTCAATTTTTTGACAACTGCTCAGTGTGTAAGTTCGCCTCCATGTCGAATACACAATTCAAGACTGGTATCAATGATTAACACACGACCTTAACGCACTGGAAGAGCCTCAACATAGGGTATTTAAGGAAGTACTTGGAGTGCGCAATCTTTCATGCGAGAAGAGTCTGAAACGATTGGGGTTATTTAGCAGATGGTATCGCTGATTACATGGTGGCTTGATTATGGTATACTTGATTCTGCACTACCCATATCATGCTGCGACTCAGCAGCAATACCAAACTGATGGGTCAGACATTGACACACGTCTGGAGTGCAGCGGTTGGATGAAGTAGGCATCGACTTAGAATTAGTTAATTGACACTACTCCTAGATTGTACTTTGGATTCATTTGACCTTAACTGCAGGTACGATGTATCTACGCGGATCGCAGAACTAAACATTGTTGGTATCCCAACGAACTATCCAGCGGGCAATGGAAAGCAGCATTTCTTATCCAGGATAAGTTTACTGTTAATTGCCCGTTATCATGAGAGTGCTGTCTACAAATTTCACATACTAGCCAAAGATACACTGTTAAAGCAGTGATCACCAATTGGAGGATCACAAAACCTTGCAGTGTGATCTGGATAAGGCATACATATGGTTCACGAAGAACTCGCTTCAGTTAATGTCGTTGCAGCTACTTTGCAGCCCAGGGCGGTTGAAAATTTTTCACCTCGACTGAGGGCAGAATGGGCGAGTAAAGGCCACACAATCGGCCTACGACAAAGTGCACATTAGTTTTATTCTGCATTTAATATCCATGGAGCTCTTGTTTAAGTGTTCTGAAAGTGACCACAATCGGTCAATTATGGGGATTGCTGAGAGTAACTTTTGCAAAGGTGTGACATATAGCGCTAATATGTTACTGATCACGCAGTGTAGCCTTAAAACCATCAGCCCTCAGCTTATTCGGATCTTTTCCCTTTATTTTTGTTATCAGAAAACCAACGGTACTAAAATTGCCGCCTCCTGTCAGCTGCCGCCCTTGGCAGACCGCCCAACACATTCCTATGTTATGCCACGGGCATCAGTACAACACTGCCATCTGCTAAGTTCCAAGCATACGTCGTCAGATTATTTACAAATCCCGGCTAGAGTCACCAATGATACTGGCACTTCTCATAAATGCGTTTACGTGCAAAATAATAAATAAACCAATAAATAAATAAAACGTAAATTACTTGACTTTGCAACGCACAGCCTAGCTTAGTGGTTCGATCAATTTGTGCATCAGCGTAACAAAACATATTAAATTTCTCCTGCTTGTTACACCGGATCCCAAATGAAGGTATTTCGTTGTTGCTTCTCCCAACACTGACACCTTCGACCGACAGTTTCGTCCTGTTTTAGACTCACCAAGTGGAGGCATACTGAGGTGGGCTGGAACTCGGAGCCTAGTTGTTCACGGTTGATGCCTTGTTCAGTATGCCACTGAGATCTGCGAGTAAGGATTGACACATTGGAAAGGAATTCAAATTTGTTTTTGAAGAAACCGCTGTGTAGTTGGATTGCGACACGCAACCTCTCTTGAGACCTGGGTTCACTTTGAGATAGATTTCGGTCATTCCGATCGTATGGGCCGTAACGAAATGGATGCATTTCGATGTTGCCTCTCTGAATTATGACACATCGGGAACTATGGTCTCGTCCAGCTTCCAATTTAACATGGTTTTGAAGCGACTGGCAGTTTAAAGTATTAGTAAGGTGATCTAAACGGGAACAATATTTATTGCAGTTTTGAGAAAGAGTTCAAGTAAATTAATACGGCCATCCATGGAACCGTCCCCAGGGGACCGCGCTCACAAGCACGGTACTGCCTCGACGGGTTTTACCCGTACTACCATGCTCCAAGTGACTTGTGCCGGTGTGGCAAAAATGATATATACGCATCAATTGTTAAACAAATATTTTGCATAAATGAGCTGCGTTTATGCTAATATTAAGGGCGAGGAAGCCTCAGGCCGTTCCGTCATGCTGGTCGTACAAGTATGATAATTTTTATTATATGCCAGCGAGTTATTTGCAGTATCCTTTGCTCGGGTCAAATTTTTAGCTTCGGAAGGCAGATGTCCGTCAGCTTAGGTGATTAGATAAATCGTAGCCAACGTTGAAAATTAAAACTGCAAATTACGAGAAACCAAAACCTGATAACGCTTACAATTTTTACTGAAAAACCACGTAAAATTGATGGAAAATCGGTTCAAACAACGACGACCGTGCAGTGATTGCAGCTTGAAAGCGGACTTCGTCTCTGAATTATTTCACCGAAGGAGAAGAAGATGGTATTAGTTAGACTGCAGTGCAAGATTTGTAGCATTAAGAGTGGTTGTACATGCATAATAAGAAATTTATCCATGTGTAGGTAAAATTTAAACATTGGGAAACTTAGCGGATATTGCAAACATCCAGTGTATCCAGGAGCATTTTCTTACAAACCATCTTTAAGCAACTTATTATTAAGTGTTGTCAAGACATTGGAAAGTGTTAGGTGAATGTTCAGCTACTTTATAAATTGTAGTTAGTTCGAACAGTTTCTAAAATTTAATAGAAGTTTATTAAATGTTATCGCATATTTTAGAGAGAAAAGTTTTGAGTAGATTTTGGGAAAGGACTTGATTTGCAGCCTGAGCTTGCGATTTCTTTTTCCACTGCTATTTGGGGATTAAAACTCGTGTTGTGGCTAAACTGTGAAGCAAAAGCATCCTAATAGGCGGTAAAAACAACAAAAACCAACAAACAACAACAGAACTACATCAGCCAGTTGAACTTATGTATCGCTGACATGCAACCGTGATGACCTATGAAATAAAGAACAATAAGAGGGGGAAAAGGGGGGGCTAACCTGAAAACCTTAATGTCTTAAGCAAACATTCAGGGTTAAGACGCCTACACTTTGTATAGACAGCATTTAGTCACAAAAGCCGGCTATTGTATAAAGACAAGGCAGCATCAGCGAGAAAGCTTCCTTGCAGCTTTCACTGCCACGCGTTATTACCAGCCATTACCCCGCAGATAACTCAGTATCACGCAAAATTAAACAAGCAATCCGACTAGGAGACGGCTGCAGACGCCCTCTGGTGTCGGTTGCCAGTCATGTCCTCGTGCCATGTCTCGTGCCAAGCACAAGCCGAGTCACTTAGGTTCCATCCCGGACGGCGAGACGAACCAACAACGCAGAGTCTGGTCTTCAGTGACTTCATTTCCCGATGCCAAGTCAATTTCTCTCCTCCGCGAGGCTTGAACCGTCCTACACCTGACAGACTAAACAAAGCCCTCCTAGGTAAACTGTGATCAGGCTTACGTAGCACTTATTCAGTGCTATCTCTTGTTCTGGAGAGCTAGCATGATTTTCGCTGCCTAGTGCTCGCCTACGCACATCATCGTTGCGGACAAGCTGATGCCAACCGACACTAGCATTGCTTCGCAGACAACAAGGATCAAAGACTTGATGACGCTTCAGATCTTCAGACCGAATGAGTCTAATCTCACTACCATAAAGCAAGTGGTCCTCACTGTGGTCCTGTATACACGGCTTTTCAGACGAAGGGAAATTCCCTTCTGTAACCACAGATGCCGCAGGTTCAAGAATGCAGCTGTAGCCTTTGCAATTCGTGAGCTGACGTTAGTTTCTATGCGCCTATCATTGCTGATGTAGCTGCCAAGATAAGGGAATTGATCAAACACCTCGAGTTCCTCGTTAGCAAGCGTCAAGGGGTCATTAAATAGCTGGTGGTCCTGCAGCGACACTTTGCTCTTTGAAGGTGCAAAGCGCATACCTAATAATGGGACCACTCTAGACAGGCTATTCAGGGTTGTTAGTGCCGCCGCAATATCGTCGAAAGGCACGACGAGATCAACTAATCTTTCACCAGGCAGCACTTTAAAGCATACATCATAAAATTTTGAAGGGAAACGCTCCAGGATAGAAGCCATGTTGAAATTGAACAACAGTGTTGAAATCGGACAACCTAGACAAAAGCCACTTGTGGTCGGAAAGCTATCCGATAGGCCACCGTGGACCCTGAAGCGGTCTGCGGTAGGAAAGTGCAGATTAATGCTGATTCTGCTAAAACACAGCGACTCCAGTTTTCGTGTCTCACGGCGCTTACAGAGTCATACTGTCCGGCATGTTTAATCATCTTTTTTTAAATACGCGTTGCTTGTTTCCCAATGCTGTGGTATACAATTTTCTCCGTATGCATCTTTCAGCGTGAAAGGTATTTTAATGTCTTGAAGTCTAGAATCCCTCAAGATAAATGTCCGGCTTATGTAGGCGACCGATTTTCTGGTAGAAATCGGCAAGAGTATAAATTACTTTAAATATTTAAACGAAGCATATTATATTAGACAAACTTCTGGGATGTGCCCCATACAGCAATATGAGCATCGTTTAATGTTAGAAGCTTCGGATAGTGGTCACAGCCGTGGTACGAAAGGTACACTTGTTTATGGCCAAGTGTATCTTCCGGAGCTAATTCAGTGCTCTAATGTTCACAAGTCGAACTGAATACTAGCTAAATTAAGAATACCTTGCAGAGTGGGGGAGCGAAGCACAGTTTATAGAAAACCTAAGGAGAGAAACGGCTTCCTGAAAATTTTTTTATCATGGAGATCGTTGCAGTAGATTAAGAATAAAAGTGGACCTAATACGCTTCCTTGAATCACTCCATTAGATTTTGTATTGGCTTCAGATGTGCGGTTAACTATTCCGACTACCTGCTATCTACCCTCGAGGTAGGAAGACAACCGCTTTAGAAGTGAGACCTTGCTACAATATGACAGAAGCTTCTGCATCAATAAGTTGTTTGGGACATGCTCAAAGGCTTTTATGGTAGCAAGAAATAATACAATGATAACATTTCCAGCGTATCTAGCTCTATTCGCATACTCAAGATAATCTAGCTAACATATGATGTGTGACACCTTTCAAAAACCTTGCTGATGTTTACTGATAAATATCATACAATACTAGTAATCTTGTATGCGTTATTTAACTAACCTCTCCATGATTCGGTAAATAATGGATGTATGGTGGATTAGGCTGCAATTACTTATATCTCGCACAGAGTCACTTTCGTGTCGTGGGATGCTAATTGAGTGTTTCCGGTGCACCTAATGCTATCCTTTAATCATTCAAATCCTAAATATATTAAGCAGCAACAAGGGGATGTCTGGGCCTTCTTTTTTGATTAGAGTTAGCGAAAGTTTGTCAGGGCCAGGATATCATGACGAACGAACTAATCTGGTTTGGAGACATGTCACCTATATTGAATTCAACAGTTTGTATTTTATAGCTGATTTTACTTATCAGTTTGGATTAAAGCATATCTTTTGCAGTAGGATTATGGATAGACATGAAGTACTCATTGAAGATCGAACATATGAGTTCGCTATCGGACACGACAGTTTCATCACAATAACTTTACTTCCTGTTCTCTCTACGATACAAATTTTGTGAGATGGAGCGTGTCACGTTTGCTCCGTTTAGTACCATTAGCATCTCGGTTCCTAGAAACACATGATGATCATGATATAACGCTGGTACCGTACTGGCACTGAGCATCAGTATTTTGGTTGCCACATCCTTGGGATGCTTGCTGAAACGACCTTCCTTTTCAACATCTTAGTGCATTCTGGTTCCGCAGTTTCAATGCAAAGCTGAAGATGGCGGTAGAACGCATCACGAGCAATTTGTACACCTTGTGATATTAAAAGTGGATCGTAGTTTTGAAGAAGTTATAAGATCCGAGACAACTAATTGATGCACAGAAGAGAATGGACGGTATTCAGTCACTCATTCTATGGGTTTAAAAACAGTTCAGAAGGAACAAACGTGTTATGCTCCCTCCTGATGAAATTTGCCCCTGCTATAAGTGGATGCACTAGAACCTCCCGTAGTATATATTAGCTCACGTATGTCCCCAATCCGGCCAGATTCTTTGACGTGCTGTACTCATCCCAGTCGTTCAAACGTAGACTAGAAGTGTTGCGCTTTTATGGTTGATTGTGTAGTGACCATTTGTTTTCTAGCATACTAGAACCCCAGCCACAACCTTATTAGTGTGTGAGAGGTCGGCCTTGAGGGAAAAGGATCTATTAGCTTATCAGTTGTGGTGAATATGGATCAGTGGTTCCTGAAAATGTAACCTACTGAGAGAGTTTTTGGTTAACTAGAAATGGCAATCCACGCTGTCAAGAATTTTTCGAAGGTGTGCTTCATCCAGAGGTAGAACCAATTATGTGCATGGACGTAGATTATAGAGCCCTACCATTACCAGAAGTGTGGCCATTACGAAGAATGCTATGAACTATTATCCAACACAATGTGTCTGATACCTCCGCGGAACACTATGTTTCTGTTATTAGTATTAATTTAATAGAGTGGGGTGGACATTACGCAAGAAGTGCCTTTTATTTTTAACAAACAATAGTTAATTAGTAGGAGACGCATCGTCTGGTTCACGGTTGGATATGACTCAGGGGGAAAGTGCATCAACGAAAGCAAAAAAGCACTTCGGCCAACTTAGAGGGTTCGCTAGGTTCGATGCCTTAATTATTTTGCAAATTCTTGGCGCGTATTTGACGTTGCCCACCGAATTCACCATCTAAACTTAGCAACACTTGCAGAAGCGCCACCTCACCTTGCGTGATACTTTACAACGCGGAGATGCATTACGTCATGGGCGTCTTAACTTCTTGCGCAACGAGGATATAAATTATAAAATATACAGCGTATGTTATCAGTATCAACGGGGCGACTGTTTTACGTTGTAAACGCTGTACCACACCTGTCCTTGAGGAAACATTATTTCACCGGCAATGGCTAGTGGTTAGGTTTTGCTTAAACAAAAAGCTAATTTACAGACATGCGTGCAGCCTCCAACAAGTGAAGCGTGGTGTTTCCAACAAATATCTGCATAAGGATGTGCTCAAACTGCTGCGGAAGAAGCTAAAGTCCTTTGGCTTTAATTGCTCCAATGTTTCCGCGCACCACCAGCATTTTTCCCGTACAGGTCCCATTCCCCTAGACGTAGTTATTTACAAACGTCACCATTAGTTCAGCGACCGTTTTGAGGAAGCTGCTATCGTTACGCACTCATAGTTCCTCTGGTGTTGACAAAATGCGTACGAAACTGTGCAGCTGCAAGGAGAGCTGAGAAATCAACACAATATGTTCAAAGCACCCGGATGAACAGCAAGTTCCCAGCGTTTGGAAGCAGGGTATCACTTACCCGCATTTTAAGTTAGTAGCAGCTCGGAGCCCGCCAAATATCATTTATTGATTTTCCTCCCTTTGCTCTTAAAAGTGCTGTAGTCGCTCATAGCTGTGGAATTTGGAAAAATCCCAATTCTTAGTGCCGAACAAGATTCCGTCAGCGTCGGTCAGGAATTAACAAACTTCTGATTGTGTGCGTCAGTTGGGCCGAATCAAGCGGTAGTAAAACCGGAAGCGTTGTCATCTATCTCCACTTTACTTAAGGCTTCAACCGATTGGATCACCGCATCCTTCCACTAGGCTGCGAACTTGCACAAATGGCAACACTCTCCTTGAATGGATAGGAAGTTTCCGTCTTCATCGACGTCTTCAGCTTCTGGTTTGGGGCTTATTTGCTGTGGGCACTGACATGTAGTACATTGTTCCAAAAGAGCTGTATTAGGGCAAAGTTTACTCTGGGTGATACTCAACGAACTTGTGCACGTCATCGTGTCGAAGTTCCTGCTTTTGGCGGGGATATTGAGGTATAGCGGGCAACAGAACGTCAGAAATCTCGGGATAAGATGCAATAATAATTAGACCATGCTATTCACTAGCATATAGCAAAACTAATTCCGTTAAAATCTGGCAAATACGAAACTATATTGTACGCTACACGTCCAATTAAACAAACAAGCTTTGATACCACATCTTGAATACCGCCTTACGAGGGCGACCTATATATGTCAAACTCTGATTTTGAAAGATTATAGGCTTCAAGCCTTTAAAATGCGTGTTAGGCCGAAGATTGAGTACTGTACGATAGTGCATAGTAATCTGAGAAAAGTAGATATATTATAGCACTAGAAAACATTCAACGATCATTCACAAAAATGTTTTTGAACATGCCTAATACTATGACATACCGTGAGAGCTGAGAGGCGCTAAACCTGGACCTGCTATGGCTACGCAGACTCAAACTTAATCTGTGCCTTCTATGCCGCTTACTATTCCGGTTAAGCTTCACTGCTCAGCTACAACTCGAGTTTCAGACTCGTATGCGCTATGAACTAAGAAACAGCGAGCGCACAGTGAAAATACCAAAGTCTCGCACAAAGCTCCGCTCAAAATTTTTCTCTGTAAAATATGCGTTAATATGGAACAAACTTCCATCGAGTGTTAGAAACTGTACTACCTATCCGCATTTCAGACGCATGATTAATATTCACCTGACTGTTGCAAACATCTGGTCAACACTTAGCCAAACGGTGACTCTAGATGATTTGTATGAGAAAGGTCCTGGATACATATGAAAGTCACCATATCCTTTATTCTTTTCAATAATTAAGATTACCTACACATAGTTGCATTCTTGAGTATGTATTTGAGAACGATCTTGCTCCTATCAATCCGTCTAACCAATTCTGTTTTCCCCTTTGACGCACTGGTTCGTAGATGCACTACGCCTTTCAAGCTGATATCTCTGTACCATCGTCGTCACTCGCCAAGATTTTCCATCAAATTGTGCCTGGCCATCGGCAAGAGTTTGTATTCATCATTATTTTTTAAATTTCCTCAAACTTTATCTTCTTCTTTGTTTTACCGTTGGTCATGACTGGGCTGATCTCTTGTGGTGATGGATTACAGATTCCAAAATAAAAAAGTATACCCATGCAAATCATATTACTACTGACACGCTGGATTAAAACAAAAAAGCGCCATACTTGATTGATCCGCATGATAGAACGGGCTGAGGCTTCATCGCCTATAATGTTTGCATAAAACAGCCCTTAAAAAGACATATGATAGCTAGTTCTGATGGCCTATTTACTATCTTGCCACACAGGTCTAGAGCCAGTTGGAGCATGGAAGTGCGGGTGAAACCCATCGTGGAAATACCCTGCATGGAAGCAAGTCCCCTGGGGACAGTTCCATGGATGACCGTATAACTTTACTTGAACTTACCGTGAAATCTACATTTATTATGGTTCCCAGTTTCTTTATCTCTCTACTTTTCCCAAACTGCTAATCAGTTCAAAAACCCGTATGGGAACCACTGATCAAAAGACGAATAATTAACTATGTTATGCAATCACGTTGTACACGTTGCTAAGAAAACCCAATTGGTCTGTGCCTCGCACTGCTGAGGAATAAAACGTTTATTTATTTATTTATGACGAGGACGACGGTTTGGTGCAGTTCTTAATGGTGTCCAACACCGAGACCCAACACTTTGACATCTTATGGAGTATTTTAAGAGATGTTCGACCCCTCTGTCTTCCTTCAGATGCTATTCGCAAATTTGAGACCCGATGTTGGCTACACGATTCAGCCAAGGCAAGGTTAGCTGAAACGCAAGCTGGTTACACAAAAGACCTCACAGCTAAGAGCATGTAAGTAAACAAGGGGATTTTTATACCTGCCATTCCATTTAGGACCTAAAAATTTAGGAGGGTGCAGTAAATTTTATCGCCGTCTACGGGACGATCAGATCTCGAAAATCGCACATTACATTTGAAGCCGCCTGAAGCTTAGCCGTAACACAGAATTGAGAGGTCAGCTGCCGAAAATGTCCATTCAGCAAGGTTGGCAGGAATGCTGCCGGAATTGTTTTTCGTTTTGACTTTAACAGCAATGGAAAGCCGTTTCACCTACTGCTACTTTTGTGTACAAGCTGCCCATTATTAAAAATGTTTCGACCATGTATTAGACAGTATACATTGCTTGGTTTGAATAATCTTCATCGAAAACTAACAAGACATAGAGCAACGTTGTGCTAATTGATGCCACACGAAAGCGAGACAAACGGATTTTTGGTGCGGACGCTTTGGTGAGTACACTTATGGGGTTTTCAATTCGGTGTAAGTTTATTTCATATAATAATATCATTCACACTAACCATCCCAAGGGATCTGTAAGTTCTTGGCTTTTTTATCCATGTTATCCAATTGCTTCATTTTTGCAACTAATAAATTTGTAGGAGATCCTAAAATATCCTAATCACAAATAGTAACAAATTATCAAACTAAGACAAAAAGTTCCAGGACCGTCTCTAAGCTTAAGCTGGTCATACAGTACGGCCGACTGGAGAGTTGACGAGAGGCTTTTCCCTCCGATTGCCTCGGCCCTGGATCTCCCACTTAGTAAACGTGTCTAATGACCCAAGTGTATCGCTTTTCACGAAGCCTTAGACAATACACGGTTACTAATCCGCTACGTGGTATAGCCCATTACCACCTGTTGATGACAATAGTGTAGAACAAACAGTGCATGATGTCATAATTCACTCAGTTTCTAAATCGGAATACTCGCACATGTGTTACTGCAAACCTATTTGTTATTCGTGTGTATTGTGTACTCTTTTAACGACGCAGCTCTTTGTCTTACGGGATTTACCAATCGTTTGAATTTACCCGGTATAAGCCATTGCTTCAATGCAATATGTTGGCGTGCATCGCATTCAATTTTTGGAGTACTCGTTGCAATGCATTCGAGCAATTAATTGTTCGAAATCATCCCAAACTTTGACAGACGTTACCTTAGATCAGGTGAATTTGGACTGAAGGCTTCGGCTGATAGCGCCAACATTCCCGGTTTGATGCAGTTTTCTTACTCCATGTGGTAAGTGCAAACCAGCATATACTTTTGCCAACGGAAAATGCCGGATTTTTTATCAAATTTCGTGGGTCATTTTTGTAGCACACGTTGAGTGAACGTATGACAAAATGCACTCTCTGTTCTGCTGCTAAACCGCCGACTGATGCTTAAAGATATATGCGATCTTGGAATATATCCTTCCATCTTCCATCTTTAGAGAGACCATTTTACCCTTTCTACACAGTTTACCCGACACAGAGGCACAGTCACCTCCTTCCTAATCACAAACTCCTGAGTTATTTAGGGAGATATTCTGTAACCATTTAAACCATGTCAATCCCAGGAGGGGCAATTATGCTGAAATACGCAGATGATATTGTCCTGAGCGTCAATCAATCGACAACTGCCTCTTCAGTCAGACTGCAAGCTATTCTCAAGGATCATACCTTGGGATCAAAAGCCCGTGAGCTGCAGCCCAATTGCCAAAAAGCACTGCGGTTCTTTTCTCACTGCGAAGGGGGATGGATTTCAAACTCTTCTCTAACAGTGCCCGGAACTCAATATCGATGGTGAGATGTTGCATTCTTCCACATTAGGAATGTATTTTGGAATTTTGTTAAGCTACTATTTATCTTGTTCCTATCATATAAAAGAAAGGTTCACAAAAGTCCGCAGGTTATCGTTGCGCTTCTCCCGTCTGCGAGCTTCTTCTGACCCCATGATTCGATACCTCGATTTGCAATCGCTTCTGTTCTTCAACACTGGACGTACTGCATACCAGTAATTCCTGCTGGTCTGCTGGGCAAGGCTTTAGATCAACATACATTTCGTTAAAACACTTTTCTCTTTGCAGTGGTATATGGCAGCTGATGTTTGTTGATATGCTTGTATCCAATTAGGTTGGTTATTGCAAGAGACTATCATCAACAGTATCTGCTGACACAAACCACTCCTACATTTTGTTTTGTTAAAAGGCATGCCCGCCTCACCCACCAGACAGCAGTACAAATATATATCTGCCTGTATACGAACGTACCGTAAGTTAATTTCACCTACTTGGCGCGATTTCTGATGGCTCAAAAACACTTGTCCAAGAAAAAGCAAACCGGTTTATGCTACGTTGGTGTTAATCATTTTCAGTTATTGATTCATCTTTTTTGAATTTATTGCTGTATCTATGACAGCATGTGTGTTACGGCTGAATATGCACCAGTTCTGGGTGTAAACCCACTCGCTAAACTTGACTTAAATGGAATTGAGTCAATAAAATTTTACTTAGTTAATTGTGGTCCGAATCGACACAGTGCGTAGAACTCTACCAACATAAAATTATTTGAAATAACCATGACTTTTGACCCACCCCATAATATATAAAGGACCAACTCGCCTAAGTCTATGGTGTGAGATGCGTGGAAAGGCAGTCACAAAGCGAAATCGTTGCTGTATATCGCTGTTGGTCCATCAATATGTTTATTCTAGTCGATGATGTTTCCTGTTTATTGGATGAGTGGTGAATCTCCAAGGATTCAGTTAAGAAACCGAAGTAGGGATAAATCAACGGGACTAATTTTAGAGCAGCTTACTCAGTTATTTGCAGATGCTATATCAGTTAAATAACCATGTGTCTTCTAAGAGCTAAACCGTTTAAAGTATTGTAAGTTTGTTCCTTCCTCGTCATGTGGAAACTAAAGGAAGCATTTTACGTTGGGTTTAGGTATGTTAACACTTGTAAGGTAAACTTACCAAGGTCGACACACTGCCATGAAATGAGAATGTACACTGGATAACCGATTGCTAATATGCAAATTGTCGGATACGCGAATTTTTCAATGGGCTTTACTTCCTGTATTTGACTTCAAAAACTCTTGACATGATGTAGTTATACATAATAATTTTTGGCTACTTAAGTAGCAGTTATTACGAGCCTTGAAATCGTGAAATGTTCCGCGATGTGCTTTCAAAATACCGTTGTTTGTCACGTCATATTTGATATGTCGCACGTTTGCAACTGAACAGTTGGCACGAAATTATATCAGCTTGTACCATGCGTCTCCTTACTGTTATCCACAAGTTAATGCAGGGAACTCAGTACTTCAAAGGACAGTATTTATTTGCACTGCACTCGTGACCGCCGTGTTTTCAAGCGCATGTGCAACATTAATAATACCTGTGCCACCTCTCCCACTCTTGGTACAGCAGCATGAACTCACCCCCACAACCAGCTCACTGATTTTATGAGGATCCGTGACCACTTAATTTGGAGGTTGCGTTGCAGCAGTTTTTCGTACACCAACAGAGTTCCCGAAATTGCATGTTGCTGTAGCTGTCGCGGACAAAATATGGTTTGTTGACATATAATAAATGAACGAATGAGTGGATATTGATATCCTAAAAATGTTTAACTTATTGGTAACCACCAAAGACTCCGACATATACACCAATGAATTTCGACCACTAACAAACTAGAAGGCCCATCGGAGCCACTTTTCTACCCTGTTCTTCAGCACCCGAGTGCTCAGGTAATACAAGGTTATCGAATATGAAGCTGATTGGATACTTCAGCATAAGAAGGATTTAATATTTTAGTGCAATCCTGCCAAGTTACATAACTTAAATTAATTTGGTACTAAACTACTTGCAAACAATTTTCACACAACTTACGGCTCGAACACGTTTCTGTGTAACACAAAAATAAGGTGTTTATTCTGGACACATTTGGATCTATACTTATCCGTGATGTGTTTAAAACCTACAACTTCTGATACTATTTGCTCAAATTCACTCCAGTACATATTAAATTTACTTAGATTTCTAAATTCCAGGCAATGTTTCTTGGATATCCAAACGCCAATAGTTTTTTACTACAATCATCGAAGACATTGTTTGGTTTCATGCGGTAGACCATTTTGACGGTTTTTGAGCAAACTATCACTCGTTCCAATCCAACGTCGCTTGGTGCAGTTACAAGTCACAAGACAAATACACCCAGGACGATGCATAAGTTTAACCAGGATAGTTCTTAATAACACCCTCATGTAATCCACCCCACGTTCACTCTGAAACATGCGACTGACACGTCTGAGAGAACCGCCTGCAAGCACACAACTGCAAGGTGAACACTCTGAATTTGCCAACATCAGCAACAGGATGTCTTTTTGCCATAGAGGATTAGTCTTGCAGATGGTTCGCAACTTATCCTCACCAAGCGCGATGTCCAGTATACCAGGGTATAAAGACCTATGTGGATCATATTCCAAACTTTTAACTGGGGCATTCTGTGCTGTAACTGTTGCACATTTTTCCGTGCGAGATGCCTCCAAGATAAATCTAGTCAGACCAAGTTATTAAACAAACAAAATTCTCTAGAGTTCTGCGTGGAATGCACATCAACCCACCAATAAGTAGCTGGCTCCTTTTTATCTCAGATTTACGACCAGCTACTAGCCAAGTTTGAGGAAAGGATGACCACGAAAATCACTACGGTGCGGGAAAGCATTTCGAACACTGCCACTGCATCCTTTCCGGTCAGAGCAGCTCTTATCTCGTAAAAATCGTCACGTAACACAGTAAGCAACATGACAATAAGAGCCCAGAACCTCAACTGCTGGTCCAATGCAACACATTGCTCATGTTTGACTAATGCAGTTCTCAGTTCCATCACAGAAACTACACTTAAGGCTACACCCAATCTTCTGACGGAGTGCGTAGAAAAATAGCAAGCGGTACTAGCCTACGGCAGCGTCCAAGAGGAGCGGTCATTAAAGATTAACATCGCCCCCATCTGACTCAGAAACTGAGGCTTGTAGTGGATTTTTATAGTCCAAGATCCACCAGCTTCCTGCAGTACATCTTCGAGTAATTCAACCAGTAACCGCAACATGTTGAAAAATGTAAAGAAGCAACTATCTGCACAGAAAATACTGTGCTCCATTATCCCAGAAACAAAGTCGACATCAATAAGCGAAAGGTATTTGGCTGTCCACGAACAGTGGAATACTATCAGTAACCTAATCGGAGTTGTACTGAAAACTGTATACCTAGCGCGTATTACGCAACACCCCAATTCTAAACTTGTCCAACAGCCAAGAATTGGTTTGCTGGAGCCTGGGATACTAGTCAGTAATCAATGGCATGTAACATCTGTGTCAAATACGGAACAGTGTAGAACTTGGAGGTAAGTGAACCCAACCTATATTGTGCAGGATACGAAAATAGGAAGCAAATTAACCAGAGCGAGAAACGGTGCAGGAAGTCACCTACCAAAACCATTTATGTCAACGGATGTGCCGTCAGTAAAACAAGCGGACTTTCTGAAGCTTAAACAACCGTGAAACCCAATGTTGCGAAATACTGAAAGCGCGTGTTTTCCGGTACACTAAAACTTCTGCGCGTCGTGCCGTACGTTACCAGTGATGTAGAATCAGTACTACTCTTGACAGGTTGCCTCATAAATGAACACTGCACCATCGGTGTCTTTCCAGACATCCCATACGGTGAGCATTATCGAGTTAAACGCAAATTAGAGGACTACCCAAAGCAAATTTTAACCAGAACCTTACTTCTTCATCGGCTTACTGTAACTGAACCACGTGGTGTGCATCAAATTATAGCCCATTATAAAGAACGGTGGTATTATATTCCTGAAACCCTGCTTGAATGCTGGGATAGTGAAATCCGTGTCAAGTCTACGTACTTCACAGAACCAAAAGAAAGTGTCCCGAGAGTGTTGAAGGTGGTCCTACAGTCAGTACTCATGGTTGCACGGTTGCTAAAATACTGGTACATGTTCCGTTGCAGCCTATCATTTGAGCTTCCGCTGAAGACAGTCAGCAATATGTATCCTACAGATGATACGTTAGGCAAGGTTGTCAAAGTAATGGGACCTATAAAAGTACAATGCACAATAGTGTGTCTAATGAGCCAATACTACCTGTAGAAGATGATTTTGACCAGAAAAATTACACTGTACGTAGAAGAGTAGACAATGGACTAACTACATGGTCGATGAACGAGACGTTAAACCATTCTCTAAGTACACAACGTAGAAACGCTTAGTCGCTCGCCACTCATTAATCCGCGAAACTTTACGTATGACTTGCTTTAACCCTGAGAAAGTTCAATATTACTACTATAACACCCAAGGGGTCCTACTCTACTACCGCAGCGACCTGCAATGTGCACTAGTTGTTGATCTGAAAATTACCGTTAGCAACTCACTCTTTTGCCGTCCACGACTAAGACATAACGAATCATGTCTCCTAGCTCTCGTTTATTGCCCCCAACGTCTACGCCGCTAATGGATTCCCACTTGATACTAGGTTCCCTCACATGCTCATCTCTGGCGAATTCAATATACACGATCTGGAGTTATCAGCATCATTCAGTGAATAGTTTAAAGCAGACTTGCATGAACTGATCGCTATTATTCCTCTGTACAATCATGTCATCAAGCCCACTAGTTTAAGGACAGTAAACAGATCGTCAATCATGGACCTTTTGCTCACGAATAAATTGGTCATGGGTGACAACTTATTGATGAATATTTCATTAGGTCGCAGTGACAATGTAGTGAGAACGTTCGACTGTGTGTTACGCAGAGTATTCATCTGTACACTCGGAACTAACTCACACTAACACACACTTCCACCTCTTGAAAGAACTCTTCGACGCATCTGCTTGGGAATTCTAAAACAACACTCTTCTTGACAACGTTTGTACGGAGTCCGTTGATAGACTCAGCGACATCTTCAACAGAGCATAAAAGGCCAAGCCCTTTCGTCCCGCAAGCACGCCTTCAATGCTCAGGAGCAGGATTGGAAAATGTGTAGCAATAATGGGTACAGCATAGCGTGCTTACATGTCTGAAATCGAGCCAGGTACATGTGTCAGTTTGCTGACTCAACACAACAATTGCACTGCACTTATCCTTGAGGACAAAGTAACATACCATCAGTGCCTAGCCAAAGTCTTGGTGGCAACACAATAAACTGCTGTCTAGGCACGTCAACAATTGTCTTAAATTAAACATGACATCGCTACACGTTTTACGACAAACGGTAGAGTATAAGACCCTGAAGACGCAGCTAATGCCCTGCGGCTACAGTGCGCCCTAATTTTCGAACTCACAGCCTCCCCCTGTCCTCTAAGGTCATGTATATTACCAGCTCCATTGTTTACACATATACCTTTTAAACCAATCGATTGTGCCAATAGTTACTCTTCATGGGCAAGCATAGCTCTCCGGCTGCCAACGGCATCTGCCAGAAAGCCCTGAAGGCTGCGGTCACCAAATTAGCTGAACTACTGTCACAGTTCTTCCAAAGGTGTTTTGATGAACAGCAAGTCCCCACTATGTGGAAGCGCAGCATTATCACCCACAACTTTTAAAGGCAATAGTAATTCAGAGCCTGCAAATCTGTCGCCCAGTAACTCTCCTCCCTGCGTTCTCGAACGTGATGGAAGAAGTCGCCAATGAGTCTCTAAGGGGCCACCTAGAAAAATGCGATGTCTTGGCACGGGAGCAGCCTAGTTTCCTTCATCACCTGTCATGCACTAACAATCTGTTGATTGTACGAGGTAGTTGGACGAAAGTGACTGTTGATGTGGTCGTTGACATCAGCTAACTACACTTCTCCAAAGCCATTTACCGCTTGGATCATCGCATCCTACTTTACAGGTTACAGAGCTACGGAATCGGAGATCCTGTTCTGGGTTGAATTGACAACTTTCTTTAACAACAGAAGCTTCAAGTACCTGTAACGGGCTCAATCTCTAACCCGATTGAGGTGTAATTAGTGTTCCACAAGGCTGACTGCTTGGACCGCGCTTATCCCCGGTTTTAGCATTGACCTTGTACGAGTTATTTTTTTTCAAATTTCCTGCTTTTCGCCGAAGAAGTCAAAATATGGCAAGCTATTAGTAACAATGAAGGTCACGATCTCCTCCAACATGATCTAAATTGCGTTTAAGAATGGTCACTTTAACATAGATAATTGCAAGGGGATCCGTCTGCGTCACCAGCCGATGAGCATTTACAAGCTTGGAGACCACGCCCTGTAGAAATCCTCTCAGGAGCGTGACCTAGGTGTACTTGTACAGGAAGATCTCAGGTGTTCAAAATAACCAGAGAAGGCGACAAGAACCGGCTGCCAACACTTCGGTCTGCATCGCAGAGGGTTTGGTCAGTTTGGAACCTCAAACATTCTCCAGCTGCCTAACTCCTGCGTGCGACCGCAGATTGAATGCGCTAGCCAGTCGTGGCATCAGTGGCAGAAACATGACACTGTTGCTCTCGAGACCCTCAATGAATGGCGATCAAGAACGTCAGTTTCCTCCTTCATCTGTTCAAGCAGCTTAGACAGAAGTCTCTAAGAGTGTACAGCAGTCAATATTGGACTTCGCGTGGGATCTCATAATTGTGTGCCAGATTATGCAGAACCCAAACAACATTCGCCGACCACTGCTGGAATTGAACTGCCAACACTAAGCTATGAGGTCAAACTTTGAAAATGAAAATACACTGCAGCCGGCTTGAATTGCACAGAAACTACTTTTCCCTTCGCCTGTACCACTCTTGGAACACTCTCCCTAATTATGTCGACTTCTCTCAATGTGGTGATGTTGAAAAAAAAGCGTTGACGATGCGGTCTCATTCGCATTTCTTTGTAGGACTTGTTTTCGTGTAGTCTATAAAACTTAATCGAACGGTGTTTTACCCAACTCCAAACAAACAAATTTATGTATGGATAAATTGTATACGTAAAAATCTTCGCTATTCTACTCCATTCTATGGTGGGTCTACCGGTACGCCTTTCACTTTTCATACAACTTAATTTTCACAATAATTTCCACCTCAGAAGACTTGATAATTATTGATTTTTCACGTAATACACCAACGTTTCATTGTTCCATTGTATGGTTTGCACCAGTATGAAGATCTGGATTTTCTTTTACAACATTCAACTCAGCTACCACAAGTGCGCAGTTGCAACTAAGGGTGTCAGATGACGTTTAATTTGACTTAGCACAAGCGTTAAAAAAGGTTTTCGTACGGTTTCAAATTTAAAATAAGTTGTCCCTTAGGTTCATCGCAGTTAGACAAAGCAGACAGCCACCACACATCCAGGAATGCGCTAGACGGTCATTTCGTCTTATTGGGACTGGTCACTAGAG
Source organism: Dicrocoelium dendriticum (assembly GCA_944474145.2). Lineage (NCBI taxonomy): Eukaryota > Metazoa > Platyhelminthes > Trematoda > Plagiorchiida > Dicrocoeliidae > Dicrocoelium > Dicrocoelium dendriticum. The sequence goes on from OX104059.1 coordinate 15,905,966, forward strand.
CGCACCCGCCGAATCCTGCCGGATTCGAACACACTACCTTTCTCTTGCCAATCAGCGACTTATGTCACTGATCCATGGGCGACCGCAACAGACCGTCATGACTGATGACTAACCATGACATAGCCCCGGCTCATTCTCCACTGTCTTGCATGTTATGAAAGTGTAGAGGAGAGGGATGGACTCCAGAACATTGACTTCCTTTGCAAGCCACCAAAAATAGGGGTGACATGTAAAATGCTACGGCGACTACTGATTATTTGTAATTAGTATGGCATTTATTAATATATTAGACAAATATATTATATTAATGTAAGTCAGAAGCTCAATTGTTTGCATTAAATTAACAAAAAATAAAACGCACAATCGCGGTATACTGGCCTACACCCTTTAGTACAAGACAACGGGTAGGATAGGAATGCTCAACATGTACCGAAATGGTTACAGCATGCAACTGTCTAGCGACAAGTCACCCAAAACATTACAGGAGAAAAAGATGCTAGCAACTATATAGCACACATTTTGGACAGCCCAATAATTAGACGATTTAACCTAAGAAATCATGTGCATCTGCAAATAAAGTGAACGAGTCAACACAGTAGATTGCGACGCCCACTAACTAATGCTTCACGCGGGGTTGTTTCACGACGTTCGATATATTGATAGAGCCACAGAAGAACGGATGGGCTTGTAAGAAGGAACTATAGACACTGATATCCATGTATTATCCCACGCAGGATTACTTGAGACTTGAGGTAGTTTAGAACAACCTTTTTCTCCCATTCTCATTTTCCTTATAAGTTGCATGTGAATTTTGACCCCATTGCCAGGCAACATTAGACTGCTCAGCAGTGTTGTGCTGTTGGACTCCTGTGTACATTTCCTAATAGCTAATTTGAATCCCCAATATCAATAGTGGTATATTGGTTTTAAATCCCATTCTCCAAAAGCTGCTTGTTCAGCAGGGATCTGCTCATGTGGTTTCTGAATAAAATCTCTGAATAAAATAAACTTCCCGACAATCACGTTAAATCGCCTTTACTGTTGAATCATATGTTCTGTAACATACTGTGTTAAAGGAAGCACCAGATCTCAACCTGAGCACATTAGCAAAATGTACTGTCTCCATACCAAATCAAAATGTATGCTCACCTTTGTGGACACTTACCGTATAAGAGTACACAATAGACGTCACTTTACCATCGATGTTCAACGTGCCATTCATTGCAGGCAACGCCGTTCTCCTTAGTGGACCTGTGTTACAAGTCACAAAGTGACGTCTTGGAATGTCTTTGTCCAAAGAGCGCAAAGCTTCATGCGATGATGTAACTATTAGAGCAACAACAACCCATCAATCCCTCTCGTCTTCGTGAATTGAAGAGCCCACTGTGTGCCATAGTATTTGGTTCAGTGAAAAGAGAGCAACGAAGCACAGCGATGTTTTGATATGCATTAGAGTTTAGCTGCGTAAGCAGTGGTGTTAAACTAGGTGTCCGGATGGTAACATTGTTGAATACTCTATGGCGCAAATTTGTGATCGTCGACATCTACTACTTGCTGATGAGAATCCGCTAACGTTAATGCACCGTTAACTCACCGTTCTCTTTATGACCGTGGCGTGCGTGTGGGGAGCTTGTAAAATGAAGAGGGCTTACACAGTGAATAAATATTCAAAGGTTATAAAACTTAACAGATTATACTATTCCTAACTGCAGTTACTTAAGTTAATCGCATTCAGTTAATTCCAATTATTGTATCAGCTGCGTAACTGGCAATATGAAGTCTTAAATGACAACCTGACACAACCCAAAACCATAGAACAGGCCTTGGCAACGGTGTTTAACAGGCACCTGTTCTAAGTGCTAACGGCATATTTCTAACTTTTTCTTATTGAACAATGAACAATGAATTTATACGGGTTAACAAGCGTTGCTTTACAAGCCCCGTTGGATAGTTGGTGGGGACATCAACATAATAATTATGATGAAAAGGATAGTAAAATAGTTAACACTTTAAATACGAAAATAAGGACTTATCGTTTGCTTCGCTGCAGTCCTGCGATCCACTTAGATTCACAACACTCACAGTTAACAAAGGTTAAGCAAAGAAAACATATTATGGCAACTTGAAAATACTCTGAAACGTTCTGTCTTACTGATATCCCAAGTTAACTTCTAACTCAATCTAAACCTAATATAAATCATTTTTCATTGTTCATTGCAATTAAATCTGCTTCTGGTAAATCAATGATAGGTGTCAAATCCCACTCGTTGTTTCGCATTTTGTGCAAGTTTTCTGAGATTATGCCATTAATCCCATTGTCCTTTGACCACCAAGTACTTGACAGAAATTAGAAAATAGATTTCTTATGTCTGACTTCTTTTAAATAATAAACGATGTGCTGCTCATACCTATTTTAGAAGTTAGCACCCTGCGCCGTAGCCCCATTTTTATACAGCACATGATTCTACGTGCGGCATCAAGTACAATTATTCATTATGGTCCTATTGGCTAGAAAACGTCTCGTCAATGACATTAAACTCTGTTACCTTAGCTTTTCTAAGGTGTCTGGTTTAGCACAAATTATCTATTTTATCAGGCTGCATTTGGTGTACTTGAACTACTAACAGTGGATATCACATAGCTGCTAGCATATTTTGTGGTAACTCCTTGTGGTAATAACAGTAAAGAGAATGCAAACACCAAAGCTTTTCCTTGCATCTATAATGTCGTCAACATGTCTTTAAGTGGGAACAAGGAGAAATTGATTTCCTTTGGTCTACATCTAAGTGTATTCGATTCAAACACATAGTGTATTAATGCTCAAATTAAGGAACATCAAGAAGTAAGTAAACTCAAGTTTTGTTACGAATGAATTGACTAGATGTGTTATTGTTTTGCCATGCAAAAAGCCATTTAACCCGGTTGTACTACATTTTCTTCCGGAATACGTAAAATGCGGAAGAATTTGCATGCTTATGTAGACGCCTCTGTTGCTTAAAGGGAGTTGGTCAAAAGCAGTCTCGCTGTTCAAAGGAAACGCAATATCACAGCATAGGGGCCAGTGTGCTGATAAAATCAGCGTCCTTTATTTCACGTACGGTCTCACATTGCACTCTGGTTCTTGTCCAAGCACTGCTATTATTTGTACAGTGAACTAGGTTTACCTTGCAATTGCAAGCGAGATCCCTTAACTTCGGACTAATTGGATGGTTCAGCTTGGCGAAATATTGGATGAAGTAAAGGATCTAAATTACTTAAGGTTGTTGTAAAGCAATACGCAATGAATTTAATGAAAATGCCGTCCACCTTCTCTTGATTAATGTCATTCATTCGTCATTCATTAGACACGTCAGCTAGAGGTAGGATACACTCCTCAGCTACTGTGCCGCAATGCATAAGTGAAAAAGGAAAATAAATAAAAAAGGCGCATGCCAGCTGAGCTAGCAGCAACGGGTAGGCATCGTTCCGGTAAGCTACCAGCCGGCTACTAGGCCAAAAGAAAAAAATTATTGTGTTGTACGCTAAGAAATGAGATCTTAGGTGGAGGGGGGATAAATGGAGAGGGCGGGACAAAGAAACTCGCAGGAGGAACGCCACTGAAGACGGCTCATGGCCATGTCAGTATATGTATCCAGCCGAACGTGTTCACCATCTTTTGGACCCCAACCAGGGAGTCTTGACGCTCCAACCGAGGCCAGCACCGAAGTGAGGGCCTTCATTTCTCTCGACCAAGTCATCGCTTGGCCACCTCTCCTCTTCTTTCATCCACATCCCCGGTAAGCAAACATCGCACGTCGCGGGAGTCGATGGCCTGGCGTACGCAACACATGGCCCAGCCATCGGAGCCTGGTGCGTGAAATGACGGTGCTGAGCAGTTCAGTTCCTTTTCTTGTGCCGTAAACAACAAGCGCGTTACTCACGCGGTGTTCCCACCAGATGTGAGACAAACTGCGAAGGCACCGATGGTCGAATATAACTAGCCTCTTCATGTTCGCCGATCTTAGGTGTCAAGTTTCGCAACCGTACATTGCTACTTACATGGAGATACTGACCGCATACATTATTAGCGCAGTCGCTTGTTAAATCTATCAAATAAACCTTTCTGAACAAACAAAACTACATCTGGACCCAAATTGTGGATTCTTAGAAATTTAATACTTTCGTCTGAGTCTTTATTCGAAGATAGATTATCTCAAACTTCAGAAATTCGGATGAGAAAATGGTCGGTTATTGCAATAGGATTCTCCGGTCTACCTTTACGATTATAGCAGGTGTCTATTCGTCATCGCTGCATATGCACCGACAAACTAGCGATTTTTTGGTAAAAGAGGACCTATCACCAATTGAACGAGCTCCTTTTCCACCGAAAAAGCTGGGACATCGTTATGCTGGCGGGGATCTGAAGGCTCAAGTTGGAAAATTATCCACAGATATACTTCATCTGGGCGGCAAACACGGTGTATCCTCCCGTAATGATAACGTTGACCGGCTACTTCATTTGTGTGAATATGTCCGCTTATTTCTTGTGATTACTATTTTCGGACACAGCACCCGCCGGAGAGCGATTTGGCGCCCACCAGCGTCGAACCGGCCTTGGAGGCAAACTGATCCCATTGCAAACAGTTACCAACGGAGAGATTGCGTCCAGAACTGTCGCTCGATTTGGAGCACATGCGTGGACACCGACCATGCACTTGTATGTGCTGACATGCGGACGCTCTGAGCGCATTGCCATCAGTCAACTGGAGAAGTCAGCTGTTCTTTAGGCTTATGCAAATATGCTGACATGCGGGTTGAGTAAGCGCTCACTGGAGACAAATGAAGCGCACGGGTGGTATGTTAACCAGACCTTATCAGCAGCATGTAAATCCTCATGTGGTGAGTCTAATCGCCAACGTGGTCAATGGGTCTCTTCTCTGTCTTTGGAACTTATCCATGCTCGCCGGCATATTCCGGCTGGAAACGAACACAACAGATAGCGCAAAGAGCTCCAGGTAAATCTCTCTGTTAGCCTGAAGAGAGACCGCGAATCCTAGTGGCCTCTTCTACGTCAGAAACGGAAGTGTTCGCTGCCCTTGGTACCCATAGAAAGTTATTCCGTCTGACATGGGAAATGGGCAGTAATAGACCTGTTGTTAGTGCAAGAATTTATGACGAGAATAGACAGCCCATCCACAATTTGTCAACAAGTTTGGAGCTTTGGGCTGATCATTTTGAAAAGCAAGTTAATCAGACGGGATTGTTAGAGTCCTCACCAGTCAGAGATCGCCTTGCTCCCTGGACTGTCGCTTTGCTCCATCCTTTCGCCCACTGTCAAACGTGAGATCAGACTGCTAAATTTGAACAAGGCCAGGGGACTAGATGATCAAAATCCAGCACTCTCGAAATCCGGGCCACTGCTTTTGTTGATGATGTACACCAATTAGTAGGAACAGGAAATTGTTCCAGCGGACTAGAGCCGATCCGTTATAGTTCCTATTTTCAATGGAGGATCGAGTTCGCGATGTCATTCATAGAGAATCAGTCTGATCTTCATCGCCTCCAAATTACTTGGCTTTTTAATCCTTCACAGACTGATTGGTGCTCGTGCAAGCCAGATTCGTAAGGAGCAAGCCGGGTTTCGTCGAAGTCATGGCTGCATCGACTACATCTGCACATTGCCTCAGTTGTTGAAGCCCCCTTACACATATTGGCGGCTCACTGTTGCCGTGTTCCTCTACATCAATGGTGCCTTCGTGTCGTTTGATCGATGTGTACTTTGGAATTGTCTGCTCCGGAAAAGTGTGCCCGAGAAATATATAAATATTATCCGCGGACTATACGCGCGTAACACGGGCAGAAAGAGAGCTTACACAAGCTATCGCCACCCTTCGGTATCTCCAGTGCTGTGAGGTAAGGATGCTATCTGTAACCTTTCCTCTTCAAGTTCTCTATTGATGAACTTATGGAGAATGCAATCACAGGACATGACTTGGAAGGCGTGGAGATACTCCCAGGAGAACGACTTCTTGACTGGGGTATGCAGTTGACATTGCCCTCATCTGTGACAGCTTCCCAGACGTGCCGTGCTGCACTGCACAGATTAGCACTGGCTGTCGGCCGCTTCGGGCTTTGCTTTGCACCATCGAAATGCAAAGCTTCCCTCCAAGATTGGCAGGGATGGCCTCCTGCTCTCTGCCTTAATGGTGATCGTCTAAAAGTCGTTCAGAAATTCAACTACCTGGGAAGTTTTATCAGTGCCCTTGAGATTGAAGATGAGACCAAAGACCGTATAGCAAAAGGTCGCTGCTTTTGCTAGTCTTCGCCGCTTATGGGGGCGGCGCTAAATTACTGTCGCCTGAAAGGTAGAGTGTACAATGCAGCGGTATGTTCGACCCTACTGTAGGCTGCAAAACCTGGCCCCTTAGATCAGCGGACATCAAGAGGCTAGTGACGTTTGACCATCGATGCCTTCGTAGTTGGGCTGACATCTAGTGGAAACACCGCTTGAGCAACTAGCATTTTCGACGCCTTATTTACGACACAGGAAAAGGAACTGAACCGCTCTGCACAGTCATTTCAAGCATCACTTCCCGATGGCTCGGCTAGGTTTGCGCATGCCAGCCCACCGACTCCCTCGACGTACGTTGTTTGCTCACCGGGAATGTGGGTGGAAGAAGAGGAGAGGTGGCCAAGCGATGACTTGGTCCAGAGGAATGAAGTCCCTCACTTCGGAGCTAGCCTCGGTTGGAGCTTCACGGCTCCCTGGTTGGGGTCCGAAAGACGATGAACGCTTCTGTCTAGATACCTTTACTGACATGTCTAGGAAGAGACCTCAGTGTCGTTCATGCTGTGCTTTTGTTGTGCCTCCTCATCCATTTTTGTCTCTCACTCCAAGCAGGACCTCATTTCGTAGCGCAATATAGGTTTATATGATAACATGCTATTGCCTAATACGCGGCAGGCAGCTTATCGTAACGATGCCTTTCCGTTGCCGGTAGCTCAGCTAGCACTTAACTGCTGCATTTATGTTTTTCTTTTATGCATTGCAGCTTAGTAGCTGAGGTATGTTACACCTAGCTTATGCATATAATGACCATTAATTATGATTCTGGCGCCTATTGAGACTTCGCATTTGTTAGCGTATTTACACCATTAGACATATGTTCCTTGAGTATATTCATTTGAGAATTGCCATATACTTTTTATACGACCCTCCTGAACAACCGGAGGCTTCTTACCATTGGCTTCGTAAATCAGCCCATCCCCACACACATTCCGGAATCGGTGTGTTCATTTCACCAAACAATATGTTGGAACACACAATCAACTTCTCATTCTGCAGTGATGTAAGAGACTAAGCGGCGGTGTCAATCAATCCTTATACGTTACATGAAAGTTTAAGTTTCCTTCAAGGTAACACTCTTGATAACTAGATGACAGCGATATCTCCCTGGAAATTATGGGAGAATGACAGGTTATGGTATGGTTGATTGAACTCTGAATAATGAATGCCCGCCTATTGTGTTACACTGACACCAGGCCATTCTGACACTTATTCATCCGACACAATAATCCGTTTGATTTGGGATGGAGCCGATAGAATGAATTGGTTACCTCGTAGTCACGATGTGCGATACAACAGATATTATTCAACAGAATGTTAAGTCGGAGAGTCAATTTTGGATTATATGTTGTGTGGCCGGCTTGTGAAGCACAATCTCAATGTAGACGGCGAATCAAATAGAAGTGAACCTTGGTCACTGCGATCATCAGGACGGTAGCCGAAGCAGATAGAAATTGGGTGTTGCCTGCCCGAAAGTGTTGAGCAACCAAACGGGTTTCGATATCATTGTATCTCATCAGGTGGAGACAGCACACCTCGAAACCGCGGCCACTGGAATAATAGCCGAAACACCTGCCCCTTTGGTTAACTGGTTATCCTGGTCCTAGCAACAACGCGTCCGAAATGCGACTGTTGAAAACACTGCCTTATTCAAGGTCAATATATTGCGAACTCTAGCTGAACAAGCTAGTTCAGACGAAGTTGACGTGGAACTAGCGAGCTAAGGAAAAATAAACTGATTACGAACGGTTATTGTCCGTAGTCGACGAGAAATGTGCGCTCCAAATTGCATACAGGTCAACTCAGGTAGTAGAAAAGTTAAATACTGCGAAGCATTTTTACTGAAAATATACAAGACGATCAATACCCGCGTTCCGGTTTAAGTTATCGGTTGGCTCAGATGCGCAATACCAGGACAAAGACCCATTCCTTTTCCATAATCCGAGACAATTGATGCGACTGGGTTTCATCGCATCTATATTAACCAATATGTGCCTTATGCGAGCCGGTCAGATTTTAGAGTGTGCCACCTAAGCTCCTTTGCTAAAATACCATCTACCAGCATTTTCAGTGCTTATACACGTATGGCTTTGTTTGTCCAAAATGAATACGGGCTCAGTCATGGCCTCAAACTCCTACATGCATTAAAACTTCCTTTCCAGGCGACGACGTTCAGGTAAGTCTACCTTGACAATATTGTAATGGAAAATCAGGGTCATAGATTATTCTGTTGCTCTGTGCCCAGATAAGATTTCCTGATGCGATGGATGCTAACGGGGACAAAATCACGATTTCCCTAGTACCTACTGATCCAATTCAGTCAGAAAAATATGATTCCTGAGCATGGTTAATCTGTGTTCTTGCCCTTCTTCAACACATCTTTCGTGTCAACTAAATAAGCCTCCGTTGGCTTCAGTTTTCAAAAGAGCGGATATTGCTCATATACAATTTTGCAATTAATAATGTGAATGAATTTAGTTGGTTGAAAGCCTGGGCAAGCCGGTAGCCTGATTGCTGTAAATAGTGTTAATGTGTGATGCAAGATGCTAAGTTCTAGTGACGGTATTTGTTGAGTGACTAACGATATTCTAACCTGTGCAAAAGAAGAATACCTAGTGAATTATAGCTCCAATTCTTTAATGCATTCATCTAATTAGAAAATCAATCATAAAATTGTAATCCGTCAACGGCATGTACATGGCCATCACTACTTCATATAGATTATATGATGAAATGTGTAATTTATTTGATGCTAATTTTAATGTGCGGAATAGGATTTCGAAAATGACTGGACATTTTTGCAAAGGTATATTAGTATCCTTACACCTCCAATTCTGCATCACACAGTTAAGTTCCATAATAGTAAATGGTACATTCGGCAATAAACTTCGGTGACGGTCCCAGTGACCGTATTGGCAGAAGCTGACTTCAAAGTCAACCGACGCCACGAGTGAGATTGCGCGTCGCAATCCAAAACACACGGCGAATGCGCCAAAACCCGAAAATCTACTTCTAACCGCTGTGTCAAACACTGCTCGCGGAGCTCAATAGCGTAGTGATCATGGCGATAACCGCCAAGCACTATGCGCCGAGTTCCATTCCCAGCTCGGCTATCTCTACCTGATGAGTATAAACAAAGACGAAACCATCGGTCGTGGAGTGCAGGAATGTGAGAGAGCCACACCGAAACCTCCCATTCGGCAATAAACTTCTACGGTAACTCAAAGTTTTGCTACACTGGGATCCAGTTTCAGAAAAAGGAAGGTACAGGAACATGTCGTTAATTATAACCAAAATGAAGCTGTTAAAGAACTAGTTTAATATATATATATATATATATAATATATAAATAGTTCACAATGTTATTACGGCTTTTGAGCAGTAGCTCTCACAAGGGCATATCTGTCTACTTTTAGCTGATTGATCCTGCTGTGTGGACCATCTGTCTAAAAAGACCACCTGTCTTTGGGGGCCAGACAGTAACATCCCCGTTTTTCCTAGGTTTCCTCATTGGTCTTAATCGGTGTATCGTGTACACATTTTTGTGGTCCCTAAGGGTTCTAGCACCTGCAAAACACAGCCACTAGTAGCACGACTGGCTGAAATTTCTTCTTGAGGTGACATCATAGTATTTCACCATGTCGCAAAAACGGTTTGCTTTCGTCTCGAAGTGTCATAATTGGCGGCTTGTTCGGCTTAGCTTGTTTGTGGAGCAAGATTAGACACTAACAGTTCAGTGGTAGTTTGCTTGTCCGCACGCGTAAATGAATGTCTGTTGAACCCATGATTCTTCCACGAAAGTGTATGTTAGCGCTAAGTCCCAGTTGCTATGGGGTAACTATGTGCCCTTGTCTAGCCAAGCGAGCATTCGGTCCGTTTAAATTACAGGAGAAACTACAGCATGCTGTATACATCACGCAACCCAGGAATTTTTAAAACTTATAACATGTAAAATAAAAGGCATGTTTGTCTGCAGTTATTTCGTAGATTTACTCAAATGATTTGACAGAAGTGTGCAGCAAAGAAGACGCAACATAAGTTGTTTTCGGCAGTGTGAATTGATATCCCAAAATCCAGTTAAGTAATGTCAAAATGAAGCTCCTGCCACCTAACACCACTGCATTAGTTCAACCCCCAGACTAATTTTCCATTCACACATTTTCCATTAACACATTTTGTCGGTCTCTTGAGTGGTCGGCTTGGGCTGGTTGGACTCCACATGTCATATGGATGTGTGGGAATTGCAATCCTATCGTTTGGCTATTTGAGGATTTGTAGTTGCGAATTAAGGGTTGTGCTATAATCGCCGACAGTTGGATACCGATATTCCAGTTCCGACATTTTGATTTCTTTGGAACCGTGTTAATTACTGGTTTCCGAGTGCTTGCCGCTTAAACTACTGGGCATTAGTACCTCGCTTTTGAGTACAATGTGCAATAAGCAACAATCTTCTATGAATTCCATGACTCCAAACGCTTCCTTGCTTTGAACAGCAGTTTGGATATTGCTTTTCACGACTCAGTAAATTGCTGTTCTAGTGTCCAAGATAGATTATGCATCCCAAGTAAAACCGCCACGGAACTTCTTAAAACGTGAACAAAACATGCAAGTAACTGAGTAGCGCTTACCGTAGTGATAGTTATCCTTTATGCTCAGGTTCACTTGCTGGCCATGAGCTTGAGCCTATCCGGTACTTCATCCGCCGAATTTAACTTAGTGGCGCTTTTGGAAATCGGTGTTATTGATCGCATCAGTTGCATTAAGTGCACCATTTCCTTGATAACAGATAATGTTTCTTTTTCTAACTCCAGCAACTACTTGGTTTTATCGGTATGTTATCACTAATGCAAGTCGCCTCAGTAAGGTTGAAAATTAGAATGATTAATTTCTGGCTTGTTTCCACGTAGTATCTATATCGTGTTAGTCTAGGACGAAAATACCACATATAACTCAACTATTATCGGACTTCTTTGATCGGTTATATTTCATGACTACTCCAGTGTCCCCCCACTTTGTTGTACTCTTCGTACCCTATGTTACCCATGCTACCTTTACAAGTTATTTTTAATGTCTCATGCAGAGACGGGTAGTTACGACAGCTTTCATTTACTATTATTTATCCGTGGTCACTATCACCCTGTACGCTTCATGGTATAGCTCACCAGACGAGCAAGGCTGCCTCCATCTCTTTTTCTATTTCGATATCTATGGTGCTTATAACATGAACTTATCTCTACTTACCACCCAATATTAGCATATCGCCATAGAGCTTGCGTCACAGGAGAATGTTCAGATCACCTAAGGCATTAGGTTTTATAGATATGTCAGGTAAAGCCATTTCTCAAGGTTTGGTGACTTAGTTGCTTGTTGAAACGGGTCTGTGCAGAAATGGATGAAAGCTAAGTATGCTATCCAATTCCGTTCACGTCGTTTTGCACTAGGTGGATACGGGTTTATCTAAGGCAAGTAAATTTAAGCTGTTCTAAGCTGCGCTCACAGATAGATGCATAGAGATCAATGCATCAGTGATGAACGGCTGGGGCTAGCGTCCAACCGCAGATCAGGCTATCACTAGCTGCAGCATTAAAACCAGGACGAGAGGTTATGTGGTGTCAGTGTTTGTAAAAGCCTCCATGCAATTTGCCGCTTAGGGATCCAAAGCACTCACGTTACAATTTGGAGAACATGGTGACATTGGACCATACGTCCTCAGAAATAGCACTCCGGTAAATCCATGCAAAATGCTTAACTTCGTTAATAAACTTGCAATAGTAAGCATGTAGCTGCTTTTTGCGCTGATTTGCAGGTTTTTCGTGAGAGTGAGCATAGCAATATTTCTGCTTCCTCTTCCGGCATACTGAACTTGGCTGAGCTCATCGCAAGACAGCTACTTCGCAAGTATTGGCGGAAATGCAGATGCGCCTGCTAGAACTAAATGTAGCAATGGGCAATCTTCGGGTAAACTTAGCTGGAGGTCAGGTCCATTGCGATGGCACAATTGTGCCTCCGTATATTTAAGTGGAATGGAATAAAGCATACATTATTGTCACATTGTGTAGGATAGCTACATGGGAGACACACGATTACAGACCGCTACTAAATAGCCTAAGACCACAGCAGCTCACACGATTGTATCTGCCAGCGGTTGAGTGTGAGTACCGCCATTGCAGCGACAACAGTTTTAGGAAACTTGCTAAACGGTTTAAATACCGTTTGGAAAGCCGTGTTTAACACTAGGTACTTATTACCTGTATTATTGTTATGGTTTCTCTAATGAGCCCATTAGCGAGTGAGCAATAGTACCAAACCAAGGCTTCCAATAGAACAGCAAACATTCTTCAAGAAGACGTGAATACCTCGGACAAGATACAAGCGGATCGGTTAAAAAATAAGCCTTGGCACGGAGAGAGGCTGTTTCATTCTCATGCTGTGCGACCTCCATCAGTTTTAAGTCTTATCTCGCCTAATGAATATTATAAATGCTATACACACTAAGAAAAAATTAATCACTGTTCTGTTGCTCTATTTTCTAAGCCAACACGCAAACTATATTGCTGGCATTTGTTTCCCTATTCCCATATCTGTCTCTGTCTATTACCAGTACGCACCTAAGTCAAAACTGCCACTTAGTTTCACAACTAAACTTTAAGTTGCCACCCAGATATTTTCGGGTATCTCTACCTGTATGTGTGAATTCTCTTAATTTGAGGAATATACTGTTACTCTTTTCCCCAATCCCAACCCCAACACGTTTTTGCAACATTATAGTTTTTGTGATAATTCATGCTTTCCCATTTAATTCGTGGCTTAACACGCGTGTGTGAGAGCATGTGATTATACAGGATTTGCACTGCCATTGTGCAGTAGACGCACGATGCATATGATGCGTATTTGCGTTTCACTTTGGCTTAAGGTGTATGACGGTCGTTCTGTCTGTCGGACTTTCGCGTGATGAATGAAACCTCTCGTGTGATACTTAACCTCTGGCTGCGGCCATTGTGAATACTATAAAGATGCCAACCTATCCTATAGACTCGCCTTGATTATCCTGGATCCAGGAGAGCGAACGGTTGCTGGGAGGCGGAGTACACGGTTCTCGTGGCCTCACTACGCTCGAAGGAGTGCTTTTGTCTATTGCGGATCTGATTTCAACCTAACCAGCACCTTGTGTGTACGTCTGGTAAGCATGACTTCCAACCTATGTAGTCATAAATGCTCTTGCTGTGCATGTTGAAACAGCGTGGGTCGACTAAGTTGATGAAATTTCACTCCATTCCATTTGATTCCTGGTCTTATTTCTCCATGTTTGCACTGGAAATGGGGTGTGTGGATGTAACTGTGGATGCTGCGGCGCTAGCCACCCATGGTCTCACTTTAGACGCAGGCGTCGTGCGGCTATCCTCTGTATTCCGCAATGACATACAAATATGGACACAGACACAGCCGATACATTATGTAGCATTAAGGGCAGTGTGAAAAAGAGGACGCAGTTTCTTCATGTCCAGATCTAGTTTGTAAAAGCGGAGTTCAATTTTACATGTACAGAAACCGGTGCGTTGCTAGTCCTGGCAAAATTAAGTCTGGATCAATCCTTATAACGTACTATTGCGCAGAATTTTGTTATTTAGCAAGATTGTACATTTTGTATCATGCTCAGTTCAGTTAAGCTCATGAGCAAGTATCCGAACAGAGAACTGCGGTGGATCCCCAACTCACATTGCAAGAAAAATATTAAACAACAGCGTCAAGATGTTAGGGCTCAAGGCAAATATAATTTAAAGGAAGTAAGGGGAAGAAGGAATTGCATTAAACTAGGCAGAATGGAAGGAGCATTAACAACCAGATACAAGAAATCAAATGCAAGTACACCACAGGCTACGTTACTTTGTCATGTGTGATACGGTCTGCAAACATTGGCCGGTACAATTTCGAGGCCCACATCTACAAAGATAGCATGTACCCGCCTGACCCAGAATCTCAGTCAGTTTCTTCCTGCCACTATGCCACCTCATTGACTGGCCATCACGCGGTCTCATCCACACAGCGTATAATTCACGCCGAGGAGTAACGACAGTACCAACGGGCTGTTGTGGAGCGTTCGGTCTCAAATGATCTAGTGGCCACGGTTGCTGCTCATTCAAATTTGGTTTGCTGCACAATTCGGACTATAATTTTTTTATACTCTTTTCCACATGGAGTGGTATATGACTGGTGCAACTAACAATAATACAAACACATGACGTCAGGTTCATGTAAAAATGACGCATCTGCGGATCTGACTTATTACAATTACTCAAACAGCCAATTCATACTGTGTCCCACCTGAGAATGATAATTCAGCGTCGGCAATTTAACACCTTATTACTTGAATGATCAGAGAAATTGGGTCAGGCTTTTTCTAGGGATGCGTACACTTTTCTTCATATAAAGTGGCATAAAAATGAATTACCCAACCTAATCTATATAGTTTGCACATTATCCATGAGTTTATCCAACAACCGGCCGATTAATTTGTTTCACGGCTGCTTAAGTTAATAATATGCTAATGTGTCAGTTTATTCCACTAACTGGAGACTTTATTTCCATTCAGTGGCATAGCAAACAGCGTTAACATCTATACCTCTGCTCAGCTTATTGAATTCATGGCTCTTTCATCTTCCGCCTGAAGAAAATTCTGTTCGTCCTTAGGTCTCTCAAGGTGGTGCTTAACGCTTTCGAATTGCGTCCAACAGGCGCCAAAACTCCTACACATACGTACTGTTCGCTAAATGAGTTACCCCAAGTAAGTAGATATTATAAAAGAGATGAACACACAGGGTGAAATGCTGCTGACTGATATGGTTTGGTCACTTAATGGGCCGTCCATGCACACTGCATGTAACTTGAAAGCGTCAAAGACGATCTCGGGACCTATGAAGGAATATGGTATATTAAGGAGGAATTTGAAAACGCTTTGGATTTAATTGGCTGAATATTGGCAAAGATACCAAATTAGGGACTGAAATATTTGGCTTTGTTGCGCCATATATTTCACTCTTACATTTTTTAATGAATTTTCACTTGAGGCTGTTTCCTACGTTCACATTATGCCAATTCCTCGTTTTACGTTTGAAATGAGGTAGACGAAGCCAATTCATACTTTATTTTGTAGCTACAGTTTGTGCAATACACACAAACATTGGCTGGGGTCTACCAGCGAGCATAACCAGCCCAATGTAAAGCCTCGGTGATGAGTGGTATTTAACCCCACTGTGCCCTGCGTCAGTAAATTAGCAGTTTCGCTCACAAGTAATATGAGATATTTCCGTCTGTTCATCGGCTGCAATCTACAAACCATATGGTAGCTATATCTCGATGCTAAAGTAGTTTGTATTTGGTGCGCCAGGAGACAGCATGGCTACGTCAGAAATAGAAGGTAAGTGGACTGAATATCCACTCGGATCATGTCTCAACACTGATGACAAGAACAACTGCGTTACCTTCAAGCTAAACCGGTGAAGTAAATCTGTTTGATTTATTGTAGATTGTTGACTTTCCGGCAAATGGAAGCATTGATATCATACTCAATGACGTAGTATTGTTGGACAAATGCTTAGTCACTTCTGAGTTTGGCAGAACGCAAGCTTAATAGTCCTACTGCATTTGAATTCCACGGACGCAGTCCTAGTAGCGCGTCTACTTAAAAATGATAAATTTGTTACCATCATATCAGTTCAAATAATGCAAAGCAAACTGGTATATGGGAACGTACTTTTAATGTACTTCTAAGTATACAAGCTACATTAGCGAAGAAAAATCTTCTCTTTTGCAAGCAGCCGAGGCCTAACAGTTGCCTGATCGTTGCTACCCTAAGGCCAGCAACTGGAGGCACTAATCATGGCAACCAGTTTGTCTCAATTGGAAACACAAACACTTCCGCCTACTTTGGCTGATCGAACTCCGTTGTCAGCTACGACACCGCCTGAGGGTGTGATTAACATCTGTGTCAATAATCCATCCCACCGATAGCCGGGCATGGATCCACAGCTGTCAACCTACGCGCTCACACCATGATGAGCCGGGAATAGCAATGAAATTAGTCTGTCTGGTACACCGTAGTATGTGGCACATCGAAACCTAGGATTCGCGTCACCCTGAGGGTTTCCTCAATTATCTGGTAGAATATTTTTATGATAGCTTTGCTTGCAGTTAATTGCTGAAATAATGAAGCGAGATTGGCACAATCAATATTAATCGGTTCTACGCATTCTTTGATTTGTAGTGGCACAAATATTGCCTGCTACTTAGTTGTTTATATGGATTCCCACAAATCGAGGCTTCTCGTGTTTGGATGAGAGTTGATTGCTATATATTGGTAGTTGACTTCAAACATAACTGCCATCCAAAATACCTCTTATGAAGCACCGGTTTACAGTTTTTGATCTCGTATCCATCAAATATTTAAGGCATATCTAAAATCCCAAACAAACCGCAAACCATACTTCAATATGAACGATCACTTGTATACAGTGAATTAATAAGCATCCGTATATCCAATGCTAAGGAAAATTTTTCAAGTCATGAGTCGCTCCACTACTCTTATTCAAAGCATTTGATGTGTTTTGAATTTTGCAGAGCAGCAACTTTAACGGTTGAAAATGACCGATTTAATACACTGATCAACAAAGATTCATTGTGCGGAGTAATTTCCAACGAATTAATAGCATCTCAGTGGAGCTCCTTTTGAATATGAGAGCATTTATCTGATGTTGGCTCTAATATTTGAATTATGAAAATAAAGAAATAGGCAATAAAACTACTAATTGGTAATCTGTTAAGTTTCATTTGTTTGATGGATAGATATATGGGTTCCTCTCGCCATAACTCTTTGAACCACCTCGATGTATTCTGCTACCTTCGTGGCTAATACAGTGCAGCCAAAAAGTGAATGACTTGCCGTTATTAATCAAGCATGTTTCACTTGATTTGCTGCAAAACATGCAAGTATAGGAAGGTTATGGTCTCCTCTCAAAGTTTGTATGACCGGCGTCTTGTGTCATCGCATGCAGGCAACTGTTGCAAAGAAGGGTTTGAGTTAAAGTTTGATTATGGTGTGGAGCTGACCATCAGGCTATTATCCCGATTGTTATTTATGTGCAAATAATGTGTATGTTTCAATCAGTACATTGAATGGTGGGAATTTAACAGACATAAAATAGGTAAACTTTTTGATTAGACAGCAAAGTTGATAGGCATAAATTTTTACTCCACTTACTTATAAGTATTAAAGCTAAACATGACTGGAAAATGTTTACTTGGCCTACCACGGAAAAGATTAATTTAAGCGCAGCGGACGTCACCAAGAAGACTTTGCTTGACATAGAAACATTATCCCTCCACTATTTCATATAAATTTGGGGCTAATGAACAAATTTGTTAAAGCAGTAGATGTAGATGGTGCTTGTTTTAATTGCGTTTGTAGATCATTGCTTACACGGTGTATGGTGACACTGCAACCTACCAGCTTCCGTAGTACTTTAAGGTGAAAGCACGTTAACCATCAAATTTTCACGTGTGAATTGCTTTAAAGAACGTGCTTGTGATAGTTCTGTCTCCCTTTATACAAATTCTTGGGTAAGCTTAAACCAAGCAACTAAAAAGAACAGGTGGAAAATAGCTTCGCAGAATTTGCTACATTGGGTTGTAAAATAGGCATACATTGACAATTTCCTATTGTCATTTAGGCAGATTCCCGGATAATGTTGGCGACTTCAGCGTTGAACATGTTTTCATCAGCACATCAAAATGATGGAAAAGCGGCATCAGTACAGTTGGGGCAGACAGATGGTAAGTGAATAATGCTAAAGCACCCTAAGTGACCTTCCAGGTAAACCAAATAACATGAAATCGTACCAATAGCATGTTAAGTGAAATAACTATCGCCAACAGTTCTGCTAAGATTAGTCCTTCATTTATCGTGTATAAGACATTGAGGCAATTACTGTCATTGCACTGACTTACATGAGACAATTTCCCTAAAACTGTTAGACTAAGCAGTCTTTTTCTATCAGATTAGGCCTTTGTGTGGATTACTATATATCAAATAACAGATCTAAGCCAGAAATACCAAGGCAAGTTTAAGAATCAGTAACATGAGGGTACCGTAAATCACTGTATCTGCTGCACAAATACAGCTGTTGAGCATGCTTACCATTAAGTTTTCCCTTATTTTCAAAGTACCTTCTAGCGAAATCGCATTACAACTATAAGTGTAGGTGAGCTGATCGTCTACAGAGATTCCGCAACAGGGGTGGTGATGTTATCACCTTTATTAACGCTTCCTGGTGCATATTAGTGAAGAAAATGTTACGCTATTCGTCGCAGCGTATCGACTGCCTAGTTCTAGAGTGCATGCCAAAATATCTGAGTGGAGACAGCTCAAACTTGCTAGCCAACATTTATATATTCCCCAGTTGCCCAAGCTCAGAAACAGACAAATTTTACGATGACTTCATGGATGCTGTCATCGTACACATGGACAATTACCTACGAATTGTTGCTGATAATTTCAATAGGTTTGATACCACATTGCTCGCAACACTTGGACTACAGAACATCGTGAAATGCCACACCGGGTTAGGAGCAACCCTGTACTTGCTGTTTGTTATCAAGCTGCAAATATTTTCAGGCAGCACTCGGGCAATAATTGGAGGCCTTTATCATTCGATAGTCAAGATATCTCTCGCCGTATACAGTAAGACGAATCACAAG
Source organism: Dicrocoelium dendriticum (assembly GCA_944474145.2). Taxonomy (NCBI): domain Eukaryota; kingdom Metazoa; phylum Platyhelminthes; class Trematoda; order Plagiorchiida; family Dicrocoeliidae; genus Dicrocoelium; species Dicrocoelium dendriticum. The sequence goes on from OX104059.1 coordinate 15,925,041, forward strand.
GAATTCATGCGCTGCAAGGAACCTAAAAGTAAACGGCGACAAAGCAAGCCCCAAACTTAGCAAAACTGAAATATATGGTTGTCCCTACGGATTTCAGTTTGTTTTTCGATGCAGATATCTCAACATATGGTGACCGAATGAAGTTTATCGGATGTTCTTTTGTAATCTCCACACTACACCTCAAACAGCTGCACCACTTAAGGAAAAAAGCTTCAAAATTAAAAATTGTGCCGCAGTAAAGATTTATTCTTTAAGCATTAGGAAAAGTTCACCACCTCAATCAAGCCTACGTCCAGACAATTCTAGGGGACAATTATTGCTGTGAGATTTGGCAAATGATAAAAAAATTTAGTGGAGTCGCTCTCCATAATACGAACTATGACATAGAAGTAAATGAAGTAAACGGCAAATACTGCTGCTCCAGCAGTGACTCACTACCCAACTCATCTGCACGTATTCAATGACCTACAGACTTATCGCAGGAAGCTTACTCAGCTAAACACGAGCAAATCAAGCAGACCTGATCGATTGTCTCCACTCGTCCTTAAGCAATGTGTAGTTTCACAAGACGAACCGCTAGCTGAATTTTATAAAATGAGCCCAAACCAAGGCAAGATCGCAGAATCTTGGAGAGCTGCTAGGGTAACACCAATACCGAAGAAACCGACTGGGCAATATCGAACTTTTGCCTGCATTTCGGTGGCTTTAAATGTCTTAAAGAAATTCCGTATTGAAAAAGTACTAGCCCAATCCTGTCTGTTTACCGCACTTCAATTTGCATACGGAAACTCAAGTCGACACAAAACGCAGTGACTTCTCTAGTGTACTCAGTGCTATCGTCGCTAAACAGCATGAACAAGGCCACGGGTGTAAAGTTCCTTGACTACACCAACGCCTTCGGTTGTGTTGACCGTAAAATCTTGCTGCTAGCTCAACTGGCTTCTGGTTTCCAACCACCCAAAGACTTGTTCCTGCAGGATTATTTTGCTAAACCTACTCAGTTAACCAGGTTCAACGGCAGGAGCTCCTAACCATTACTTCCAGGTTCCTTCAAGGAAACATTGTGTTGCCAGTCTTATTATCCACTTACATAGGCTCCATCCCTGTCCCTGAGGAAACAGTAATGCTAAAATACGCCGACGACGTACTAATCGGCGCGAATCATCTAACTTAAGCCAATTCGACTATGCTGCAATTTTCTTTGGATAAAAGCATACATTGCTGAAAGTCCCATGGCTTAACGCTGAATGTTTCGAAGTACAAAGACTAACTGTTTTCGTTGCATAAGGCAGATCGCTACACGAAACTCGTTGCTGACTGTCCACAAGTTCATCTAAATAATGAAAACCTGAACATCTCAACGTCAGTGTAGTACCTGGGAATCACACTATGCCATGATTTATAATGGTCGATTCACGTAAATGAAATATTCACCGAAGTCAGGCTACTGTCATTTTATGTCTCATGTCTAATTTTGTCATCAGTCGAGCACCAATTGGACCAGCGATTCTCCATTGCATGGGTTCTACCATATTGGGCATACTGTTCTTCTCTGATCGTTCCGGTCCCATTCGGTAAGCATTTCAAACCACTTCATAGGCTGTTGAAACACATCTCGATGCAGGCGTATTGATAAGCCAAACTTAGTTCCACATATGGATTCTGTTCATGTCAAGTCACGATAAACTTGCTTCGAAAATACTCAGGTATATAAACCATCCTTTACATACCGTTTTCTTCAACTGCAAAAAGAATTCCTCAGAACGAAGAAACTACAGAACACTATATGCCCGCACGCGGGCCTATGACTCATCTGTCATGCCTTATATGGCTAGATCTCTGCGTAATCCAAATATTATCACTCAAGAACTAAACATCAAATTAAGTTATTGATACTTTACTAACCTTAAACATTGTTTTAGTCGCCGCATTTTACATTTTCGTTTGTTTAATATTCCTTTATGTTACCGTTTATATCGTGCGCAGGTTAAAGTAGAAAGTGCCCCCTTCTTGGGTGCATGAAAGCGAATTCTTGGCTTGACATTTCTTTACAAGATTCAGAAAAAGCCAATGATAAAAGTAAGAAGATGTGTAATATATGTTTCGGCTGTCCCGCCTATTTCCAACCAGATTCTTCTGTGTATCTGGAGATTGAAGCGAGCTTACTTTTAAGGCATTAGATACATAGATAAATGTTTCTAGATTTGCTCAGAATGTGGCGAATTGTTCACACATGTACTTTAATTGATGTTTCTTCCACAGCTTGCTTTATCACAGTAAGAAGCATTTTGATAGGTTTTAAAGATTGGATTTAAAGATTGTATATGTAGTATCTAACCAAAACGATTCCTAGGATGGCTAGCGATGGCCTGTAATTCACCGTGGTTGCTCTCCTTGAAGACCTAAGTTTAATGCTGAATCTTCGCATGAGATTTTTCCGGTTATCGCTTTAAAGAGAATCACGTCTGTGATGACATCTACGATCATGTCATTGTATGGCTGAGAAGAGTACCAGCGACAGCCACTGACCTGTTTACTCCACATTATTTTGTTAATAAATATTCGTTTCATGTTTGCACCTTCGAATAATCTGCTTACGTATTGTGTCCGCGATTGACGATAAAGCAAAAGGTTTACATACCGCAACATGCGCTTTCTTCCTTTGTTAATGAAGATGCATTTTCTTGATTTATGATGCTTTTCCTTCTTACTTGGCTATGTATTAGAAATTCATAATCCCTAGTAGATCCTATTATGATTCGAAATAACTCGAGTCGTGCTTCAGCTAAATTTAAACATCTATTGATTTAACGTGAAAGTGTAAGTATGCGAAATGGTAGACGAGACCTTCTACCCCAAATTCCAGCACCGCCTGCTATTTTGCTACCGGCGTGATTGATGGCGCCTTCTGAGGGCGACATCTTGTACGACGAATCTGCTGATAGCTCGTGACAACTGGACCGAGACTGTCGATGAGGGAACAGGAGTCGATGTTGCATTCTTGGACTTTTCGAAAGCCTTCGATCGCCTGGATCATCGAATCCTGCTCATTAAACTCCAACAGTAAGGTATCGGAGACCCGTTGTTAGGATGGATCGGTAACTTTCTCTCTGAACGGCAGTTAGAAGTTAGAGTTCGATCATCCTTTTCCGATCCGATTCGAGTGGGATGCGGTGTACCGCAGGGTTCGGTACTTGGGCCTCGTTTGTTCCTGCTTTTCATTAACGATCTAGTAAGATTTATTACGTCGAAATTCTTACTCTTCGCGGACGACCTCAAGGTTTGGCGGGCGATAAAACGATCGGACGACCATGAAGTCCTACAGCGTGACTTGGATGAGGCCTGGAATTGGTCGGTGAGAAACGCCCTGCCGTTTAATGTGGACAAATGTCGCGTTGTTCATATCCGCCATCGACAAGTCCACGTCTACAAGCTTGGGGCACACGATCTGAAGACCACCACTCAGGAACGCGACTTGGGTGTGCTGGTACAGGAAGACCTCGGGTGTTCCAAACAGTCAGATTCCGCTTCTAAAAGGGGCAACCAGCACGTTGGACTCCTGCGAAGAGCATTCGGAATTTTGGATCCATCCATCTTCTCCTTGATGCTGAATGCCTACGTGCGTCCTCACGTCGAATATGCAATCCAGGCCTGGTAACCCTGGCTAAAACGTGACCTTGCAGCGCTTGAGACCCCACAGCGTCGAGCAACGAAAATCGTGAAGGGCTTGCGCCACGCTCCTTACCAGGAACGACTGGAGATACTCCGAGTGTTCAGCGGACGGTACCGACGACTTCGTGGAGACCTCATACTAGTGTACCAGATATTGAGCGATCCCAGTCACGTATGCCGCCACCTCTTGAAGCTCAGCCCAAACACTAACCTTCGCGGTAACAGTTTAAAGCTGAGCCAACAGTACAGTCGTCTAGACTGTCGGAGAACCTATTTCTCCCTCCGGGTCTGCGGGCCCTGGAACGCCCTTCCAAACTCAGTTGTTTGTGCCCCCACATTAGATACGTTTAAAAAACGATTGGACGTCGCACTGAGCGCCCTGCGCTTTGTTTTATGAACGAAAACGCTTGTATATATTTAGGCTGACCAGCCTCTTTGGATTTATACCCCAAATTCACGGCCGTAAATCTGTGCGAACCGGTGAGTACTTCATTTTTATTTGCTACCATCACCAACGATAACAATTTCTTAGCCAGTTTTGCGTCGTACCACTTTATCCCCCTAAAACTGTTATACTTCTACCTTTTATCTCACTGACGCTCCTTACTTCAACCACTTATGTGGTTTGCCAATTTGTCAGTATTTCTATTGCCAACCTGCGGGACTCGTTAAGTGTATGCTTTTTTACCCGTCATATACCATTGTTCCATTGTTCCATTGTTCCATCTGCAGTTTTTGTTAATAATCGTTCTCTTGATGCAATTAGTGCGGCTAGGTTTCTGTGTATAGTATTCAAGCATGATAGTTGTTCTTGGGATAGAAAGGAGTTTAAGGTCGTCTGGAACTATGAGTGATCGTGCAGGTTTTATTGGTCCGTACGTATTGTTTATGCAAATCAAGAAAATTAGCGGCTCATGCACAGTCCTCTGATAGACACTGGCGGTTATGCATTTTTACGTGAAGTTGTATCAGTCTGTTCCGATTGCTTAAGCTCGGTTGTGTGGTACGTTTTTGAATCAGCTTAACTTTGCCATACTTCGCCTCCAGCCGTTCTGTAATATTTCGGGCTTGATTCCAATCAGATTAACTGGCTTGCCTCTCATCACAACACCTGTGCTTGCACGCATTTAAACCACGTTCATTAGCGCAAATCAGTGCATTCCATATCACGGAGCCAATTTGTGTGGATCTATTGTAATATCAAACTCGTTGGTTTTGCACTGTTTGCGAGGAAACGGAATCGAGGAATATTCCGAACTCCAGATCACAAACCAATATTTGTGGTCACAAAAGAGAGCCAAGTGAGAGATCTACACTACCAGCTTTCAACCGCAGCCGTCGAACACTAAGTAAATTAGCTACCTGACATTTTATGTCCATATTCTTTATACGCATATATATATTGCAATGCAAAACATTCATCCGCTCAATACTAGGCTGCCAGCCGAGCAAGCACGGAATGCGTTGACCTTGAAATTACAGCGATAGATAGCTAAACACACCACTAACCGAAAAGGTATCAATCGGTGCAACGGACAATATATACATTTTGCCAGTTTTGTCCCAATAAAGCTGAAACGCAACCTGATTAGATGTCTAACCGAAAGGGCCAGAAGTATTTGTATTGAAGACACGCTTGCGGACGAGCTCGGTTTCTTAAGTGGCGTTTTCGAAAGTAATCGCTATCCGTCGAGACGGGGTAATCACTCTTATTCCCAGGGCAGTATAACGCTGCCCGATAATTTTTTCTCGAACACAAAGCATCGGCTTAATCCGGTTAATTGCATTCCCTTCTGCGAAACGGAGGATGCGAAAAGTGGTTTGTTGTAATATTATTGGGAATGTCGAAGTGGCCTAGAATCATTGACTTGTGGCCAAATAGCATCGGTCGATCGAAGAGGACAGTGGCTTAGACAGACAAGCAGCTTGACTCTGGCTAGTTTCCTGAGTTTTCGAATGTTGAACTCACTTAGGTACCTGCTCCTTTATTGGGAATTCAACCTTATATCGATCTTGGCACCACTGTCGCATATGAATTGGTACATACAACGCGGGTTGGCGTTGATAGGCTGAGCCTACTTTGTAGGAGGTGACAATTTTAGATTTTATTACTGACAACTGCCTTGGCGGCATGTTACTTTTTCTGTATGGCGCAGATCAGACGCCTTGTAGTCCGCAAAGAGGCAACGCCACCTTTGAATATCAGTGCAATGTGTACAGGCGTCCGGGTACTGTCTAGATTAGGTCCCTTGGTCACACTTCTCTGTGCTCCGCGATGAATGTTCAGGGGTAGTTGTTTTCAATGCAGGTGTGTATAGTCAGCTGCAGTTCATCATCCAGCAATTTGGCGGAGCAAATGCTTCTTGTATGATTAAACAGAATTCTCACGAGCATCCGCTTGTATCGCATTTGTGTGAAGCGAGTGAAGTGCAGATGTTGACCGGATCATGTAGATTTCCTTTAGATAAGCCTCTTAACAAATTTGACCACTTGATACCTAGTGATCCTTAAAGCAACTTCCGCAGCGAATTTTTCAATAACTGTATTTGCATTGTTTATGTGTACTCAATAGCATCGCTGCGTCAGGATGACGAAGTACGAAATTTATCTCTATGCTTCAATAATCTACAAAACTGGTATTTTTAAGATAAACAACAGCGCCAATCTGATGGGCCAGTTGTGTTTCATACAAGAGAATAGAAACCGTTTGCAATATTTGAACTTGATACCATATGAGGCTATATATTTCATCACGAACGCTCCGTATACCTGTATCATGTTTAGGATCTTGTTGCGGATAGTAGTTTACAGTTTTAGATTTTTTATCTGGTTATTGGCAACCTGCGAAGTTAACGGAACGCCTGATCAGCGTTTGCTTGAGTTGCTTCCTCAGTGCAGTATCATTGCTGCAGCTCTCAAGCACTAAATTGGCCTCACTGAATTCATTTTTAATCCTATTTTATGCTGTCTTGCAAAGCTTTTCCATCCACTTTTTGATTTTAACATTAAGTAACTGATCAACATAATTCGCAATTTGTGTGGAGCTGATCTCAAGTAAGTTGGCATCCAGGGCACTGCACTTTGCGCGTGGTCTCAAGTATGAATAACTGAGCGTGTTGAAATGCAGTGGTTACCAACAAGGGAAGTGAATGTAAACACTTACGAATTATGGAAGCATGATTTAGGTTTACAGGGTCTTATAATTTTCCTTTTAACTTTTCTCATTCCCTAACTATTGGCTGTTTCTTTTGGTTTGTAACTGCACACCTTCAATTCAATGCTGTCGAGTGTTAGGCCAGTAAAAAAGGATCCGGCGGAGTGGGATCGCTGCAGACATAACAGAAATTTATCATTCCGACTTGAGTTAAGTGTGCAATGTGTGCTTTGGGAGAAATGTGATACATCTGAGTGCACGCTGTCAAAGAGTGTCCGTAACTGTCGGACAACTACGATGGTGCTTGGGTGTTCAGTGCAGTTAAATATTTGCTAGTTAGCTAGCAATAAGTTGTTTGATCACGTCTACACCGGTAAGTGACCAGGCTTTTGATAGTTTGGAAACATTTCTTTAGCAGCCGGTTACGTCCAGATTAATCAGAATTATAACACTGAGAAGGAATATGGTCCAGGCACGCCTTCAGCGCAAGGTAGTTCAGGAATTGCTTTTTAACATTCATTAATGCGCAATATGAAATGTATCAATTAGTAAGGTGCCTGAATACATAAATTAAGCTAAGGGAAGGACGTAAACCAAGCTAATTAAGTATGAACTCTCCTTACAAAAATGAAAAACTGTTTACGCTAAAGCATGACTATGGTTGAAATAAGGCCCCTAACTTAATAAAGTTGCACATACAATAATGCCATGCAGTGCTATTGTGTGCTTTACACCAACTTAACAGTCACTAATAATAAGAGGATAAACGCACAGTTACGACAACATGTCACACTTGGGAGTTTTACAATACCTTGAGTCAGATATTTTAAACCTTACGTGAGAACAATAACAATACTCATGACTGGCAATTTTTATAATGTTTTTAATCTTCTTCCGAAAGAGTTGAACTGATTTCATTTCCACTTGTTCTGTAATACAGCATTCAGTGTTCGTAATCTGTACATGTGAAATCCGTCCACTTTTGAATAATGGTGTCCAACCGAATCGCACACAGCCCGAAATACGCAACAACATTTCTCAACTAACTGTAGACATCACCAAGCTATATACTTACACCAAGTGGACAAATAACGTAAAGAAAAATGGTTACTTCCTGGTAAATCAGGATATAAACACTTTGACAGCAGCAGCAAAAGAAACTAGCCTCCAAACTAAACCAAAATACATTGTAAAGCACCTCCATGGGCTTTTGATAGGTAAGGCAGGTATTTCGCCGCGCCGGACGTCTGATTGCCCAACGAGAACGGCTACACTTTTACGCATGCAGTTTTCACCCCAGCCACTGCGTCAAATAAGTTGCGCTCATGGTGCATTCATAGCTTACCTCGGGTTGACAAAGTTTGCCCGAAGCACCGAAGGTTACGGCTAATAAACTAGCCTTGTCCACATCACCGGTCTTCAATAGATACGCAAACATACAGAAGCTTCTCATCAAATCGAACTACGGCAATTTTGCCCCAATTTTTAACGGCTTCAGATATCCAAACCTTGTGAAATATCGCCCATGTGCTCGACCAGGTGATGGAAGCGGTAGTTGCTGAAGCTCTTATAGAATACCCGAAAAAATGTAGCATGGCTTTCGTCAACAATGGTTATACATCAACAGAGTGCAGATCGCACAAGGTACTTGAACGGAAGCCTCTGATGGTGCGGACAGGGTTATCGGCACCTATCTGGACTATTCCAAACATTTCGATCGCATAGATTACTGCATGCTGCATCATATTTCACACTGCATGGTACTTTACATGATTCACAGCTGAGGATTCTGAAATCCTGCTCTTGGTTGAGTGGAAACTTTCTTCGTTAACTTAGGCTTTAAGCAATGTTACCCGAGCACCATACAACCAGACTGAAGTAGAATGCGACCTTCTATAAGATTTGGCCTGAGGCAACTTTTATTCCTTGTGTTTGTTAACTACGTGGCTAAATTTATCTAATCAACTTTCCTAATTTCACTAGTGTTCATAAGAGATGTAGAGCGAGTAACTGCAAGGAACATTAGATTTCCTCCTACATGACTCGCGTTGGTTGGCGGCATCCGGTTTCACATTTGCCTGTCACTGTGGCCAGCCGCACTAGGCCTGCGCCTACAGAAGGACCACGGGTGGCTTGCGCTGCACCACCCACAGCTCCAACCACACACCCCATATCCAGTGTAAAACTGAAAGAATAAGACCGGGAGGTATGTGGATGGGAGCCACGTTTCATCAACGGAGCCGGTCCACACTCCTTCACAGGCAAACACAAGCGCGCTGTATTTGGGAAATCAAGCGCACACAAGGAAGTGGCTGGACCGTAGTCCGCTCCACACTGAGTGCATGGAACCAATCCTCGAGCCTAGCACGGCCACAAGGACCGTGCACCCCGTCCCCTCCAGCAACGATCAACTGTCTCCTGGAGCCAGTATGAACGAGGTAGTGGGTAATAGACAGGTAGGTACCTTGTCGACATGCACATCAAGAGCAGCCACACCGGGGATATCAAGCAACAGCCAATCACCTGGAACGACAAGATGAAATAAAACAAATCCAATAATGCATACAGATACGATGTCAGAACTCTTCGCTAAATTAGCATATGAAGTAAGTTGGCTAGCAACGAATCCGCGATAAGGAAAAAACGTCCACAAGTTAGGTAAAAATGCTGTAAACGCTACAAAGTTACCGAAGATATGGGCAATGAATTAAGCAACGTGGCCAGTTAATAGAAGAGTATTCAGGTAGGCAGAACAAACCAAATAAAGTGGAATGAAATTTAGCCAGCCTTAAAAGACCTAGTTTAAGTGTAAGTTGGTTTAGTCCAACTGCGGTGAAGAAGCATCAAGGATGCAACATCAGCCTCAGCCTACAGGTATAATAATCTGCAATGTCTCTAACGGACATCCAATTCCATTGGTACCAACTGCCTTTCACCGAAAAGTCTTCGATACACTGCACAGCATCGCGCATCCTGACATCCGCACTTCAGTCTAGATGACTGCCGACAGATACGTCTAGCCCAACATGCAGCGTGACGTCAGACTTTCGGCACGCAACTGTTTGACTTGCCAACGAGAGAAAGTTCATCGACATGTTGCCGCACTGATAGGATGCTTCCCGTCCCTATAAGCTCGATTCGCTCACGTCCATCTCAACAACGTTGGACCACTTCCGCCATCCAAAGGCATGGTCTACATTCTGACCATGGTGGATCGCGCCTCTAGTTGGCCTGAAACCGTTCCAATTCCCGGCGTGTCCAGTGAGACCATAATGCACGCATTCGTCAAGCGCTGGGTCGCTTCGCATGGCTGTCCAATCACTGTGATTACTGACTGTGGTCTACAATTCGAATAATCAAGTTTAAACGACCTATTTAAAGTCCTCAGATGTAAACGCATCCGGAAAACAAAATGGTGGAGCGCTTCCAACGACAGCACTTAGTTGGACAGAAGTTCTGCCAATGGTACTACTCAGAAGTCGATCCGCAATGAAAACCGATCTCGAAACGTTCAGCGCCGTACTGGTCTATGGACAACCAATCCGATTACCAGGCGACTTCTTCTCTGAAACCCCCAACACTCCTCGCTACGGCGCGCACAACGCTTGGCAGCAAGCCACGAGCATGCGCCGCAAGAAATCAATCGCAGTACGGGAACAGCATCGCAAGTCTTACGTACCCAAAGATCTTGGGTTACATTCATAATAATCAACAATGAGTTTTCTCAAGTCCAAGACACCTAAGTGAAAGGTTATGATCCTGCTTCATCAGTTGGTGAATCTGTACAAGCTTGGAGGCCACACCTTGCAGCATGCCTCACAGGAACGGAACTTGAGTTTATAGGTACAGTGGAAGAATGCATTTATACAGGTGAAGCATCTAGTGCATAACAGGTCCCGTGGGCTAATTTTAGTTAAAATTTAAAATCTAGAAAATTTGTTAGCAACCTTGGGTTTAAACCGGTGAGCACACTGAGGTATACTTATTATAGATTGTAAATCCAAGCTAAATCTAAAAAGATGTCAAGTTGGATGTTTGTATAAAAAATCCTGTGCCATAAGGGTTTACACATACTGGAGATGAAAAACTTGCTCAAAATCTGGAATTGGGACTTCAGTGAAATCACTTACGTTCACATGTGTTTACCCATGGATAATCAGTCTTGAAAGATGGTGGAACGAAATAAGTGCACGGGCAACACTAGCTTCTCATATGCTCGAAACAATTAGAGAAGGCGTCGAGAACCAACAAGCAACACCTTGACCTTCTTCGCAAATCTTTTGGTCGGTTTGACCCCTCAAAATCCCCACAAATGCTTTACGCCTACCTACAAACCGTCTGTGGCATACACCATCGAGTCGTGGCGCCCGTGGCAGAAACCGTATCTAGTTGCTACCGAAACACTCAAGGAAGAACTACCAGGAAATTTAAAGGGCTCTTCCGTCTACCATACCAGGTTAGATTGATGTATTTGGAATGTACGACAGTCGATATCGGCGCTTGTGGCGGAAGTCATAATTGTTTACCGGATTCTAAGTAATACAAATCCCTGTTGCATCCGCTTCTGCAACTGAACCACAACCTTTGAAACTGACGATACAATATAGCTGGCTAGGAGATTGTAGAATTATCTTCTTGCTTCGAGGGCGTGAGCCGTAGAAGGCCCAACAAACTTATCACATCTTTGCCTCATTAGCAATTTGTTGCCTAACCTGAGTTAGCCAAGGGCTAGTAAAGCACTCAAAAGGTGTGTTTCGTAATTCCAAAAAGTAGAGGCAAAAATGTACTATTTGAACATATCGACTATTCTATGTATGTGTATAGTGGGTCCACCATAACATTGTCATGTTATCATAAAATTTTATTTTCTCATTGGTCTCCGTCCCACGAAAGTTTTAAAGCAGTGAATTTGCTACTCTTATTAGCCATTGTTCCATTGTTCCATAGACGCAGCAAACTCATTGCGGCCGCCATTGGCCCCTCTATATCAGAGGGATTTTATTAGGTGGTTTTCAAAACTTTGTTACCTCACGCCGAGAATAACTTAAACGATTGATAGAATTAGGCGGAATAAAGCGCAGCATGAACGTTTTACTGATAATGCCATTTGCTATGCAAAAGCCAGCTCTAAATCTCAAACTATTGTTCCTGATACCTAACACAACCGTCTTAGGTCAAACCCTTGACGACGGTGTAAATCAGGCATTTAAAGCTTAGTTTAGCAAATATACAGATTCTGCAACTTATTTAGATAAAGGAATCGCATAAAGATATATCCGGGAATGAATTCATAAAAGGAGTAAATCTACTGGACTTTGTGTGTTGGATCCCTGCCGCCTGGAAGGCGAAGAACTCAACAGTATTTAGGTGTTTCTTTAAAGCAAACTTTGCTATTCCTGCAGAAGATAGACTGCGAAATCTATACAAAATGACCTAAGGTAGAGGCCAAAATTTTACCTCCTGTAACCTCTTTGCCATTTCAGTTTCAGCATCTGCGTATTTGAAAATTAAAACAGACGGAGAGCAGGAACAAGCTACTAGGGTCTTTCTGACAATGTACACATACACAGATTTTCTTGTTGCTGCAGATATACCTTCTCCTAGGCAATAAACAGCAAACGCACTCACAATCTTCAACTATTCATGAAGGTAATTGCAAAACTAAATTGCTCTTTTATTTCAACTTCTAAGCCACTGGTTTCTCTACTGTGTTTTTTCCTCCGGGGTTAAACGATACGAACAATATACAAGTATGTTAACTTTTACTAAAATTTTTGGAGTACGCTTATTTGCCATTTAGATTTTAAATTGTTTACTCATTAACCGCACATGTACTACATTTTGATTACTCCTATAGCAAATGGCATGCAATACTACTATTAATGTTTTAATTTAAGGTTAGTACTGATTGTAGGGATTTTCCGTATACAGCTCCAGTTAGCAATTGAAAGTATAATAAACATATACAATAATGAATACTGTCCGCTTTGCATGAAATTGTCCACTGGGACCATCTGTCCAAGGGGACCACTTTTATCGGTCCCTTGTGTGATCGCCTTAGACAGTTTTGACTGTCATAACATTTTCAGACGATATAAAAATTTGACACAGTGTTGACTTGAATGCCGACCAAAATCTGCTCAAGTGTAACCTATGGAGGATCAGTGGTGAATCCAAAATTCACGACAATTCAACGTGAGTAGATGGGAACTATTCTTTATGACACCTGAGAACCTATTCCCGATGGCTAGGATGGCGATAACTGCAGCATCCTTCAGCAGAACGCAACCAACGCTTGCTGGTTTAGGATGACATATGTTGCTTCAAACTATATGCAAAGTCATCGAAAGTTGGTATTCAAAACACTGGTCTGTTGAGGCGGACGTTGGGATAAATGGACACGCATGTATTCCGACGGATGCTTAGCGCGTGTCGAATACGCAATGCGTACCTGGCAGTCAGGACATAAACTCGACCTCACTACATGAGAGCAGCCTCAAACTTGGATTTCCAAGTAGGTCGTTAGCATGGAAAATATCTCATAAGATCAGCGGTTAAAACCTTTGCGATTATTCACCGGATGACTTTGCCGGTTACGAGGCGACTTAATAGAGGATCATTGAATCTGCACGCCCAGAATCGTTTAATACTTTTTAATGCTAATTAGTAGCTGGATCATTCCCTGAAACTGACAAATAATATTGCCTGCGTGTGGTGACGTAGGATTTTCCTTTTTATTCGCATATCACTCGTGGAACGCTTTCGCCTAGTTGATGTTTTCTGCACCAACACTGGCTATTCATAAAAGACGGTTGGATGACGCACTCAGCCACTTACGTTTTGGTACAGCGTTAACGCTCGATTATATTCAAGGGACTTGCCTTGTGCTTCTTGTTTGTCAAAGATGTGTGCAGTGAAGCTAGGCGGAAGTCAGAACCATATCATTATATAGTGAAGGAGCTACTATCATTTCTTTAAATCGCTATTTTACTAATCCCAGCAGATCACATAACGGTGCTTCTAAATTAGTGTTTCTTAACCTGTATAGGTGTTACCAGTATTGTTTTATTGCACATGACTAAGTCAACAAATGGCTCGGAATAAACAAATCAAATTCCCGGAAGCGTTAAATGGGCAGTATGCACCCGTCGCATTTGGTAAGGAGCAAGTAACCGCAGGCAACTACAATGAGTGTTTATCTGAACTGTCAATGCAGAATACCAATAGATACTCCTGACCTTTATCTTTGTTGCCATCAAAACAGACGGACTCAGAAATGATTCTTCATCTTTGTGTTTATACTGGCAGACGGTTTACGGAATACGTTTATATATATTAGTGCAAAGTAGCGTATGGGTAAATCATTTAAGCGTTCAGCATTTAGGCAATTTTGGTGATACAATATATTGGAATATGTTTGGAACCGACTGTGATTTCATGATTTCAGAAGGTTTTGTATACAAATCGGTTTTGGTAGGGTTTTATTGTGGCAACGTTTCGCCCTTGACACAAGAGCTTCTTCAGGCCAGGTGAATTGGTACAAAATTGGCGTAGCTTTTTATGGGAAAGTTGCAAGACAAAAACATGGACCATTGGATAATAGTGTTACAGGTCAATAGGTCAAGTGGCCACGTTAGTGAAATAACGAGCAGCGAGCGTTTCTCATTGATCCACGTCATCGGTCGTTCACATGTGAGGCATTCCTTTCTGGCAGCAGCTGATTCACGCTCCGACCTGAGTTCGTCCGCCGATACCTTTTCTGACTGACCGGGTTAACGCAGCCCGCCACGCGTTCGATAACTCCAACCCGTCTGTTCTGTTCACACAGTTATTAGTCTTAGTAATCTCGGTCGCTTAGTGATGATGATGATGATAATAATACTAATAATAATTTACACTGAAACTTGCGTTCACCATCTCATAATTAAAATTATGTAAATGGAATAAAAAATGCGAGCTTGACATATATGTTTCATGCAACCTGCATTTATCCTCGGTATGTCCAACTAGCGAAGGTACCTACAAATTCCACTCTACCTGTATTCAGTGGTCGCTGTTAGAATGTTCGTGGGCATTGATTTTTAATGTCTGAAGTTCCTAATGATTGTCTTTAGTACAAAGATGACATCTTATTTTAAAAATTGTCATACATCAAGGTTGCTTATTCAGGCGCATTTGTCTAGACATTATAACAACCAGACTCCCAACAAAATGAACGGCCCAATCAGGAGCAGATAGGTTGTTGTGCTAAGCGCTAATTAGATACCAGCCATGACACGCGTGTATAGTTCTTGACCCCAAGGGCCTACGCAACAATGCCATCTTCACCGTTGGCGGTTACTGTGCTAGAATAAGTATCCAAGGCTACCCTGAGGTGATTTCTTTATAGCTTTAGTGTGTCGTCCGGGCTACCAGCATTATTTCGGGGTCACTAAGTTCCGCAGCGCTACCAGTGATGGCGATAGTAAAAGAATAGCAGTTGTCTACCCGCGCCTCTTAAACGCGCTTCGGATGTTCAGGCCGCTTTAGGTTGATAAAAATGCTGATAAGAAATGTCGTTTCGTTACATTTACCTCAAAGGGTAGAGCAAATTAACCTGAGAGTGCTCCTGTATGCATTTGGGTAGAATGATCTGCAGGTAGTTACCATGGTCGTCGGGAATGATTCGGTCACGTTAGATTTTCATTCACAAGCTCAGTCCGTGATACACAAGCAGTTGCAACTTTCGTTTCGTCGGTAATGGGCCAATTGCAGCCTATAGGTTTTGACTTGAATATTAACATTATTACTTTTATGGACTGGGTATACCTAGGGGAAGCTAAGCAAAAATTCATAAAGTTAGGAAGTTTTTGTTGTAATAATGGCAGAATATGTTGCCACTAATTAACGCGTACTAATTACCAGTCAGGTGGTTTTTCATCCATCAGCAAGTGATGGTAAAACCATGTCAGTGAACCACGACGGGAAGCGGTCCAAGGCCGTATAGCAAGCTGATGGAGACAAGCTAAAAGAACAGCCATAAATAAGCATATAATTAAGCGGTTTATTCTTTGACAGGAGACACAATCCAACCGAGCATATATATATTTATGTATAACGGGAGCATCTAAGACATTAATTACTTTCAGTTATTCAGAGCGTTACTCAACCGAATTTTTGGAGTCATCCATCCAGTAAATCCGCCGGAAATCTTGAGAAAATGAAACAAATACCCACTATTTTTATGATAACACGTTCAATCGACGGCATGAAGAATTTCATCCCCTCGTTGGAGCTTATTTAAAAGTCCCAAAATGGTGCCTTCGTCAAATGGTCGTACACAACACCCCAGTCGCACTGTTTGCACTGCATATCTGACTCTATTGATCCAGGTTAAGCAATCTTCATTCTATTCTTGGACTTGCCAAAGGCATTTGATTGGGTACCACACAAGCAGTTGCTGATTCAAATAGCTTCATTCGGAGTCCAGGATTCAGTACTAGTTTGGCTATCATAATACCGGAACGGTCGCTCTCAAATAGTCATTTTAAGTCAACATTGATCTTTCAGGAGTCCAAACACCAATGGCGTAATAAGACAAAGTTTGTTCCGCCCATTGATCCTCTCCTTTAGTTCAGTGATTCCACTATGGATACCATAATTTGAGTGCCTATTTATTTGTATGGAACATAGCAATTATTCACAAGTTCCCACTAGTGAAACTTCAGAACGTACTACTATTCATTCAATATGACCTTCATTCCCTTAAGGCATGGTGCTACAAGTGAATGTTAAAACAATTAACACAGAAATCAAGTATCACTTGTCGCAGTTGTTCGTTACCAGAATGATCTATCCTAATCAGCAAACGTTTATCTGCGACCCCGGAAGCGAAGACAACTGAATCTTCAAATTCTCCCCACAGATTAAGTACAGGATATGAACAGCCAGAAATTCGGTGGCAAATATCTCCCTCCAGCTGAATTCAATCTATGACAGTGTTGAAATAGTAGAAATCCTCAATCGTCTCATCCTGGAGTATTGCAGTATTGTTTGTGGCAGCATGGGGCAATCTGATAAAACAACTATAGAAAGCATAAATCACACATTTACTGAACAACAACTAGACGGAAATCCCGCCCGGACTTATTGTGAGCAGTGTCAGCAACTCCATCGCCAACTTCTCGCAGCCTTGTCACTATACACTCATTCGAACCGCATTAACTAACCCTACAGTGTGATCCATCATCCGTGGAATTACCTTCTACGATTAGAATCTGGGCCATGATTAATCGTTTTCCATGACATCCGTGATTAAGCGCAAGCGGTTAACTCAATCACATTGAGCCGATCGCCTTTCTCTGTGATGTCATTCGATACAGAATTCTCAAGGCAGACCGAAAAGCCTAAGCTTTTTCCGATCCAGGCTTTTTCATTACAGCTGTGAAAGAATTGGTTATCTCAATCTGTACTCATAAATAGGAGCTTTTCAGGTAATTAAGTGAGGTTCTTCCCAGCCAGTTTCCAATTCAGCTAGTCGTCCACATACCCGGAAAAGCACTCGACTGCATTTTCAGCCTGTTGGGCTTCGTCAGTAGTGCGCATCCATCAGATCCATCAGGATTCGAACCCATGATCATCAGCGGCTTGAACCGCCAGTCAGCAGCTTATGCCACTGAGCCACGAGGGACAGCTTCGGAACGTCATGATTTACAAGCTAACTGCGATATCGCGCATGAGTACATCATGAGTACATTGAAATATACAAGGTTCACTTCAATGGGAATCGCGGTCGACTTTGAGATTGCGCGTCGCAATCCATCCACACAACGTGTACTTCAAATTCACTTTCCAACCTCACTTAATCTTTGTTTAGTGCTGCAATCAGATTTAGCTGGCAGATTCCAATCACTCGCCGTTCCTTGTGAAGTTGTCAGCCAGTGCGCCTACGTAACCCATCGCACGGAACGCGAGACCACGCCGACCGCTCATTTGACCTTGAACCCAACAAGCTCGACTGACCGATGTGCACCCCTGTCAAAGCTGTAAAAGTACAGAACACTAACCAACCCACTGGGTCAGATAACAATACCACTTTGAATGGCAGAAATGCAAAACCGAAAACACTCCAAGCGAAAGGAAGTTGCGGGTTACGAGAATGTCAACGGTCTGTCTTGCTCGCACTGTTTGGAATGATATCATACGAAATATACCAATGTGTCCCAACAACAGGTACGAGAGCGAACAGCTCCCAAGATACACTTTGTTTCTGTACTGCCTCATCCACCATCTCAATCGTTAAGTGCTTGCTTATGTTAGCTCAGAAGTGCAACCGGTAAACCGCAGAAGCCGAGCGGAGGATAAACCATAATAATACTTCAGCGGAAGCTAGTATGCACCAGTGAAGCGTAGCGGCTTCTAAGCAACGGAATGCTGCACAATCCGCTTCCCCTGAACCTCAATCAGCTACTTTTTATGATCTCCCTTGTCTTCTCCAACTTTCGTAGAACGCCGGGCAAAAACTATCCTTACCTACGAGAGTCAATCAGTACTCATGGTAACGAAATTCAGGCAACACCCGAAACGTCCGGTCAAGTAAATTTCACTGGACCTGACATCTGGCATTAAAAAGGATGAAGCAGCCAAACACCAACCCTCGGTACCTGTAGCTCAAATGTCTCTTTTCGAGACAAAGCCCCCGGAACATCAGTTACACATGCAGAGATAGCTGCAAACGTTCGCCGGGAGGTCGTCGTTGTGACGTCTTCTGTTGTAAACCCATTTAACACGAGTAAAGGGACAAACAGTAAACAATGAAAACTTGTCACCAGGTCAGGACAAACGAATATCATACCTTGTAGGTTAACGAAAATGGGATCCAACTATAGTGTCCGGACTGTTGTATGCTCAAATATAGTTGAATCTACCGCCATCACGTTGCGGGGTAAGGCGTCAGACGACGAAGACCATTGGAACTCATTGTGCATGCTGACGAGCATCAAAGCCAATCCTATAAACTTATTACCAAATAACTTGTCATCCGAACTCATCACACTATGAAGAACCCAGGCTTTTCCGAGTAACACTATGATCATCCACTAACGTAGAAAAGGTTTTGCTCTCCGCAAACGCGCTAAAACACAGAACCTTTGGGACACGCATCTGTCCTGATGTTCTTTGGAACGCGCGACAATCAAAAAGCAACACCGAAGAGCAAGCAAGACTGCCTGAACACAATATTCAAATAAAGAGTGCCAGAACAGCCTTCTAAAGATGTTCAAGAGACTGGATGCACGATTTAGAACAGTGGCGGTTTAGCCGTGCAACACTTTCTTTGCATAATATTGTAGCGCTATCGCTCACCAAGGTGCCTCTCTCATCAAATTATCGAGGATGCGGCCCTAGAATGCTAAAAGTTGTGGTTTAGTCAGAGCAACAAGTAACGGATCTGTTGTATTCATAGGAAAGAAAGCGGAAATACTTCCTTCTGAACTGCAGTTCAAGGTCGAAGAAGCTTTGCACTGCACAAATTTTAAGCTACATGAAGTAGCAACCATGCCGACGAATGTACAGTAGGGTGACCTGACTGCTGCTCTAATTGACTCTGACAAAGGTCTAAAGGAAGATTGGGACGCACCTTTACCGAATAAATTTATGAACGAGGTATCATTGGCCCATCAAAAAACGAGTAACTGACGACCTCCCATTGGTCGACTTTCTCCAACACTTGGCCACTTCATCCCACTTTGGGCTCCTAGAGACCGAAAAACTGACCTGCTGGTATACGAATGCACAGGGACTTTTTAACAAACTGGCAGGACTGCAAGATCGTCAAGCTTCCGGATCATATGATGTTATTGGTATCACCGAGCGTTTGTTGCACACGGGAATGACGAACGCTGGTTTCGCTACCGGGCCTATCGCTGATCCGGAAAGACAGGTCCACAAAAGGAGGAGAAGTAATCCTCTATTACCGAAGCGACTTACATTGCGAAGATGTGGAGGATTCAGACTCGCAGTTCCCCGACTCTATTTTGTAGCGCTTGCAATTAAAAGGCATGAAGGCTTGCCTTATTGTCTTGGTGTATCACGCCCTTAACTCTACACAAGAAAACGACTGACATTTAGCGGCTGCCTTAATGTGCAGTTTACAATAAAAGTACACACATGCTTATCATGGGTGATTTCAACGTACATTGTGTCGAAACTCCTGCCACGATCGGAGAACAATTCAAAACCGATGTACAAAATCGCATAACTAATGTTGCTCTTTACAAACATAACTTTGCCCACTCGGTTCAGAACTGGTAAGAGACCAGCTTTGCTGGATCTTGTGCTTACCGAAGAGGAGCAAATGATAGACGTTTTGGTTGTAGACTGCCCTTTGGGTCACAGTGATCACGCGGTCATCAGTTTTTACTTCGTCTGCTACGCAGAATATCGGAATGAGAACGATGGGACTGTGCGAACCATCATAAGCTACGATCGACTATCCAAGCTCGTCAGCGCTACAACTTCATCGTTCCTTGATGACGAACCCCTGGAAGTCGCCTGGCTCGATTTCGTCCACAAATTCAGGCAGCTAATTGCAGAGGCTTCAGAAAAATAGTTTGCAATATGTGTAGATCAGTTACTTTTGTTAAGAGCAGAACTCAAAAATGGATGACAGTAAGCGACACTGCGCGGCGAAAGTACAGAGAAGCTCCAGCACCAGAAACTGGGAACAACTAACTAGCCCAACCTAACCACTGCTTTCAACCGCCCAGAGAAGACTAAGCCGTATACCAGCACAACATCGAAAAGACCTTCAGTGCTAACCACAAACTGCTGTACAAGCACGTCAATAACCTACACAAGTTGAGACAAGGTTTTCTTCTACTCAGCACGGTTGATGACCCAACAAGAATGTCTCTTAAAAGCAGCAAGCCTGCTGCGGATGCAATATGCTCCCACGTTTCAACGGGTCTTGCTATCAAACGACCTACCAACCTTTGTCGTCCCCTCGAAAAGACTAACACACATCACTTTTGCCGCAGGGGCTGTATTGAAAAGCTGACCTCTCTATGCAAACGCAGCTCGCCTGGAGTCCACACTATTCGTCCAAGGTACTGGAAGCAGCAGCAGTCCCACAGCCAGGACGTTTAGCACAGTTTTCCCGGCGCTGCTAATACCAAAATCAAGTTCCCGTTAAGTAGAAGCCTGGAATAATATCCTTGATACACAAAGGTGGAAACAGAACTGATCCCTCTAACTACCGCCCAGTATTCCTTATTCATGTAATATCCAAGGTCTGGGAATACCTATTTGCCGACGCACTGGTGTGCTATATAGAAAACTGCAACATCATCGCGCAAGAGCAGCATGATTTCCGTCGACAGCGGACATTTACAACGAATTTACTTATGCAGTAGTTGGACCAAAGCAGCTGACACTGAACTAGGGGTTGATGTGATCACGTTATTCGTTTAAACCATCGGATACTACTCTCCAAGCTCCTGCATTACGGAATCGGCGACCCCCATTTACGCTGGATTGCCAACTTTCTACGTCAATGGCGATTAGTGGTCGGAGTTCGAAGCTCTTTATCGTACCCCATACAAGAGGAGTGTGGTGTTCCACAAGGCTAAATTCTAGGTCCACGTTAATTTTTTTAATGACCATGCAAAGGGAATCGCTTAAACTTCCCAATGTTTACCGACCATATCAAGATCTGGGGCAGGACCCAGGCAAACGCGGACCAACATGTGCTTCGGAGTGACCTAGGTACAGTGTATCAATGGGTAACCCAATACGTACTGCATTTCAACGTCAATAAATGCAAGGTGCTTTCCATCCGACATCAAAACAGCCACTCATACCGGCTCGGAACGACTACACGCATCAACTCTTGAACTTGATTCGGTCTTCTGGTTCAAGATATCTTGGGTTGCTCCAGGCAATCCGAAAAGGCCTGTAAGACTGGGAACCAACACGTCGGACTGTTGCGACAGGCATTTTGACAAATAAAAGCTCAATATTTCGACAAATTCGCAGTGCGTATGTTCCACCTTATGTCGAATACGCAATTCAAGCCTGGCGCCTATGGTTGAAACACGATCTTGATGTGCTGGAGAAGCCACAACCTAGAGCATCTAAGAACATAGTTGTAATGCACAACCCTTCATAACAGGAGAGGCTGCAACGCATGGGGGTATTCAGTGGAGGCTATCGCTGACTACGAAGCAACCTGTTTATTGCATACTTGATTCTGCGAGACCCACGTCATGTGTGTCGCCCTTTACTACAACTCAGCATTAATGCGTACCTGAGCGACCACCCGATGAATTTCGCTGTACAGCATAACCGCCTGGAGTGCGGCAGAAATTTCCTTATCATGTTGGTCACCCATGAAATGCTCTCCTACAGTCGGTCGTCACCGCGCCGACACTAATTGTATTTAAAAGACAGTTGGATGATGCACTCATCCACTTGCACTCTGTCAATTAACACTACGTTTCCATCCTACACCTGGAGTTTACCTCGGAATTATTTGATGCAAACTGTGGGTGCTCTAAATCTAAGCCGATCGGAGGACTACAGCGGAGCAAACGATAAGTCCTTATTTTTATATTTAGGTACCAACTGTTTTGCTATCATTTTTACCCTTATTTCGTTATCCACACCAACTATCCAACGGGACTTGTAAACCAAAGCTTAAAGCCCGTATGCATTCATTATTTATTTTTCATTATTTGGCTGCGAAGACTATGGCATAATGATACTACGACACAACTTGCTACACGCCAATGCCCATTGAAATCTACTCATATTGACATGGTAGCAGAGTTGCAGGTGTTACCACAGTAACAAAGAATTTAACCTAGTTATACCATGATGCAGGTCAAATACGAAGTTCAACTTCTTCCCAGTGAAACATGCTGCTCTGTGTAATCCGCTGTCAATCACAATCTGGTCGCGTGTGAATGTTCAGTCACTTCCTAGCAAGCTGGGAAGCTATTTTGACACATACAAAATCTTCGTGGGGACATTGCTTGCCGATCTATTTACTGAAGTCCCAGCAGTAGTCTAATGAAATTTATACCAAAGCTTCAGCCCTGTAAGTAGCACTCAATGCTTAAAATATGCTTATTGTATACCAATAAAACCTGATATGTCGAAAAACAATCAGGCATGAAGCATACATAGCCATAACCACAGTGGAATATAAGAAAACAGATTCATCTTACCAATGCAAGTGCACAGTCTTCTCCGTAATTTTATGAAGTGTACCAGATGTAGGCGCATGTTCTCAAAGGTTGAGAAAATGTGAAGATTTTGGAGGTTGCTTTCAGTCGAATTTTCAGAGTCCTTACTAATTTTTATGCCCTAGAAAGTGTGAGAGATCTGCGCTAATTGTTATTATTGACAGCTGAACGTTAGGTTATACAAGATTTCCCTCCGCGGAACCACGCTTGTTGGACCTTGTTTCATGCCGATCTGTACTTCAAAAGATTTCTCTAGTAATTTCAAGCACAATCTGGTCATTTGCTCTAGGGGGCTTAAAAGCGAGTAAGCCACCACCGCAATGCAATAACTTCAGGGTCTCTATTAATGGGTATTTGTGGAAAGTAACAAATAACAGCAAGCTTGAGAAATGTGAAACATACATCAGCAACATGGACGAGTCATGTTTCAAGGTTCACTTAATACTGACGAATCCAACTCACAAGTGTCGCAACCTGTTGCGACTGAGCCAAAATACCAACCGTAGAGGCCATCATTTCGAATTTGCTACGACTAGATTCTATTTGATTCTCGACGAAAGGTTTTTTCCCTCTGCGTCTCACGTGGCTGGAACGACTTGTCGACAAACATCATGCCTGCCCCTATATTAACGCTATCCAAATAACACTTAGATGACAAGGTTTCCAACGTGCTTTATTGGATGTAGTCCGCTTGACTCGGATGACGAAATAGCGCAAATTAAACCACGTGCTTAACAGCCCTCTCCGCCTCATCTATGACAATATCGTTGAGAACCCTAGCAGCCATATGGTGAAGGTTTTCTTACATACTTCTAAGGAAATTCTATCACTCCTTGGAAATGTGATAAACAATTGGGCCTTATTCCGGGACCGGATTAGCAAGCCCTTCGCGCATGTTGGATATTTTACACAATGTCTTTTAGGGAATACCGATACGCGTTCGCGGTTAGTCTAAGGCATGTTCGGCATTCTCAGCGATTTTTGACAATTAAATGCTTTTTTACGTATGCGCAAGTAGTCGTTTGTTCTAACAACGTAGGCCCACTGCGGAGTAAACGAAGGCCATAAGTTTTTAAGTGTGGTAATGAAAACATTTGCAAGGACGTGGTGCACAATACCTTCTGTGGACAACGTGCGGAGCATAGCTTCTCCGGAATGTTTGAGAAGACAGATATTGTACCCACCGCAGTGTCCAGCATCTATGCAGTTGAAAAACAGTTGTGTGTATCAAAACAAAAATTCAACCCTGGAGTGTTTTCAGTGGGCCAGTTCTCAGTTAAAAAGCGGGATTAGGGCAAAAAATTTAGTGTCAAAGGGCACAGAATAATCATTTTTCCACGTTAACATACATTAAATCAAATGTTGCAAGTATGGATCTAAGGAGGTAAAGCTACCAGCAGCTTGAGTAAAATTACATCAATGGAGAACAATTTAATCGGAGATGAGGCGGCGTATAGTTTATTGTAAGAACTAGCCGCAATAGCTTGTTGAAAGTAAAAAGTTGGGTGTTGCTGCAAACGAAATCTTTGAGCCGGATAATGGGCATTTGCAGCCTGGTCAAAAGCTCTGCGAATGCAACAAAGTTGCTGCCTTTCTATAAAGTATACGAGGAAGATTATGACACAGATTCAGTAGAGGTTGAACTTGATATTGAGCTTGGCGGAAAGATTTATATCGTGGGCTCTTGTGCGGAAATGATTGATGATCACACATTGAGAATTTAGATGTGGAAAATGAATTTATTTGAGGAGAGTAAAATAATCCTATGGTGACATCTATCTATAAAACTTTTATTGAAAGTTAGCGAAAATGCAAATAATCCTAGGGAATGGGTAAGATTTATTCTACCTTCTAAACGGATTAAATCTGAACGTTCAGTGTAAAGGGATATTGTAAGCACGGGCTACAGAAACAGGCCAAGAGAAGTAGGTATGCGTGGGACGCTTAGATTACTAAAACTGTCTGTTGCGACAATCGCACATGGATATAATTGGATCAGTTCTTTTCAACTAATCACCGGCAATTCTGATTTTCAGCACAGCAAATATTCTTATTGTAATCAGATAAATCAAGATCAGAAATCAGCTCTGGGTTCAGAATTTTTTTCAGTAAACTCTATTTAGGCCCAAACCTTTATATAACACGGATTGTTTAGGGTAATTCTCAAATCGGGCTGGGATTGATTTCTAAGGTGTTTGACAAGTCAAGATAGATGAACGCAAAAGACTACAGATGGTACGAAAAGTCACCAAAGGTAGTTAATACAAGCTTCAGCGACCTAAAGTAAATAGCTAAGGTCACAAAGGTTATTAATTTACCAAATCAGTCGGCCGTTTTAATCGTTTACATAAACAGAATTCTGCCCTCAGATGATGGATGCAAGTAGCCTCGGTAATAGCTAAGATTTGTTTTTGGAAGCCTTGTGATAAGCCTTCAGGCAGTGAGTAGATGACCTTAAAGTCATTCTCAGATGCAGTATGGCCGCTTTTGAGGAGGTAAGACAAGATGGAGCTGTCTGAGGACCTCATTTCGCATTTGTAAAACCACCCAGGATGTGCTCGCGAATCTTTTGGGTTAGACGTCTGGTTGTGCGACCCAGGTATCGTGCACCACAGGAGCACAAGTACTGATAAACGAGCATTGAACGGGTCAACGATGGCAGACTATCTTTCAAGGGTTTTGCAAACAAGGACTTGCTGTGCTAAACAATTCTTAAGCGGAATGCGAAATAAGTTTTCTCAACAGCATTTTTTAGACTTCGAGATAAGAAATCAGTGAAAATAACTCCCTTTAATGGCAGATGTATAACTAGCTCTTTATTGGGAGCAGTGCTCCTAGACGGCTTTCGATTTTCTTTTTTCCTATGCTTCATGGTAAACTTTTCGGAGTAACCATTTTCAAGAAGGGCTTCGCTGATTCTCCGTAGCTCTTCGTTGACAGTATCCGGATTGCAAATACTAAGCGCCCTGAAGGCAAGAGATCCGATTAAACTCCTCTTGTGCTGTAAGGCACTGCGCTGTAAAAGTTAGTGTACTGTCCAGTCCATGTGTGCTTTCTCTGTACCTTTCTGCTACATGAGTCGTCCGAGTTGCGGATGACTTCAACATCCAAAAAAGGTAAACAGTTTTCATTTTCTTGTTCACAGTTGAAGCGTAGATTCTCATTTGCGTCTTTAAAGGCCTTCAGCAAATGTTCTGCATGCTTTTCGGATTCGCAAAGCACGAAGGTCTCACCGACATACCGTACGTACATTTCAGTTCCACAAATTGCGTCCTGCGTGGGCCATGTATTAAGTTCGCCATAAAGTTATCAGCGAACAACGGCCCCAAAGGAGATCACATGAACAATCTATCAATCTGACGGTACATCTCACCAATGAACGTGAATTGAACATTTAACGTGCAGAGAAATAGTATCTACTTTAGCAAATCCTCCGTAATGTAGCGTATATTGCTAGTTGCCGGGTCAACTCGCACACGTATTCCACCGTTCCGAGCAGTGGAATGTTTGTAAACAGTGACGGGGCATCAGCAAAAATCGTTCTTAGTAAGATTGAGTCCAGATATCTCAATGAATTCGAAGAAGTCTCTCACGCAGTAGGTGCAAATCATATCCCGTAATGGTTGTAATTTTTTCACTATCCATCTGGCCAACAAATGCTGGGGAGAACCCAACATGTCCAAGATTAAACACAATGGGGCGCCTTCCTTCTGAACTTTAGGAAGTCCATATAATCTCAGTAGGTATCCACCTGAAGGCTTCAACTTTTCGTATTCGCTCTACGTGATAAGTTTAACTTGATTCATTCGCCTGAGGCAGCCGGTCAACTGTTTCTCCAACTCACCTGTTTTGTTCTTTCTGGCCATAAACTTCTGGAACTTACGTTTGTCACTCAGGATGTGGTGCATTTTACAGATATAATCCACCCTATCTGGTAACACTACGCTGGATCCTTTGTCTGGCCTAGAGATAATTGATTTGTAGTTTAACCGTAAATCTTTAATTGTCTGAATTTGCTCCCCTGAAATAATACCAATATTAGATGGGTTAGCCTCAACATATTCATGACAATTTATCTCTCGGTTGTGGCAAAACGCTATAACTAACTCAGCAATCTAGTGGTTTCAATAGCATTGTCTGTGGAAGATAGAATTTTAGGGCAGAAAGAGTTGGAAGCCTGTTGTTTTCAACCACGATGTAACAAGCAAATTTATGTACTTGTATTACAGTGTACGATCCTTATCGAGATTAACGGTGCACACTGCCTTGTATAGACTACTTGTAAAGCCTATTTTCAAATTTCAGCTAATTACATTGCGAATTCAATTCCACCTAAAACTTGGGCTTGGTAAAATGGGGAATACCGGAGCGGTAAACTACGTGGTTGTAGGAAAGCAGACAGGAAAAGCAGGTTGGTTTCCATAAAACAAAACTGAACTCTTAAACGGCAGTTCAGAAATGACACGTCAAAATTTATTGTACGGTGTC
This sequence comes from Dicrocoelium dendriticum, assembly GCA_944474145.2. Taxonomy (NCBI): domain Eukaryota; kingdom Metazoa; phylum Platyhelminthes; class Trematoda; order Plagiorchiida; family Dicrocoeliidae; genus Dicrocoelium; species Dicrocoelium dendriticum. The sequence goes on from OX104059.1 coordinate 15,952,578, forward strand.
GGAATGAGTTTGTCTCCAACATTTGACCAGACAATTTTAAGGATATTTACTAATGACTCCACACCCAAATTTAGGCGATTTACTTATTCACCCGCGCCGTATACTATCAGCTTCGTTCAAATGGTAAGCTAGGGATTGTTCACGAACTTTTCTCGTTTGCCAAGCGCAGCAGCCGCCTTAGATATACAGGTCCGCAGTTGTCTCATCATCTGCAAGTCGATTGGTGCTACGTTCCCAAGGTAGCACAATTTGGGTACTGTTTTCAACACGTCATAGCCAATCTGGATTTGGATCCTCCACGCAAACTGCATCCCTTGTGCTGGTTGGAAAAGGCTGAGAGTCTTGATTATGCTGATGGTAAGAACTAAATTGACCATCGTCGAAGCGAGAGCCGAATATATGAGCTGCAGTTCATCCGCGCTGGGTGCAAACTAAAATTGTTCGCCCACAGATTATGACATTTGAATGCTTGTCTCACACACTAGAGTTCTGAATCTGAAGCGACCGATATGCAGTAAGCCACCAATAATATCGTGTAACACACTGACACAGTAAACGCAAGTAGTATCAAGACATAGTTGTGTATTGCATTTGACAAATATTAAACGAAGCAGGGACTAAGACTTGGCCGCTTGACAATGTCATATGGTCAACAGCGCATTTTAAATCCTAACGATTTTCTGATGTCCCCAGTGGATCATTGGCATAGGATGGTGACTGGCGTTGCAAGTCGCTAAAGAGCAGGGTTTCGATTACTGATGGATCCGAAGGCTTCGCACTGCTGATGGAACCCGACACTTTGAGGCTATAGTCTATTGCATTTCCTGACATGGGAAGGACTACCTCAAATTAGGGCGATATGTAGCAGGAAAAACATGAGTAAAATAAGAGAAGGAACAAGCGGCAGGCAGGTGTGACAGGTGGCGCAAATGTGCTTCCGTTATGCAGAGCAATGTAAACTATTCAACGTCTGGCTTATCTGGACATGTTGCCTTTTACCATTTGTGTCGAACAAAACGTATGTATAAAAATGTCGCTTCTCTGTCACATGCCGCCCTGGGCCGAGCGCCTTTTTACTACACCTATGATGCTACGCTTGAACCACATATTCGAAGTGGAGAATGATATTAGTAGTTAAACAATAGCGGTAGTAGACGTCGCTTAGCGGTAACCACAGCTATCCTCCACAGCATTAAATTCAATTTCGCCACGTTTGCTTCCGTCGAACATTAGGGCGGATTGCCGAAACATCCTTAGACACTGCTAAGCAAGTCTCCTTCAAGCTTTAAGTGTTGTAACAGATTTGTTCTTTAGAAGATGCAGCGCAGTAACTGCAGGGGTCATTTGAATGGCTCAATGAGAGAACATTCCTTTCTGCCCATCCATAAATAGGGTACAGATTGTCCTGGAGATATGAACAGTCGAATGTTTAGCGAATAGCTCTCAAGTTCTTAGCATCATCTGCAAATATTTACATCGGATATTCAATATATTTAAGAGATAATTAGTGTTAAAAAAGCAATCTTGGGCCAAAGGAGAAAGGATGTGACACTACCGGCGTTTGGGTGTACTGACGATTCTCACATTGTTATGACGTAAATGTAACTTTCCAATCACGTGAGCAGATTGGGATTGTTACAGTACACACCATGATTTTGGAGGAGAAATTTGTGATTGTCACATTCCTTAGAAATGTCCAAGTTAATCGTACTTTTAGAATTCTCTTGTCAACCGACATGGTCCTTCATTCCAAAAAATGAAGCAGACTAGTGAGCCTTGCTCCTCTGCATCTGAAACCATCTTGGAGATTAGAAATTCTTTGCAGAACTACAAAGTATCTCGTCAGATCGTCTGTAAATAACAAATCTGCTATAGTTCAACACCACAAAGTGCAAAATCTTGAGCATACGCCATCAGAGTGCGTATAACTACCGCTTAGGACCTGATATTCTACAGCGGACCTCTCATGAGTGCGATCTTGGCGTGCTTGTACAAGAAGATCTTGGGTGCTTAATGCAGACCGAAAAGGCCTCCAAGAGAGCAAACCAACACTTTGGCCTTCTGCGTAGAGCGTTTGGGAAGTTTGACGCCTCAATCTTTCCAAAAATGCTTAGCGCTTTTGTTAGACCGCACACAGAATACGCTATTCAAGTGTGGCAACCATGGCAGAAGTGCCACCTCACTGCACTCGATACTGCACAACGCAGAGCGACAAAATACGTCAAAGGTCTTTCCAGCCTTCCCTACCCACTCAGGCTGAAAACTCTTAACTTATACAGTGGACGTTACCGTCGTTTGAGAGGCGATCTCATACTGGTGTACCGGATACTGAGAACCTCCAACCACACGTGTCATTCCCTTTTGAAACGTAGTCAAAACGCATGCCTAAGAGGTCATCAGTTTAAGTTGATCACACAGTACAGTCGACTGGAATGTCGACGCAATTTCCTCTCCCTCCGAGTGTCACAACCTTGGAACGCCCTTCCAGAACATGTAATTAACGCTCCCACCCTATCTCTTTTCAAAAAACGCCTTGACGAAACTCTGACACGATTGCACTATGTGATATAACGTGCGACCATCGGATGATGGTATTAGTGAACAACGAACGTGGACGGAATCCTCTTAAAATTCCTATTGGATTACTTGTTTATGTGCATCTTCAATCCCTTGGTGAGTCATGCATTTCACACGTACTTTCATCGATACGGTTTTTAATTTTACGATGTTAATTCTCATCATCCTACGGGACCTGTCAAGCATTGCTTTTATACCCGTCATAAACCATTGTTCCATTGTTCCAATTCTGTTTAAACAGGAGGCTAGTGATTAAGTTGGTATTTTGCAAGGTCCGATTGAACACCCAGGGCTCCAACCCGGAAGGCGAGACGGACCAATGGCACCCAGTTTGGTCGTCAGTGACTTCATTTCCGGCTGCCAAGTCAACTTCTGTCCACCTCGAGCCTTGCGCCATCCGACACCTGGTAGACTGAACAAGGCCCTCCTAGGTAAGCGGTGACCAGGCATGCGTAGCACGTGCCCGAGCCAACGTAACTTATTCAGTGCTATCTGTTGTTCTAGCGAGCTAGCATGATCATCACCACCTAGTACTCGCCTACGCACATCATCGTTGCGGACACGCTGGTGCCATCCGACACCAGCAATGCTTCGCAAACAACGATGATCAAAGACTTGAAGGCGCCTCAGATCTTCAGACCGAAGGGGCCAAGTCTCACTACCATAAAGCAGAACGGCCCTCACTGTGGCCTTGTATACACGGCCTTTCAGACGGAGGGAAACTCCCTTCTGTCGCCAAAGATGACGCAGGTTCAAGAAGGCAGCTCTGGCCTTTGCAATGCGTGAGCTCACGTCAGTTTCTATGCGCCCATCATTGCTGATGCAGCTGCCAAGATAATTGAATTGATCAACCATCTCGAGTTCCTCGTTAGCAAGCGTCAAGGGGTCATCGAGTGGCTGGTGGTCCTGCAGCAACACTTTGCACTTTGAAGGTGCGAAGTGCATACCAAATAATGGGACCACTCTGGATAGACTATTCAGGGTTGATTGTGCCGCCTCAACATTGTCGAAAAGCAAGACGATATCGTCCGCATAATCTAGATCAACTAACCGTTCACCAGGCAGCACTTCAACACCTACATCGTGAGATTCCGCAAGGGAACACTCCATGATAGAATCCACGACGAAATTGAACAAAAATGGGGAAATCGGACAACCCTGTCGAACGCCACTTGTAGTCGAAAAGCTATCCGATAGGGCACCATAGACCCTGACGCGGCCTCTAGTGTTCGAGTATAGAGCACGAAGGATGTTCACATATTTCGTGGGAACACCTTTTCGCGCAAGTATTTCGAACAGAATCGATCGATCGACTGAATCGAACGCACTCTTGAAATCGAGGAACACAGCTATTGTCGGTCTGCGGTATGCGTGGCGCTGCTCTAGCACCTGCCGCAAAGTAAATATATGGTCTATACAGCCACGTCCTGGGCGAAAACCGGCCTGCTCTTCTCTAATCCGAGATTCCCGTTCTGCAGTGAGACGACGAACGATAATCGAGGCCAGTAATTTTGTCACAACTGGCGTTAGGCTAATACCCCTGTGGTTCGCACAGTCTGTGCGACTGCCCTTTTTGTATATTGCCACTATAATCGATTCGCTCCAATTAGCCGGCACACTCTCTTCGTTCCAGATACGTTCGAATAGGGAGGTAAGTGCTTTGCAGAGGACCTCACCTCCATCCTTAAATAGTGCAGGTGGTAGGGAATCCGGGCCAGCGGCACGAAAACGATTGAGGGCTGTGATCGCGTTTCGGACCTCGGCCTCCGACGGAGGCTCTAAACTAACTGTCCATGGCTCGTCCTGCATCACCTGAGTAGGAAGAGGTCCGGGAGCAGGGGGCCAGCTGAACTGATGTTCAAAGTGCTCAGCCCAACGAGCCATACGGCGCTCATTATTGTGTATCAGCGCACCCGCGCTGTCCCTGATTGTCTCACTGACGCCTGGTTTCCTCGGACCAGTGGTGCGGATTAGCTGGAAGAGCTTCCGGTAATTGCCTACTGCTCCTGCCTCCTCCATTTCTTGAGCCCGACTGGTCCACCAGGCTTCCTTGTCAGCACGTAGGCTCCGCTTTAGTTCACGCCTAATAGCCCGTCTGGTCACATTGTGTTCAGAACCAGCCGGGAGGTGCCTTCTAGCTTCCAAAAGGTTCACGGACCTCTCGGATATCCAGTGACTGGTGCGATGACGACTGATAGTGCCACAAGCAGATGCTCCTGCGTCGTGCATAGCGGCCGAGATCCTATTCCACTGAAGTTCAGTGTCATTAGGACAAGACAGCGAGAGTTCGCTATGCAGTGCTTCTTGATAGGCTTGCCTGACCGAGGGCTGGGACAATTTCTCCGTTGCCAATCGGGGGAGACGCTTTGTGCGCCTTCCGGTAAAGTTCATGGAGAAACGACAGCGCACCAAGGCATGGTCAGAGTCGACACAGGTACTCCAGTATGAGCGGCAATCCAGAATGGAACCGCGCCACCTGTAACTTATGGCTATGTGGTCAATTTGGGTCCATCGCTGACCAGCTACAGGTGGACGCCAAGTGGCACTTCGGCGCCCACTGTGTCTAAAAGCAGTGCTAGTAAGAAACAACTGGTGCTCCGCACACAGTTGCAGCAGACGCTCGCCGTTGTCAGTCCGTTCGGAGTTAAGTCCATACTTACCACCCAGCTGAGCTTCTGAAGAGCTCAGACGCCCTACTTGTGCGTTCATATCCCCTGCAAGTACTACAATATCTGAACTAGTAGCACTGCGTAGCAGCGTGTTCAGTTCGTGATAGAAAGTGTCCTTGACTGCATTTGAACTGCAGTCCGTGGGAGCATAAGCAGAAATCACAAACAAACAGCGTTTTGTTTTACTTCGCGAATTCACCTTAGCTGATGTAGTCAAACGGGCTGCACATAAACGGCTGTTCACCGGAATCCAATCAACCAACGATGACTCAGCCTTGGAGCTGAGAATGATACCTACACCAGCTTGACCCGTGAGTGCCGCATCGGCGTCTCGGGATGCGTGCAACCAATAACGAGAGGATAAGCCGGGTGCAGTCAATTCAATAACCCCGTTAGGGTCATTAATCCTAGTTTCGGACACACAACACACATCAACACCCAGTGTGTCTAAGGTGCGTGCGAGTGCAGCCTGCTGACCTGTTTGTCTTAGAGTGCGGACGTTGAATGTCGCCATGGTAACGGGACAGCGTGGCCTTATAAGGAACTTTTGCCGATAGGCGTCCGATAGGTGCTGTGGGATGGTGGCTGCAGATGGTTCTACTCCAGTAGCACTTCGGTTGCCGTCAATTAAGCTGGGAATTATAGAAGGAAGGTTAGTAATGGGGGCCGGGATGGGAGTAAGAGAAAAAGGTGGAAAAGAAAGAAGGGAGGCGCCAGCAGTAGCATGCTTTCGCTTATCCGCCCTGCTGTATGCAGCAGATAAGGCGACCCTTGATAATCTGCGCGACGGCCGATGCAGGATGAAATTTATGTTTGAAGAAAATGTCATGGTTGTATGTGGGCTGGGATACTGCCAGGGCGCCCAGACCTAGACAGGAGAACGATTAGGGTCCTCATCCAAAGCCTTTGGCTCAAAAGCCTGTCCGCAAGGCAGCGGGGAGGTGGCAATGATTTAGTTTTACAGAAATGGACGCCATCCCATTTCAAACCCCCAACCTGGAGGACCAGGAGACTGAGTTTGTCTGACCTCTCACCATTGACCAACCTGGTAGGAGTAGCTCTCAAGATGCTCGGAGGCATCACCCAGTATAGCTCAATGGGTCAATGAGGTACGCAAACCGTCGCACCACGTTAAGGTCCAGTCTCGATGCGACGGACAAGGATACATCGCTGTGTCGCAGCATTGGCAGCTAAAACCGACTGGGACGCAGACACCAAGAGTGAGGGGCGAGCCTAAGATACACAAGCCAGGCAACCCACTGCATCCGATTACGTGCATGAACAGCTCGCCTTATTACAACGCTGCCCAGTGGCTGGCGAAACTCTTAAATCCTGTGTATAAACAAATGACTACGCACTGCCTTAAAGACTCATTTGAGCTAACGGAGACGCTAGAACAATTCTCACTGTGTTCGGAATTAATGTACTCCATTGACATAGACTCTCGATTCACAAAACGTGCCACCTCAAGGAAAGTTGATGATCTGTATCATCTCATCCCGAGTCAAAACATCCATGTGGGCCACCTTGTGGAATATTTGCGAGATATGATTCTACTATGTACAGAGAATGTAGGGTTTGCGTTTGTGGGGACAGCATTCAAGCCGATCAATGGGGTCGCCATGGGCAGCCCTCTGGGACCGGTTGTGGCAGATATCTTTCTCGGATTAATCGAAAGGCAAGTCGCTACCAGTATTGATGAACCAAAGTTATACAATGGTGTTGTGTCGCCGCTGATGCCTTCACCCCACGACCGCAAGAGTAGTCCAAAGACGAGCCAGAAGGAGACTTGTATACATGAAATCACAGTTGCTTATATAGTTTGAAGGCAAAATGAAGAGAAGCTACTAAAGTACAATTGAGCCAACCAACTGAAGGAAAAACGTCAAATGCAACGGCGAATAAGCAATCGCGTAAGTCCCTAAAAATAGCATCATTGGACTCCAAGCTTAAAGCGAACGACCATTTACAGTGACGGGCACTGGCCAATCAGAATTACGAAATGAAACGTTTAAACAAAAGTCACGGAACAAACGCGAATAAGGAAGGCAGACACAAAAGTTGAAAACTAGTACAATAATTGTGTGACACTAAATATTCCTTTAACATAACCAAGTAGAACAGTAATGAGAAGAAAAAAACCAATAGAATATGTCCTTGCAAACAGCGCTGCTGAGAAAGGCATGACGAGGAGCGTCCATTAGCAATGACGCGGATGTACCAATCGGGCGAACCCAGTAGAGCGTTTAAACAACAGTTGAGAAATAGAAAATAGGAAGAGTAAAGAATACCGTAGTGCATTGAATGAATTTCCAAACAAAGTAGACGCTCGGAGTACTTTCGTCCCCGTAATCCCTCGACTAATCTAGTATCCATCCGCAATCTCCCTCTACGTTCATTTTGTCCCGGACGAGGCGTACGAGCCTGGACACAGTATTCCAGGTGATGCCATACGAAAGGCGAGAAAATTGTCATAAATTTTCTGCCCCACAAGGCAAGTGAAAGACTTCGAGATAACCAAAAGCTGCGAAAACCTCTGCTTGCGGCCTTCTTCCCGTTGTTGCCGGAGTGTAAGTCCGAAGAGTGTGGGACACCTAGATCATACTGGCTAGATTCTCATGGGAGTTTGAACCAACCGACGAAGTATTTTCAGGTGGACAGCCTCTCCAATATGCAGAAACCAGCAGTTTGCGTAATTAATGGGCAGTAGCAATAAAGTAGACTATAGATAAAGCCTATCCAAGGCTCGCTGAATAGCTTCTGAACTTCTAAGAACATCGAAAATGTTCCAGAGATGCAGGTCATCTGCAAATATTAGCGATGGCAATTCAAGCTACTAGGGTAGGGCTTTCAAGTAGATGGAGAACAGCAGCGGTACAATGACAGAGCACTGTAGCAAGCCAATGAGAACAGACTGCTAAACGATAAGAAAATGTACAACATCGGGTCCCATTCTGCCACTTGATCAAAGCACAACGAAGACATAGATTGCGATATGTCAACATTTCGATTGTTCTCCTCAGTCGCATACACAATACAAGTAGAAACACACACACAAATATCTACATTGAAAAAGAAATCCGCACACTAATCTAAACGTCAAAATCAAGACCGAGACAATCTAACTGATTGCTTCTAGAGTTTCTGTGTACATAACAGAGGTTGATAGGTCCTAATTAGCAACGCTTCACTGATTACCTACATTATCGGATTCCGGCTCGTAATAGCACAGTCTTCATGTCCACGTTGTGACCAGTTGTCACAAGATGTTTGGTGATAGATGATGACGGAATCCGTTTCATTCTGAGGGCGCTCGAGTTTGTTGCCTCATCATTTCTTTAAGGGCAGCCCTCTAAACCGGTCTTGGAAATATTTTTCTAGGCTTGATCGAAAGGCAAGTCGCTGCCAATATTGGTGAAGCAAGTTTATCCAAAAGGTATGTGGATGACATTCTGGTGTACACCAACAGCGAACATGTTACTCGCCTCTTAACCACTCTACATTCGATTCACCTCAACTTACCGCTCTCACACGAGATGGAACAACACACCCCCCTGGCATTTTTGGATATCCTCATTAAGAGACTAGACGGAGGTACACAGCAGCCCGCTGTTTACCGCGAGGCAACCTGGAGTGGGCTGTACGTGCATTTTTCCACTTTTCCCGGTTGCATACAAACGCGGACTATTTAAAACGCTGTTCTGCAGGGCCAGATGAATTTGTAGTCCGGACACACTGGAAGCTGAAGAGAACTTTCTGCATAGGACATTGGTGTCAAATGGTTATCCTGAAAATTGCATCAAAGTGCACAACAGGCTCCCAAAAATGAAACTGCTGGTGCTAACGGCAGAGGAAAAAGTACTTTATCTGTTTCTGCCCTTCAAGAGAGACCATGTGGCAAATGACATGGCACACGTACACGACTACCCAGTTGCTCCTCATGTACACTACTCGGAAACATGTTCTTCATTACCACCAGACCTACTATTCGGCTAGTTCGCCCTCTCAAGTGGTATAATAGTTCAGCTGAAGTCGCAGTGACGTTTATATAGTCAGGACTAACTGTCGGTTGGATCAGAGGATGGCTGAACACTTGCAAAAGTGGGTGGAACAAATAACTACGCAACAAACTCGAGCGCCCTTAGAATGAACCGGATTCCGTCATCATCTATCACCAAACATCTTGTGACAACTGGTCACAACGTGGACATGAAGACTGTGCTATTACGAGCCGGAACCAGATAATGTAGGCAATCAGTGAAGCGTTGCTAATTAGGACCTATCAACCTCTGTTATGTACACAGAAACCTTTGAGGCAATCAGTCAGATTTCCTCGGTCTTGATTTTGACGTTTAGATTGGTGTGCGAATTTCTTTTCCAATGTAGACATTTGTGTGTGTGTGTTTCTACTTGTATTGTGTATGCGACTGAGGAGAACAATCGAAATGTTGCCATATCGCAATCTATATGTTGTTTCTGCTTTGTTCAAATAAAAGATATTCCACTGCCCACCCGTACACACTTTTATCTGTCATCTAGTATGCCGTCCCCCTCTGAAGGGCGGAGCCCGAACCCTTAGGAAGTCAGCTTTTCCTCGAGCCTCCAATTGGTTCTTAGTCAATTTTTTTGTACAGTTCACGAGAAGCACGTCCAGTGCATGTCCGTAATCTACTTTATCTGCCCAATTTTCAAGAGCCACCAATAGATTCGTCAGACATGAAAATCACTTCATGAATCCATGCTGTATATTGGCAATTAGATTAAAAATACTTAGATGACTCTCTAATGCAACTCTCGCTTCTAAGATTAATTTTGCTGTATTTTGCAAACAGACTCCTGTCTCTCATTTTGAAGATGGGACAGGTAAACTTCTCCTTCCATTCGCAAAGGGATGCGCAGCTCTTAAGCGGTTTCTGAAGTGTGATAGCGAGCGGTACACTTAGTTCCGCACCTAACTCATGTAACAGTTTCAGGTGAATTAAACCAGGCCCAACGGCCTTAGAAGGGTTCAGCCCTTGTAAAAGCCTATGAACTCCCTTCTCCCCTACAAGAAGTTCAGCTTCCCAAAACTTCTGGACCCTTGCAAACCAGCACAACGCCTGTCAAAGATGTTTTCCTTACAAATGCTGCTGCATATTGCCCACTAAGTACGCAGGCATTGTCACAGTCCGGATGAGCATGAGTGCCGCCTTCACACATCAACACTGGCTTTGACATGTTTGAGCCCCAGCGCCATTTGGCATACGCGAATAACATTTTTGGATTCTCTAAAGCTTCGTCTGCTAACGCTTACTCGAAATCGAGCCGAGTATTCCGAAGGTGTTGTTGACGCCTATTTCTAGCCTTACGGTGCCTCTCAAAAACATTGATTGGTGGAGCACCTTAGTAATTCCGCCAACATTTAGGCCTATTTGTGAGCAGATGCCTGCCAGTGGAATCTATCCAGGGTGACTGTGCTCGTGCCTCCTTTCCTTTTGTGACTGAGATGAAGAGAGCAGAGACCTCTGTGAGGTGGGACTTAAATTTATCCCAGTCAACCTGGAGAGTATCCTCGCCTGAGATCTCACAATGGAAACACAAAGCCATGGCTCTCATTGATTGATAGTCCGCGTGCCATCTTTTCGCGATAGACTCAACACCACTCTGATAGCGTCCAAACAGAATACAACTAAAGAGCTAACATCATGATCACTGGAACCCAGTGGAGGGCTGTAAGTAATGTCACCAACAATCTCGAGTGACAGCAAATACAAGGTCTAAGGTGGACAGTGCTTGGTAGTCCATGTACATAGTGGGAAGCTCAGTGAACTGATTGCAACAGTAGTTGGAGAGCAAGCTTAGGTAGATCACCGCCGAATGTACCTGATGCTTAGTTGCAAGAAAGATCTGCCAAGCAAACCTCCGTGTGTTTGAAGTCACGCTGCAGAAAACACCTGTTCGCGGACATAGAGTGAACCAAGTCAAGTACCTCTTTGGCTACGCTCCCAGGTCTTCTATAGACAATTACAACTGTAACCTGAGCCGAAGATGTGCTAATCATACTCGACAGAGCTTCAACCGTTTTGTCTGCTGACTGAAATAAGCAAGACTTCAAAACATCAAGTTTACAGCTCCAATAAAAAGCGACGTCTCCTCCCTGCCGGAAAACGGAGCGATCATATCTTACTAATAAGTAGCCAGGTAGATATACTTCACCATGCGTAAGATCCTGAGACAGCCACGTTTAAGTGAATGCGGGTATATTTGGATGAGACCCATTTAAAAGCAGACTTACGTCGTACACCTGCTCACATTATTTAGCACCATCTGAAACTTTTCCATAGGTCCAGACCAGGGTCATGCGCTACCAGGTTTTACAGTGGTAGGGAGGAAAAGCACCGCCAGCTAAAATCCCGAAAACCCACTAAACGGAGACCTTGTTCACCGGCCGCTCGCCTAATTTTGAGTCCCTTGATGGCCTTCTTCAGCTTCATCAAAACGGATTGCGGAAGGTCCGGCTGGACACTAATATTGGTACATTTCAGCTTGAAAGCAAACTGCATGAGAGCGTTGCGTTCCTCCTGGGTATAGAGTAAAATACGAAGTAGCAGCGGTAGAGAGTTTGGTGCATTACATGGGACTTTCCGCAGTCTAATCATCTTTTTGGCAGTAACGCCTGGAAAACCAGGCAGAAGGAGCTTCGTTACTCACAATTTAAAACACTGAAGCTCGTCCAACATATGATCAGCTAGAAGGACAGCAGTGGATTTAGCCGCTTTACGAAACATAACGCTACTATCCGTGAAAGAAGCACCACGACGTTGTGTATGATCCCAATGGGTAGTTGATTCTACACTTCGAGCAGGTGACTTCAACAATGGTGATGTGACTGTCCATATCCCCTTAAATGATGTAGCAACGACAGCGTAACTTTTTCGCTCCATATCGATGACTTAATCTTTTTCTGTTCATCAAGTCCACTGATAAGCTTCATGGCAGTGTTATTCTGCGTTTTCTTCTTGATAAAGTAACTGGGCCCGTGGCACTTTGTCCCTTTGAGCAGAGTTATGCGAACAGTCAGAAGGTGCCTTATCGGTGAAAGCCGAGATATCCGGCACCTTCGACTGACAAATATTGCCTGTGCGATTCTTAGACATTTGCACAACCGTCACGATGCATGCGGCCAACGAATAATTCGAAATAAACTACATTCATCATTCAGCTCTCTTCATGTTGCATATGTGGGAGGTGAAATACGTCTTTTAATTTACCTACATTAACAGAATTTAGTTAAGCCAATTTGAAGCGTATTGAAAAAATATGCAATTAAAATAAAATGGGATGAAAATTCTCAGCCTATATAATCAGAAGTTGACGAGGATAACCAAAATTAATGTATGATGTCACACTGTTTGCCGAAAACATTTGTCCATGCATATCTCTCCCATCATGACCTCATGCACCTCATGCTTCCACTATTTGTTAGAAATGATTGTATCATCAAGTAAGTAGCAACACTAAAGCTTCTTCTTCCATACTCTTTATACATTCACAAATCTAACAGGTTATTTACTCATTGTGTAGAACTTACCGCGACGCCGGTTTTTCACTTGGGCGGCCTTAGCTTAATTTGGAAGTTTAGAATGCCGGAGAAGTCCCGAAATTCTCTGCTTGTTATCACGTTCGGATGTGAATTCCAGCGGATCAAAGAAGACATATTATTTGCGCAAAACTGCCGCGAAAATGATGTTTTAACGACCTGTTAAACTCCATACACAATTCTTTAACGGGAACCATCAACAATATCTATTCACATGCGCAAGGGTAGCCTACGGATATTGCGAAGAAAACTCAGCATTGAAGTAATACATGTGTCACTGCAGTAAGCAGCGCCATACGGAATTTGGCAAAATCAGATCAGTTTACCTAGCCACCGTTTAGGAAACAGCTGCTGATTTTTATTAATTTCCTTGGATTGATTCGCACAGCAGATTTGTAAGAAGTACCCATTTGGCATTGCAAAGTCATTGCACTTAACGCAACACTCAGTGTCTCGGAGTTGACCAGAAGCAAGAAAGCACGAAAATGTTTTCAGCTTTGCTAGGTTCGCAAAGATATTTCGCTAATTATTCCTGGTTGTCGGCTTTTAAAGTTTTGCGCGTTGTTTAGAAGTCCATAGTGGAATAATATAGCCTATGACTTCATAAGTTGTCCTTTTGATCCCCCGAATTCATATGGCTTGCCATACATTCGTGTGTCAAAGGGAAAGAAGTTTTCGCATAGACTACTGTGGGTGCAAGCTTGGTTAACTGGCTTATACCCCAGTTTGTTAATCCAACTTATCTAAACAGATTAAATTCTAGCATTTCTACCTCTAATTTTAACATTAAAAATTGATAACAAACTAGAATCCATTATTTTTTGTTCCTGACGTCACAATCTCTGTCCCATGCTTTGCGGTTATTTTAATGCATTATCCATTTCCATAAGTCGGCGCTAATCTTCTCTTGATGGAATTCGGACAAATTTGTAGTGAACTTCATTACCAAACATCATCCGACTAAACGACTTGTGTCGCGTTCAATCCTCACCTGAACTATTCTCCATTCTTCTTTGCAGTACCGATAAACGAGGTCCAAATGAGGGACAAGTATGCATATATTCAGTTACCTTATGCATGCCTACTTTGTACGGTCATGTTTGATCAACGACTAGATCAACAAGACGATCAGGGGAATAAGTCCCTTGCTGTATTGTGGTATTCTTGAACGGTGAACTCGATACAATCGTTAAGCGCCTTCTCATCTGACTCAGGTGAGCATTAATAACAGAGCGCTGCATAATCTGGGCCAAGACTAAGGTGATGTAGTCTGTCTTGCTACAAGCCAGTCAAAACAATTTATGATAAAACGAGAACATACTTTTCATGCAGGTGGCTTAAGTTACCAGCGCAGTCGAAGGTGTCAAGACGAAGAGTCACAAAGGTAGAACAAACGCCAATTTAATCAACTTCCAGCAACTGGAGATGTGATCTGAGTTGTGTCTATCCTCAACATCACTGACTCAGCCGGGATACAAAGGGGTTTGTGAATAGCCTAGGGGGAAGTATGCTTAACCATCTTTAAATTTACTTAACTTGTGCATGGTCCTGTTCAATATAACGATAAGTTCAGCTATTGTTATGTATACTAGCACGTATTTGTCCAAAAAATATAATCATAGACGGCTATTAGAAATACGCTGAGACTGGACGATTACCAGATTTAATCCAACGCATAAAATGAGATGTCGGCGGATATAGACGGAATAAGTTAACGATCTGAAACTATCATTCACGCATGACAGAAGTTTTTTGAGACATGTCGAAGGATATCGACGATCTGTTGTCATCCTTAGCTTGACTTGCAATTAAGAAGCTGTTGCCTCTGCTGCTATAAAATTAGGCTCCTGCATTATATAGCATGAGCATTCAGAAGGGAGGTGGGACGATCAAAATCAATTTCCGCGAGCAATTACGGTATATAATGTGGCGCTTTTGTCCCTTCACCATCCTATGTCCAACTATAAGTTGTAAGCCCGATAATGAATGCAAGAAACAACAAAGATATATTCCCGAAATCGACCTTGTTGTATTTTATACATCATCGGTTCCAGTTATTTGCTGACGCATATTTATTTATCGAACATCGATCTCCAGTTCTCGTGGATACATTTTGAACTGTCTTGTAAATGCGAGTTTACCACAAGTTGTACTGTTTGGGTAATGCTTTCGATGGTTCGGTACAATTATCACATAAGTTGTCAAATAACAACAGGCAGACTATATTTCACAATTAAATGAGAACCTGCTCCCACGCAGCAGTGGCACTGTTATTCTTGACCTGAGGTCTCTAACAGTAGCCATTGCAGTCGAAGCCAATTATACCACAGCCTCGTTCAACGCTAGATGGTTTCACCTCATGTAGAGCGAACGGCGACCTGGCCGTGTTTTAGTGTGCCATAACACGGGTTATTCCTTCACTCGACACTTCACTATTTACTTAACCTGTGTTACTCGCTACAGAAACACCGTTCACAAATAGCCACAAAATGCCTATGCTTACAGACGTTTCTAGATGATGGTGTTTAAGCGCGACCCTAGCTAAATCATGGATGCGGTTTGGAGGGCTACGCTTAACATCTTCCGGCGGACAATAAGTCGGGATTTCAAAGATAAAAGTCTGATAACCTACTACTTTTATTGGCAAAACCATAAATGCAGCCTCAGTGCAAGTAAATATATTTGACTTCATGTATTCGTTGGAGTCTTCATTAAAGCCATCATGGGTAACTGTGACTTGCTTCCAAACCGTGATATTGAATACAGACGAATAAGATCCTTAGTCTAGCTCAATTTGCAGTGTTTCTCAGTGGCAATGAGGGCTCCATGTATTTTCCAGTCTAAGGTCTCTCACTGAATATATGTATTGCGGTACACAAATCTTACTTGGACTTCCATCCAGAACAAAATAAACGTCACTCATATAGATGAACAGCATTCGTGGTCATGTGAAATAAGATGCCAAAATTCGACTCGTATTTTTTCATTTCAAGCAGAAAGTACAAATGTAACAGAACATATATTCTATAACATTTGCACTGAATATCGAGACAATGAGTTGCACACCTTGTTGGACAACCTGATTATAGATATGGCACCACCAATATTCGTGGGATCTTCAGTGGCTGTCTGAACAACCTCCGTTGTGCCACCTGAGTGGTTCGTGTTTAACCCCTTCCAGCAAATAGTTCGACAATAGTATTCCAGGAAGTGGATGATTTTAGTCTGTCAATGGGTTCCCTTTATTAAAAGCCACGAATATCTTTGTAATATCACTATGACTTGGTGACTGTGACTCGCCACCAAGTAAAGTCACTACCCTTGATTACTCGAATAACCTAGTCCAATATATAGACCCAAAACATGCTTGTAGACACTGCGAATAGGAGTAAAAGAAGCCAAGAGCACAGCAACACATTTACGAACATAAGCAACATACCTACATAACTATCAGCAGAGATTTATGGATCCACATAAAAAACCCTATTATTCTTGTGCACATTACTTAAGCAACTGTTGTGTTATTATTATGATCATGTTTTTGATGGCATCCGCCGAGTGGTCGAGAATAAATAATTTATTTGGTTATTTATTTAATTCACAAGCTACAATTTAAGGTACGGCCTATTTAGTAAATTGCTTTGTTGGAAGCAATTGACAGGCTACAACATCGATGAGCATAACTGCGTTTTGTCATTGATTTTGATAAATTGGCCCCCATGGAATATTTATCTTTCAAGTCTATGTTGCTCTAGCTACCTTAACAGAATGTAGCTTTGATGTGATATAAAAATTAAGATTGTTAAATTTACACTGGCTGCGCAATACTAACTGCTTTCTCATTTACCCAAAGCAGTACCTTGGACATCTGCAACAGTTCTCAGCCACCTACAAAGTGAATTTGCGTCATCTCTCCCTTATTTTTGATGGCCTGCAGATGCGAGAGATTTTCCATTATTTCTTTAAGCGAATTTTGGTAATGAATACTTAAATTTGTTATTTATTTTCTGTAATCTTTATGAGCAACTTTACTTCAACAACGGTCAGACATGATTCTTTCACCTGCCGTTACTTTTATTTCCTTCTTTTTCTATTACGTTCTTTTCTTTTTATTATTATTGGTCACGATTGCGCCAATCTCGTGAGGTGACGGGTTGCAGGTTCCAAACTATCTAGTATACCCGTGAAAAGCGAATTGCTCCACACTGGCGAATATAAAGTGCATGACTCCAAAGAGCTAGATTGTGGAATTAGCTGTATGGCGTAGGAGCCTAGCAGGTAACAGCGCCAAAAAGCGATTAAAGTTGATGACTAGGTAATGCATATAACAGAGGCGAGAAAATTGCATCAACGCGCCTAGGACATACTTTCTCTTAACGGGGCCAAAAAGTAAGTCCGCGTGATGACGGCCATACTTACATATAAAAACCGCCAAAAAGCGAGCCAAAGTGATGGTGATTTACCTGCTATAAGCCACCTCCGTGAATGCTGGATGAGATGTGGAATTGCAAATGAAAACTTAAGAGAGATTACTCCGCATAGAACCAGGTCCACAAGAGACGGTTCAACCAATGGCCATAATATATTTAAAACTGCAGGCTATGCCTGTAGTTTTACACAAAGCTCCATCTTTCAATATTTTTAAGTGATAAATCAATCTTAACATCCTATCGGGACCATTGCAAAACGCAAACAACTTGCTCCACTATGCGGGCATTTACAAAATATCAGATCACGAAATCAATCTGTCTTACAAATACAAGAAATATACAATTTAGTTATTTATATTGCAAAGGAGAATTATAGTAAGAAAACTTAATTTAGCAATACGGCCAAAAGTAAATCCGTTAAATATATGCTGAATAAATTTTAATGTTTAGCATTGTAACTTATGTGAAGCCGACTTCTCACAATTGGATATTGCTGATTCCACGGACTTTCACCTATCCACTCACTGGCTTGGATGGCTATTAGGGAAAAGTCGGTCCAGTTCATTGGGCATTCGCATTTCTGAGTCACGAACACGCCGAAGGCTGCTGTGGTCCGAAGTTAGTTGAGAGGGTTTTAATTGAACCTATGATAAATACACATCAACTGGAAGCGGATTCAACAGACTTTAATTGTGATGCAAATTAGGTGGCCGTTGAGAAAACTTTTCAAATGAGAAAAATCCTTCCGATATTTAACGCTTTCAGATTCACAATCAAGCTGCTTTCAGTAGGAAGGTCGACCTGTTTAACTGAGCATTCCGCTGCTGATATACTCTCAGAAGCCTCGTTAAGCAAACTTTACCACCATCTTCAGATCCAACAATTGGGCAAATCTTTGGCCTGTTGGCGAGAACCACGTACCATCTCCTCACTTGACACCAACTCATTCTGCAAATACAGTTGCTCGAAATGCATGGTACGCTGCATAGACTTACTTATCAGGACACTGTTATTAAACCTCTACTACTTAGCTAACTAAAACTGCACTCCCACGGCCATTGAGCTAAGTGTACTCTGATGGCGGTTCATCTACTAAAACCCAGTGAGCTGAGTTTAATTTAGTTGCAAATGTGCTGGCAAGCATAGAAATGTAACTAGGCCGGTTCGAAAAGTACGGCTGCCAAACACAGCAAGAGAAATTGGCCCAAATTATTCTCAAGGAAATAGCTAGGAAGTGAGATCAGATTACCACATGCGTTAAGCCAACAGTCAACGACCAATAGGCAGATCTCGGCTAGTATTCCACACTGCACTAAATCTCAATTCGGTCATTTCCTTAGGTGATGAATCGAGAAGGGGGTGGTTATGCAGAGAAAGCAGCCTGTGCATACTGAAGGACAAGTAATCCTCGTCTTATCGGCTAAAGAGAATGCTGTCAGATGTAAACGTAGCACCGTATTTCCCTCAAAGAAAAATCACAGTGATGCTTGAATTATGAAGCTAATGAACGTCACTCGGCAATCGAGTTCTCTCGGTGTCTTAAAGTACTCACTGCTAGCAGAAACAGGAACGACGCAATAATACCACAGTTAAATTAGCGAATGAAGACAGAAAGAATTACGACAATTTGGAAACTTGTATCTTGGACACACTTCCATTGGGACCATTTGCATAGTCTTCCATCTGAATTGTCTTACGTGAGTCCTTAGAAGTTGATTGGGCAATAATAGACTGGATGACTCGAAGAATGTACAATCGTTTATAAACTGGTTTCTTTGGTTTACCATGGATAAACTTTGCAAGTGGACTTACGATCATTATACACATTTTGAAGGAGTGCAGTGATTGAGGAAAGTTATCAAACACCGATGATCTCAGAATTTAACTACTTTTTGTAATTTTGCATGAGGCAGTAGGACTCTCCAACACACGCCAGCGATCCGACTGATGACATAAACATTAGTAGATTCAGTAGAGAACTCTATATTCTACACTACAGTTCCAGATAAAAACATGATTTAATTGTCGGAGAATGGCATGCTACTGTTAACTATATCCAGTATGAAAAACGTTTGTTCAAGCAAAGCGTTTACAAACAAATCCACATAGTCCAGATTTGCAAATGCATGAAATAGTGGAATTACCCATCGTTAGCATTTGGTCATGCCGAAGGAATACGCGTCCATAGGATAGCCAATCGCTGACCAAACTAATCCTCTTTTCGCAGATGAACACAAAGCAGTTGGTTTTCATCGACGTATCATATCTAAACCAATCAATTTAGACTCCTTCTAGTTCTATTCTCCTAGCCATACTCATCGTGATCCTAAATGGTGCAGACAAAATTAAACAGCACCTACGCGCATTCCTCTTTTGTCAGAAGACATGCTTTACCATCATACCCAATTAGCGTTGCTGACTTTCCTTAAACGTGTCCAAATTAAACACGTCGTATTAATTGTGGGCTACTCCCCGCTGGTCCGTGGATGGATTGATTACCTGCTAATTAGCACCTTGTAAATCGGCTGTACCGATTCGCCACTATTTTTACAATCATGGCCGAATACAGTACATGAAATGCAGCAAGTCCCTCATTCCATCATGAACTTGTGCTTGACGGCAATTAGCAGAACGGGTCCAGAACGGTGGTCGCGAGTGATCACTTTTCAGTGTAGCTCGTTAGGTGATGTGAATGCCACGCAGATTCGCCAGGGACAATCATTAACTGAGGGGTGGATTGACTGAATGCACACGGAATTTTGGCTAACATCACTGGTTCCTGAGCATCGCTGACAAGAACCAGTTGGACTCAACGGTACATCGTGCGCTATGCAACTAACCCTTTCCTCCGTCTGCTTGCAACGATAGCCAACCGGACAATATTACCAATTCAAGCCAAATACAATCAGACTTGCGCTTTGTGCGCGTACTGGGTTATCTGTCTCAACTCCGATTCAATCGCCATTCGAATGATAAGAAGGAGTATCCAAGATGTAACAGCACTGAAACACAAGGATTATTTACTGATTAATTCTTGGATGATGGCGTTTACCGGATAGAAAACCATAAGGGAGATTCAAAACCTTAGCTCACATGTAGGCATATATTAAGTTGTAAATTCATCTGGTCGAGGAGTTTGATTCGCCTCCAAAATATGCAACATGCATTGAGGGGTAGCCATCGGTAAGCAGTTTCGAACCAAGTATTATGTATGTATTAATCAGCTCAGGCACACTTGTTTTAGATAAGTTAGGATTTCTGCTGATACTGTAGCGAGACAAGTGTTTCAATGGCATGTGGATACAAACTACACTTAACAAATATAGTCGAAAAATTGAAGTGGTTGAAAAATCTAGCGTAGCTGGTTGCCTGTTATGGTGAGACGTAGAAGCAACTAGTAAAATGATCGCAAAGGAGAGACTAAGAGGACAAAGATTTAACCTCAGTGAAACATTTACTGGCATTAACCAACCGCATTAAGTCGCGGCTCGGTTTGATTCCCAGGCAATTAATTTTAGTGTGTACTAGTTCAGAAACAAGGGGATCTATTGAGGTACTAATCGCGTAACAATTGGATTCGGCGACGCGGTATTGCAACATGGCGATCTTACAAACCGATAGGAAGCCAAAATTAGCAACACAAGGTCCCTAATGTGTATTTTAGGGTATATTGGTCGCACTGGTTTAAATCAAATGGAGCACCAATGCAACTAACTAACCTGCACCAAAAGTTAAACGGCCACTAATGCTTTTGTGGGATAATAGAAAGTGGCAAAACTGGTTTAAAATCGTAAAATAGAAATTGGCCGCATAAACGGAAAGCACAAGCGAGGTAGCTGGAATGAATATACTACATATTGACACGAGAGGAGCTCATGCCATCACCATCAACCTGAAGTTGAGATTTTGCGGGACAAGTTAACAGTAACGATCTGCTTTACATAGTCACAAAAGAGCATATTTCATTTGGTTGGTACTCAGCGCCAAACAGCAAGCATATGAACAATTGCCTATCTTTTTCAAATAAGTATTATAGCTTTGTCATAAAGGTTCAGGTTAGTTAATTCGAGCCCAAAATTAGGTTATTTGCAGGTTTTAACAAGCTTTTTTGTTTGATTACAGGTACGGAGCCAACACATGTGGAAAATATGCATGTTGAGCTATAAGCCCTTCGGAGAGGACCATTAGTTTTGAGTAACAGTAAGAGCATGCTGTAAAAGTGTGAACTTGACACTTCCGGCCAAATAATATGTTGGCATAAGAATTATGAAAGTTAACCGCGCAGTCCAGATTGTCAGTGTGTATACCGGAGCCAACATTAGTTGACGTATGATTATTGTCTATCGAAGTAACACCGAATGCGCAAGTCAAGTCAATTTATTTCCTCTCAAATCACTCTCCTTTATATTCTAAGACTTGCTTTGATCAACTATATATTGAAGTAGAACAAAACGATAGAAAAATGTTTCAGTAGCAAATTAAGTTTGAGTTGAAAACCTTGGTTCTGAAAACGGTTGGAGCTTAGCAGGACACGAAGCGACCTAAAATCCATGTGCATATGGAGATGTAGAAAAATCAACAAATCCGAGTGTGTCTACTATACAGCCCAAGAATTTCTTCGTCCGGCCACGGTTCTCAGGCTTTTTAGCTGTTGTCAGCCGTGGTCCTGTAGGTATGAATTGTTCTTGTCAAAAGCAAGTGGCATAGCAGTCCAAAAGCAGCAGCCCACAATTGCCTGCGATTACGTAAGTGCATCTAATCGTCCAAATAAACCTAGTTGTTTTATCTGTTCCTTTATTTTATGAGGATTGTCTGGACAACATGCGATTTAAAAACCAAAGAACCAGAAGCATACATCTGTGCTGTTGCACAGATGTTTCATTTTTAACTTCTTTGTACATTCAGGTATTAATAATAACTGGAAATACAGAAAAATTCCTCCGCAATATACCCAGCTAAAATGATCTGAGTAATGTTTGTTATGTCAAACAGCAATATTTTGTTAAAATATAGCATCGCAAAAATTATGTGCAGACACTCGCTGTAGGGCTGCTCTTGTGGACTGATCTTAAATCCTCATTCAAAAAGCATAGTGTTGTGAATTGCACTGTAAGAATCAGAATGTCAGATCTTAACATACGAAAAAAAGATTTTCATCCTGAAATATTTATCGACCGAATTCATGTACATTCTCAATTGAGTTACAGACTGTAACAAAAGGTCTTGGTTAATAAAATAACCGGCATATTAACATGGAAGTTAACTTGGAACCGACCTAATAGTTGTGGCACTGGATGGATTTGATAAAGTTCCGAATGTAGGATACGTGTACGCAACTTATGTCACATGTGACACATTTACTTTGAAGGTCGACCATTTCTATACGATTGCTTACAAATTTTTAAAACGTATGTTCTGATGAAGTGCGCCGTATCTTACACAGTTATCAAATATTCCGTGTCTTATCTATCTTTCGCATGAGGTCAGAAAAGCAGTCTTTTGATCAGTAAGCTAAAAGTATCATTCTGCACTATTCATAAAGTTAACCGGACTATGCCGAATGAGATAAGGAAATGTTTTTCGCAGTAATCAGTAACGGCAGTAGACGACATGGGAATGGCCAAAACGTACAATGATCATATTTTTCATTTTTCATTAATCACACATTGAAGCTCGTGTTTAGCTTCCGCGAAATCACAGTGGACTTCTCCCAGGTTTTGCCGCAAACAACTTTGAAATTAGTGGATTGAAAAATTGTACTACATGAGTTAGTCGCAAGCCATCATGTCGCTGGTATGCGAAACAAGTGAAATATCAACCACGCTAATTGGGGAGGTTGAGAACATGCCTATTTGAATATTTTCTTCAATATGTGTTAGATCGTGTAAAACAGCAATATTTCTGCATAATAATGCTGGAAGCTACCTGAGGTTATTGAACGGATTGTTAAAGAATTTATAAAATATTTAGCATGTGCTTATATAGTATAAGTAAAATGCTATCTGGGTAATCTACGGAACAAGGACATTCTTTAGATTCAAAGCATATTTCGGCAATTTTATTGCTACTCCTCTTATCAGAACTAAGTAACACCATCGACAATTGCAATTTTTCTGATTTAGGAAACTTTACATTTTTATCGTCTATCAGAAGGAGATAAAGGGTTGATGCTTGGAGTAACTGATCCGATTATTCTTTTGTGCAAATACGTATGCGCAATAATTAGTTATATGACACTATGTTCTAAACATTCATATATTGGAACAGTTCCATGTTTAAAATATTATGAATGTGTTTGAAGTATTTGTAACTTTTAAGCTTTTCTCACGCGAATATTCGGAATGAGTATGAATGATTAAAACAAATTAATGAGTGCTTTTTCAAATCCAGTTCCATGGCATTGCTTACATCAGGTGGGAGATTGCGGTAAATGCTACTCTTGCCACAAAGCCGTTGAAAGCTTAAAATATACCACCTGCATGGCTTTGAAGGACATAATGGTTGTATTACTGCTGTCAATGAGCATGTATTACGATGTGATGTTAGGTGTCCTATCTAAAATTTTCTTTGCAACAGAACTAGCGGAACAGAGCCGTGCCATTATGGCTGTGGTTTAAGACATTACTCGTCACCAAATACGCCGAACATGAGTTCATTATTAGCAGGCAGGAGCCTCAGAATGCGTTACTTTTTCTTGCTTTGAGAAAACCTGGTGGAGCGACATAATTGAAAAATAATAAGCAACAAACCATTTCCCACTAAGAGGTACTGCAACCTCCAGAGCCTGCATGTAACGGTTCGCTACCAGAACTTGAATTTAAGCTGTTACCGCCATTAGCCCCATGACAGAAGCCTGAAGAGACTTCATTGCTAGAGCGCGCATACAAGGGCAATTTAGGATATCCTCTAAACATATCACTGAGGCTTTGGTGAGGAGATCTTTATGCACACAATATGCGTGCCTTGCTTGTTGCCCCCCATCACATCGTGGAGCAAAATTCACTCCATATAAATCCCTGTCATTTCCGTTGGCGGGACCGTGTCTAAAGTAGAAAGAAGCCGGGCGTCGCTCACTAACAAAAATATAATGTGTGATGGGATTTTTCCCATTTGCACTCACACGGTACACGTGAGAGAAATGTTACCTACTCCGCTGTGATAAGCCTTGCCTTCTGCGACGCGGTGTCTTAGGGAGAGAAGCCTCAGCTCACACCTCAAAGTTCCCGACTTTGGTTAACAACCTCACCACAGTAAAACTTTCCTAAGTCGACCACTCGCGAAACTGAACCAATGTGTAGTTCAGGGAGACCGTCAAAATATGAAGTTCTCTATCCATCGTGTTTACATGGTTCGAGCAAGGAAAATCGGTCAGCTTAGTAAAGTGAGCAGGGTATAGAAGAAGCCAACTTCGGTGGTTTAACTGTATTTTAAACCTACATGCGCAAATAGTTAGGAATACAATGTTAAATTGCATTTGAAAGTGGAAAATAGCAAAAGTTAAATGTCAGGGAATTACTTGCGGAAGACAATATAGCGATCGGACCATCCGAATGGGATCGATATACTGGTCAAACCGATGACAGCTGGTCAACAATGGATTGAGAAATGCGGAGAACTGATATTCCAGGCAGCGAGCATTCGATATCAGTGTCCCCATGGATAGCCACATATCGGTATTACTTAAATGGTATACGGTGTGTGTTGGTACTGCTTGTTACACAAGATCGGCAAAGATAACGGGAACTTCGATAAACAACCCTTGTTAAGCATTTATTTGGTGAAGGACACATGAACGTTGGCGTCCTGATCCTTCGAAAATGGCTTTTAAATTTAACGCATGTGCACCACATTGCTCACAGTGAGAGTAACTGTGTTTCAACCATGAACCATGACAAAATTAGTGCTAAATGAAGTTTCAAATTTCACCAACATATCAGCGATATAGACAAATTTATTTATGAAGAAGATTACAATGATTTCTATATGTACGAAGCTTAGAACAAATCATAGAGAAACCGTGCTTACAAACTATTTTATTCACTATATTCGGTTTACTGAATATTTAAGCGGTGGCGCCTAATTGTCAACGAAACTTTGTTGGGTGTTTAATCAGGTGAGTGGTTACGAGCAGTAACGCTTGATTCATCTACTTTAAACTTGAACTTAAACGGTGTTGGTCCAATACCTTCGTATTTTGCATGAATCTACACATGTTGTAATCTTGTAATCTTGATTGACCGCATTCACTCTTCGGAGAATTTATGAGGTTAACATATAATAGCGTATATTTCTCATGTTATTGATAAGCCGTTGCCACAATGGTACGGATCGTACTTACATGTCAACTTGTTCACACATGCAGGGTTGTCAATGTTTCGACATTATGCAGGGATGTACTAGGTAGGTTTGAAAAGGTTTTGGGGTATTTCCCTTGTCACTTGTTAGCAGAAAACGAGCATTGTCAGTTGTTGATTCTGGTGCAAATCATGAACACAATAGAGGCGGCAAACCATTGAAAAGTTAAGAAACGTGAAACGAGATAAAACAACACTCGTGCATAATAGCCTAGAGTAATAGAAGTCAAGTCATCCGTACTGGATACAGTTTTACTTATATGCAAAAGTAGAGTGAGCTAGGAAAAATACATAAATGAAGCTGTATATGAATCTTCAGAGCTTCAGCTTTGTTAGCAGAGTAATGTAAGTTAGCTAGCACATATGGACGATTTAATGCGGGTGAAAGTGCCTGAGCTTTGTTAGATCTACATTTCGAATTGACCCGATCAAACAAGATGTAGTGCGTGTCGCTGAGTAGTTTTGAGACTCAGTGGGCTCCGTTGCTTTAATTTCAACCTTCAATTGTAATTGTAAATGTATGGCTTCCGTAGCCGTGATCGTAAAAGTGGATATTGTGGTGGGACGAGTAAATAAATTGATAAAACAAAGAAGAAGCCTTCATCAAGATATGAGCAACAAAGTACGGTCCTGTAAGAAATATCAGACACCGATTGGTTAGGAAAGCACAAGAATAGTCAAAGGACTTTTGTATAAATATAAAAAGAATGAAAGTGTACTGCATTAAAATCATGACCATAGTGTGTGGGACAAATTAATGGTTGATGTTGTTGAGACAATGAGAATGTACAGTTGCAGTACCCGGGAATATATTCCAACAGATGCAAGGCAAATAAGTCGGTTTTGTTAGAAACATCAAGCGAATTAACACGGCCATTATTTGGACAGTACATGAGACAACATGAGTGAGCTAAAGCTTATTGAATTGATGGTGGCGGTAAAAGTCAAGACCATCCCAGTACTCAGGCAAACTGTCAAACATTACAGGTTCTGTGGCTGTTCCTAGCGCTGTGTTGTCAAAACCGGAAAATTGGCTACTACTCTCGTTTATAATCTGTTGCAAATTATGGAAAGATGCAGGTTACAACCTGTCCGCTTGCCTACGTATTTTGGACTGTGGCTGTTTGATTCCGCCTGACCCAAGGAATCTCGCAACACACAGCACAACTTCTCCAAGTAATTCGGGATGCCAAGTGCAACAAAATGATTAGACTTTAGCAGCATTTTCATTATAATATATCCAGTGAGAAATTTCAGCACAGTTTGAAATAACCGGTGCAGCCTTCGCGGGCACTCCGCTATCACGGTCGTTATGTAGAGGGAGGATACATTGATTTCAGGATAAATCCAGCTTGCAAGTTTTGCTTCATACCTGCGTAGCAGGAGACTGAACCTTTGATGACATACGTTGGATCATGTGCTTCCTAGTACTGCACAAATCAAGCGTCTTAAAATTGTTTTGTATTAAAAAATCTAACAAATTAGGTCCGAAGATCGATTAAACCGCTACATAGCGCATAACGCAGCGACATTATGTAGACTTCTAATAAAAAATTAGGAAGCGGTTTTACTGGTAGTGCAACAATTATAATTAGAGGGTGCGTAACTTAATTGTCAACAAAGAAATCCATAGGATCAATGTGGAAGCCAAGGAAGAAAGTCACTTCAAAAAATCGGATCAAAATAGGTGCAGGAGGAGGAACTAGCGCTTGTGGCAAAATTTTGCTGCAACTGGCAACTATCAGAGCGAACACAATCTTTCCAATTTTGTATTCCGAAACATTTTCCTAAACCACACTTTAGCATACCTTAACAAATTATTCACCTCGTTCCAAGAACCTACTACAATGTTAATGTAGTAGCTGTCTTATAACATTTTAATCTAGATAAACAGCGGAAATAATTTATTGGCTCATGCTAAACTTTTGTTAGTTGGTCAAGGCTTAATGCTTTTATCGAGTTTTCCTTTTATGTCTGTTCGAGTATGCATCAAAATCCAACAATTTTTTGCGCAAGGTGGTATCAGTTTGCTATCTTTTTGATGATATTTAGCGGACAGACCAGTCCTTAAAATACTTACTAAGAATTAATCTTGTCTGGTTAATGCTAGCAAGCTTCTGCATTCCTAGCACTTGCGATGCCGTATGACCAGATGAAAAGTCAGACTGGTAGACACGATAGAAAACATGCTAGTTGCTCATTTATTCATGTTTGCTATATTAGTTCATAAAAACCTCCTTGCATTTTATTTTTCCAACGCTGCCATTGAGTTGGTTTTCTGAGAGGGCGAATAGAAGTCTTCAAGGGAATCATTATATACTTATACGGGTAACTGCCATGGAATTATGGTGAATAATCGGAATGCTATACAAGAATAACCAATGTGGTGGAGCATGCTGCATTGTGTGTTGTATATTGGGGAATTAGGTTGTGAGGTTACAGCGGCGAGAAAGCATAGGCTTTCATTATTCCAACAAATATTTAGTAAATGTATACATAAGGTGCTTAACTTTAAGTATGACGTGCTCAGTCCACAATATTAATCATATTAAGATTCCAACCAAAACGTACAGGCCACACGTAGCTCAGTACCGGCGAAACCAAATTTGCACATGTCATTGAATTTCACAAATATTGTGAATGGGAAGTCGAATCGAATCGAATCCTACCTGACGACCATGGTAACCTCCCGCAGTTCATTCCACCCCAAATACATACAACAGCATATTCACGTTAACCCCTGGGCTAACCATTGAGGTAAATGTAACAAAATGCTTTTTCTTACCAGAATTTCTATCAACCTAAAAGGACCTCAATATTTAGGAAGCCGGTTTAAGAATCCCAGGCGGACACTAGACATTCCTTTACTTGTGCCATCACTGGTTGCGCTGAGCAGCTAATTGATCCTGAACTACTGCTGGTAGCCCGAACGACACACTAGAGCTATAAAGAATTCACCTTAAGGTAGCCTTGGATATTTGGTCAAGGCCAATTGTCCACCTCATGAAGATGATGCTTATGTCCTTGGGGTCACGAACTATACACGAGTGGCATTGCTGACATCTAATTAGCGCTTAGGACAAAAAGCCATCTGCACTTGATTGGGCCGTTCAGGGCGTTAGGAATCTGGTTGTTAAAGCGTACAGACAAGGGCGCTTGAATGAACAACATTGATGCTTGTCATTTTTATGAAGTAAATATGTTTTCATTCTGATAACGACAATTACTAGGAGTTGCAGAAATCCAAAATTATGCCAACGAGCATTATAACAGCAACTACTGAACATTGGTGTAGTCTAAATAAAAGGTACAACCGCTAGTTAAACATCTTGAGGATATTAGTTAGTTTACATAGAATATACATGTCACGCTCTTTTCGTATTCTATTCTCCAAATTTAAATGATAGGACGACGAATCAAACTTTCAGTGTAAATAACCACCACAATTACGACATTTATTCTGACCGATTTGCTGAACACTTCCGTGAATTCTCGTTCATTATATTGTATTATTTCTATAAGTGTTCTCCGGAAACAGACTGTCAGTATAGAGAGAACTATAAAAAGCCACATTGAGTGGGTCGATTTTGAGGACATCAAGGAAAAGGCGGCCAGTAGTTGCTATTGGTATTGTTCATCTACACTTACCTGCAGTTATGTGCACTGTACCAATTGCGACTTGTGCATAATTCACATTTAAATCTCCCAAGAATTTACTTCTATTATTCTGAGACATTGTTTGCCTTCAATTTGTGTAGTAAAACAACATTAAACATTGAATTTATACAGGTTAAAAGCACTGAGTAACAGACAAGGTTAAGTGATCTTTTGTGTTTATCAATAAAGGACGATAAGAAAAATTGATATTAGATTTTTCGATATATAAGTAAATAGTTCTGCCCCCCATGTAGTTGCACTGTCTTAATCACTGGCAGACAAGTAGTTCAACGTAAATCCCATGAGTATAACCGAGTGATAGTGCTTATAATACTCTAGTGATTTATCGGTTCCTCAGACCGTCATTTATAGGTAGTCACTTTTGGTGCAGAAACGGCCGACTAAGCGAGAGCTTTCTAAGATTGATATGTGAATAAAAACGAAATTTGCACCGCATCCTAAACAGCTGTACTGACTGACAGTTTCAAGCAATGACCTCACAATTTTTTCTGCTTTGTTACAGTTAGGAATTTTACACCCGATTCTGAGCGTGCGATTTCAAGTGGGCCATTATAGGGTCGCCTAGTAATCGCCACTAGAACCGGATGAATAATCCAGAACCTTTAAACTGCTGCTCTTGTGATAGATTTCGAATTCTTTTGATGTACTTGGAAGCCCAAAGTTGAAGCTGCTCTAATGTAATGGGTTCGTATTTAAACCATGGTTGCTATGCAGGAATTAATTATTTGCAACTCGCTGAGCATCCATTGGGAAACAGAAGTGTCCATTTATTTGAACACCTGTCTAAACACACCGGTGTTTTGACTACCAATTTTCGACGCATTCCCATATTGCTCGAAATCAAATGTCATCCTGACACAGTACGTCTTTTCTGTGTTCGACGGAAGAATGCTGCAGTAGTTGCACTCCTGGCTTATGGCAATATTTTCTTTGGTATAGTAAAAATATCAAGTGAGTACGGTCTCGTAAATTATATCATTTGCAAAGCTTATGATAATTGAAACGTTTGCTTAGCGAGGGCATTATTAATTACAGTTAAACCTGTCTGATGCGACCACTCAAGAGACCGATAAAAAGTTGTCCCCATGGACAGGTGATCCACATGGACAGGTAAAGACACAGGGAGCAGCACAACTCATCGGCTTCCTCTGTGTACTTCGCTATCAAATGCGAACTAGATTTATGCACATATACCATTTATAATCAGTATGGTCCTTTAATTAGAGCTAAAGCAGTAGAACTGTATTTCATGTGATAGAGGAGCAATAAAAATAGTATATATTTACATTTGGTGCATAAACATTTTAAAACTAATCTGCAAAGCAGTGTACTCCATAAATATTAGTAAAAGCTTATACGCAATTTCTTTGGTTTGTATCATTTCCCTTCAACTGAAAAATTCGTTAAAATAAATTATGAATTTAATTTTTCCCCTGCATTCAGGATGAGTTTAATCACGTCAGTGTAAATATCAACAGCACCCTGTAAACCTGTGAATGTTGTGTTATCAGAACGCCTGGAGAATCGTACTTCTGCTCTTCGTCCAATTCACTCTTGATATCATTAAATACGAAAAATGAAATCGCATTGAAGTCCCAGTTTATTTACGTCGATACAAATTTGCAGATTAAAATCACCAAGTCAGTTGGCATCATAAGAATTTCTTTGAAAGAATATCCAATGCCATAGGGTTGCGGGAGATAAATTTGCTCGCCTACCTCAAGTCCAATTGCACTACAATCACAGAATCTGTTTGCAGGACAAAGAAAACTTGCTTTACACGAACGATAATATATTGTCATTTCCCCACCGCCATCCTTGCGGCAAAGCTCCAGAAATGTGGTCCAATAGATGTACTCAATTCAGGAGCTCATTTTCCGACATATATTTATGTAAATTCATTTTGTTTATAAGTTGTAAAATCCTATTTTCTAAACTTTAGTTTCAATTTTTCAAGTACACCCGGGTCCAGGTTTTGGAATGAAGCGGCACTGCTAAGTCTAAAAAAATAGGTTGGCAAGTATTAACCGGATTTTTGGATGACAAGTTGCATGCTCAACGAAGAAAATGGTTGTAAATTTTCTGCATCTTTCAAACAAAATTTTATCCACTCTTCACAACTAACTACAGTCATCCATGCCATTTCTTTATTTTTGTATATTGCCGGTAATTTTTTCTTGTTGCTACTTTAAATCTTCGCGGTTTAGCAGCTATCTCCAGCAACAAGGACAGTCCTCTCTCGCATAACATGACTGTGAACGCAGTACCGTATTTACTTTGCATTTTTCCACCTGCGAATTGTTCTCGCTTGAACAATAATGTTTTATTCGTTGTTGCTTTGAGGAACACCCCAGTTTTGTCTATATTAAAAATGCCTTCAGATGCATAAGCAGGACATATTCCGGATAATTTTGCTGTCCCGTCTCCTGCAGCACACATATCTGAGATGGACATATTTGAGATGGACATGAAACATCGAACCCGTCTCATGCAGGAAGACCGACGGGCTGTAAATAGTAGTAATACAAGTCAACTGGTGACTGCATTACTGAGGAAAAGGAGAGGTGGCAAAACTGACCTACCCTCCCACATCGTCATGCCTGAAGGTGATTGCGTTGATTCCCCAATCGCCATGGCGGAAGCCTTTAATTCATTCTTTGCTAGATCCTTTAATGTTGAAAAAGAAACTTTGGATTTGTCAACCTCGTTTCACTTCTCTGAACAAGTCCCAGCGATCGAGCTTAGTGTTGCTACGATCAAACGTATGATTACTTGTCTACGACCATCCTACAGACCTGGCCCTGATGGGATCTCTTCCGCTTTAATCAAACACGGTGGAGATGATATCCCTCTTATAGTATAAAATATCTTCTCTTTGTCTCTCCAGTCTTGTCAATACCCCGAACGTTGGAAAACGGCTACGGTTATACCGCTACATAAGTCCGGGTCGAAAACTGACATCCGGAACTACCGCCCCATTAGTCACACAGCCATTCTCTCACGCATGCTAGAGAGAATTGTTAAGGAACATTTTGTTTCGTTCCTAATATCGCACAAACTTCTCTCACCTTCACAGCATGGCTTTCTGAAGTCTCGCTCATGTGTTACCTGTCAAGTTGACTTCCTTAACCATCTAACTGAAGCAATTGACTCAGGTCTTCAGTGCATTATTATCTTCCTCGACATGCAAATGACTTTTGATAGAGTCACACACAAAAAGCTGTTATGTAAATTAAGTAAGTACGGTGTTACAAATCCGCTTTACTCTTGGATCCAATCTTACCTAGTAGGACGGTCGCAAGTTGTGGATATCAATGGTTATATCTCTTCACCTCGTCCAGTTACCAGTGGAGTGGTACAAGGCAGTGTGTTAGGCCCGTTACTCTTCCGACTGTATATAAATGACCTGGTTTCTGTTATACAATTTGGGAAGCCTTATTTGTTTGCTGATGATTTAAAAGTGGTTTACAAGTTCCCAGGTTCTCAGCGTACCGCTGAAGTTAACAATATCCAAAGCGACTTGGAAGCCATTGAGAGATGGGCTGATATGTGGCAGATGACATTTGCTACATCGAAGTGCAGTATTCTATCGCATGGATGTCAGATAGCAGCAGAAGTGTTCAGGCTTCATGATGAAGTCATTCCCATCAGCCAGTCTGTTGGTGACTTAGGTTTAAGATATTCTAGTTCGTTAAACTTTAGCGAACATACAAATCATATGGTGAAAAAAGGCTAAGCAGTCGGTCGGGCTCAAATGCCACCTGCTAACCTTGAAAGCAACCAGACTAATTGCTTTCAAAATCAGTATCTAGCCATTGCTTGAATATTGTTGTGCTGTGTTCAGTAACCTGCGAAAGGCTGACTTGAGAGCCATTGAAAACCTCCAACGCGCCTTTACGAGGCGCATATTTGGCTGTTCAAACGCTCTTTCATACCGAGATAGGTGCAAACAATTGAATCTTGAACCTCTGTGGTTACGAAGAATGCAACTAAATCTGTGCTTCCTCCGCATACTCGCGTGGCGGAAAGCATATATTGGAACCTATCAATTGCACTTTCGGGAAAACACCACTTATGAACTGCGAGATAACGAATGCATATTCTATTTACCTAAATTCAAGAGCAGTCTACGGAGAAATTTCTATCTTCATAGGTATGGCTCCATTTGGAATAAGCTGCCAAAACAGATTAGATGTATTGAACATTTATGCATGTTTAAGAAAATGATAAAGGCTTATCGGTCAACGGATAGAGCGAAATGGATCTTAAACATTCAACTTGTTGACGAAAAGCTTTATGAAGAAGGGCCGGATCATGTATGATACCGGAGAACATCAACTCTACTGCACCAGAGAAAACTTGATCAGCTAGGATGAGCTGCTACAAACCGCTTCTTATGCTATTCCTTAACGCTACCCTCCATGCGGTTTTACTCCCTTTAAACTTAATTCATATCAACTGTCTTCTGTTTAAAACCGAGAGCAAAACTATTCACTGGTGTGACGTCAGGAACTATTTTCGTAATTTTCCCTACAAATCGATTAATTCATAATATTGTTCTGCGATCCCTTTCGCTACATTTGTTCTCTAGTGCTAATCATTTCCGCCTCTTTTCTGAAGTTAGCGGTCCAGAAACATATACTTGAATTCAGTGATGGCAATAACTGATTCCCTATGCGACTTTTACCTATGGACAACTCGTACAGTCATCTGTCTCCAGCAGTCAAGCTACACAATTTATCGTATGATCGGCTCGATCGATTCCTACGCCGATGTACAAAACATACCTGCCTATTTTTTACATTAACGATACAGTACCTCTTTCACATAATTCTTCTTTTCTATATTCTTCCTTATTTCATGTTTGGCCACGACTGGGCTGATCTCCTGTGGTGACGGATTACAGCTTCCAGATTATAAAAGACGTTACCTATGCAAGACAAATTGTCACCAACTGACTGGCGTATAAAAAGTGCCATAATAGACTGATCCGCATGACGGACTGGGCTGAGCCTTCATGGCCCATAACACATGTTCAAAAGCAGTTCTAAAAAGAACAAAACATATGATATACAGGTGATGGCTCATATGTTACTATGCCACACCGTCACACGGCCAGTTATTGCATGGAAGTGTGAGCGAAACCTTTCGAGGGAATACCTTACATGGAAGCAGGTCCTCTGGGGATGGTTCCACTAGTGGCCGTATTACTTTAACTGGACATCTGTTTAAATCTGCTTGCGTTATTGTTCCTGCTTTTTAATTTCTTTAACGCCTTAATCCTGTCAATTAGTTTAGTACCTGTTTTGGATCCATTGTAAAAGCGTGAACAAATTGATTATTTTTTGCGATCCTGTTGTACACATTGATCAGACCATATAGTTGGACTGCACCTCGAAACACCGAGGAATATACCATTTATCATTTATCATTTGTGGTTTTCTCCAGGTTGCACACCATTTAAATATTTCGCCTTTTGAGGAAAGCATGCAACGAACCGTGTGATGCGTTGAAGTTTGTGAGTTGTTTCGATTTATATATTTTAGATCACGTTCTTACAACCATGTTCCAGATTATAACACTTTCCTGATAATGCAGACTGGAATCATTTCCAACGGTGTGTCCATGCTTTCATTTTCCCTTTTTTTGCTGTACTTTATTTAACCAAAACGAGTTGTTTTTCTACTCTTTTAAATCGGCTTATCATTGTAAAATATTAAGAATTTGTTTAGTTCCGCTTCCGAAATATTTTGCTAATATTCGCGAAAATTTTCCTTCTTAGCTGAGTCGTGTCACTGGCATATTTCTGGCCAATTTTAGAATAACTAGCGTGGCTGAGCAACAGCATACAAATTCCCCAATGGTTTCCGGAATTTATGATAACGTGTACTATTTGGACAATTCGGAGGCTCATTAGACACCATTCTACAAGAGCGGATATGTAGTTTACCACTAAACTGCTCTTGTCTGTTCTTGTTGCCCTGCCAAAAGATTCAGAAGGAACGGCCAAATAAGGCTCTTTGAGACGAGATCTAAGCCATCTCTGCGATACGGTTCAAAATATTATGACATCTCAAGACGGAACCTTAGCCAGTAGTCTTCTAATGCTAATGCTTCACCTGGGGAGCACATAATTTGGTCGTGGTTTCATTAGACAGGTGAAGGCGATACACAGCTTAAGATAAATTAGAAAGCATAGGAAAAACCTTAGGGATTATTTGATTGGTCCCCATATACAGGTGGTACTCATAGCAGGTTGGACTATACCAAAAACCATCGTGGCCCTATAACTGAGACATAAGGCACACCACGCTCAACTTTTATGGGGCCAGATAAGGAGCTGCGAACTCTGACCTATCTTTATTGTTGAACATGAAGGCTGTCGAACCAGCTCAAGTGTGGGTTACCGATGCCGCACATTGAATCTTGCAAAGAAGCATTTTATAAACTATAAACTCGAAGGCTTTTAAAATATCCAGTTAGATAACTTCAAACTCCTCTCCAACCTTAGCTGACTGGGTCCAGATATTTCGTGAAGTTAATAGCTGCCATGTACACCCTAAATGCTGCGGAAATTGTTCTTCTCGGGATCAAACATGTTTCAGTTTTGAAGTTAAAACACTAGCGATAGGATAATGATGTATTCCATATTTTTTGATATTACAAGGGTAGGCGGTACTGGGTGGCAGTTTGATGGATTAGTTCTGTCTCCCTCTTTGTAAATCAGCGATAATATTCCAAGCTTTTACGTGACGGGAACCTGCTCCTGTTCTTAGGATCGCAGAAAGAAGTAACCTAAATTTTCTCCCAGTTGTCTTGCTTCTTGGTGTAGCGTCGACATCAGGGGCTGTGGTTACACAGAAAAGTAAGAGAGTTCTTGACAGCTTTTCAAATAAAAGGACCTAGGTGAGTCCCAGCGGTGAAAAAATGAAGCTGAAAAATCAAATGAGGATAATACCATCCGATATATGGGTACATGTGTCGCCCGCAACGCGTTTGCTGCTTCCATGGAACGATGGAACAATGGTGTATTACGAGTAGGAAGGAAGTGCTCAACAAGTCTCGTGAGAAGGCCATTGGCGATAAAATAAAAATATTTACTAAAATGCGAAATGTCTTCGTGGATCCCCCATAGACACGCTTAGAAGAGCCCAGTTGTTCACGTGCTAAATGTAAACATCTAACAATTGGAATTTTAAAACACACCGTTTAGTTGTGTTAAGTATCGCCCTGGCTAACAAACGCGAAACAGGTAAGGAGATAAATAACGAAAGGTTAATTTGCGTTCCACGGCTGATACACACGAAGTGAGAACAAATATCTACAGAATTTCAGCCGGTCATACTATAATATATGTGTTATAGTTTTTGGTTCGGTTCCAACAGCAGACTCCAAATGTTGTCTAATTTCTACAGAATCCGTTCAAACTTTATCAGTTCCCCTCGGTAAAATTAGATATAGTCTGCTTTACCTTTCAAGTACTTCAATACAAGCCGGTATGTTAAAAGGAAAAGGGCCCTAATCTCCTTTGTTGTTCTCCGTTGAAGATTCCCGAGATAAACCAGATCCTTTTTCTGGCTTGTGTACAAAGCTTGATGACGCATTCAATGTACAAAACACGAGGGCGTTTTGCATTTGTTGGATGATTTAGGGATCACAATGACCGTACGCTCTGCGAAGAAGGCCAAACCTTTGATTACAGGTGCTCCACGCCCCCTCTAATCGTTTCCAGCATCCGAGATTGTGCTGTACAATACACACAGATCGAGCTCCTGATAGGCCTCCTGCAAGGTGTGTTATCTGAACTTGTACACGGTGACCGGCTGAGGACACAGGTGGATCAGATTGCACTCAGCTATGTTGAACTGCAATTAGTTCCTCGTTCATCTTACATGAAAGCAATCCAGGTCAAGTTAGAGGAAAGCTTATTCTTCGCTGCGGTTAAGCGCTCGACTTATTTTAAAATAGCCAATGAAATTAGGAAATGTGGTTAAATAAATCTTGCCAAATCGTTGAAAACAACGGGTGTAAGCGTAGTCCTGACACTGAGCCCTGTAGAACGACGCATTCCGCCTCCATCTGGTTAGGTAGTGCAACAGTAACACGCCATCAATCTTGTTGGTTAATAAAGCTGTCAATCCAACCAAAAATGGGTTCGAACGTTCCATAGTACTGAAGCATGTGAAATAGGATGTAGTGATTCAGATGGTCGAAAACATGGAGTTGTCCAGCTAGATGCCGTCAACTCTAACCGAAAGTCAGCAACTTCCATGCAACTACCTCGTGCCAACTGCAATTCGCTAGTGCATAAATATTGCTGACGGAAACCATACTGCTCGGGTATTAAAATGTTGCATTTTCCAGGTAGTCCATTTGAGCCCCAGCTACTCTCCTTTCCATCAACTTCGCGAGTACAGGGATAAGAGTCACCGAGTTTTATTTTCCAAGGTCTAGACGGCTTGCGCCCGTAAAAGTCAAGGCAAAATTTGCCATGCTTCCACATAATGAGAACTTGCTCCTTTTTCGAAACACCTTTGAAGGACGGGTGATATGGGTAAGGCAAGTTCAGCTGCCGCAGCTTTCATAGCATTAGGGCGAAAGTCATCGGCTTCCGGTGAGCTATGATCCCATAATGAGAGCGATTTCTTTAACACAGGGTTTGGGCAAAAATATAAGGTTAAATTTTGTAGCCTTTCTTGAAGGGCCATCAGAACTCCGGCATAAGGGAAATCTCTATCAGTCCTAGCCATAGGATTAACGTACTTTACAACTTATTGTAGATTGTTTGGAAGGATTTTGCCACCTGTTACTGATCTAAAGGCGGTTATGAATTGTTTTACAGGGTAGTAACGAATATTGTAGATGTTAGTTGTCTACTTGGTGTAATTTATACCTACATACTTCCCTCAGTTAATTGTTAAAGTTTAATCGTATGTGCTTGCCTGTTGTTCAATTCACTGGCACGCCACTATTCAAGAGTGAAATAAGTTCACCTATCTAGAATACTCATTTGTCACCTTAGGTTTGTGCTACAGCACTACATAACAAAACTTTAATTGCATCTTGATTCCTTGAGTAAAAGTAGTTGAACTGTGATCCTTGCTTAGGGCAAACAAGTTTGTTGAAGGGGTATTCATTGTCAATTAGCTTGAGTTACTGCTTTAGCTTTAGGTTGCTTTTTGAATTCGTTCACCCAAATATATTTCATGTGGCATGTTTCTCATGAATGAAAGTTAAAACAGAAACCACTTAACTCCAGTGCGCTAAACGCATGTCTGGGCAAATCCACTTTAAGTTATTTTTAATGAAACTGCAGTAATAAGAATATATGATTCTACGAATTCGTATTCGTTTCGATGCCTACAAATTACTACGAAGAATTAACCGCTGTACATCTCAAGCGTATGATTCGTTCGCTTTTTTACTCTTTCCTAATTTATACCGCTTAGGTGAGGTGTTTTGAGCAAGATTACGTTACCCAGTTTATCGGGACTAACACTTTACGGGTAAAAATTTGTCAGGGTTCACTTACTTATGTGCTTGACTTGTGTCCAGCAAAATTAATTCCTACACTAAAAGATGTGTTTCCTACTAAGAAATAAGCACGCCCTAGGAATTTCATTAATTATGAACTGCTAGCGATCGTTTAAACATAAATAATAATGGACTTTCGTTCGCAGTGCTAACCTTCTAATCAATCTTAACATAACTGGCTCTAAAATAAATGTATCCCAATATCATAAGAATTAAACTTAGCGATGTAATGCTGATCCATAATTTTATTGCTACCTTCCTCGGCAAACAAATGACATCACTGAAAAACCTTAGCACGATCGTAGTTATGCGACCGTTACCATCACTCTTTGAACGAGAGTGAACTCAGAAGTCTCAGAGAGCAAACATTTAACTGTTAACCCAAGCAGGAATGAAAAACTTCTGGATTACGTCTTCACTGATCTCATTCCGCCGAAGGCTTCTGCATTACATGACAGAAATTCCGACAGAAAGGAATTAAATTTGAGAGACTAAAATAACTAATAGTGGCAGAAAAAGCAGTAGCAGCAAAGTAGTAGCAGTAAACGTAAAGTTAAAATTACAACTAAAAGCTTCCTTCAAGAATTCTTCCATACTATTAAATATTTACAATAGTTTTCCTTGCCGGTAACCACTGCATTTCAATTTGATCATTTATTCATAACTGAGACCATGCGATAATTGTAGTGCTCGGAATACCTACTCACCTGAGAGCAGCTCCACACAAGATGTGAACTACGCGACTTATTCAGTAATATTTTAAGATTTGTGCAGTAGGTGAATGGAAAAGCTTTGCATGCATGCATAAATAAGATTAACAAAGCATTTGGTGCAGTCAATATTGTGCTGTGGTGCATGCTGCAATGAAATTGCAACGTAAAGTGGCAGCATCAAACGGTGATCAAAAGTATGATCGGGTTTCATTACTGAAAGAAACTACAGGTATTGCATAGCCAAACATATTCGTAGAAGGCATAGGGATGTTTTGTAATTCCCTGTGAGTGCTTTCCGTAAAGACTAACTTAATATGCTGAATAGTCGCGCGATATGTTATCCTATTATCGCTTTTCAGAGGATTCAGTCAATAATGATATTAACCGCAGTGTCAGTGTAGGATGAGGAGAGCTCGTGATCAGCCATTGTCCTGATTATCCCAAAAATATTTGTTACCTAACATTTGTTTCACGATTGTATTTCGGATAGTTTCTGTAGCCGTTACTTCCGCAAATGGCGAAAAAAGTAAAATCTTAGCAGACCGCAATGTGCGCATTCTTCCTGTGTTACTAAAGATACTAAATAAGCAAGCTAAATTTCCTGAGTTATTCGGATTTGGCTTCTTATTTGACTAGGAATTATAGCGTCATAATCCTGAGTAGATCATATTGTGTTTCGGAATGTCTTGAGCGTCGTTTCAGGTTAAGTTCTACTTCTACTAATTTAACAAAGGTGCAGGTTTGCAACTTGATAGACGACATGTCTGTTGAAACTGAAGATGTCAGAATACATAATTATCCAACCCGAACTTAATCACGCCTGCGATTATGCCACCGACAACAACGATGGAGCCGTCCAGCGTACGGCATCTGCACTTTGTTGGTGAACAATCATTTACTTGATGCAATTATTTTGAATAGATTTCTGTGTTTGTTATTCAAACCAGTTTGTTACTGGGCGGGTTAAGAAGAATTTAACCTCGTCTGGAACTGTGAGTGTTCGCCTAGGTTTTATTGGGCTGTGTATATTGCTTATGCAAATCAAGAAAATTAGCGGCTCCTGCACACTCCTCTAGTAGACACTGCCAGTTATCCGTTTACTCATGTAGTTGTATCAGTCCTTTTCGACTTCTAAAGCTCGGTTGTCGGATAGATGCTGAATCAGATTCGTAAAATTTTCCACAGCCATATTATTCTAGCGCATCTAATGGCGGCCTGTGTGACATGTCAACATGCTTCTAAATATCCAGCAGCAATAGCCTTAAAGCTATTTCTGTGTCCATCGTGTACATACTTTATTGATGATTTGTGGCTAGAGGTGGGTTATAATCTGATGGTTACTCCATCCATCCATCTATTGGCGTCAGATTTTGTAGATACCGTTAATGACCATTATTTACTGAGCATTGCAGAGCAGATCTTTGATTTATCCTGCTTTATCCTGACATTTCATTGCTTTACTAAACCTATGTTAGCATTTGTGTAGAGTGCATCACAGCTAGGTGAGAAGCTGCTGGTAGCTGCTTAGTAACATAAGATAATTAGCAACTAGTACTATGAAAGCTAAGGGGCTGCCATCGGTGCCCAAATAGTTTGCTGGTTTTATTGAGGCACTGGTGTTCTGCATCACTTTCAACGTCACAAGAACATTCCAGTGTTGTTTGTGCATTCTTCTAAGGATTTGAGATACATACATGTAAGTCGAACTTGGAGGAAAAGCTCGATTCGATTGACTGGCGTACATGGGTATTGTTGCGCTTTGGTGATCCGTCGACTGACGGTAAGAAATTCGCTTGCTTATTTTGGTCAGGATTTCTTCTTCTAAGCTGGTTTATCAATATCCGTGTACCACTTGCCGTACTTGTCTGGGCCCGACTAGCTTCGGCAAATTTTGTTAAGTTGGTTGAATTTGGTCAGCTGTACAGTCTTATGTATCTGTAGTCAAGTGGATTATCTGTACATCCCAAGTTACAACGCCTTAAGTGATTCAGTTTGGCTGTGGCTTTGATGATTGCGTTTAGTGTCGGCAATTTCCAGCAGCTTTGCTCCATACGACAGGTACGAGCGCATATATACATAGAAAAATGGTTTCCACATATCATGGCAGGATCTGTCGAGTAATTATGGAAGAAAGATGTTTCCAATTTCCTAATATTAGTTGGTGGATTAAAAATATTTTCACCAACTAGGTCAGCGTTACGACTGTGTAGCAGCGTTTTACTTGATGACTTAGGTGACTCAATGTTCATAACGCAAGGCGCAGTGCTGTGGTTGAAACACGGTAGTGTATTTTCAGTCCGTGTATAATCTGATGGGATTTTCATGTTGAAGGCTGCGAATACATCATTAGTATTTCTGTAGGGATGTCTGATGAATTTGGTCCATCAATTGAGGTGTAAACAGCAGCTTATTTGACCGAACTCCACAGCCGCTCTAGCTAAGAAGAATGTAGAGTTAACTTTAGACTGGTCGAAATCACCGCATGTAGGTTCACTCTTGTGGGTGATTGTGGATATTGCATATGCACTTCTGATTTATGTCAGGGAGTTGATATCTCGTTAGCCTATGGAGGAGCATGCGATTGTGAGGCGGTGGAAGTCTTTACGTCCAGCGTGCTCCTGCTAGCCATAAACAAGTGTTTATGAAGGACACTGCGATTTCTTGACACGTCTCTTAGGAAGAACAGAAAGAGGGTTATGAAACCCAAACGTAAAAATAACAAGGAAAATGGGCGCCATTAGGATTTTGATTGACCCAGCAAGCTAATCACACGAGCAATGATGCAAGTTTCATTGCAATGTTAAGAAATGTTCTGGTGAGCTCATATCCTGTTCTGATTTATTCCTGTTCTGATTGTAACGGACAATATTACGTCATGCAAGTGGGATAGTTTGTCGTTAAGGTATGGTTTGAAAATCGCAGTTATGAAGTGGTGACTAGTTTTGGCGTAACTTTTACTTCTGTGACACTATTATTTGGTTGCTTTCAACATATCGCTTAAGCGCCTTGACAATAATCTTTTCCATGAATTTGGTTAGCACCGGAAGGGGGTTTTGAAGAGTAGTTCAATGGTTCCGCACGAATGACACTTCTGTGATTTGAAGTGACTTTCATGATTCCATAATTTGGGAACCTGCATTTCCACAAGATCCATTTGAAAGGGTGGAGTTAATGGTTAGGTGATATTAATGTTGACTGCCATAAATACAACTAGTGGAACATTTGCGTGCAAGTACGATAATTTAATCAGTAATGTGACCATGAGTGACAGCAAGATGTATCAGAAGCGGATGAAGTAACACGGAATCGAGAAATTAGGAATATATGGTTTCCAAAGTGCTGTAGAGGCCTGCTTTGCAGTCAGCACCGTATAAATTAATGAATGTAGAAGTATTATTCCGTGC
The DNA here is from genome assembly GCA_944474145.2 of Dicrocoelium dendriticum. Classification (NCBI taxonomy): domain Eukaryota; kingdom Metazoa; phylum Platyhelminthes; class Trematoda; order Plagiorchiida; family Dicrocoeliidae; genus Dicrocoelium; species Dicrocoelium dendriticum. The sequence goes on from OX104059.1 coordinate 15,995,516, forward strand.
TAGACTCTGCGGAACTTTAGGATTCATACTACATTTTTCTCTACACGAGTTCGATATCTGAGCTTATATTCGCGACCCAGCGATGCCATTGTTTTATGTACGGATCCCTAATATGCACTCTTCCGGGTAAGGGCTTTTTAATCGCACAAATTCTAGTCCGCTATGGCCCCCCATTGTGGCTACTGGATCCAGAGGAAATACTACATATCATAAGTTATTTCCATGAGGTCAACCAGTAATAGTAGTGCGAAAAATATTATTTTCCTTAAATCATTTCAGGTATCTATAATTCTTGACTTTGGATGAAATACTTTGGTTGCTGCTGGTTTTATAACAAGCCAGTATATCTTGGGATCAATCTCCATTCAGGGAGAATCTGCAGGATTTTTAGTTGTGCAATACCGGTTGATAGGTTAAAAGTGGTTAAACATCTTGCTGGAACATATGCTGATATCTAGTTCCTGCTTGGTTCCACTGATTTACTCCGCATAGCAGATGTAAAGGAAACAAATATCTACATGACCACTGCGGCCTGGTTGCAACTGCGGTTATGGTGTTGAACTTTCGTGTTTTCTTTTTGGGTAAGATTTCAAAGACAGATAGATCATCACCCGTTCGGAATCACGTGTGGGAGTTCAAATGTGTGTGTAGCGAAAAAGGGCAAAAGCTTCGTGAATGCACGCTTCGAAGTATACGCCATGGGTTTCGTAGACTTTACAAAGGTGTAAATTGCAATCTTCCAAAAGAAGAATGTAATTGTATGATCGTGCCAAAAGAATTTAGGCAGAAAGTACGCCGTAATTCATTTTCTAGATGGATACGGAGGGCGGTAATCTGTTGTTATCGGACCCACTCCAAAAGTTCTTATTATAGACGACACCAAAGCGAATCGGCAGCTTTGGTTACTCGGTTGACGGTAATATCGATATCCAGTTCGAATGCTAGTACAGTATTATTCCACCTGCTCTACTAAGTTGATCTTTCCGTGTGCAACAAATGCTTCGCATAGCTGTATCATTAGCAAGGATCACATTATTTAACCTTTTCATTCATAATAACGAGGTCGAAATTCGTTGAAGTCTGACTACTTCGATGCTCAGTTTCTTTTTGGGACATTCTGTTGCATTGGATTTCAAGCAAATAAGAGCCGTGGAGGTTGAAGTGTGCATCTGTGAAAGTAGAATACAGGTTCGAATTTGTGGCGACCGTTATTTGATAGATTTTCTTAGTTTTTTGTTTGACTACTGGTAGAGATTCCTGCGTTATTCCAAATGGTTGTGTGGAAAACGCGGTGTTAGCAAGTGGCTGTTATTTAAACGCCCATCTAAATCATGGATGTGTATTAAGTGGGTCTCGTTTCTGAGCTGCAGTCTGATTGGGTCACATACGAATACACACAGACTACAGTGTCATATACTGAAGGATATGATCGTACTTGGGTTACTCAGTGTTATGCTTAATTTAGTACACATCACGCTCTCAGCGGCTACACGGTAAACATACATGAACTATGCGGAAATAGCACAGAGGAGGTCAATAAACAGGCGAAATATATCATTCTTCATTGCATCATACGCTTGACGTGCAAATTCAATTAGAAAGCGACGAATCATTGCTACTGCACTGTTAAACAGGCCTGGGTTAATTGAGGTCAAGAGAAATTGCTTGTGCTTGCGAACAACCTAACCCAAATTAGTAGTTGAGCAACCTGATCAAATTGGGAGCTAATTAAGCTCGAGAAAAAGGGCATCCGATTTTGGGATCATATACAGGAGGAAGCAGGGTTTTAATCGTATCACAAATCTAACCGATACGATAAGAAATGAATAATATAATTTTTCGGTGCATTAAAGTTGCTCTATGCCCACTCGCATCTTTGCAATAAAATAACAGATTTACTACTCACAAATGTAACTGCTTATCAAGTTTCTTAGCCAAAGAAAAGGGCCAAAAGTTGCACACGTCATGAAAAGTTCTCGTGTAACTTTGGACGATGGGCAATCTTCATTTTGGCGTAACAATAGTTTACATTTTCCTATGTCTCAATACATTTTTAGAATCTCTGTAATACATCATTAAGCGGAAATACAAAATAAGTGCAAAAGAACGAAGACAACAGAATGCAGAAGAAGTTTCCAATGCTCAGGTATGGGAAACTTGAAGTACAGTACGTTAGCATAATAGCACCGCACAATTTATATCCGGATACATTTCGCTGCCTATATCAAGTGCGTACTGTATATTGCGTGCGAACAGATGTACATAGCATCAAGAACTTATGGTAGATTTGGGATAGTAAATGCTCCATAGGACCTACTCCAACACACAGAGAAAATCACTTACACACTCGTTCTTTTGTCAGCTGGCCTATTACGACGACACATCCATTGTGACGAACAATTCCCTTTGTTCATATAGAGTGGGGTCTTGTTGTTTGATGGCAACCGCTTCGCCATATCGTAAAACATGTTTTATTTGACGCAAATATCACCCGGAATGTTCGAGCAGTGTCCACACTAAGCCGCTTTGTCAGCGCTTTCGGGCGATTGACGAAGCTGGAACTTCGTCTGGCAAATCGTTAGCACTTGGCGCGGTGGTTTCTTTTGCTGTGCTAGACGTATCGTATCACCTACTTCTTCAAACGCTCCGCAATGCTCACCTGCAGCTGACGCTCTGTCATACCCACGTAGTCGGCCTTGCAACTATATGTAAATTGGTAAAGGACGTGTGCACGTTTGGACAGAGACACTGGTGGCTTGAGTGACGGAGTAGGGATGGGAGTCTTGGTGCATGGTAATACCGGCTGCGTCGCGGTGCACGCCTAAATAAACGCGGATTCCAAACGTCGGTGAAATACTTGGCTTACATCGGCCCCTTTAAACGGTAATAGTAGCATTGCTTTTAATTTCGGTTCGGTAGTACTTTCTCTTTTGCTCTCTGCCTGCTAAACTGAGCGACGAAAGCAGGCGTGTATCCGTTTTCCCTAAGGGTGTTGGTGAGAAGTTGCATCGCCTGTTCGAGTATGTAAGGAATGGGTATATTCTTGCTTTATCAAACGGAGTCCACACCAGACCCTGTTTGTTGCAATTTGGGAGGGGCTATGAAAGTTCAAATGCTGACCGTTCCATGTTCGTTTGAGGTAAACGAAACTGCGTATCGTTCCACCCTTCCTGCGTTCTATCACGATGCCCAGGCGGTGGCCATCAAAAGCTGGGCCCCACTCTATATGTAAAAAAGGAAGCTTTCGTCACGTTGGCTGTGCCGTGGTAATAGGCCAGCTGACGAAAGAACGAGTGCGTGAGTGATTGTCTCTGCATGTCGATGTATGTCTTTTGGTGAATTTGCTATCCCAACCATATCAGATGTTCTTGATGCTATGTGCATATGTTTTATGCAATCTGCAGTACGCACTTGATCTTATGCTGCTAAATGTTTCCGGATGTAAATTGTGCGGTACCGTCATGCTAACTTTCGATAAGGAGTTTTCCCATTAGAGGAGTATCCAAGCTGTCAGTTTTAATTGTCCTCATATACAGTCTAAGATATGATCTAAAGCTGCAACCAAACAAGATCAATGTTTGTCTACTGCGTTAAATAATTGTTCCATTAGCCCCAAATATATATAATGGTGAGATAGTAATTTTATCTATGTCAGCCCAAGGCTTTTTGGTGACGTTCGCTGCACCTAAATATTTTTTGCATTGTAGGCTGTCAATTTCTTCCAGTTATGTTTTGGCTTTCTAGTTATAAACTTGTGGAGCACGAATTTGCGCGTATCCACCTTGCCGTCCAATCAAAATAGTTAACATCTTCATAACAGTTAAATACTCAGTAACTATCGTATCAATTGAAAAATTTCACTTCTAGAGTACAGAAATAACACAGCATAATGGCTTGTCGTCTCGCTGCACACCGTATTCATAGTGTAACTGAAAACCTTCCTTGCACCAGTTGTTCGCTGGCGGTGACACACACGCCCGTATATCAGACCTAAAGAAGAGCTCACAATTTTTCCTGACTGAGTGTTTTCTAGCAAAGCTAGTGCAACATGCTTGACAGATAACGACAATATCTTTCATTTTTACCTACAAGGTCTTCGCCACAAACGTAGCAGAATATATTGCGGTTGTTCAAAAAGCTACGTTGGCAGCAACCTAGTTATCTGTAAAGGAAATAAGTGAAACATTAAGAAAGTATTCAGTATCACGTTTATTTTTATTTATTTTTGTTATATTTCAAATGTAAGAGCCAATCTGGGAAGAATTATCTCAAAGTTAAAGACCTCCACAGAACTACTATTATTTTATTGCAACTTACTCCGCACAAATAATCATTGTTGACCAGTGTATTACAGCTGTGAAGTGCAACCATTAAATTCGTTGCGCTGCGAAATCGTTAACATAACAACTTTGAACAAGAGTGGTTGAGCGATTCATGACTTAAAAAATTCTCCTTAGACTTGTATACAAGGAAGTCAATGAATTATTCGCATACAAGTGCTCGTCCACAATGAAGCATATGTTGTCGCTTGTTTGTAATGTTACATATGCGTTATTATTTGATGGTTACGTTAAACAACACTGGAAGATCGTTGCTTCATAATAGTTTTTAAAGTAGCTGTGTACTGTTTGAAGTCAAATAACCATGGCGAAAATCCTACCCTCACCCTAACAGAATCCTCGATTATAAGAATTCATATAAACAACAGCAACAGGCAATGTTTGTGCCGCTGTAAATCAAGGAATGCGTAGACCTGGTCAATATTGATTGCGCAAATCTCGCTTGGTTAGTTCAGAAAACAACCGCATGCAAAGATCTTTTAAGTCTATTCTATCATTAGGTCCGATGTCTTTCAGTTAATTGAGGGAACCCTCGGGGTGACAAATGTTAGGTTTCTCGATGTGCCACCCAGTACGGTGCACCAGAGAGATTAATTTGAATGTTAATCCCGGCCATCAGGGCGTGATTGCGTAGGTTGACAGCTGTGGATCCAGACGCAGCGTATCATTGTTATGGATTGTTGACCTAGATGTTAATCACACCCTCAGGCTGTCATAGCTGACAGAGGAGTTCATTCGGCCAAAGTGGATGGAAGTGTTTGTGTTTCCAATTGACAGGAACTGATTTCCATGTTTAATGTCTTCAGCCGATGTCCTTAGGGTAGTAACTATCAGTCAATTGTTGGGCTTCAGTTGCTTCCGAAATAGAAGATTTCCTCTGCGTTAATCAATTCTTGCATATTTAGAACTGAAATAAAATGGCGGTCCCAGATACAATTATCCTTTGCAATATCTGAATTAGATTGGAAATAATACAAACTGACAATTGTAATCAGACGCCCAAGCAGGAGTGCATCCATACGGCAGCTGTATAGAGTAACCGGAGTATTAATTTGTGCCGGGAATAATAAGCTGGAGTTCCTCCAATCTCAGCAGTGGACAAGCGTATTAACACAAATACTGCGTCCATAACTGCGGCATAGCTGCTTATATTTTCTGAAAAGCCACGAAACCACAAGTACATCAATCAGAATTAATTTTCCGATTGAGCGAAAGTGCAACACAGTTATTCCTGTCATCAGTGTTGGAACAAAATCCGAGCAGTGAGTTAATCCTTTTATCTTCTAAGTCTAAATTCGCCAATCAGTCTTTTGACGTAACAAAAGCAAACTACTTCAGCTTTAATATATAGTTAACGGATAGTTTGTGGAGTGAAGCCAACGAATAGACGGATATAATCTAATCTTACCGGTAGGCAAAACTGCCACTTTACTGACGCAGGGCACAGTGGCTTTAAGTACCACGAGGTACCCAAGCTTTACTTCGGGTTGGTTGTCCTTGCAGTTGGACTCAAGCTGAAGCTTTTGGGAGTTTGTGTGTTTCGCACAAACTGTAGCTTGAGGATGAAAGCCTGCGTTGACACTGTCCATCATATTTCAATCTTAACATCGAGGAAGCGGCGTATTTGGAACATTTGAAATTAAAATTAAAATTAAAATGGTTATTGGCAGAACATACTACGGCGAAACAAAGCCAACTCGCTCATTCCCTAATTCGTGTTTATAAATTTGCTCAGCTAATTAAATTAAAGTGTTTTCAAATTTCTAATTAAGGAGACCATATACATAGGTCTCCCAAGATAGTCTTTAACGCTTTCAAATTTGCATCCATTGTGCCTGAACGTCCATATATTCTACGGCCAGTTAAGTGATCAAATGAAGTCAATTAGTAGCATCCCACACTGTGCGTTCGTCCAGTCTATATTATCCACTTGTTTGTGGTTCGTCACTCGGCGAATATTACGTATGTTTATGGGTCTTTGCTCAATTGGATGCAATCCGGAATCCTTAAGAACAATTTGATAGATCTATGGAAGAACATGGCTTCCTTAAGAAAAAGTTTTTAACAACTATAGCTTCATTTTGCTGAGCAGAGTTGTAGCATGTAAAGTTGTTTGCTGTGACACGGAAAAAGAAGTGAAGTCCCTCGTAATTGGAAGAAATTAACATATCAACTTATTTATAAACAGGCTTTACACAGATTAACCGGCTGATATTTGGTTAAAAACTTAATAGATGTGCAAACAATATAAATTTGGTTGGGTAGTCCAATTTCATGCCACTTTGAAAGAAGAAAAATGTGTGCGTCCCCGGGGAATACCCGCCCAACTTTGTATGCTCTTTAAATTAATAATGTGTTCAAGTGCTGCTCTTGGGTTATTATCACCAGATTTGACATAGTACGGAGTGGCTCCTTGAATAATTGTATAACCTTGGTCCGCAGATGCGGCATTTGTACATGAACGTGACGTCATGTGATTGTATTCCTGTCAGTTTTACTAGTCATATATTTCTCTACCGAGAAAATATCATCCAAAGCTTGAAGTCTAAATTGTGCAGCCGAACTAAGTTGAATGTGTTGCGGTCGTGGCCAGGACGTTCTTTGATACAGCGCACTCCACTACAGGTCGATGTTCTGTCGTTATTCCTCGGCGTGAAGTAAACGCCGTGGATGAAACCACGAAGCGGTCAGTCATTGAGGTGGTATAGTGACATGACGAAATTTACTGCGATATCGGATCACACGAGGGCCTTGCTGTCTTCATACATTGGGTCCCGGGATGGTCCAGACCAATGGTTGGAAAGAGTATTATACAAGATGCACTTCGCATTCAGTGACGTTCCTGCATTTGCTTTCTTGTGTATGAATGCCAATATTCGTGCCATTCTGTTATTTTAACGCACTTCCTTCTCACTTCCATTTTCTTTACAGGCTAGTTGACTCTAGCCCCATTAGCTTGTTGATGTTATTAATTGTGATACTAGCGATATGAGTCGTAGCCAGTGGATCCACGACACCTCAGTGCTCGGATCATATTTCGTGAACTTAAGTGAATTGAACATGACATACGAAGTTGCGATTACTCTAAATAACAAAATTCTGAACAGAGTTATTTAATAAGTTTTTATCCCGATTTAATTATGCTAGGATTTTCAACTTAGCTGTTTCTATAGCTGTAATATACGCCACAGCATATACACACGATACCTGGACATGAAGAGCGTGCGTCCTCTTTTGCGCACTACTCTTAATTATACATATTTGATTGGCTGTATCTGTGTCCAGATTTACATGTCACTGCGGCCTCCAGAAGAAAGCCACAGGACGCGTTCGCCCCCAGAGGGACCATAGGTTGCTTGCGTCGCACCATTCACAGCATATAGCCTAGAGCTTTTAATCTTGCGGCGAGGGTTCGAATTCGCGTAGCGGTAGGCGTCCTTGTGTTATCCTCAGCCCGCGTACAAATGGTGGTGGTCACACTGCAGCTAAGCGCGGTTAAGTTGCACGGCTGACATTACTATTATTTTTGTTATCCACAGTTCCATTCACACACCTCATATCCAGTGAAAATACGAAGGAATAAGGCTAGGAAACATGTGCTTAGAAGCCATGTAACATAAATTGAGCCGACCCACCCTTCTTCAAAATGCACATCATCAGTATTCATGGCTAAATAATTTACGAATCGTGCGTACCAGGCGTACAGAGTGGTGTTTTAGAGCATGGCCGCTAGGCTATGAGCATAATGATTCCTGGTGCATAGGGCGACCACGAGGACCGTGCATCCGGCACCGTCCAGCAACATTTGACTCCCCTGTATCCAGACTAATCGAGGTGGAGTATTGAATAAGTGGGCACCTTGTTGATAATTACAATAAGCTCAGTCACGCATTGCCTATCCCACGAGGGTCTTCAGTTATCAAGCCCAAGTCCGACAAATATACAGCCATTCGATGTTTGAGCAAATGAGAAGAGAAAGCACGTCATATGCTTCGTCAGTCCACTGCAAAATGGTAGTACAAATCCCGTATTGTCTATAGACACTCGTGTATGAAAACCGCAATTGAATGCAAAAACATGAACAACCACGGAAAACCAATTAACATATACTTGTGCAAGGTTAGGATTGAATTTAAGCTTGACAATATTTGCATCAAGTTAAGAGAAATCAAGCACGTAACTAGAGGTACCCGGTAATGACGGTTGGCTGTTATGTAAAGTTTATGCATGAAACTAAGTTGAAGTTTGGAGTCAGCTAGGTACAAGTAATAGATAAAAACGACCTGGAAATAGGGCACTAAATGCCGTCAATACGGTTAGCAGGTGGGATGATACAAAATGTGTAATGAAACTATGATGACTTATCGTCATTTTTTATTTAGTATATGCGTTCACCAAATGGCTAGGTAAGGAGTACAACTGATGGAAGTCGTGCAGCATGAGAAGGAGTGGGAGGTTTAACTCGCGTCTGTCCGGCCCTGCTTGACCCATGTCCGAGTATATGCGATTTCCCGAAGAATGGCCCTTGCTATAATGGAAGCCTTGGCACGTGGTCACATCACCAGATCGCCGATGGAAATTTTGGAGCTACCACAGCAATAATCCAGCAAATATGTACCCACCTAAAACATTGCTTGTGCAAAGGTATTTAAAGTGTTTAGCACATTTTCTAAAGCCGGTGGCGCTGCAATCGAGGTACTCACAATTAACCGTTCGCAGTTTTAGCCTTTTAATCTGCTGTGGTGTTAGACTGTTTAATATGGATCCGTCATTGTACGTCTCGTCTATTGTCATCTGACATTATGAGATAATGGCATCTGCATTTCATTCCCTTTCCACTTAGAGGTGTGTGGGCACTAAAAACCAACGCCGTTGACTAGACCTTCTTCTACGTTTACCCAAAGAATGACCATAGATAATACTAGTTTTGCTAGGCGCGTCTGCATTTCCCGATTTAGCTGACATTTTATGAGGTCAGGCAAATCCGGTATGGTGGAACACAAAGAAAAAGATAGCTATACTCACTTACATAATTAACATGCAAACCAGATCATGACGCAACTAAGTACGCTTACCGCTAGTGGATTACCGAAGTTGTTCATTTTGCCCGGATTTTCCAGTGTAATATTTCTGGGATATATAGTCCCACGTCACCAGGTACACCAGACTGAAACTTTTACACCAAAGCAACGAAAAGTAGTTATTGGATATCCTAAGCGACAGATTGCTTTGAGGCTTTCGGTGTTGCTCTTCCAGACAGACACCCGCTGACCGCTTTCATCCTTGTTTGTTTCATCAGATGAAGCTTGTGGTGTGGTGGAACTCAGGGACTAGTGGTTATCGATTAAGGCTTTGATCACAATGTCACTACGATCGGTCAGCAACACTAGGCACAGCATAGGCTTAGGAGGTTTAGAAAAACACGTATCAACCGGGCGCAAGATGACCGGGAGGGAACTGGATAACTTCTTTTGTAGTCTGCTATTACTGCACTGATTCGTATCCACAAAGCAACTCAATCGAGCAACAAAGAGAAATAGCTTCACCTCACGCATTTACAAAGGTCTAATGCGGATACAGTCTGAAAATTCATCTTGCAATGCACTGTCTATGGCGGCGTCCTAATATTAGACAGTAGATTGAGAGAAGTTCGTGTAATAAGTACTGGGACATCGGAGTAGAAAAAGACATAGAGGCAGCCTGGCTATTCTGGTGAGCTATTTCATGAAGCGTACAGAGTGAAATTAACCGTAGACAAATGATACTAAATGAAGATGATATAACTACCCGTCTCTGTCTGTAGCTTAACTCGCAATAAATTGTAAAGATAACAAACGTAACCTAGGTTAAGAAGCGTACAGGGGCATAGGTGACGACAAGCGGAGCAGCTGCGAATTCCAACCGGTCTAAATAAGTCCAATAATATTTGCTTTGGATGTGGTGTTTTCTTCCTAGGCGAACACGATATAAATACTGGGAGAAACCAAGCCAGAATGTAACCATTCTAGTTTGCAATTTTACTGTGGTAACTTGCATAATTATAGAATACCGATGACACCAAGTAGATGACGGAGCTAAATTAAGAAACTTTTTATTGGTTTGCAAGAAAATTGAGCAGGTAATTTAACTAATACAAACAACCAACGATTTTCGTATGCACAGCTGGGCTAATGTCGCTGGATGAAGTACCAGACATACTGATATACTCCCTCATACTGCTAGCAAGTGCATATTAGCATAATGGAGAAATATCACTATGGTAAGCTCTAGTCGGTTATTTGCCTGGATTTTTCGCTTTCCATGATGTACTGTGGAGATGTTCCTTGGATGCATGGTCTGAAGTGGACACTAGAAAATATGTTCATGACCGGTGAACTACAAATTGCAAATGCACTCAAAATCGAAGAAGCGTTTGAAGTCGTGAAACCAAGAGAAACGAGTTGATTACTGCACATGATTCCTCATTCAAATGCGAATAAGGAATACTGAGTACCTTATGCGGCAGACACTTGGAAGCAAGAAAGAAAAGCAGTTACATATAACTCAGAGCTAAAATGACGGAATTGGATAATCGGTATTCAACAATCAACACACCAAACCCTACTCCGAATCAGCAACTACAAAGCATTGCATAGCCAACAGATATGATTGAAATTCGCACTCATTTACATGAAATATGCGGCCACCTGGACAGGTGGTTCCCGTGGACAAGTTAATACAAAGTGACATTTCACGTCGTTGATTGCATATGTATATTAGCCTCTCAAATGCGAACTATATATATGCACAAATTATATACTCAGTTTCGGTCTTTCACTTACAGTGATAATAGTCGCAATGCACGCCGTGGGCTATATGAGTAATATAAAGGGAAGAAAGTTCCAGTTTACGATTAAACATTTTCAAAAAAATTGCACATTGTTGTCATGCACAAGTTTTAGAAAAACTTCACACATATTTCAGTTGTCTGTATTGCTTATTTCAGTAGAAAAATAATCCAGTACATGAGTCTTTGGCTACCAATTGAAATGAAAGCTCAATTTACTTTTTCCATCGTGTTCATTAAATGTTCAAGCGTGTCGATGCGTCCGCTATTTGCCATGTAGGAGGTGACAATATAAATAGCACTTTGTATGTCTGTGAATGCATATCTTAACGGAATGTGGGTAGAAAGTTATTCCTACTCGATGTCTCAGTATTCATTTCCTCAGCTCTAAGATTGGAGCAACAGGAATGTCCCAGTTTATTTCTATTGAGATTAATATCAACCAAAGAGCTGTCATTCATTAGTTATCTAAACCATTCCTTTGTAAGCTTATTCAATGCAGTAGAGGTTGCAAGCGTTGTAATTTGCCAGTCTGTCTCAAGTCCAGTTTGCATGGCTCGCTCAAAAGCTATATCTTGGGATAAGGAGTCCTTGTTCTACAAAATCACAGAGAATGCTGAGTCCTCCAGCAAGTTCCATGCAGCAGCGATGCAGAATATGACATCCAATAAATATGGTCGTTCAATGATTCAGGTTCCAGACATATCTTCGTTTGACTCCATGGTTGTATTAAGATGTATAATGCATCTTTCCTAAACTCCAATTTAAGTACTTGAATAACAGTGCACTCTAGAGTTTGAAATAAGGCAGTGGTGGTAGGTGGCAGGAACTGAATTTTTTCCGGATTTTTGGTTGGCAATTAACACTCAAAAAACAACTGATGTAACCCTTTCTTTGCTGTGTCCTTGAGTCTAAGCTTTTACGTCAATCTTCAAAAGCAACTGCATTCAGCCATGCCTTTTATTATTCGTGTAAATTACCGCCAGTTTTTTCATGCTGATATTGTTAAAAATTCGTGGATTGGCTGATGGACACGGAATGCTGTAGTTTCTCCTGTACTTTAACCGTGTTGAATATTCGCATGGCTAGAAAAGGCACACAGTTTCCCCATAGTAACTGGAAATTGCCGCTAAAGTGTACTTTCGTGGACGAATCACATGTTCGTTACGCAACCATTTACATGCGCGGAAAATCTACCAGTGAACTGCTAGTGTCTGTTCTTGTTACACAGATAAGAGAAGCAGAACGAACGACGAATTATTACACTTAGAGACGAAATCTCAACCAGTAGTTTAATCGGTGGTTGCCTTTTACATTTTCTAGAACGTCTGGAGACCAAATACTTGGTCGCGGTTGAAAACACGCCTTATATTAACATTATACACAGTAATCAGGCTACTTGCTTGGACAGATTTCTCACCAACTATATTCATTCACTATATTAATATCAAAATATTATATGGCCAACATCCGATTGTTAGAAAACTTAAGCCAACGGAGGCTGATTTATTTGACCCGAACGATGCATTGAAGGATGGCAGGAGCATAGACTAACACTGCTCCGAAATAACTTTTACCGACTTCCTTGGATAAGGACGCACTTAGGTAACCATAACATTTTCCTCATTCGGATGCATTTATTGCCCCAGGAGATCTTCTCCGGACACAGTGTTAAAGAGTAAACTGTGACCTTTGTTTTCCACAGCGTACTTGCCAAGGTGAACTTGCTTGGACGTCCTCGTCTGCAAAGGAAGTTTTATTGCATGATCTAGCCAGTATTCATTTTGGACAAGCAAAGCCATATGGGCACAATCACCGAAAGTGGTGTAGACTGTATTAAAGCACGCGGACTTAGATGGACACACTAAAATCTAACCAGCTCACCAAAGGCACAGATTACATAATGTACGTAAGATGATAAAGAGTGACAGTAAGCTTCTCCAATTATAAAAAGAGAAATCGTCCTTTTCCTGGTATTGGGCATCTGAGACACCAGATGACATAAACCGAACACCGGTGCTGGTCATCTTGTATAGTTTCGGCGAAATTGCTTGGCATTTGACCCTTTCCGCTCCCTGAGTTGACAGGTATACAGTTCTGCGCGCACAACTTTCGCAAGCTAGGGACACAAACCCGTTTTAATCAGCTAATTCTTCCTTAGCTCGCTGCATCCAAGTCACTTCCGTCCAAACCTGTTTGTTAAGATAGAGTTCACAATACATTGACCATGAGTAATGCAATGTTTTCAACAGTCGCATTTCGAACGCGTTGTTGCTGGGAGCAGGAAAACTTGCTTAACATCGCATTCTGTTGAATGACATCTGTTGTATCGCACAACGTGAACATGAGGTTTCCACTTCATTCTATCGGCTCCCACCCAACTCAAACAGATTTCTGTGTGGCGTGAACACGTGTCAGGAAGGCCCGGTGTCATTGTAACACAATAGGTGGAAACGCATTGTTCAGAGTTCAAGAAACCACTCAATGACCTGCCGTCCCTCATAAATTTCAGGGAGACTTTGCAGTCATCTGTATATGATGGACATTCTCTTCAAAGAAACTTGAAATTTCATGTCGCGTGTAAGGATCGATTGGCATCGCCCCTTAGCCTCTTACATCACAGCATAATGAAAAGATGATTGTGAGTTCCAACAGATAGTTCGAGGAAACGACCACACAACGAGATCCGAGTTAGTGTGGAGATGTTGAGCTGATTTACAATGCCGACGGTAAGGAACCTCTGGTCATTCATGCTGGTCGACGAAAAGGAAAGAGGCGAAACTCAAATGATTAACATCAGGCAAAAAATGTTTTATGGAGTAGATACGCTAACCACTGCGAAGACCTAGATATGCAATCCAATATGAACAAGAAACAAAAATTTATTCGTCTTTTTTGGTGGTATTTGGTTATACGCAGCTTGAATAAAGTAAACAAGTTTAATCACTGGAGAGGTTCTTTCGAGGCGCAAGCATTTTGTGCAAAATTTGCGTCACAGAACCCCAATCAGAACAGACATTGACGCTGAGAATATGCTCGTGTAAACTGTAATGCACCCATTAACTTCAAGACCAAATAATATATTACTATTTCCTTTCAAGTGAAACAAGCAAATATTCACGGAATATGTTGCTCATTCAAGATGACCTCGACGATAGATTTAGCGTTGCATTTTCCGCTGATAAAAGCGTATAGGTATGAAGACGCATTGGTTTCGAAGTATATCTCTCTTCCTTACTAGCAATGTAATAATTTCTTGTTGCTTCTAGTATATGTCGTTCAATTTTATCATTAGTCTAATGAAGTGTTCATTGACAAATTAGGCGCAATCAAATTGACCAGTCCAATTCACACCGCACCATGATTTAACCAGCGATTATCGTACACTTTTAGGAAGCATGATGTCATTTGCGTTCCTGTGTATAAACTTTGTTTAGCATTTAATCTTATTGTAACATTTTTTGAATTCGCTATTTTGAACTAGACGATATAAAGAACCCGTGAAACATGGGATTTCCTACCAGTTATACACTTATTTGTTTCCTTGTTTTCTGTGACTCTTCCTGCAATAAGCTGTCACCTAAAATGTTTTACCAAGAAATCTCAAAGTAAATTCACTTTTGCAACTTTTTCCCACTTACCAGCAGCACAAAAACGCTTATCAACTCCCAGTCCGCCAAGCGCCATGGTCATTCTTCACAAACATCGGCTGCCTGTCGCCAAGCCTTTGTGCTTAAGCTGATTTGACAAGTTTTATTTTGGTGCTGCTGCTCATTTTCCAAGCACAGATAACGGTTCAAAAGGATGTTTGCAGCTTCCATCAATAGAGCAGCATAAATATGCAGTTACCTAAGTGAACGGAAAAAGTATTTATTTGATGTTATAATCGTGTATGTAAACGGTATAATTCTATCTAACTAACTAACCCTATTAAAATAGGAGCGTGTGAATTTTGAGCTAATCTACCTTCGAATAAAACTGGGACTGAAGTACTGCATTTCGTAGAAGTCAAAGCCTGCTTGCAAATATGGCTTCGTTTGTTCTAGTTTAAATATTTATTTGCTCCATTTGACAAGTAATTGTGCTAATGATTGGTGCAGGTCAGCGGGCACCATGTACGTATCACCAATACTTAGGGGAGGAAAGAGTGGCGGTAGATTAATTAAATTCATTCCATTTTGGCTCACAAAACTTTGAGTATTTGTGTTTAGTTGATTCATCCAATAATTTACTGATCTGAACCTTCTCGTCCGTCCGATGTTAATGGTACCCGCTTACAATCGCCAACGGCCTTGCTTCCTCTTAATACCAAGATGAGGGAATGAGTAGCACCGGTAAATACTGATAAACTGCTGGCAGTTTTTGACTGACCTGCTGTTTAAGCGTACTTGCTTCCGCTGGTGACAGGATTCGGAAGATCAAATCTGGCACGTGTCGATGACAAAGCGCATCAGTTAGTAGATAGTATCCTCGAGGTCAGCAACAACTTCACTCCAAAAGTGTGCGTGAGCGCAAATGCGTTGACTAGACTAACTAACGAGGAGAATTTCCCATTCTTGGTCATTTGATTCATAATAAAGTACCGAAATCGGTGAATGAAGCTGACTGAAGGCGAACCGTCCAGCAAATTTGACGGCCAAGGAAATGAACCTTATCGTGAGCTAAGAGTAGATGACATAACCCTGGTGCGTCTAATTAACGGATTCCGAAAAAACGTCACTTCGCTAAGCAATACAATGCAGCAAACTGTTCCCTGTAATCTGTTTTATTAATTTATATGTACACACTAGATTAACAACACCGGTCTATGACTAAATAAAGCGTTTCGTTAAACTCTGCTTATTTTATAAAAATATTGAAACGTTTACTTATCGGTGACAAAGTTTGAAGTATCTTAAATATATCTACTCAGCGCAAAGTTCATTGTTCATGGGAGCAAAAAGCTTGCACCTACAGGACTTCAACAACTGTTGGTAGAAATGTTATTAACGGTATTCCACGCGCAAAAATCTTGTGAGATAATCGCTAATGAGCTGTGTTTTCACAAGAAGTATTCATAATAACAGGTAGCTCAAGCTATCAGCATTTCCGGTAAATGACTACAGTGTAGCTGTCAGGAGGAAGCAAGGTTGTTTATACTCTTTGAGTTAGACAATGGCAAGGTGGTGGGAACAAAATATAAAGCTGGTTTTTGCGTTAGGCTTAATTGCACCTAATAATCAAGGTAGCACACTTGTACGAATTAAAGTTAGATGTACATGTTGATACATCAGAGATTATTTGTTAATGACAATTCACAACTTCCATCAGCATCACGAATTCAACTCACGAAAGTTGGGAATAGTATTCACACTCAGAGCTACTGGAATACAGAAAGCATTAACCCATTATGGATTACGGCGTAATGGGTTAGATTTGACTCTCAGTACAAACCAATACATCAAAACGATTCACTTAGTCATGTTCTTCTTAATGCCTTTGAACTTCATACAGATTGCTTTACTGAGATTCGTCACAGCTTATGTCCTATAACAAATACGCAAGCACATAGTAGAGCAGCACATCGAGAGACCTGGTACAGAACATGCCTATTTTACTAAAAGTTGTGTTTGTAACCTACCCATTTTGCACTTGAATTTACGGTAACGAACATGAATCATACTCCGATCACTGGGCAGAAACTCCCTGGAGTGTACACTTCACATATCAATGCTTATCGTCCATCTTAGATTTTTCACCGTGTCTGCAAAGTCGCTAGCCATCAAGTGCATCACTGTTCTATTAAAGCTTAGTTCCTGAAATTATCTGAAAGCTAATTACAAGACTACTGAAATACGTAAACCAACCCCATCGGTAGCTGTATAAGGCAGATAGAGTCAATTATATCATCCTCTGTAGTACCAAACCACTTTCCATCGAAAGCACGCTACTCTCTTTTTCTGACCAAAATTGAACGTGTTCGCCCACTGGAATCTGCGGTGTAACGTGACGCGACACGGCACGAAGTGAACTTCAGTCTTGACCAGTGCCCAGAGCGGTGGATTGCTGGAGCACATTCTACAACCCTGGCGATGTTTATATAACTAGGCGCACATAAAAACCCGGTTGATTTGTGCCGATCGTTGTACCTGAAACGGTTACCTATATTAACCCAATCTAATTCTGGGGCCATTTAGATGGATTTTATAAGCTTTAAAATCATACTGATAAGTCAAAATAATGCTCGTTGCCGCCGTCGAATCGATTAGCTCCACTCTTAATTCAAGGAAGAGACAGGGATCTTAGGAAAGCTCGCAAACCTCCGTGTTTATATCTTACGCGTAAGCACTGTAGAAAAAAAGGTGATCCTATGCAAATGCTCTTGTTATATAGCGTCAGTTCCCCAAACGTAAAGCGGGTACCAACATATAAAATTCCGAAAACCATCGGCTCCAAACGTCCATAAACTTGTTACCTGCAAACGTTCAGCAACTTTTACTGAACTTGTAATCTTACTAACCAACAAAATGACACAATTAGAATTGCAGTTAAATAAACAAAATGTATGTGTATTGCGGTTGGATGCCACCGCATATTGCCTGAACTCTCTTTCCTATTTGATTATCCACCATCTGACGCAGGGTACAGACATATGAATAGTGCAATGAACTACTTATATTCCGTACTGTCTGAGGCAACTGAAATATACCAACGTGCCTAAACTGCTATTGCATTCAATCCGCCAAACGAAATAATGCTTTCAACTTTCAGGAATGCGGTCGCAAAGAACTGCTGCATACGGATATTTTATTTTATCTGCTGTAGATATCATCCATGTCCAAGGATTTTTTCTAAGTAGCAAACATTTGCCAGTAGGTTAGTCGCAGAGGAAAAATCTGTAGTCTGTCCCTAGATTTAATAAGGTACTCCTTTTTGAAGACAGATTGCTCTCCAGTGCGGTTTCTCAAACTGTATGTACCGGCGACTCATCAAAGCAAAGGACTAGAATTTTCACTTATTGCTTGCTTAAATTTATGAATGGGACAGCATCTGGTGTAGGTTGCATAGAATCTTTAGACAGCACCGTGGACTTAGATAATTCTGCAGCAACCCTTGACTAACCAAATGCTGTGGAGCTAACTGTTTGAGGTATTACCGCTGACATGATATTGTATCACGCTCAGATACACGGGAGTCCTCGCATCTAAAGGTACAGTGTTAAATTCCTCCATGCAGCAAGCACGACAAAACTATCATCGGTTGCTTCACTGGGAGCGAAAGGGGAGGGATCAAAAGATACACCCATACCGACAAGTAAAATATCTAAGAACATGCCATATACGAGTGCTAACAGTAAACATCTTCGAAGGCGCTTGATTCCTGGAAAGCGCCCTGATATTGTTGAGTGGAAGATCTTGCTACCTGAAAAACATAAACCTTAAAACTCTCAGAATTAGCTTGCGGGCTGTTTGATCACTAGGTCGTAACTTATACTTCGATAGTCATTTTACCTTTATATCCCCTTTACACATCCACACACCTCTTTTCTCACCTTCTTGGAGGGGCCCCACAATACTACCATGCATTCGTTAAATCCTACCAAGCAACCGTATTTTTTGAATTGCTCCACCCATACCGCATCCCTCTCTACTATCAATGGATGTTATACAGGTTACTGTGGAATTTTCCACGGACAGATCTGCAAGTTATATTGCCCCAAACTCCTTTGAATATTACGGCTGAATTCTGAGTTAGTAAACCTACCGTATGGTATTAATTATTACACTTTCATCGTTGAATAATATTCACTTACTCTGTAATTTTTTGCCTTTTATTAAACCTGATCTCGTTTTGCTTTCTGAAACCTCGCTCAGTACCAATGTGTCAAGTCAACTAATTTCAATTTACTGATATAACTTGAACATGATTAATAGAAATACAGGTAGGGATGGAGTAGCATTACTTACTACACACAGAACTGCTTGTTTCTAAGTACACCTTTCCTCTTATCTATCACTCATTTTATTACGTCTGGCTAATCTTGAGGTTCGGGGGAAACCGACATACATTTGGTTGCATATACCGCCAACCTGGTGCAAGCAAGCTTGATGAAATCCAGTAGATAAATAGTATTAGCTGCAATTCTGAGCTTACTACGCAATATAGTCACTTAATGGGGTTTAACCTGCCGGACATAAGGTGGTATAGTTCAGTACCAATAGTAGATCAAGCAGAATTTAAGGTTCTTATGGCTGAAAGATCAAGACAACATATCTTTTAATCGATAAGGAGGAGAAGTATCATATAAGTAGATTTTACTTATGATTATTTAGGTAATCACTAATGTAGCACACGGCCTTCAGTATGCTAGCACAAAGTAGGGGCTACAAAATGCATGTTATGCCATTGCAGGTGCCATCAAATAAACATTATTTCCTCCCACAAAATGTGAAGCAGGACAGATTTTCTACTCTACTCCGGTCGCGAAAATGGCATTTATTCTTTCTTCCTCAGGGACTGCAGGACATACCTACTCTGTTTTATTACCACGTATCTTCTTGCTTGAAATCCTTGTCACACGATTAGAAAGTTTGCGAACCACCTTCGCCCAGCTTCACTGCTGGTGATACGTGAAAGAAAAAATGGTAAACAGCAGCTCGAACTTATGGGAAACACGTGCTTCAATTGTGCTATAACATCTTCATGGGCTTGTAGTTGAAAAGTATTCCAGGAAAGCTACGCGTTTTATAAAAGATGCGGGACGCATTTTACACAGTAAGGCCAAAGTTGCTGAGCCACTTATTGATAAGGATACAAAGGAGAAAACACAACTACTATCACATATTATCGCTACTGACAGTAGATAAGTTGACACGCCTACTGTCATGACAGATGCCATTAGTTCATGCTCTGGTGAATCTTTTAACAATCTAAATGCGACTCTGGTACCCATTTTTATTCGTAACCCCCAAAACTATATAAGTTTTGACTTAAAATCGAAGTCATTAAACCTTTTATCAGCTTGCTTCGGCCAACTCATAACCCTGGTCCCGACTGTATCTCTTCAGTAGTAATCGAAGATGGTGGTGAGAATATACCAGTAATACTAACGAACAATTTTTCCTGTCCTTACATTCGGACCAGTATCGTGAAAGATGAAAGGAATCTCTTGCCCTATCGCGAAGTTTGGACATAAAACATATATGCTTTATATGGCCCCATCCCATCATACCACAATTGATGAATTAATAGTAATGGAAAAATTCACTTGTTTCCTTCTAACTCACCGTCTTCTTTTACCTTTATATAATGAATTTGTCAAGCTTCCTTCATTCAAACCTTGCCAAACAGATTTCTAAAATAATCTCCCAGGCGTGTTTGACTCCGTTCTTCAATGCATTGCCTTAGAATTGCTAAACAGAAAGCGTTCGATCGAGTCCCGCACAAAATTTATTATCAAAACTGGGTAAATTTGACTTAGCAAATCAGCCTCCGCTTTGCCTACAGCCTTATCTGACAAGAGGCTCACAGTCAGTAAAGTTAAATGGGTTCATAGCTAAGCCTCAACAAGTTAAGAGAAGCAACATCCTGGACAGCCGTTTAGGTCCTTTTCTTTTCTTTTGGTACATAAACTATCCAATAAATATCATCCGCTTCGGAATAGTATAATTATTTGCTGTTGACTTAAAAGCACTGTGCTTGTGCCACGCTCCTCAATACATAACTGAGGTAACAAATATTACATGTGGTCAACAAGCAATAGTGGGCCGGACTGCAAAGTGACAGGCACAGTTCTCCACATAAAATGCAATATCACAATTATATCTAAAGGCAAGATTATTTCTGCTTCATTGCGATCCTATTCGATTATGTTCTTCAGTCATGGATTAAGGACAGTGTTATTCCAGCTCCTTAAATTTAGCGAACATGCGAACTATGCTTTTATATATGCAATGCAACGCTAAAGTATTCAGAGCTGATAGCATGTAAAATCGATATCGAGCAACGTTTATGATACGGTTTCGTCACGTTCAGCAACCAATCTTAGCGTGAGTTGAAGGCCACGGAAACTGTTTAAAGCTTGTTCACCAAATGCATCTTCAGTTTCTCCACATTTTTCCTTATTAAGATATATTACGGATTTAAAATTTGAGCCCATATGGCTGCGCGTATTACATTTACCTCTTATTTTTCTACATAAACGCGTTGCTTGGGGTGTATAGAAAAAACCACTTGATGCAATTTCCGTTGGAAGCAAGGTATGAAATACGCGACAAAAAATGTATGACTGCAGTACTTCCATTCAATACTCACTGAGAGGACTTTGGTTCAGCTAGGATAATGCTACCTAGCTGTACAAAATGTGCAAAAAGCTTAAGCGTAATTAACAAAATAATTACGGTTTTGCTTTCAACAGCAAAAGTGGAACCGATGCCAATCATACAAATAAACCAGGAGAGATTTTTCGAGCAACGACCGGGACATATATGAAACAAATGAAGCAGAGGAGATCATTGTCGAAGACACTTAGTCTATCTTTGTGTTTTGCTTCCAGTATCATTCGAAAGCTGCTCTATGCTCATCCGCACATCGCTGATCTGTTTTTCGTCTCACGAATTATCGACAGTAACGGATGTTTCCTTAGCGTTCGATGGCCAGGAAGTATAGATCTTCCCCAATTCTGAAAGTTTCGATTGGTCGCGTTTTGCCATAAGGCACCACCAACTGCAGCGATACTACAAAATGGGTTCTGATTCACTTTACCATTTTCATTCTTAAGAAAACCCGACCGGTTTCCAACAATTTTTTCACTCAAAATCGCTATACTATCGTCCTTCTACGCCAAGATTTCCGATCAATAGGGTTTGGCATCTGCAAAATTTGTAAAAATTCTTTTGTGTTGCATTCTTTGTATTTAGATGCCTCATTATTTCCTTGTTGGCCACGACTGGGCCAACCTCTTGTAGTGACGGATTACAGCTTCTAAGCCAAAAATTAATGATACGCAAAGCATACTGCCACTGAAACTCTGGCGTGTAACAATAGGTGCTAAACTCTGATGATCCGCAGGACGAAATGTGCTGAGGATTCACCTCCCCTAGTTTATATGCAAAAAGCCGATATATAAATAACAATTGCTAAACATGTGGCCGTCTTTTTCTGCATTTGCTACATCGGCCTAGAGTCACATGGAGTATGAAATTGCATGGGAACACAATTAGGGGTATATCATTCATGGAAGTAAGTTCCATGAGGAAGGTACTAACGATGACCGATTTGTTAATTTGAACGTCATATACATCTGCGTTTGTTACAGTTCTCAGTTTATACATTTCTTCAATACATTCAAGCTGCAAATCACGTCAAAATCTAATGGGGATCTATTGCATTAAACATGAAAACTTAGATATTTTAGGTGCTCTCATTGCACAAATTGATCACTGCTTAGTTGCATTTTGGTTTGCGCTGTCAAGGAATAAACATTTATCCATTTAATGTATTCATTTAATGCACTTCTGACGATGCCCAACAGGCTGAAATTGCAGTCTAGTGCATTTCCGGGCATGTGCAAGACCATCTGATTGGAAACTGGCTGCGATGGACTTCACATAATTTTTCCATTTAGATTTGTTTAGGATATACTTGCATAAAAGACGACTTAAATGGTCTCTTATACTTCATTATAAAGCTTAATTTTGCAATTTAGTAGTATGGTCTTGCCCGAAGGATCCTTTTCATTTTTGCACTAGGAATTAAAATACTTCTGACTGCAAATTATAGTGCGTTATTTGTTTAAAAAATATCATTTGACCTATGCTGCGCAAACGTATATACGTATATATATATTTAATATCCAAAGCCAGTCGATCTGGGTTCCTATCCACTAAACAACTACCTCACAGGTCAGATAACAAAAATCATCTACCTGGATTTATAATAAATCTACCCGACTCAATGCCTGAATGAGTGCAAAAAGTAAGGTTTACAGATTACATCGACGTCCTAGTTTTGAGCAATTGAATGCTTTAATATTTACATAGTTGCAAATAACGAATACACATACATTTCCATGTCAGTCTGTAAGGTCACACTAGCATAACACAGTTACTTTTGTATTCCTTTAGCGTCGGCTTGTAAATTGTATCGGTGGCACTTAACCTAAGCACAGCAATTGAATTAGCGGATGTGGCGTTAACCGGTGCAGTGAAATCAGCAACGCTAACGTGATAAAGTGATGCGGAAGCCGAATACGCGCTATCCATAGTTCTGTTTTAAACAGCCGAAGTTAGCATAAATGCTCAGACGCCAACCCGCATAAATTCAGCATGAGTAGACAACTTGACAGAAAGTTTTCTGAGTATTTCTTCTATGCAGTTTGTCCAAGCTTGAGTCAGTGGTTGACGGATTGATCAAAATTTAATTCACACTTAACATATGTGGACAGTGATCAGCTTGATAACTACGCTGTTTGTGCAGCGCCATCTTGTTGCAAACAGCTGCGCTCATAAAAATTCCAACTACTCAGAAGATGCATTCTCAGGTTAGGCGAATTAGTGGTGGTCGACACGTCACACTGAAGATGGTCTCATCTGAGACATCACTCAATCCTGTCTGTATTCTCCGACGATTCATTGCCCCGTTTCGTCGAACTGGTGAAATGCAGATCATGCATGTTAGGCCCAAGCGAAGAGAGGAAGTAAGGTATCATTTGCAATAAATTTTTGAGTGCCGGAAAGACGCACTGCTTTTGGATATCCAGCTTTTCCCTTTACCAAAGTACTAATTTTTCAGGGATTACTTGAAACAAGCCAATGCATGTTGTACAGTGCTTTAGCTAACTAGTTTAACGCATAAAATGGTCCTAAAAGAAAAAATACCAGTGTGTTCCCAAAGGTAAACATAGCAAAGCGGATTATGTGCCAAGTTACAATCGAAGAAATTACTCCTGTCATGAAATTGAAATATAAAGCGTATAATTCGTCAGACTGTGTTAGAAAATTGGGAGGACTGCACTGAACTTCATCAACGTTTTGTACTTACTATGGTTTGTCATTGAAGCAATGAATACAAGTTAGTACTTAAATATTAATCATAAGAAATATTTGCTATATCAAATGTCTTAAAAGCATACTTGGCTTGAAGGGGCGTTACAAATTTGGTTAGTTTTGATCTCACCTCAGGAAATCGGTCCAACTTTTTGCAGACTGAACAAGATGCAATCGCCAGATCGCTTAATCCCACGAAGTCTGGTCTCGATAAAACACTAGATATTTTTAGCATATTAACTCTTCACTTTGGGGACTGGGCTGGCATGTAATAACAGCCAATGCAATTAGACCGATGTGAACAGCTGCCAATAATCAGAGTGTTCTGTAAAGCCACCTAAGCTGTTTGAAATGGCCAGCTTTAATCCAGAATGGTAATGATGTGCCAAGAGAATAATATGCGGGGAATGATACACTTTGAAACTAAAGGGAAACCGGGATATTTTTTCGATACGTTTTCATTCGCCTTATGTGAATACTTGACAAGGATTCTTTCCTGACATTCCAATGAAGCAGGTATGGTTGAATCCAAAATTGTATTGATGCTGACAGTTGCTTTTAGTTAAGTCAATGTCCCGACTTTGGTGGAGGCCCCTAGTCAACGTGGCTGCGAAAGCCGAAAGACCTGAACAAACCGTTTCTGACTGCACAGCTTTGGTTTGCGCATTTGAAATGCCGTGGTCTCAGCAGCTTCTATTATCCGTCTGTGCAAGCACCTCAATTAACAGCACACAGCACCTACCACAGTGGATGCATCAAACTTACTGAGCAAATAGGAATTGCATGTGTGGGCTGAGAAAAATCATCAGGATGTCGGTTTTACGCTGCGTATCTTGTTCCGGAACACGATGGTTCACTTGCCTAACCAGACGTGGGCTCATAATACTCATTTGGCAATGCATTGAAATTGCTGAACAATACGTTAAGAATAAGTACCTATCAAGAATGTCGGAACGAAATAACTATGCAGAGATAGCTCCCAGCTCACGTGGGTTGACTTTGCATCCGTCCAAGTAGGGTAATCAACTATCAGTAATTAAACGAGTTAATAATAAATTGTTGCACGAAGTTTTTTGTCTTAACTCGTATCCTTGAGAAGTATTTATACGCCTGGCCAAATCGAGGTATAATCAACGGATCATTGTTATGATGCGAGTAAAATGCTAAGAATTGACTAGTTCCTTCGCACGGCCAGGAGGAATATTGCCAAGTATGGAAAAGTAGCCAGCAAAGGACAAGCTCACACAGGTGGATTCACCAGGGTATAGTTAGTAAAATACATGAAACCATGAGGAATTATGTCAAAAACGCTTTCAAAAAGAAATCCCTATAATTTATGGGGAAAAGGTGCTCGAAGGGAAAAGGTAGAACATGTTTGCATGTGGTCGGAGATTTGCTGGGTATTTTTTAAGGTGTCTTCGCAGTTAGACTCGGACAGACAGTCACCATACATCCACGAATGCGCTAGATGTCTGTTTCCTCCTACTTGGACTCGTCAGTAGCGCGCATCCCCCGGATCCTGTCAGATTGATACCAACGACCTTATTCTTGCGATCCAGGATTTGGAAGGATCGCCCTACTGACGAGTCCCAATAGGAGGAAACGGCCACCTAGCGCTATCCTGAATCTGTGCTGCCTGGCTGCTGAGTCTAACTACGATGAATGCTCGCGAAATACCTAATAAAACCACCACTGCACAAACCTAAGCAGTAGTCTCCTTAGCAGCTTATATGCTACCTCGATTAGTGGCAGCTTTCAAAGGAACTCGGGGCTCTGTGGCCATCCCTGTCCTCTGCATGTTCATAAACTGCTGACAGTGGAGAATGAGCCGCGCTATCTCGCAGTTAGATATCAGTCATGTCGGCCTGCCGCCACCGCTCCTGGTTCAGTGGCATAAGTCGCTGGGTCGGAAGAGTACGGTCGTGGGTTCGAATTCGGCAGGGGTCTGCAAGTACGCGCCATTGATTAAACACAATACTACAAAACGGCCGTCCTACGCCTTAGCGGTTTGGCGTTGGCTCTCTGCCTGAGCCTAACTGCGACGAATCCTCACAGAAGTTGGAACCTATGTCGAGAGCTGACCGTTGTTTGGCCATGAGCAATGAGTCATTTGTGGTGTTGCAGATGATTGCGTGGTCAAATCTGCCTTTGAACTCTGCCAGTTTGGGAGGCAATATAATTTGTTCCAGGAAGAGATTTCAGAATTGGTACATAAGTCTTGCAAATAAATTCCGACGTCATTCCAACTAACTCTGCTACTTTGTCAGCTTGAGGTGGTAGACTATTAACTTTCTGTTGTGGATGAGCTTCAGAAGATGGTGAATGTACTCATTCAAAACTTAGGAAGTCAAAACTACTTCCCAAAACAATCTCTTTTTTTCGTCCGCCGAAGACCACGGGTACTCTCACTGTTTGTTTAGTAGGTCCTCACTTAACGAGGTTGCTCATCAAAACTTATTAATAATGAATAGGAGGCTTCTTTTAATTCTAATGTCCTCGTCCTAAGTGAAACGAAAAGATTGGCGTCAAAAGTTGATCGGATTTTGGGTTTCGTTTTTTCTGCAGTGAGACGAGTGAAGTAAATCACAATTCTATGTATTGAGTTAAACGATAAGAAAATGCGCCCGATACCAAATGCAAACGTTAAGAAATTAGCGAATAAAACGAATTATGTGGTCTCTGATTTTCTCATAATATGTAACACAAACACGGAGGGGGAATTTGCTTACTGTCGGTCTCTAAGCACTTACCTATGTTCAATTCAAACGATCGCAGGTGGGTCCTATTTTCGTCCACAACATGCAAATGAGCAAAGTAAATCGTTTTTTCCTTCTCATTTGTGAACTACGCGACTTACAAATCCAGTTTGCATCCCAAGTTCAATTCTGATAGTAGTTGTCTGATGAAAGTAAGCGCGCTTTGCGTTTTACGAGGCAAAGTGATAATTCGCCGGAAGCTTTAGTGATCCGCTAAGGCTACAGATTGCTTTAAGGCGGCGTTTAGTAAGTTGTGTTTGCACGTTATTATACATAAACTTAAATAGGAGAGGATGTACGCCTATCTGCAGCGCGATTTTTAGTTGTTCACATCAGGAATAGTAAAAAATTACCATCCTATTGCAATGTTCATGGGTGCTTTCGCAAGGAAAGAAGATTTCTAGAATATAACTTGAAAACGTTAGACATATATAACGCAGTTTTAGCGAATGGTTAATTGGCAGGGTTCCCATGCGCAATCTTTTTCCTCTTTGCAAGATTTCTCTGCGTAAAATTCACAAACGCCTGTCTAGCAACAGTGCGATGCATCAGATTTTATTCTCCACTAAACATTTGCAGTGCTACTTGCTAAACCAAATGATGTTACCTGGTACCAAGTTCTAAGCCATAAAAATCTAAGCTGTATTTTAAATTCAAATCACACCGACGACCCGATAGAACAGAGTCCCAAATGTCGTGTCATATTTAAAATTTAAGCAAAATATGACTGGTGGCAACCAATTCCGGATTTGCCTGCCACGAAGACCTGCACAGGACAACCCAGCATGTCTAAACCTACAGAGAGACCATGGATAGCTTGAGTTATATTATCCAAAGCTCCATCCAAACACTCAAAAACCAGTATAAAACTAGAGGAATAAGACCGGGAGGCATGTGGATGAGATACAAATTTATTCAGCTTAGCTGGACCGCAATTAATCAACATGTACAGAAGTAGCATTCTTCTCTATCTATGCGTGGAATCATGCATACCAGACAACCTGAGGTTTAGGGTTGGGAGGTAGTCCGCTCCACAATGTATAGAACCATTCGTTGAGCATATCTCCGCCTCGACCATCTGTCTCTTGGTACCAGCATAATCAGAGTGATGGCATTTTGATAGAAAGCATCTTGTCAAAGTTCGCACCAAATACATGCAAACCAGCTATTAAATGCAAACAGTTAAATGAAAAATGATAACGTAGCCTGAACGGTAACCGTGCAGTAGAATAACATGATAAAACGAAAATAGTATGTTTAGTTGTTCTGATCTAGTATAAGGCTGAAGCTGGGCATGTGCAACGGCAAGTTATAGGCTAACAAACAATTAACGTCGGAAAAGAACGAAAATAAAATGCTCAAAGTTTGCAGAGAATGTGCGGATAATTAGTAGAAGTTAACATGTAAAATGAAAAGCATTCAATGAGACCTAGAGTAATGCGGAACGAGGGTATGCGTAATTCACTCTAACTTAACTGCCGTGAAGAGGCATTATGTATAAAACATTGTATCAAAACAATAATTTTATAAATATTGATAGTATCATCCATTTACCGATCATTTGTTTTCATGGCACCCGTCACGGACTGATGCTGTGGTGCCTCGTATTTAAGTGGATAAAGAATTGTTGTTTACCTATTTAACCTGGATGTATCTGAGACCTCATAATCAGCCAACTTGATAGCATATGCTCGGCTTTCGCCTTCTTTTAGGATATGAATCCAAGCGCTTATAGCAATAAGGTATGTGGCACCAAAGATAAATTGCCCCTTAGAACTTGTTCTAGCCTTTATAAACCAGTGTGTAGTACTCGTCGGATTTTCGTTGAAGATACAAATTATTTTGTCTTTTCATAATTCTGCCACTTTTATGAGCATACCAACGTCAAGGTCTCGCAGACCCGCGCAGAAACAAAGGGACTGAAATAGCTGGTGAATTAGTGGAAAAGAACAACGGAAAGCGAAAATGATGATATTCACACAAATGTCTCTATTGCGCATCAGCATGAAATCCATTCATTGATTGGTCTGAATGCATGGGAATATTGTACATTTAAATATGGACCGCGCGTTGGTGGAACGGTTTCTCAGTACCAGTGAGCAATATTATTATTGCTATATTTTTTTTCTGTTTAAATAATGTAATCCTTGCGCTCCCATAGGTTCACATGTACATGTGGCTAGTGGAATTTCACAGGGCACATACTGCGATGAACACGGATGAAGACGGGATTACAAAAGTCAAATAATTTCATACCATCACGACAGCAAGGATATGTAAAATTTATGGCATTCAGAAAGCTTTTATGAAATAAACTGCAACAACGTTGCATTGTAATACTACGAAACGTTGCTTTTCTCTTTGTGAGATAGCACAGTATGTGCAGAATTCGTGGGATTACAAGAGACGAATTTCACTGATGCAAGAAGCAGCGCTTTATAAGCAATTAAATCCATTACTTGCCACGATTTGGAATTATTCATAAATTCTATTTAATCCCGTATTCGCATTTCTTGGTAAACACAAATCAGTGTCGGCATACGCAGTAATATGCACGTCCACCTTTGAAGGTAATATGCAGAAGCAACTCTACGTTTATGCAAGTTATCCAGGACAGGCTTACGGAATCACTAATAATTTAGTCTAGGGACGATCATGGACAAATCTTGTAAGAGTGACAAAACTTACATTAAAGCAACAGTCAAGTAAATCCCTTTGTTACACTTGCGTTGTTACCAATAAAGGCTTGGTAATGTATCTTACACCTTATAATCCCTTGTTCATACAGTAGACCGGCAACTGTCAGGAACAAGCACCTACTCAATCTCATATCCTCTTTAACCACATAATCCCCGGTACTGATCAAATCTCTGATTCGTAAATGTAAACAAGTTGGGAAGAATGGGTGCTTTGATGTGTCGTTTGGGTTATATGGTTAAAATCTTCATAGGCAACTGGCAGTCAGCCTTTCTCTAATCGTTTTTAAATGCCCAGTCTCCCTTTCATCGATATCGCCCACTAGCTGTAACACAATCCCAAAAAATACTCGCTGGCCCTCATATCAGGGTAATCACCGAGGATGGTATTTTACATTCATGGCGCTGGTCGGAATCAGGAAACTTTATCTCCATGTGTAGTTTTTAACACAACCGCACTCAAAATTTACGGTATGACTCACTCTACCTATGCGCGATAACATCACTGCGTGCGAGATACCTTTCCAGATAAGTTGCACCTGCGGGCGCAAGCACACTAAAATAGACCCCAGAAAATGTAATTTACCAGGAATCTAGCAATCCGTTCCAATGTTACCCATTCATGCCACCTTGCTGCTTCATTTAATAACCCTGTTTGCTCACTTAAGCGGGTACCCTGAACTTCGGTTTGATTATTCAGTTTAGCTTATTGGATCTTACAGAAGCTGGCTAAACTAAGCTGGATGACGACCAGTAGGTCACAACCCCAAGTATGCATGCATTCTTGTGCTTAGCTAAGCTGAATTAATTGGGAATTACGCGTGTACCAAGGCAGAGTAAGAAAACCAATTTCCAACAGGTTTCATAGTTCCTGCGAAAGTTGCACTTATTTCACTGGCCGAAATTAATGAACGGATGTTGAAAGGTCTCAGCAACACGATTGAAAAACATTTTCTCTTTATTTTTACTAGAAACTTGATGCAAATCTAAAACTACTGCTACTTTAGAGTCTTGATGGTCACTTCATTGCATTTTTTGACCACTGACGTAGTTGCTGTCTTATAATTTCGCAGGAATCCGCTGCATGTATTGAGCAGAATGTTTCCTGATGACCAGAGGGATATCACAGGTCTTCCTTGCTGGTCTCCATGTCAACAATGATTGGAGATCTTTTATCGTCAAGCAGCTTTTGTCGATGGCATAGAACAATAGAACATCAGCTGACTGCAAACTAAGCAGGGGTCTGCAACTAGGAATATGTCTGCAGATGCGACGAAATCATCCCGTTCTATGAATTGCGAAACTCTTGTACATAGTGTCTGGATATGCATGTATGGAATTGTACTCCAGTCTCGATCCAGGTTAAAATACGTTGTTATTATCCATTCACAAAACTAGCGCTTCATATTAACAGTAATTTATTCCCCGGGCGTTATAATGTCATCGCCGTTCCCCTCCACTAATTGTGAGCTAATCATAACTAGTAGACATCATTTCAATCACAAGGTGCAGCGTATAAACTCATGTCATTTTTTAAACTTTATGTCTAAGAAAGCACATCATATGTAACAAAACGACACTTGTTTCACTACTTAAATAATGGCTAAGTGTGGACAGGTATTATGGTGCTGCTTAGCGCTAAGCGAAATAAAGTGCTCGGATTTTATCAGCACACTGGCCGACATGCTGTGAATATGTGTTTTGTTTGAGCCCAGTGGTTGTTTTTGACCAAATCAGTTTAATCAAAATAGTGTTTTCCTATAGATTCTAAACTTGCTCCGCATTTTACAAATTAGGGAAGAAAGCATAGTACTACCGGGGCGGAAGCTTGCTGCATGGCAAAACGAAATCACATCTGGTACATCCCACCTTAAGAAAAGTTTGAGTTTACTTCCACTGTGATATTTTCTAATTTTTGTCATTACTACACATTGTTTTTTAGTAGAATACAATTTCATGTAAATGAAAGGAAATCCGTTACCTCTTGTTCCAACTAAAGGTATATAGGTTGATCATAGTGAGGGTGGTATGAAATAACCTGGTCGTTGAAGCCTATTCGCTCCTATTGGCGTGAGGATTTAAAACCTTTTTAGCAGCTACGTGATACTCACTGTATGTACTTCAAGAAGGTCAAAGGTTGCTTGATAAGTTAGATTAGTTCGGTTATTTCAGGCACATCCGAAATGCTTTCACCGCAACTTTGAAAATAACTTCTGTGACGTTTACTAGAAAATAAGACCATAATAGACAATTTCAGTCGGTGCCGCACGTAGATGCACACTATGGTATGAAAATGGAAGTATGACGTAATGAGATCATACTTCAACTACACACGTTTCTTTCTGTTAATAATGCGAGGCACATTCCGTACATCGATCATATCAAGAGATCAAACCGGAGAGAACTATTTTCTAATGTCCGTCAATTATTTGTTGGACGACGCCTATTGTTACTAATTTTATGATCTCAGAATGTTTGCATAAGTTTTGAAACAACCAGTAGAATTTTTCACCTAAATTTGACTTATCAAGGGCAAATTAAATTGCAATATTAGGTTTAGATTGCCATATTGCTGAGGTATCATTAAAATGGTATATCACTAATACAGTTAAGGCTTCGCAAATGATTTTTCTGTCGGCCATAATAAGTTGAATCGATTTCTCTTACTTGAAAACAATCTAGAAATATGCTATTACCATTTAGAACTGATCCCAGTTACACACTGGTCCAAATCACTCTTTTATGGTTGCGCATTAAGTGTCAAGTTATCATTTAAGACTTTATCTTTCCATTTACCAAACTTAGAAATTAATTGGAGTTAGCTGAATGCGATCCAGTTGTTTCAATGCTGTTCGGAAAGTAATATTGTTTAAATTAGCACGAAATACGAATTTCCTATGAACATCATCATGTTATATTCTTTTGACAAACAGCCCATGCTCAAGAAACGGATTATTGCGAACTTCAAATATCCACCTACAAATGAAGGTTGAAAGGAATGTCACTGAGCACACCCAGCATCTCAATTATCTGGCAGCCCAGAACGCACGAAATGTATGATAACATAAATAAACCTGGGAATGTCTAAACACCACGCCATGCCTTTACTCCCAAAGATGAGAATATTGTCTACATTATTCCGCTAAAATATTAAGTATGATAGTATGCTGAATTTTCCTAAATATAATCCTTTTCTTATTTTCGCACCTTAATTTGCCACACAAATACCTTATTATGTTTTACATCAGCCTATTATGTCTGATTATGTATTAAGCATCTTATCTGGATTGGACACTCAAACTGCTTCATCTATTTCATACTCTTTCCCCCCTTCCATCAAGCCGCCGCCATCATGACACCACCAAACTGCACAGAAATTGCCCTCGAACTAGTACCGTCCGGCGACAAAATTTCAAAATGAACATATTCGCAAAGACATCCCCACCATAACCCTGTAAAAATTCAAACCACTGACAGCCTCCCATGCCTGAGAATTTTGCAATATAAATATGATCCGTCAATTTGTGGGCTCGGTTTCTCAGTATTGTGAGAAAAATATGTTATTATTAATGGTATTATTGTTATGATGGAATGGTGGCAATCACAGATTTGCACCACGTTCCCAATCGGGTACGAAATCTAACACTTATTCCTTTTAGCCCAACTCGACTGCGTATCAAGGCAATTATGTGCTTTGTTGTTCTCTGTTGGCTGAACCAACTACCATGACACGCAATGGGTTCTTCGTATCACGAAGTTCTGAATGATTGATAAGGTTTTTTGAGTAAAATGTTCAAACCATCGCATGAAATCTTGCGTCCTTTGGACATAGACAATGCAGGAAGTAACTACGTGACCTGCAACACAAACCCACTTAGGGGAACAGCGTTTCGTGCACTGAATGGCCGGTTGGACGCCGTTCAACAAAGTGCGGTCTATTGTGTAATACTTACACGGGATGCTTTCGGCACACGTTCATACAGCTGAGTAGACATTTCGACTTGAGTTGGAGACAGAGCTTGTTACTGAGGTGCTCAAGTTGAACACAGGTGATCGCTTTACCAAACACGTTACAAGTTTTGATTCAACAGGACGGGAGTGAATGTGACCTGAAACCCTAATAACTGTGATTTGAAATGCGATAGTCGACAAGTCTACTTCATTCTTAGTCTACAATTAATGATCTCCGTTGTACAAGCAGCTTTCGAGTTATGGAATGTGACAGCAGTGTATCACTATTCAGGATACATAATCAGGATAGCTATTATGAAATTTAAGCAAGGGTTCACATGCACGACGCGGAGGAACTGTCTACTTTTGTCACCATAAAGTAAACCATCGCATGCTACTTTTAGTGAAAAGCATACTGGAGAAAAATGTTCTGAATTCCGTTCTCAAGTCTCAGGAGATGCCATGTGCGATGACACATATAGTGCCGTGTCCAGTTCACTCTTACAACCCGAGTCATCTGTCGGAAGCCTGATCAGTGCAATAGTCCAATGCGCAGCGTTAGTTAGTAGGTGTGATACTTCTGCATTTGCTGGTTCACTCTCGATGTTACTGCTCGTAATTCCGTTTGTTAAGCTTTTTAGGTATTGGGTTGTCCAAAGTGTAACCTTCTTTTGTGCATCCATATTCACGCATGCGTTCAGTCGATATATGTCAATAAACCATAATTTGTCCGCGACCGCTACAGCAAGATGCGATTTCGCCATCTCCGTTGTCATGCGGTTAAGTGCTGCGATGCAACCAAAATAAGTGGTCATGAATCCCCTGAAGCCAGTGGGCTGGTTGCGGGGTTGAATTCATGCTACCGTACCAAGATTAGAAGTGGTTGCATAGAGACTATTAGTGGGTCACATGCCCTTGCATATACGGCGGTCACGATAAACTTTCAAGTTACCACGTAAGTTGGAGCATTGAGTGCCCTGTAGTAGCTTGAATAGTACAGTATGAAGAAACATGTTGCAAGCTGATGTCATTCTGTGTCCTCGGTTCCTTGAAAACGAGCAACGTCACAAAGGTGAACGTCACAAAAGATTAATAACTTGCACTCGGTCCATGGCACGCTCCATGATTTCAAGGTTAGAAAGAGATGCCACTTAAACAGATCAAAATTTTCTGTTATAACCAAATGTTTTCATTAATGTTAGGAAATGAATTCGTTAAGTGCCACATTAGATCACAAACCAAATAATATATTATTGAATCTGACACATCGCATGTAAACGAATGGTTATTCAATGCTCATTCTCATTTCGTGGAAGGACGTCGACAAAAGTAAGGGGACCAGATAATTGGAGGTATAACTACACCAACAGTATGTGTTACCTTTGGTTTCAGCAAGAAGATGATGGCATAAAACACTTTCGAAACGGTTCAGATCAGAACAGACTCTTAAAAATTCAACTGAACCAGCATCCACCACTCACTGAGTCACATGCTACAAAATTACTCCCATAGAATTATGTCAGCTTCGGTTTTTATTAATGAAAACTTGGATGTTAACCATACATCCAAAGAACAGCAAACAGCACCAAAGTGTTATCATGCTAACAGACCTAAAATTGCTTTAACTCGATTTTACTGTTTGTCGCTCCATCATTGATTTAGGCGACATAATACTTCCTAATTTCTGTGACGCGTCAAATAGGTGCGGCGTTATTTTAAAGCATTACATTTTTAGTTGAAATGCTACGCACCGCCTCATGCATGACTAGTATTTCCTTTGAAGAAAAATTTCCTTGACTCGATCACAGGGACTGATGATTACTACAGTGATTAGGGAATTTGAATAAGAATGCATGCAGCAATGCATTTACTAAACGTTTGCTACAAAAGGACACATGAAATCGCAGAATAATTCAGGCTTTGTCTGCTGGGAAAATGTGTGATGCTTAGCCCTTATCACCTAGAGAAACACTGTAAATCGCACAGGGAATATTAGGGTCACCAGCCGAATGCACCAGTCCATAGACACCTGGTCGAATGTAACGTCCAGTCACTACTGTCTATGACCAGTTTGGGATGATTTTTGGCTATGCGTTGCCCGAATGTTTCTGCAGCACATACTCTCAATCTGGAACGCGATGCACGTCTAAATGGTACATTGAAGGGATGGTTTATAACCGGTAAAATCAAATGTTTGACAAGTTCCGTATGACAAAAAGCGGTATTGTTTAAAGAATGCGCATGGCACACGATTAGCAAAGAGGTTTGCAGTAGCATACATGCGAGTATTCCGGTTAAGAATTTGAGAGAATTATGACACCGTCCACTGTTTGTTCTGCATAAATGCCATCATTTGCTGGTCATGAGATATACGTCGTAGCCTATTATTTCCGTATGTTTTCATGTAGTTTGTGAATAGTGATAATTTTAGGGAATTAAAAACCTGTGCTTTGAGAGAGATATTTGGCTGTGGCACTCGGAACGAGAAAACATTTCGTCGGCTGTATCATGTGGCCTGCCT
Organism: Dicrocoelium dendriticum; assembly: GCA_944474145.2. Lineage (NCBI taxonomy): Eukaryota > Metazoa > Platyhelminthes > Trematoda > Plagiorchiida > Dicrocoeliidae > Dicrocoelium > Dicrocoelium dendriticum. The sequence continues at coordinate 16,031,631 of OX104059.1, forward strand.
AAGCTAACGGAGCTTCATGGATTTGCTTCGACTGCGTATCATAGAATATTGAGAATTGTGGTTGCGGTATATCAGGATATATAATGGAAAAACGAAACTCCTTTGCCAGGACATGATCAAGGTGAGGTTATCACGTGTTAAGTTTGAGTTTAGATGTCGGGAATCGAAAGCGGTTGATCGACATGTTTGGAGCGAACTGATCACGTAGGTGGTTGCCAAGTTGCAGGAGAAATCCGTCGCGCATGCGGAAAAGAAGCGGCAGGTGCGGGAGCGACAGGCGCTGATGGGGTATACTCCATCGATGTCGAGTGCATGGTGCTGCAGCACATGCGGTCGCAGGTGCTTGAGTCAGGCAGCCGTAGCGGGCCACGAGCGAGGTCACTCGCGACCGAAATCGAAACGAGTATGGGTGCTGCTGAGAACCGGCAGAACCGGCGCAGAGTTTGTAGGTACGCGGCTTTCTATTTACTAATAGCGTGCTAGGCTGTCGATTTGCTTTATTGCAGGTGATTGCTTCGTTATATTTTGTTATTTCTTACTTTGTTAAGTCAAGTAATTGACAGTCTGAATAAGCTTAATTTTACATACACGCGTCCCTAATGCCGACTGTGATTAAATTTGTTAACCTTTTCGCGATTTTAGTATTTGCTAAAAACGTTTCTGACCTATCGAACTTGACGCGGATTACGGAATACTAATTTATTTCATACGCTCTTTTAGCAAATAGTTAGTTCACTATATCTCTGTGTTTGTTCGATAAGTATTATTTGATATTGTCATCTCAAGTGCCCAGCTGTTGTTCAACCACCCTGTATGGCTGCACTTGCTGCGTATATTGATAAGGTGCCTAACTGTTCAGCGCCCTCCACCTAGATTACTCACCCTAGGAGACTGTGAATCGTTGCTGGGGGACTTCGTACACAGATATCTTTGCCGTGCTAGGCTCAACGTGTGGGTCCATCCAGTGTGGAGCGGACTGTGTTGCATCCACCAGCTTGTGTGCGCTGGATTCCCCTAATAAAGCGTTGTTGTGTTTGCCTGTAAAAGAGCGTGCGCCGGCTCCGTTGATGAGTGTTGGCACCCATCCGCATGACTACCGATCTTATTCTTTCGGGTTTACACTGGGTGCGGTGTGTATGTGGTTGGAGCTGTGGGTGGTGCGGCGCAATGCAGCTATGGTCGCTCTGTAGGCGCAAGCGTCCTGTGGCTGTCCTATTTAGGTCACAGTGACTGACAAATCCGGAAACCGGATGCTACCAACCATATATTAGAATCCCAAAATACTAAGGAGTTGGGAAAACGGAACAATGAAATAATGCGGACAAATGATCCAAGGAATTGTAGGTTCCGTGGGAGGGTTCGTGCAGATCACCGAAAATACGAAAAAAAGACATTGAAGTGAAACGCGCATATGTGTAATCACAATAATGTCCAGACAGTATAATCGTTTACTCTCTCCCCTTTCGTGTGGCGTTGAGGAGCACAGTGTTTTACTGTGTCTTGCAAGCATTTGAAAATGAAAATTCAGATCAAACAATGCAGGTGGTGTGAAGTATTACCGAGTCGCTTTTAATGTTAGGTAGGTTGTGCACGTAAATAGCAAAAGTTTGAAAGATCGTTCCACGGTTGTTAAAGTCGAAGGAATAAACATTCCGGTGGCATTCTTGTCGACTGGTGACGCATCTATTTCATGTTCCGGCTACGATTCAGGTGGCGACACGTATGATCGACGGTTTTCAAGACTAGTACGCCAAAATGAGGTCGGCCCGTAGACGGCGATAAATACCAACGAAACTCATAACGCTTTCTGTCACAAATATTATGGCATGTAGAAATGTACACTTATATTGTTGGTTGCTGTTCGCTGTGGGGTCTCCTGTGTGTTCAGACTGCGTTTTAGCTAAGGTTGCCAGACCTGAATCGCGTAGTCAAAATGGGACCTCACGTACACATTGAGCATTTGAGGGAAGGTTGGTGGGTCGAACGGACCCAAAGCATTTCGTAAGAGACCAAGGCCTTGGTTCTCGGTGCTGGACACCTAAAAGGACTGCACCAAACAGCCCTGATCGTCCTACGTCACAACACCAGGTCGCGCTCTTTTTAGTCATTATTCAAGACGTGGTCTCTGTTCATTTGTTACAATCGTTTTGTACAGTATATGTACAGTTTCACATTGGCCCAGTTGAACAGAAATAGATTTACCTCTGTGTAATTAAATGAGCGGTTTGGTCTTGTTGTAACAGATCCCGAGCTTTCAAACTACCTATCACCCGCCATCTATCGTTATTGTCGTAACAAACTTGAAACGCGGTTCGAGGATATGCCTAAGTCTTTGAAAAATGACAAGAATAAGCGCCGCCCCAATAAAGATCCTTGTGGAACAACGCATGTCACGTCAGTATTATCTGCAACTTAGCTCCCAACCCGAAGATGAAGCCGTCGCTGAAGAAGGAATCTTCCCATTCATACATGAAGAAGGTTCCCAAATCCCTAAGTTTGTAGCTTTGATAGAAGTGTGCTGTGATCAAAGCGTTTGATGCCTTTAGAAAATTCAAAATAGAAGACATCAGTCCCGGTTCCATAACCGGTTATTTCAGCCCAACTGACGAGCGCATTCAGTAGATTGGTATTGCATGATCGATGCTGAAGGGATCCGTATCGCTCTGGCCCTAAGAATTTAGTTGGTTGTAAATGCTCAAAGTATGATCGACTCAAAAACATTGCAGAGTACCAGGAGAAGAATCAATGACCAATATTTGGCAGGCTCCAAACTGCGGCCACCCTTGCAAGTCAAGTTAGTGATGCCCTTCTTGTACATGCTGCAAAAATACCGTTCATCCAGGCGCTTGGGAAAATTCTAGTTAATATATCAGCTACTCTCGAAGTTGCAACTTTAGGGAGATTATCAACCCCAATGGAACATGAGTGCACAACAATAGCAATCCTCGAAACGATAGCTGAAAAAATTTTGATGGCAAAAATAACTAGGTCAAGTGGAGTGGGAGAAGCATATGAATAATTCTAGTAGTGGGTGGAAATATTGGAGCACATTGAAGCCCTAGAACGTTGTCTGCATCCGCAGAGTGTTGACGTAATTGTGGGAACACCACTCTTCTCTTTCCGGAGGACCTCCATATGGATTTGCAGAATAATAAATCGGTTAGCATAATATCTTCCCATTAACCATTGCTTGTGTAATAAGTTGTCCTCAAGAACATGTGTGATGCAGCGATTAAACTGCACGGCATATTTCTTAGTCTTAGTGTGTGTCGGAAGTTGGGACATATCTTTGCGGTTATTCGTCGCCCTGCGTTGTACGATATCGAGCACTGTGAGGTGGCGCTTCTGCAAGACTTGCTACGATTAAATGCGTATTCCGCGTGTGATATCGTATATGCGCAAAGGATTTTCGGAAAGATTTATGCAGCAGGCCTCCCGAATCCCCGTACGAATTTGGCCACAGTGTAGGTTTGCTTAATGTGAAGCTGTTTCTCTCTATATGCAATTCCATGGAAAATAATTCAGCGTTTATCCATATAATTATTCGTTTCTTATCACACAAAATGCACTTCTTCCTCTTTTTTCCGATGTAGTACAAATGACACATATTCCCTGCTACTGATTCTGCATAGTTACTCTTGTCGTTTGGTATTAAGGGAACGCTTGTAGGCTGTATATAACGCTCATACAGGGTCCGCCCCAGTGATGATGGCAAGTTGTTTGACTTCTTTAACTACATATCGGAAAATAGTTCTTCTGCTAAAGTCGTTGGTGTAGATATCAACTTACCAGACATCTGTTGGTTCAACTTAGTAACAAACGCGAAACATGATGAGTTCATAATCTCCGTCATCACCGGTGGTTGGGAGCAACATATTCTCCTGGCTACCAGGGGTAAACACATACTAGACCTACATTTTACCTCAAACACTCCCCCGAGAGCTACTGATGTAATTGACGGTCTTCCTGGATGCGACCAAAAAATAGACGGATTGAAAATTATAGCTGAGTCGTCGCATGTGAGGTAAGCGGTGGTTGCACACTTCCTGCAAAATGACAATTGGGTAACTTTCTCCGCTCTGCTTAGTGTCTAAAACGGGGCCAATTACTTTCTTTCGCCTGATATTCATGAAGCCTGTGAAATCATCGACGAGAATGCGATCATGCGCATTTTTAGGCATGCCTCCATTGAGCCACTCCAGAGAGCCTCTTATAAATACTTTATCAACACAAATAACAAGCAGACAATAAGAGCACTAACTCAAACATGTGACCGCACTCACGACTTCAGCGTATTACTGAGACTCTAACGCTTTGTAATTGGGACGGATATGAAACACCAAACCCGTTGCATACAGGAAGAACAACGAGCTGTAAATAGCAGAAATAGCAGTCAACGGTCGCCTGCATTATTGAGAAAAAGCAGAGGTAACAAAACTGACCTAACCTGCTATGGCATTTCTTTAGCTCACATTTTGCTGGATCATTTAAGCTTAGAAAGGAAGCGCTGGAATTGTCGATCGGGATTAATTTCTCTGAACAAGTCTCGGCGATGGACCTTTGCGTCTTTACGATAAAATGCACGAAAAATAGACAATGATTTATAATGGGTAAAGAAGCAGGTGTATAGCGTGACAAAAAATATAACGAAGGGATAATGGAGTCGTCAGTTCGGGCGCTTACAGACATAACTGCACTGCCATGTAAGGGAGTTTGAAATGAGTATGTACGCACACAATTCAACAGGGGAGTGGCTGTTGTTCACATCCTAGGCGAGAAAAATAAAAAATATAGCAAGGACAACGCGTACTCGTGTGCAGTTATCTTGGGTCGACAGGATACAGAAATCCAGTTCCTATAGTAGTAGTGTTAATCAAATTTCGTACAAGGCTTTTGGAGTGAATCATTCTCGAGTAGGTTTATGGCACTATCCAGTGTCTGCTGTGCATTAGTGCCAGCATCTGGGGTCATGAGCTATAGCACGTAGTGTAAATGTGACAGGGTATCGTCAGTGCGTTTTTTGAAAAGGGATAGCGTGGGTGCATTAATTAGATGTTCCGGGAGGGCGTTCCAAGGCTGTGCCACTCGAAGGGAGAAATAGTTTCACCGACATCCCAGGCGGCTGTACTACGTGACTAACTTAAACGGGTGACCTCTTAGCGAAATGCTTCGACTGAGTATTAGAAGGGAATGGCATGGGTGGTTGGGTTTTCTCAGGGCCAGGTACACCATTATGAGATGGCCCCTTAGTCGCTGAGAACGTCCACTGTCTATTTTGAGGGTCTTCAGTCTGAGTGGGTAGGCGCGGCTGGTCAAACATCTGACACTCTTCGTTACCCTACGTTGTGCAGTATCCAGCGCGATGACATGGTGCCTGAGCCAGGGTTGCCACGCTTGGATAGGGTATTCCGAGTGCAGCCTCACGTACGCACTATGCATTTTTGGAAAGATCGAAAAGTCAAACTTCCCGAAGGCTCTGCGAAGAAGGCCGATGTATTGGTTCGCTTTCTTAGCTGCCTTTTCAGTCTGCCTCAAACATCCGTGGTCATCTTGAACTAGCACGCCGAGATCGCACTCGTGAGAAGCCCGCTGTAGAATTTGTGGTCCTAGGCGGTAGTTGTGCATACTCTTGTGCCGTATACTGAGAACTTTGCACTTGGTGACGTTGAAGAGCTGCATGTTCTCGATGGACCATGTGTACGCATTGTCCAGGTCCTCCTGTAATACCGTGATCCTCCACTGCAGCCATGGTGCGCCATACCTTAAGGTCATCAGCAAATAGCAAACAGTTAGAAGATAGCACACTCGCGAGATCATCTATGAAGACCAGGAACAGACGGGGTCCAAGTACCGAGCCTTGAGGTACGCCGCACTGAACTCCGATGGATCCTGAGAGGTTGCTTCTAACCCTCACATTCAGGTGACGTTGAACGAGGAAGTCTCCTACCCAGCCCAGAACAGGATCGTGCATTCCATAATTCTGGAGTTTGTGGAGGAGAATGCAATGGTCTATACGGTCGAATGCCTTTGAGAAATTCAAGTAGGCCGCGTCGACTCCTACACCAGCGTCCACAAATTCTGTCCAGTTTGCACGAGCAATCAAGAGATTAGTTGTACAGGAATGATTTTGGCGAAATCCATGCTGTTCCGGAAAGAGAATTTGGTTGTTCTCCAGGTACCCCATTAAAGCCTCAGCTACAATGGACTCCATAACCTTGGAGATCACAGGAAGTAGTGTTATCGGGCGATAATTTGCTGGTTCAGCACGACTGCCACTTTTGTAGATAGGCGCAGTGATTCAGTGCTTCCACATCGTGGGGATGTGCATCTTGTTCACATCTTGTTGAAAGAAAATTGCTAATGGTCCTTCCAAACTCACAGCAGCAACTTTCAACGCCCTTGGTCCAATGCCGTCTGCACTCGGGGAGCTGGACCCGCGCAGAGACATCAGCCTCTTCATTACAGCTGCGGAGGTGAACGATATGTGATTTTGTCCTGATGGCGGCGTTATCTGTTTAGGCATTAATTATGGTGATTGCGCGCTTTGAAAGGTACGGCCAAACTGATGTCCAAGGACGTTGGCCGCCTCTTTTGCGGTTTGGGCCAACCCGTTTGTTGTGTGCAGAGCAGGAATACCGCGCTTAATACGGCGCAGATTGTTTACGTGTCTGTATAACAGTTTGGGGTTGGGGCAAAACTTATCCACTAGACCTTGTTGGTTCTTAAGTTTATCATCCCAGACGAGTTTGACACAGTGTTTCCTTTGTATTGTGTAGACATCCCAGGTATGGTCGTTCGAGGAGGCTATATAGGTGTGCCATGCCAAGTCCCTTAATGTCATGCACTTACGTGTCCTGCTCCTTACGAAAGACTTCATCCTTTTAGGCCGGTAGAGTTTGGTTTCAGATGTCCTTGCCACGAGCTTGGTAAATATGTTGACGAATTCTCCGCAGGCCAACTCAGGGGTTAATGCAGCCAAGAACGACCAGCTTGTTGCATCAGTTAGGTCGAACAGGTCGTCTAGTTGGTTACGACACGATATTCCCCGGCATACTCTTTAGGATAATCCGCGTAGCACATGTAATGAAACACTAGCGTTGCATGATCACTGCGGCCCAAAGGAGTGTCGGTTATTACTCACTCGACCATTACTTCTTCATTGGTGAATATTCGGTCCAACATGAATAACCTGTCAGTTCGCCTGAATCTGGTGGGCGTAGTGACGTGGCCATAAAAGGGTAGTCTGAAACCAGATCTTGCAAATCTGCTTTGAATTGCTCTCCTGGTGTGGCCTGGGTTTCAAGGGCATGTAAGTTAAAGTCACCGGTGACTAGAATGTGACTGTACTTCCTGTTTATCACTTGCCTCAAAGCAGCCATCGAATTGCAGTCCATCTCAGGAGTAGACGATGGTGGGCGGTAAACAAAAACCAATAGGCTAAGATCGTTTCATCCTAACCGGAAATTACACCAAATGGCGTCAGGTACGTCGGTTTCCGAATCGTTTATGCGTTTGCATTGCATGTTGTTACGAAAATAAAGGGCTACCCCACCACCTTTGCTGGTTTGATCCTTCCGGATAACGGACGTGTCCGTTAGTGCAATTTCAGCATCGGTTATCTCGCAGCGCAACCACGTTTCGGTGAGAGAGATAAGGTTCCAAGCTGTAGACGCGTGTCGAAGTCTTAATTCAGCTAATTTGCTGATTGCCTGTCTACGAACATCCTACAGAACCGGCCCCGATGGGCTCTCTTATACTTTTGTCAAACACGGTGGAGATGATATTCTTCCTCAGTTTTTGAATATCTTCTTTGACTCTGCAGTCTGGTCAACATGTCGAACGTTGCAAAATGTCTACAGTCATTGGAGACATAAGTCCTAGGCGAAAATTGACATCCGGTGCTAATGGCCTATAAGCCACACTGCCATTCTCTCACTCATGTAACAGAGACTTGTTAATGCACACTTGATGTCGTCCATACTATCGCAGCAATCTCTCTCATCTTCCCAGCATGGATTCCGGAAGTCCCGTTACCGTGTTAGCTGTCAAGTTAACTTCCTTAACCATCTAACTGAAGCAACTGACTCAGGTCTTTAGTGCGTCGTCATCTTCTTTGATATGCAAAAATTGTTTGAGAGAGTCCCATACAAGGGGCTGCTATATAAGTTAAGTAGGTACGGTGTGACAACTCCGCTTAATTCTTGGCTGCAATTTTACCTAGAAGGAGGGTCACAATTTTTGGATATAAATGGTAACATCTCTTCAGCTCGTATGGTAACTAGTGGAATGGTATGTCTTAGTGTTTTAGGTCCGTTACTCTTCCTACTGTATATAAATGACCTTGTTTCCGCTATAAAATTTGGCAAACCCTAATTATTTGTTCACGATTTACACGAATTACTAGTGAAACTGTGGGAGCAGAAAATTGTCCCAACCGACTGGAGTCGCTCCGTTAAAGTCTCACTTTTCAAGGGAGGCTCACGATCGGAATGCGACAACCATATAGGAATCACTCTGATTTCCATCGACTCCAAATTGCTTGCCTCTGTCATCCTTCACAGAATGACTGTCAATTGTGGAAGCCAGATTCGTGAGGAGCACCCGGGTTTCGTCGGGGTCTTGTCTGCATCGACAACATCTTCAACTTGTGTCAGTTGTTGGAGCACCATCACATATATTGGTGACCCGATGTAGTCGTGTTCCTCGACATCAAAGGTGCCTTCGATTCGGTTGATCTATGTGCCCTTTGAATCGTCTACTCAGGAAAGGTGTGCCCGAGAAATATGTATATATTATCCAAGTAGTATACGCGCGTACCACGGGCAGAGTTATGGGTTATGGCAAGCTGTCGCCAACCTTCATTATCTCCAGCCCGTTGTCACCATACTTCTTTAACTTTGCTATTGAAGAAGTCCTATAGATTGCATTTACAGGATATGACTTGCAAGATGTGGAGCTACTCCCAGGAGAACGACTTCTTGACGTGGGGCATGCAGACCACATTGCCCTTTTGAGGAGAATAGCTATTGGATATTCATTGCTTGTGAACAAGCTTAATAGGCATTCTTTATGCTCCGTATTTTCTACCACTTGACTGTTGTTTAAACGCTCTACTGGGTTTGCCCGATTGGTCCACACACGTCATGGTTAATGGACGCCCATCGTCGTGTCATTTACATCAGTACCATTTGTAAGAACACATTCCATTGTTTTTTCTCCTCATCACTGTTCTACTTGGTTATGTTAAAGGAATATTTAGTTGTCACACGATTATTGTACTCGTTTTTCAAGTTTGGGTCTGCATTTCTTATTCTCTTTTTTCGTGCCATTTGTTTAAACGCTACATTTCGTTATTATGATAGGCCAGTGCCTGTGACTGTAAATGGATGTTCGCTTTACGCTTGGAGTCCCATGATGCTATTTTTAAGGATATATGCGATTCACTCTTGAGTACAAGGTTTGCATTTGACGTTTTCCCGACGCTTATTTGGCTCAGGTGTAATTTAGTAGCTTCCCTTCATTTCGCCTTCAAATCTATATAAGCAACTGTGATTTCATGTATACAAGTCTCTTTATGGCTCCTTTTTGGAGATTTCTTGCCGTCGTGGGGTGAAGGCGTTAGCGGCGACACAACAGCCTCATCTTTGACAGCTCCCATAAGTGCTGGGTTGGGCTGGACAGATTAGCACTGGCTGTTAGCCGCTTGGGGCTTTGGTTTGCACCATCGAATTGCAAAGCTTTCCTCCACGATTGGCAGGGATCGCCTCCTGCGCTGACCCTTGGTGGGGAGCTGCCAGATTCGTTCAAAAAATCAACTACCTGGGAAGTTTTATCAGTGCCCTTGGGTTTGAAGATGAGATTAGGAACCGCATATCAAAAGCTCGAAATGCTTTTGCTAACCTTCGACACCTATGGCAGCGGCGCGACATCACTCTCGCCCTGAAGATTAGAGTGTACAATGCAATGATATATTCGACCTTGTCGTCCGTTTGCAAAACTTGGCCCCTAAGATCAGCGGACTTATAGAGGCTAGTTACGTTCGACCATCGATGTCTTCGCAGTTCGGCTCACATTTGGTGGGAACACCGCGTGAGCAACGTGCGTGTTCGACGCTTTGTTTACGTCACAGAATAAGGAACTAAACCATTCAGCACCGTCATTTCATGCACCAGGCTCCGATGGCTGGGCCACGTGTTGCGCTTGTCAGTCCACCAACATCCGCGACGTGCGTTCTTTGCTTACCGGGGATGTGGATGGAAGCAGAGTAGGGGTGAACAAGCGATGAGCTGGTCCAGAGGAATGAATGCCCTCACTTCGGAGCTGGCCTCGGTTGGAGCGTCACGGTTCCCTGGTTGGGGTCCGAATGACGATGAACACGTTTGGCTGGATACATTTGCTGACACGGCAAAGAGCTGCTCGCAGTGGCGTTCTTGCTGTGAGTTTCTTTGTCCCTCCGCATCCCTTTTAGTCTCCCCCTCCATCCACGATCTCATTTCGTAGCGCAATATAATTTACACAACAGTTTTTCCTTTTGCCTAGTAACCCGCTGGTAGCCTACCGGAACGATGCCTATACGTTGCTGGTAGCTCAGCCTGCCGGTAATTTTTGTATTTATTTTCCTTTTCTTTTATGTATTGCGGCACAGTTACTGAGGTGTTTCCCACCTCTAGCTAACCTGTATAAATAAGGATGGTGATGGTACATATCACTTGTGCTGAAATCATGAACCTCCATGAAACAGTAACTATAATTCACCATGCGAAATTCCATCGTTCCGATTCACCAGTTCATTGTCAAATTGCTTCAGATGCTAACGCAATTCACTATACTGAGATTTATATCCTGATTAGCGATCTTAGGAAATATACATTTTCTCAGTCGATTTCATTCACAGCGTTTTCACCTTCATCCTTAGTGAAATCACGCTTCGCCATGGGTCACTAAATTTGGTCTATAGGCTTATCAACTTACATCCAACAGACGCAAATGACCTTAAATATTCGTGCTGTTCTTGAAGTGACCAATCACAAATCAAACGATATTCTAACAGATGAGAACAAAGAGTGGGATGTTACTTGCCTATTTGGTGTTTGCTACCTTGTGAGAAGTGGCTGTGGAATGTTCGCGCCAGTTGAATGCATTGAGGTAACGTTAAGGACCATTTTGGTACCTCTATGGAGCAATCTGGTTTCCCACATTATGAAGTTGAAAGCTCTTTGGGTGGAGAGAATCTTACCCGGTGGTTTGCTAGATCGACACCTAGCTCGTTGTGTCAAGGCCTTTAAAATGAATCACATGCTAGACCCAATTTTCACTAAAGTGGAAACTCATTTGCGCAAACATATCCACCCGGGTGATAGTTCATTATCAATGCAGATCCATTGGAAGTAAAAAAAAATAATTCCTATGGCTTTGTCTTCAAACTGTCGTTGCCAATAATCTTAGAGAAGTGGGTGAAATAATTACTTGCACATTACAAAGGGGTAGTATCAGGTAGCTTTGAGTAGAATTAAGATTATGTGCATTCAAAAAATGGGAGCCGATGCATCTGATGTGCCCTATCTCCTTAATCTAACAAGCCTCATATGTGATGCGCGAAAGTACGATCACAAAAGTACAGGAATTGCCGAGCCGATTTCTTTTGTTAAATTGGCTATTCTTGTAAAAGAAGCACAAATTGTCAGAAAGCCCGAATTGATAATTTTATAATTAATTACACTGTGAAGTACCGATTTTCAACTTAATATATTTTTCCTTTATTGGTTTGTGAAACTAGAGTGATATCGGTAGCTCTATCTAGTTTGCAACTAGTTTTAAATGAACAGACAACAGATAGCACTGCGAGATACCCACATATCAGAATGCTCATACTAGCTCTCTGAAGGCGGTGCACCCTGTATTCATAGCACGGAATCCATTTGGAATGTTTTTATGCTAGTTCCGACCCAAAAAATGAACGCCGTTTAAAGATTGTCGTTGAAGCTCATCATGAAATCTGCTCATGTTCGATTAGTTAACAGTCTCGAAATCAAATTCAAACCGTCTGGGTTTTGAACTGATGCTCGCACCCATCGGAGATGCCACTGATGTTGCAGAGTTCAGTACATTACAATAATGCTTTACGTACCTATGCGACACGCAACTGAAACACACCTGCTACGTGCCTGGAACATGTGCACATGACGCAGCCAAGTTGTGCCCAGGAGACTCATCAAAGCACAGCGAAATCGTATGATATTTGAATGCCCTCGTGGTTGTGGGGACATGATAGTTGTCCTTGTGTTTGGGGGGAGGGTGTGGGGGAGAGGCTCAGTAATCACCGCGTCAAGCATTTGACACCCTGTTGTGAAGTTGCGTGTTCGCTCGGTCGCCTCATCCCTTAAGTTGGCATGTTATTCATCCACTGCTTGAAGGATTCACCGTGAACTTTCCAGGAGAAACGGGTCAATTCATTGGGGTAGGAAATTGGGTTGCTCAAAGAGCATTAAATTTACTCGCACAAACCGAAGCGTAAAAATGGGCTGACTAAGCTTACGTGAACAAACTGGATGGCGATCCACAATGCAGTAAATCGAAGAGTTCTACACTTCCGCTTTCTGCCACCAATTTAATATCACTTCTATCATAGCTTACCGAAACAGATACTGGATAAACTAACCGAACAGTGGATGAGAGGCATGTCGCGGTGTAAGCACGAGTAAATATTAGCATTTACGACAGCGTTTATTTTCCCGTTCGTCAAAAATTCACAATGTTTACTGCCGATTTCGGGGACAAATGAAACCAAGACACCACCGATTTTCCATTCACGGTTAACATAACAACGGATGTTTTCTGAAGCCGCCAAAACCCTGGGATACATGCATTGGTATTAGCTGACTGACAATTAAATCGTTTTATGGGATTGTGCTGAGGACTAATCGGCACTTTCCTTATTTGGTGAAATGCTTTGTTGAACCGACTAGTCATTGCAATGAATTCAGTTGGAATCAGATTTATATGCTGTGACAAGCTCACAAAATCTGGCATCCAAGTCCCTCACTAAATCTACTCATGATTTGATTACTTAACATTGTCGAAATGCTACACAAATTGTTAGTAATGTGAACTGGCGCTCGATCCCTACTGATGTTAGGGAGTTAAGTTTATTACACAAAGTTATTTACCAAACAATTTTAGTTGATGGTTTTTTACTGCAGACAGATCTACGGCGTTGCGACGGGCTCCTCCTTTGCCCCATTTGCTGACACTTTCCCTGTTACGAATAAAGGTATACTTCTGCTGCCCCTCATCGCTCCGTTTGATTTCTACTGTCGGCACATGGACGATAATTGTATATTCTGTGATTAAAACATGTTTCCAATCGTTTAGCCCGTTATATGGTATAAAACCGTTGTCGAATTTCACAGCGGGATGCAAAAAGCAAGTAATCTAGCTTCCTTGGAAGTGCTGCTGAGCCGAAAAAACTAGGATTCATTAGAAAGAAGTATATTTATCGGATGGCCACGGGGGGTATGCACGCATTTTCCTAGCACTGTACCTTTGAGGTTGAAGTGTTCGTCCCTCCTCTGAATGGAAGCTCGATTCCCAATCGCAAACCCAAAGTCGCTGGCCCACCACAGTACAGAGAGAAGATCGGATCGGACGAGCAGAGCAACTGGGAAGTATTAGCTAATCATACCGTTCATTATAAAGGTGAAGTGAATAGTTCGTTAATGGTATTTAAAGTACCCGTGGAAAGCTCTGGAAAGTTCAACTTACAGCAGCTCAAGGACCGCAGCCCGCGTGTTAATAGGCCGCTTCTCCCGGTTGCCTCTCTGCTTGACCCAATCAGGGCGGATGAGTTTGTACGCCGGCCTCGGCGACGGCTTCCTGCCTTGTTCACATCTGGTATTCCTTCCTAACAGAGGTACAAACAAAATCTGGTCCGCCGCTTGTACTCCTGTACTACGATCATTTACAGCCAAGAGATGCTGGAGGTTGAAATAGACCGAAGTGGCAAACGTAACAATCTCTTCGATTAGTTGAGCAGGAATTACACTGCAGTTGCTGTAAGGTTTCAGGCCGCACACCGACTGTTCCTATAGAAATCGCTTCTCTTATTGCCCAAAGTGACAGCAACGGACTTCGTATAGTCTCAAGCCTACATTCCACATCTGCTTACCTTCACCTGCGGAGTGAAGCGTTTTGAACACAACCAGGAGTCTGTCTAAACCGACAGCTGAGCACTGCCCAGCGGTTTTGCAAAAGTGTGTCATCGGTCGCACTAACATTTCCATCTCAGTACATCTGGTGGAAAGCGGACACAAATTAAGGACCGCTGAGGCTTTCCAAATCCTTTATGTCGTGCAAAAACGGTCTTGCTACGGTCTTAGGAAAGAAATATTCCGGACTTCAGAAGCAATCGTAATTAAGATGGCACAAACGGAACTAGGCAACCAAAAGTCTTTTTTGCAAGGGCTTATTCTACCTTGACCGTATGTAGTTTCCAAACACCTCACTTCGCATGCCGTCAGTGATCGGTTGATGCGCCTGGCATTCTAACGATCGATCAACAAGTGCCATTCCACCTGAAAGGATTGACGACGTTACCCATCAAGATGGTCGGATTTCTGACTGTCTTGATTCCTCCAATCTCTTATTTGCTTCTCTAGCTACTAACGTTCTAACATTATATTTTATACTTGTAAATGCGTGAATATATTTTTCAAGAAGTGCATTTCTCGCAGTCATGCGTCTGTGCATTTCCACTGAGTATTATTTATGAGTTTCTCATATGTTTCTAAGGTCTAAACACATGCAACTCTATTTATTGTAAGAGTGGATATTCTGACTGACGGTGGCCCTGAGGAAGTATATTTACAACACATCCAAATTGGGGAATATTATTCTATTTATATTTTCGGGTGATAATATACTCAAAGCGGAAATGTACTTCTTCAATGAAATTTTGCAAGGTTACGCGTCCTCTAATGATAATAGTTGAACTATTCGTAAATCCGCTTGCTACATTTTGTGTGGGTAATCTTTATAAAGCAGCTCTTTTACCTTCCGAACCAAATGATTACAGAGTAAAGTACATCAAGCGCTTACATGTCTCTTTTATTTTATTTTATTTTATTTACATGTTTCTTGATTTGTGCAACACCAGATATATTAATGAAACAAACAGTGATCAAGGATTCCGCCTCCATTTGAACAAGGAACAATGATTTATGTCGGGTAACAAACCAGTTGCTTGACAATTCCCGCAGGATGGTGGGGGTAAAACTATAATTATCAAACGATAGGTGAGTTGTTTGTTTGAGCGTTTATCTAGCAGATACGATGCAGGTAAGAAAACCACCATGCATAAGCTTTCCGGTAGTTGAGGTTGCCTCTGACACCAAACGTGCATTATCCTGAGGTCACTGTGTTGCTCACTTTACCTAACGACCGTGGTATCAAGTGCGCATCATGGTTACACCTATATTTTTAAACATACATCCTGCAATTTCTCGTTCGCTTTATTTTGTTTAAAGCTGACAAGGTCTTCTAATTGGTTTAATCATTAGATCAGAGGGTTCACAATGGAGTGTATCCCAAGATAATTGGAGTTGTAGGGTATGGTTAGTCGCAATGTTCCTAGGGTCATGCGGTCTCAAACTGTTACAGCAGGGCAACAGTATCTGTGTTTGAAACACGTAGGAACATGGACAGGTATTAACTCGCACCCTTCCACTTTGCCAAGTAAGTAGTGTAGCCAGTTTACAACTTCGAAAACACAGAGCTACGAGGAGCCAAAGTGTCTGTAATAGTTGCCAGTTTGCCTCAATTACTGGGCTCCTCTTGAGAGATATGGTCATCCTCAGTTCAATACACGTTAGCTATGTCGTTTTTGTAAGTAATGTTGATCTTATAAGTCTTCTGCACAAGAAATGATATTACCCAAGATTACAACGCTAAGTTAACATGTGTACATTCGTGCAAACTACAAGGGTATGAGAGCGCAACCGTATGAGGCTTAAATTTAATTTTAAAATGGATGAATCACGTGTTATTGCTCGTAACCACTCAATCGATAGATAACACCTTAATGTTACCTTGAAAATTAGACACCACGGCTAGATATTCAGTGGACCGACGTGAGTGTAGAAACCAGATTGCAAGCAGCGTTTCTCCATCATCTGTAAAACAGATCGTACTTATAGAAATCAATATACTCCTCCTCAAAATAGACTTGAATATGACGCTGAAAGGTTGGTGAAAGATGAACTTTGATTTGCTCCACTTTGAGTAAGGCTCATCGTTCAAACGCGGTCATTTTCACTGCTAATACGTAACACAATTAGATTAGGTTAAAATCATATTTGTACAAACAATATGTTGTTATTCATTCATCTATTTATTCTCAATGCTAAGCTGTATTTCCCCGTCGAGTTTGTCCGTTGCTTTACAAATACTGTGTAACCAGCATGACTACAATGAACAATGAACAATGATTTATTGCGGGATAAAAGCAAGTGCTTGACACTTCCCGTAGGATGGTTGCGTTGAATATGATGAAATCAAAATATGTCTGGATCATCTATCGAACGTCTGCCGAGATGAATACTTTGATAATTGACATCGATGTAAAATTAAAAAAATTATCGCGCGTAAACGTTCAGAAAGACACTGGGGTGCAGTGATTGTTGAGGTAAGGAGTGAGAAAAGTAAAATTTGGTCACTCAATTAGGTCCTTTTAATACATAAATCCCGTAGAAAACATACTTGGCGTAATCCACAATAGAGGAGCTTAAGTAACAATATGTTGGCAGCTAAGAGCAATATCTAGTCGTTTTTTGAAAACATCCAAGTTAGGAGAGGATACAACTGAGTCTGGGAGTGCGTTCCAGGTTTGGCAAACCCGAAGGGAAAAGTAATTCCCTTGACACTCTAGACGGCTATATTGTTCCTTCAACTTTAAGCAGTTACACCTGAGCTGTGTGTTGTGACTAAGTTTCAGCAATTGGCGGCATACGTGGTTGGGGTCACTCAGTATCAGATGCGCTAAAATGAGATCGCCGCGCAGCCTTCGATAGCGTCCGCTGAAAATTCCCAACAACTTCAGCCTTCGGTGGTAAGAGTGATAGCGCAGGTCCTTTACATTCTTAGTTGCTCTTCGTTCTGGTGCTTCTATTGCTTCTACTTCGCGCTTCAACCAAGGGTGCCAAGCTTGGATAGCGTATCCAACATGCGGGCGCACGTAGGAATTGTGCATCATTGGGAAGATTGATGGGTCAAATCTCCCGATTGCCCTTCGCAGCATGCCGACGTGCTGGTTGCCTCTTTTCGCAGCTACCTTAGCCTGTTTTGAACAGTTGAGGTCGCTCTGTACGATCACACCAAGATCGCGTTCCTGGGAGCAATTATGCAATCCGTTTGTTCCAAGTATATAGGTGTACTTATGTCTATGGCGTAAATGTACAACGCGACATTTGTCTACGTTGAATGGTAGGGCGTTTTGAACTGACCAGTTCGACACTGTGTTAAGATCGTGCTGGAGCCGTTCATGGTCTTCCGGTCTTCTGATCCTTCGCCATATCTTGATATCGTCAGCGAAAAATAGGAAACCGGAAGTAATTGATCTCGCCAAATCGTTAATGAACACCAAGAATAGACGAGGTCCAAGAACCGAGCCTTGTGGTACTCCACACGTCACATCAATTGCATGAGAAAATGATTCTCGGACTCTCACCACTAGCCGTCATTCGAGTAGAAAATTGCTAATCCAACTAAGGATTGGATCGCCAGTGCCGTAGTTCTGAAGCTTCTGAAGGAGAACTCGATGGTCTAAGCGATCAAACGCTTTTGAAAAGTCCAGGTTGATGACATCGGCTCCCACTCCATCATCAACAGCCTCAGTCCAGCTATTACGTGCAATTAATATGTTAGTATTACACGAATGCTTTTGACGAAAGCCATGTTGCTCTGGGGCTATTAAATTGTGGCTTTCCAGGTACTGCATCAATGATTGATTCCATCAGTTTGGATAGTACAGGAAGTAGTGTTATTGGACGGTAGTTGGCAGGATCAGTGCGGCTACCTCCTATATGGATAGAGGTGATGACCCCTCGCTTCCATATTGGTGGAATACGGTTCTCCTCTAGACGTCGCTGATAGAAAACAGCCAGTGGTGCTGCTAGATCAATAGCTACCGCCTGTAGAGCCTTTGATCGGATGTTATCAGCTCCGAGAAAACTGTGGATACGCAAGGATAACAACTTCTTCAACACAGCTTCCGCAGTGAAGGTGATGTTTTCTAAACCATATGGTGGATTATTAGAAATGAGGAGAATGTTTGTGTTCGTTACCTGCCGGAAAGTTTGGGAGTAATGAAGCTGTAGGAGATCAGCTGCTTCCATTGCTGACCGCGTGCACCCATCAGCCGTGACTTGCTCTTGAACCCCTAGCTTTACCTTTCGAAGACCGTTAACGTGCATGTACAGGAGTTTGCAGTTAGTGCAGAATCGCTTCGTTAACTTCTGCTGATACGTGACCTTGTCTTCGCGGATCAGTTTCACACAGAATTTACGATGTGTCACATATGTAGTCCAGGTTTCGGCATTCGGGCAGTCCTGATGGTTTCGCCATGCCAAATCCCTCTGGGACAGACATTTACGTGTTCTGCTCCTCAGAAATGACTTACGCTTGTTTTTGGGCTGGAAGGACTTCTGTTCTGATACGTGCGCTACCAGTGTGCTAAGCAACTTTGTAAATGTTTCCCAGGCAGCATCTGGGGAGCATTCGGTTAAGAAAGTCCGATATGTATTTTTAACAGGCTTAGATAACACATTGTATTGCGTGACAGTATGCACTTTATCGTCCTACTTTTCAAGGTACTCGGCATAGCATATATAATCAAAGAGTAGAGTGACATGATCACTACGACCCAGTGGTGTGCTTGTAACCATCCCACTAACCATGCGTTCTTTGTTAGTGAGCAAAGGATCCAGTATCGACGGCTTGTTAGCAGTTCGAAATCTGATGGGAGAGGTTCCATGGTTGTAAAGAGGGTGACTAGGAATAAGCTCTTGCAAGCAGGCTTTAAACTGCATACCGTCGGTTGCCGGCGTTTCTATGTCGTGCACGTTAAAGTCTCCCGCGATAAGAATGTGGGTGTAGGACTTGTTCAAAGCAAACCGAAAAATGTGGTGCAGTTTGGAGTCCATTTCCGACGTTGAATTTGGTGGGCGATAAATCACGGCTAGTAGACAGGTGTCCTTGTTTCGCAACCATAGGCGGCACCAAAGCGAATCGGGAGCTCGGATTTCCGGGTTATCGATAAGCTCACATCGGAGGTTTGTATTATAGTAAAGAATCACACCGCCACCCCTTCCGGTTCTATCAGTCCGAAGCAGAGACATACCGGGTAACTTGATCTCAGAATCGATTATCTCAGGGTTTAACCATGTCTCTGTAATCATGACGAGGTCCCGCGGTTGTGAGGCATGGAGTTCTCTAAGTTCGGTCAACTTGTTTAGAAGGCCTTGGGCGTTTGTGTAAGAGCAAGATAGGGCTTCTGCCATTAGGAGTTCATTAATAGATGTCAATTTTGTGTTATTTTTTAAGCAACCGAAGTGCCACTATATTAGAACCATCTGCAGCCACCATCCCACCATCTATCGGACGCCTATCGGCAAAAGTCCATTACAGGGCCACGCTAGCCCGTTTCCATGGCGACATCCAACGTTCGCACTCTAAGACAAACAGCTCAACAGCCTGCACTCGCACGCACCTTGGACACACTGGGTATTGATGTGCGTTGTGTGTCCGAAACTAGGATCCATGACCCTAACGGGGTTATTGAATTAACTGCACCCAGCTTATCCTCTCGTTATTGGTTGCACGCATCCGGAGACGCCGATGCAGCACTCACGGGTCAAGCTGGTGTAGGTAGCATTCTAAGCTCCAAGGCTGAGCCATAGTTGGTTGATTGGATTCCAGTGAACAGCCGTTTATGTGCAGCACGTTTGACGACATCAGCTAAGGTTGATTCACGAAGTTGTTTGTTGGTGATTTCCGCTAATGCTCCCAACGACTGCAGTTCAAATGCTGTCAAGGACACATTCTATCATGAACTGAACGCGCTACTACGCGGTGCTGCTAGTTCATATAATACAGTACTTTCAGGGGATATGAAGGCACAAGTAGGGCGTCTAAACTCTTCAGAACCACACCTGGGTGGTGGTGATGGGCTTAACCCCGAACGGACTGACAACGGTCAGCGTCTGCTGCAACTGTGTGCGGAGCACCCGTTGTTTCTTAGTAGCACTGCTTTTGGACACAGTGGGCGCCGAAGTGCCACTTGGCGTCCTCCTGTAGCTGGCCAGCGATGGACCCAAACTGACCACATTGCCAAAAGTTACAGCTGACGTGGTTCCATCCTGGATTGCCGCTCATACTTGAGTACCTGTGTCGACTCTGATCATGCATTATTACGCTGTCGTTTCTCGATGAACTTTACCGCGAGGCATACCAAGTGTCCCCTACGATTGGCAACGGAGAAATTGTCTCAGCCCTCAGTCAGGCAAGCCTAACAAGGCGCACTGTATACCGAAGTTCCGCTGTTTTGTCCGAATGACACTGAACTTCAGTGGAATAGGATCTCGGCCGCCATGCACGAGGTAGGAGCATCTGTTTGTGGCACTATCCTTCGTCACCGCACCAGTCAGTGGATATCCGAGAGGTCGATGAATCTGTTGGAATCTAGAAGACACTTCCCGGCTGGCTCTGAAAACAATGTGACCAGACGGGCTAATAGGCGCGAACTAAAGCGGAGCCTACCTGCTGACAATGAAGCCTGGTAGACCAGTCTGGCTAGAGAAATGGAGGAGGCAGGAGAAGTAGGCAATTACCGCAAGCTCTTCCAGCTAATCCGCACCACTATTCCCAGAAAACCAGGCGTCAGTGAGACAATCAGAGACAGCGCGGGTGCGCTGATACACAATAAGGAGCGCCGTATGGCGCGTTGGGCGGAACAATTTCAAGAGCAGTTCAGCTGGCCTCTTGCTTCCGGACCTCTTCCTACTCAACTGATGCAGGACGAGCCATGGATGGTTAGTTTAGAGCCTCCGTCGAAGGCCGAGGTCCGAAACGCGGCTACAGCTCTTAATCGTTTTCTTGCCGCTGGCCCGGATTCCCTCCCGCTTGCACTATTTAAAGATGGAGGTGAAATCCTCTGCAAAGCACTGACCTTCTTATTCAAATGTATCTGGAAGCAAGAGAGTGTCCCGGCTAATTGGAGCGAATCGAGTATAGTGGCCATATACAAGAAGGGCAATCGCACACTGTTCTAGCCACAGGGGTATTAGCCTAACGCCAGTTGTGACGAAATACTTGGATTCGATTATCTTTCGTCGCCTCACTGCGGTACGGGAATCTCGGAGTAGGGAAGAGCAGGCCGGTCTCCGCCCATGGCGTGACTGTATAGACCATATATTCACTTTGCGGCAGATGCTACAGCAGCGCTACGCATACCGCAGGTCGACAATCGCTGTGTTCCTTGATTTCAAAAGTGCGTTCGATTCAGTCGATCGATGGAATCTGTAGGAAATACTTGCGCGGAAAGGTGTTCCCACGGAATATGTGAACATCCTTGGTGCTCTATACTCGAACACTACAGGCCGCGTCAGTGTCTACGGTGTCCTATCGGATAGCTTTCCGACCACAAGTGGCTTTCGTCAGGGTTGTGCGATTTCCCCATTTTGTTCAATTTCGTCGTGGATTCTATCGTGAAGTGTTCCCTTGCGGAATCTCACGATGTAGGCGTTGAAGTGCTGCCTGGTGAAAGGTTAGTTGATCTAGATTATGCAGACGATCTCGTGTTGCTTTTCGACGATGTCGGGGCGCACATTCGTACTTACAAAGTGCAAAGTGTTGCTGCAGGACCACCAGCCACTTGATGACCCCTTGACGCCTGCTAACGAGGAACTCGAGGAGGTTGATCCTTTCACTTATATTGGCAGCTGCATTAGCAATGAGGGGCGCATAGAAACTGACGTCAGCTCACACATTGCAAAAGCCAGAGCTACCTTCTTGAACCTGCGGCATCTTTGGCGACAGAAGGGAGTTTGCCTCCGTCTGAAAGATCGTATAAACAAGGCCACAGTGAGGGCCGTTCTGCCCTCTGGCAGTGAGACTTGGCCCCTTTGTTCTGAAGATCTGAGGCACCTTCAAGTCGTTGATCATCGTTGTTTGCGAAGCATTGGTGGAGTCGGGTGGCACAAGCATGTCCGCAACGATGATTTGGGTAGGCGACTACTAGGTGTTGATAATCATGCTAGTTCCCTAGAACAACAGATAGCACTGAATAAATTGCGTTGCCTCGGGCACGTGCTACGTATGCCTGGTCACCGCTTACCTAGGAGGGCTTTGTTTAGTCTGCCAGGTGTAGGGTGGCGCAAGGCTCGAGGTGGACAAAAGTTGACTTGGCAGCGGGAAATGAAGTCACTGATGAACAAACTGGATGCCGTTGGTCCGTCTCGCCTTCCAGGCTGGATTCCACGTGACTCGCCTTGTGCTTGGCTCTATACTTTAAAGGCCATGGCTTGTAACCGATCCCAGTGGCGCGTCTGCTGCCGTCTTCTAATCGGATTGCCTGTTTAAATTGTGCTTGGTGCTGTGTTAGCTGCGGGGTAATGGCTGATTATGACGCAGTGCAGTGAAAGCCGAAAGGAAGTTGTCTCGTCGATGCCGCCTTATCTTTGCTCTATAGCCAACTGCTTGTGATGGTATGTCGTCTACACAAGGTGTAGGCGCCTTGACCCTGAATGTTTACATAGGGCATTAATGTTTTCAGGTAAGTCCCCCTTCTCTCCCTCTTCTTATTCTTTATTTCATAGGTCTTCATGGTTGTATGGCAGCGAAGCATCAGTTCAAATGGCCGATGTACTGCTGTTGATGATGATGATGATGATAGTAAGGGAGATGATACAGGCCCTTTGAGTTCTTAGTCGACCTTCGTTGTGGCAGTTCAAGAGCGGTAAGGTCTTGTTTTTGCCATGGCTGCCAATCGTGGATGGCTTACTCAGAGTGAGGCCGCATGTATTCGTTGAGCATCTAAGAAAAGATGGAAGGATAAAAGCGCTCGAATGCCTTCCGCAAAAAGCCAAGGTCTTGGTTAGCTTTTTGGAGGCTTACTGGTAGGAATATAGCGCACGGTGTGGTGCCGAAAATTTCATAATAATTCATGCCAGTTTGACCAGACCGAGCAAGATGCGCTGTGTGTCCAGGAACTGCAGAGAAGATAAGTAGGAGTTGTGGTTTCCCTTTCTGAACCTCACTTACAAATGGAGACTTAGAGTTTGCCTTGCCCCGTAACGGAATATGTAAAGTTGACATGGGGGAAGTAAAACTTTTGATTAGTTTTTCGTTTCATAATATAAGTGAGAATGAGAATATTCAAGCGAGCCATACCGAGCAAAAGTTAAATGTGTTACAGATAGAGTAACAGGTAGTATGCGTGTGTTTTATACCAAAGTCAGACTGATGACTTGGAAACAGCACGATGGATCTTGACTTGTGTTATAGCGGAGGTAAGAATACTAAACCGCTTCTCGTTGTTTTATGAGTTTTGCCCCACTCACCACTACTCACCCCTGCCCTCTTTTCCGGTTCTTCGCATACGTTCAATTTTGCTTCACATTTGTGATTAACTCGTATGGGCATTGAATCTTACGCTTATTAGCTTTTCTCTTACTTTGTGTTTTTCACCCGTTCGTGAGGCAACTTATCGATCTCACGCTTTTTGAACTGAGCAGCCTTGACGGATCGAGTGCCAGCTTTTCCGTATAGCCTGTGTAAATGCACTGATTTGAACGATTCGATTACATTGCACACTCAGACGATTGGTCGCCGGTTTGGCGTGCTGCTGAACATTGCTTTTTGCCCGGTCGTTGGTGTTCTTATTTCCGTTAGTGGGTGGAAGCAGCAGTGGGGCTCCGACACAACAACTTGGATATTCATATCAGAATAAAAGCCATATACCTAGAACAATATTTAAAGCGTGTGTTTTACGCTTGAAATACGTATTGAGAACAATAGCATGCATTTTGCGCTACTTTGACTAGACGAAACTTACTTGTTAACGTGGCATTAACGAGCTGTGGTTAAGAAGGTTTTCTATAGGGTCGCGTCTCAAGTTAGCTATAACATTGAGAATAAAGGATTGGCAACCGTTTTATCACTGCTGCGACCCCGACTGCACATTCGACTGACATAATTCGGTTCTAAATCCATGGATCATGAAATGAAAGGTGAATATTTCATCCCTGGTAAATTGTGTAGGAATCGAAAGAAACATCATGCTTCTAAGCATAAGAATACAGCCAGTCATACAAGGTTAATATAAGTGATATTTATCATGACTTACTAAGTATGCATAAGGAAAGAGTGCCGACAGATTGCGACCGAAAATAGATAATTCAAATGAAATTCGACACAGCTGGTGGCTAGTGGCCGGGCCACGAAGAGAATAATTTTATTGTTTTTCGTTTTATTGTTTTCAACCTACGTTGTAATTCATTTAAATTGGCGTTACCATGGCCGTCATAAATTATCGACGGAGGAATAGTGCATGACTAATTAAATAGGCACAACGATTTTTACTTAGGTATTGTGTTATTTATTACTTGCCACACCATAATACTATGAAAGTAGAGGAACGAGAATACACAAATCACTATCAGAATACCAACTAACATGTACAAATGATAATGAAAGCCAGAGAGGACGCGATTCAGCAAATATTCCCTAGTACAACCTGCGTACAAACCAAACATTATAGCTTTGCTGCGTAAGCGTTTAGTACACGTGGGCAAATGTGCTTGGTACCAACAGAACGATAGACTTTCAAATTTAATTTAAATTTCATATGGCCTACCTAAGAACTGTTTTCCGTCTTGTACTTATGAATTATATGAAGGGAAATGGTTAAAAGAATATGTGTGTGGTGCCGAGATCAACAATCTTATAGATTTATTTACGAAAAGCACTCTTTTTTAGAAGTAACCTCATCTGGTAGTCACAGTTGAGATATCGGAGAATTTCTAGGCACGAATACTGATGTTCAAAATTGGCCAAGTCTAATCATCCTCAACTTGGCCGAATCAAGTTGCAAACGAGGTATTTGTGACGCAGCAAAAAACGAGTAACTGCCGACCTCCCAGCGGTCGGCGTTCTCCCACACGTGAACGCTTCACCCATCTGTGGGCTCCTAGAGACCGAGAAACTGACCTGCTTGTATACGAATGTTCAGGGTCTTTCTAACAAACTGGCTAAAATAAAAGATCGCGAAGCTTCCAGGAAGTATGTTGTCATTGGTATCACCGAGACATGGTTGCACACGGGAATGACGAACGCTGAAGTTTCGCTACCCGGCATGACGCTGATCCGGAACGACAGGCTCACAAAAGGAGGATGGGTACTACTGTACTACCGAAACGACTTACAGTGAGAAGCCGTAGAGGATTCAGACTCGCAGTTCCCCGACTCACTTTTGTGCCGGTTGCAGTTAAAAGGCAGGGACGCTTGCCTTATTGTCTTGGTGTACACCCGAAACCGACTACCACCTAACGGCTGCTTTAAGGTGCAGTTTACAACCAAAGTACACTCACATTCTTATCATGGGTGATTTCAACGTACATTGTTTAGAAGCACCTGCCACGATCGGAGAACAATTCAAAACCGATCTACAAGATCTAGTGACTACTGTTCCTGTTTACAACCACATCACTTTGCCCACTCGGTTCAGAACTGGTAACAGGCCATCTGTGCTGGATCTTGTGCTTACCAACGAGGAGCATTTGATTGATGCGTTGGTTTTAGATTGCCCGTTGGGTCGCAGTGATCACGCAGTCATCAGCTTCAACTTCGTCTGCTATGCAGAATATCTGAATGATAACGATGATACTGCGCGAACCATCACAAGGTACGACCGACTCGCTCAGCTCGTCAGCGCCACAACATGGTCTTTCTTCGAAGAAGAACCCCAGAAGTCGCCTGGCTCGAGTTCGTCAACAAATTCAGTCAGCTGATTGCACAGGCTTCAGAGATAAAAGCCTGCAATAAGTGCAAATCAGTTTCTCTCATTAGGAGCAAAAATCGAAAGTGGATGACAGTACGCAACGCAGCATGGCGAGTGAACAGAGAAGCTCCAGCACCAGAAACTTGGGACAACTACGCAGCCCAATGTAACTAATGCACTCAACTGTTAATAGAAGACAAAACCGCCTATCAGCAAAACATCGCAAAAACCTTCAGTGCTAACCACAAACTGCTGTACAAGCACGTTAATAGCCTACGAAAGGTAAAGCAAGGATTTCCTCCACTCAAGACGGCTGATGGCCCAACAAGAATGGCTGTGGAAGCAACAAACGCGCTGCGGATGCAGTACGCCCCCACATTTCAAAGAGACTTGCCACCAAGCGATCTACTAAGCTTCGTCTTCTGTTCGCCAGGACTAATCCCCATCAATTTTACCGCAGAGGCTGTATTGCAAAAGCTGACTTCTCTGCGCAAACACAGCTCGCCGGGTGTCGACACCATTCGTCCAGAGTCATTGGGAGCAGCAGCAAGCCAACTGGCAGGACATTTAGCTCAGTTTTTTCAGCGCTGCTTAGATCAGAACCAAGTTCTCGCCATGTGGAAGTTTGGAATAATAACCCCGATTCACAAAGGTGTAAGCAGAACTGATCCCTCCAACAACCGCCCAGTATCCCTTCTTCCTATACTCCCCAAGGTCATCGGATCCATAGTTGCCGATGCACTGGTGTGCTATCTGGAAAACTGCAACCTCATCACTCCTGAACAGTACGATTTCCGTCGACAACGGTCATGTACAATGAATGTGCTAATCGCACGAAGTAGTTGGACCGAGGCAGCTGACGCTGGAGAAGGTGTTGATGTGATCTATCTGGATTTTCCAGGACTTTCGACCGTCTAGACCATCGGATACTACTATCCAAGCTGCAGCATTACGGGATCGGAGACCCTCTTTTAAGCTGGTTTACCAACTTTCTACTTTAACGGCAATTAGTAGTCAGAGTTCTGAAATCTTTATCGGACCCCATACAAGTGGAGTGTGGTGTGCCGCAAGGCTCGGTTCTAGGTCCACGTTTGTTTTTGTTGTTTATTAATGACCTTGCACAGGGAATCGCTTCAAACTTCCTAATGTTTGCCGATGATACCAAGATCTGGTGCAGGATCCAGGCGAACGCCGACCAACATGTGCTTCAGAGTGAATTAGATATGGTGTATTAATGGTCGACCCAAAATTCACTGCATTTCAACGTCAGTAAATGCAAGGTGCTTTCCATCCGACATCACGCCAGCTACTCATACCGACTCGGAACGGATGTACTGCAACAATCAACTCTCGAACGTGACTTGGGTGTCCTGGTTCAAGATGACTTGGGTTGCTCCAGGCAATCCGAGAAGGCCTCGAAGACCGGGAACCAACACGTCGGGCTGTTGAGACGGGCATTTGGACAAATAAACAGTTCCATATTTCGACAAATGCTCAGTGCATACGTTCGCACCCACGTCGAATACGCAATTTAAGTCTGGCATCCATGGTTAAAACACGACCTTGATGCACTGGAGCAGCCACAACGCCGGGCTTCTAAGAACGTCATTGGAATGCGCAATCGGTTCTACCAGGAGAGGCTGCGACGATTGGGGGTGTTCGGTGGAAGCTATCGCAGAATACTAGGCGACCTGATTATGGTATACTTGATTCAGCGAGACCCACATCATGTGTGCCGCACTTTACTGCAACTCAGCAGCAATACAAACCTGAGCGGCCACTCATTAAAACTCGCAGAACAATACAGTCGTCTGGAGTGCCGCAGAAATTTCTTTTCCATCCGTGTCTGTCACCCGTGGAATGCTCTCCCAGAATCGGTTGTCCCTGCACCGACACTAACAGTATTTAAAAGACGGTTGAACGAAGCACTCATCCACTTACACTTTGTCACTTAACACTACGTCTCCATCCTACACCTGGAGTTTACTATGGAATTATTTGTTGTTAACTGTGAGTGCTGTGAATCTAAGAGGATCGCAGGACTGCGGCGAAGCAAACGATTAGTCCTTATTTTTATATTTAAATTATTAAGTATTTTACTATCCTTATCATCATTATTGTTATGTTGATATCCCCACCAACTATCCAACGGGACTTGTAAAGCAACGCTTCCTAACCTGTATAAATTCATTGTTCATTGTTCATTATGGGCCATTGTTTTTTGTACGTTAACTTCTTGGCTTTGGCTAATTTCCATTATAGCTCCGTTCTAATATTAAAACTGGAAGGCATCTTAATTTTAAAAATGTTTCCAAACAGGAAGGAAATAATGTTAATTTGCCGTTTTTTAACGCGAATATTCCGTCAGGTAGCGATAGCTGAGATAAAATGAGTCTATCCTGGATTACAAATACTGTCTTTTTTAACCTTGTACAGCCAAGAACTAAACTAGAACAATGTTAAAAATGTTAGCACATGCAGTTATTCATCGCTAATTTCACACAAGTTAAGTTGTCTATAGGGTGATGCAACAAAGAATTGTTTCGCCAAGGGAGGTCCTTGATCTAATTAAACAAAAACATTTAGCAAATGTAACGTAAGTCCCACGCTAGGACACAACCAACGAGTGCGGCTTCCGAATCTTCACCATCGCTAATTGTTTGTAGATAACACGGCAACTTTTTACAGGAATCATGTGACAAATTTATAGAAGTCTTAAATTCAGGGCTCTCGTGTACTTTCGTAGTCGAGGCTTATCATGTGATACTAATCAGCTGTTTACTAGTGTAACTTAGAGTACAGAGCAAACGTCGTTGTGTGAAATACGTCCGATCAGATAGCACCCATCGATTAAAGCTGAGAATATAGGATCTGGACTTCAAGTTGAGAACATGAGAGAATAGCGTGCAAACCCCAAATTAATCGATTGTGAAAATTGAATCAAATATGGTGCAAAGTAGCCCTCAGCATTTTCCCTGAATGAAAGTAAACGTGATCATATCTATCCAGCAGATTCCCACTAGGAGCTAAAAACTACGGATTAGCTCTCATCACTATTCTGTGCGAGCCTTATATAAACAAGTCTTACCGGAATGTTTTAGATTCTGTTTCTGAGCAGGTGGGTTTGTTTGCGAACACAGCTATTTGAGAAAAGATGGCATTGCATAACCCGCGCAGATACCAAGCTGATCACTATACAGACATATAAAATTATGAATTTAGATGTAATCAACCCCTCAACCACTGATGCAAGCGTGGACAAACTGCATAGACGAAACATTCAGAAAACTTTCTGTCAAGTTGTCTACTCATGCTGAATTTATGCGGGTTGGCGGGTTGCTAACTTCGGCTGTTTAAAACAGAACCATGGATAGCGCGTATTCGGCTTCCGTATCGCTTTATGACTTTAGCCTTGCTGATTTCACTGCACCGGTTAATGCCAAGTCCGCTAATTTGACTGCTGCGCCCAAGTTAATTACCACGGAAACCATTTACAAGCAAAAGCTAAACGAAAACAGACGTAACTGTGATATACCTGTATAATTTCATCATTGACCAGGTAATCAAAGCTTTTCTTGTGTTTGCTATGGCTACAATCCATCATAATTGGGGGTGTCGAAAATTGGGCGCTGATCTACTAAAATTATGCTACTCGCTGAGTGAGGACATGCCCACCAGTTGCAAGGTTCTTAACGACACACCGTGCACCATAATGGGATTGGAGAATTGTTAGATAAAACTAAGTAAACTAGCGCAAATTATAATCAATTCTTACTTATGTTTCAGGCATTTTTGTGCCTATCTGAATGTTACTAAAGCACCGACTACCTCAGACGTACGATTACCTATCGGTAAAAGCCATGCTTTCAGATGTTCATTTTTCTCTTACTCGCAGGCAGCAGGATTTTAGTTGTAAGTTTGTTGAGGTTTTCATTCCAGTAATTCACAAGCTACATAGCGCAACCTATTCCGGAAATGCGCCAGCCGCGTTTCGCCATATTGGGTCTCGTCAGTGGTGCGTATTCCCTCGGTCCTCTAAGGAGGATCGAACACGTGCAGCTAGAGGCACATGCCAACTAGCCAGTAGCTTAAGCCACTGAGCTATGGGGGACATTGGCTAGGCTACATATTTTGTAAACTAACTGGCATATAGCATCACCTATCATCCACTCTCCCTGACAGTAGTGAGCCTGCGTGATGACGTCCTCTCACTTTTTTACAAAATGGCTTCCGGAAAATAACTTGCAATTATGATGAATGGCATTCATACGTAAGTGCATGGATATGTTTATTTCAGTGATCCCAATGAGTCGAGCGGCAGCAGAAAACGACCTACATTCTATCGGCCTCCAGTGCGATTTTACGAGCTACCTCTACCACTCAGATAACATCTCAAATTCTAGGGGTTTGGATAAGATGACTGTAGTCAGTATGCCTTATGCGGCTCTGTTGTTTTCATTCCACTCATATAATGTGCAGAAACAAAAACTATTTTGCTGCCATGTGATTTATGAAAAGTACTCTAAGTAATGTAGAAACGTTTTTCTCAAGTGATTAACAAGGTGAACGGTTGTCACAAAATATTGCAATATTGAACCGAATTTGATGTCTGTTCACAATTTAACGCGGTTGGTGATGATGCTTGGGAAGGGCTTTCCCGAAATCCTGGTATTTCATATGTAATATGGAATATGTGTCCATCTGCAAGGCAGTTGATGTTCACGTGTTAAACGAAAATGATTTCAGTGTTGAGTAGTAATTTAATTTTGGTCGGAAAATCTATACAAAGTTGGCCCATACCATTTCGCTTGGTCGTCCCGCATCAGACAAGCTTAAATTGGGATTAAATATAACTGACTCGATGGGCATTAATGGGACTATTATTCAAAATTAATAAGTGGAAACATCATACAGGAATCAACACCGCCATACATTGCAGAGCAGTGTTAAGAAAGCCTAACTTTCTTTAAGGTAAATCCGACTGCTCCAGTTCTGGAAATGTAACTATTTGGTGACCGATCCTACTTTTTGTTTGAAAACATAGTATGGTATCTACCAATAAGGAAATACAAACACTTACTATGGTACAGTTGGAATTTTCCGTTTACAACTGACCCCTTACCGTATCAGCAACTTTTTCTAAAACCAGAAATGAATAAATGGATCAGGAACGAAATTTGGCAAAAATAATATAGTACATAACAATAACATACCAGATATTGTCTGAATATTAGACACATGCCAATAAAACTAAATGGTTTTTTCGAAATGTGCCATTTTTATCTAATCAGTGATTGCAGGGATATTTTGACCCAAGTTACGTTCGCACTTGAAGGCCGCTTTCTTACTGATAGAGGTCATAAAAGAGGCTAAAATGAGGACAATGTTCGAGAACAATGAGCATTATACTGAATTTACATCAAAGAACAAGAACATATTTATAGCAGCCAGCTAATGGAAGGCATCAGTTGTCACTCCAATCTGAACTAACAGATTGACATGGAAAAGTATGTGTATTCGTTCGTTGTAGCTATGTAAATATTAAATCATTCAATTGAGCAAAACTGAGGCGGGGATATAATCTATCCGCTTTACTTTTTGCATTCCTTCAGTAAATGAGTCGTGTGTGGTTTAGTATAAATCCAGGTAGATAATTTTTGTTATCTGACCTGTGACGCAGTTGTTTAGTAGATAGGAAAGCAGATCGACTGGTTTTTATGTTATATATTTGAGTTTGTGCAGTATAGGTCAAATCAAAGTTTTAACAAATAAGGCACTATCATTTGCAGTCAGAGGTATCATATTCCTATTTCAAAATTGAAAAGGATCCTTCGGGCAAGGCCATACTACTAAATTGCAAATTCAGATTTATAATGAAGTATAAGAGACCATTTAAGTCGTTCTTTATGCAAGTCTTTCCCAAACAAACAATAAACGGATCAGTGTTAATTCCTCGATAGTGCAAACCAAAATTCAACTGAGCAGTGTAATCATTTTGTGCAATGAGAGCGCATAAAATCTTTAAATTTTCTTGTTTAATGCAGCAGATCCCCAATGGATTTTGAAGTGCTTGGCAGCTTGAATGGATCAGAGATATTTATAAACTGAGAACAGTAACAAATGCGGATGTAATTGAAGTTCAAATAAAGAAATTCAGTCATCAATGTTACCTTCCTCAGGGGACTTACTTTCACGAACGACATACCCCAATTGGTTTCCCCCGCAATTTCATCCTCCAAGTAAATCTATGCCAATGTGGCAGATTCGTCACATGTCACATATGCAATTGTTATTTATGTATCGAATGAGATAAAGATGGGGGAGATAAAGCCTAAGCACATTCCGTCCTGCGGATCATCCGAGTATAGTATTTTTGTTACACACCAGAGTTTCAGTGGCAGTATGCTTTACATATTATTAATGTTTGGCTTGGCTGTAATCGGTCGCTACAAGAGATTGGCCCAGTCGTTGCAGACAATGAAATAATGAGGCGTATAAATAAGAAGAATAAAACACAAAACATTTTTACTACTTTTGCAGATATACTGTTGATTGGAAATTTTGGCGTAAAAGGACGAGTGTATAAGGATATTAAGAGAAATAATTGTTATAAACGGCAAGTTTTCGCAAAAATGAGGAGAAGAAAATGAATCAGAAGCCAATTTGTAGTATCGCTGCAGTTGTTGGTACCTTATGGCAAAATGCGACTAATCGAAACTCAGAATTGGAGGAAGATCAATACTTCCTGGCAATCGCTCGCAAAGGAAATATCCGTTAATGTCGCTAACACGTGAGACGAAAAACAGATCAGCGATGTGCAGATAAGCATAGAAACTTACCATAGAGCAGCTTTTGAATGATACTGGTAGCAAAACAAAGAGATAGACTAAGAGTCTTCAACAATGATTTACTATGCTCCATTTGTTTCATATATGTCCCGGTCCTTCGTCAAAAATCTATCCACGTTTGTTTTACAACTAAGATCGTTTTCACTTGCACTAGTGAAAAGAAAACATTAATTTTTTGTCAATTGCGCTTAAGCTCTTTGCACATCCTGTACAGCTAGGTAGCCTTATGCTAGCTGAACCAAAGTTCTCTCAGAGTGTGTTCTTAAATGCAGGTGCCGCAGTCATGCATAATGTGTCGCGTATTTCATATCTTGCTTCCAACCGAAATTGCATAGAGTAAATTTTTCTGTACACCCCAAGCCACGCACTTTTATGTAGAAAAATAAAATTTAAAATTAATCCGCACAGCCATAAGGACTCAAGCTTTAATTCTTAAGCTCCCTTTATAAGGAAAAATGTGGGGTAACTGAAGATGCATTTGGTGAACGTGCTTTAAGCACTTTCCATTGCCTTCAAGTCACGTCTACATTAATTGCTGAACATAACGAAACCGTATTATAAAAGGTGTTCGATATAGTTTTTACAATCTATCAGCCTTGACTCGTTCAGCGTTGGAAACTATGTAATATGTCCCAATAATCGCATTGCATATGTAAAAGCATAGTTCGCATGTTCGCAAATTTAAGGAGCTGGAATACCAGAGTCCTTAATATCTGACTGAAGAACATACTGGAATAGGATGACAATGAAGTAGAAATAACTTTACCTTTATACATAATTTTGATATTGCATTTTTATGTCGAGAACGAAGTCTGCCATTTTACAGGCCGGTTCACTAGGGCTTGTAGATCACATTTAATATTTGCTACCTCATTTATGTACTGGGAAGCACGGCACAAGTACTGTGCTTTTAAGTCAACTGCAAATAATTATACGACTCCGAAGCGGATGACATTTATTAGATAGTTTATGTACAATTTAAAAGAAAAGGATCTAAACGGCTGTGCTGAATGTCGCTGCTATTAACCTGAACTAATTTATCTTTGCTGACTGTGAACCAGTTGTCAGATAAGATTGTAGCCATGGCGGAGGCTGATTTGCTAAGTCAAATCTATCCAATTTCGATAATAACTTTTGTGCGGGACTCGATCGAACACTTTCTGTTTGGCAAGACTAATACAATACATTGAAGAACAGAGTCAAGCACTCCGGTGAGATTATTTAAGAATTCTGTTTGGCAAGGTGTACACGAACGAGACTTTTAAAATGTATGCTGTGAAGGTGAAAGAAGACGATGAGTTAAAAGGAAGCAAGTGAATTTTTCCTTTACACTTCTGTTCATCAATCGTGATGTGATGGTTTGTGACTAATGGGGCCAAAATTAACATATATATTTCATGCTCAAACTTCGGCGTATGGCAAGAGATTCCTTTCGTCTTTCACGATACTGGTCCGAATGTAAGGACAGGGAAAAATTTTCGTTAGTAGTACTGGTATATCCTCACCACCATCCTTGATTACTACTGAAGAGGTACAGTCGGGACCAGGGTTATGAGTTGGCGGAAGCAAGGTGATAAAAGGTTAAATAACTTCGATTTTAAGTCAACAAGTTATATAGTTTTGGAGGTGACGAATAAAATTAGGTCCCATGGTCGCATTTAGATTGATAAAAAGATTCACAAAAGTATGAACCAATGGCATCTGTCATGGCAGTAGTCGTGTCTACTTATCTACAGTCGGTCGCGATAATATGTGATAGTAGTTGTGTTGTCACATTTTCATCCTTATCAATAAGATAAGTGGCTCAGTAACTTTGGCTTTGCTTTGTAAAACGCGTTCAGCATCTTTCCTAAAACGCGTAGCGTTCCTGGAATCCTTTTCAACTACAAGCTCATGAAGATGATATAGCACAATTATAGCACTTTTTCCAATAATTTCGAGCTGGTGTTTACAATTTGTTCTCTTATGTATCAGCAACAGTGAAGCTGACCGAAGATGTTTCTCAAGATTTCTAATTGTGTGACAAGGATTCCAAGCAAGAAGTTATGTTGTAATAAAACAGAGTAGGTATGTCCTGCAGGCCATGAGGAAGAAAGCATGGATGCCAATTTCACGACCGGAGTAGAGTAGAAAATCAATCCTGCTTTATATTTGTGGGAGGGAAGAATGTGTATTTGATTGCACCTGTAGCAGCTTGACATGAATTTTGTAGTCACTATTTTGTGCTAGCGTAATGGCTGCTATACGCTACATTAGTGATTATGTAAACAGAGCAAAAACTAAACTCAAGGTGTACCATATATTCACTCCTTATCGATTAAACGATATGTTGTGTCTATATTTCAGCCATAAGAAGAACCTTAAATTTTGCTTGACCCACTGTGGGTACTGAACTAGACCACCTTATATCCGGCAGGTTTAAACCCCATCAAGTGACAATATTTTGTAGTAAGCTCCGAATGATATCTAATAATGTTTACTTACTGGATATTATCAACATTGCTGGCACCAGCATGGAGATATATGCAAGAAAATATGTCGGTTTCCCCTGAACATTTAGAGTAGACAGAAGTAATAAAGGAGGGATAGATAGGAGGAAAGATGTACTTAGAAACAAGCAGCTTTGTGTGTAGTAAGTAATGCAACCTCCACCTCTACATGTACTTTGTTTAATGATGATCAAGCTAAATCCGTAATTTGAAATTAGTTGACTTGACACAAGAGTACTGAACGAAGATTCAGAAAGCAAAACGAGATCAGGTAAATTAGGGATAAATGGAATCAAATTTATGGGTAAAAGCGTAATAATTAATACCGTTCGGTAGACGCATTGACTCAGGAATGAGCCATATTGCCTATTAGCATTTGGGGCAATATTAGTTGTAGATCTGTCCGTAGCAAATCCGACAGTAACATACATAGCATTCATTGATAGTAATAAGGCAGGCGGTATAGGTGGAGCTATTCAAAAAATGGTTGTTCCGTAAGGTTGAACAAATGTATGGTAGTATTGTGGGGTCCCACTAATTACGTGGTAAAAGAGGTGTGTGTATGTGTAATGGGGGGCAAAAAGGTGAAATTATTGTCAAAATATAAGTTACGGCCTAGTGACCAAAGAGCCCACAAGCTTATTTTGAGAGTTTTAGGGCTTACGTTTTTCAGATAGCGAGCAATTCCACTCAACATAATTAAGGACCTTTCCAGGAATCAAATGCCTTCGAGGATAGCTGCTGCTAGCAGTAGTAGATGGCATGTTTTTAGATATTTTGCTTGTCGATATGGGTGTATCTTTTGATGCATGACGTTCATTCCCAGTGAAGCAAACCATGATAGTTTGTCGTGCTTGCTCCATGGATGAATTTAAAATTGTACCTTTAAATGCAAGGATTCCTGTGTATCTGAGCATTATACAACATAATGTCAGCGGTAATATCCTCAAGAATTTTCTCCACAACATTTGGAGATTCTATGGTTGCTACAGAATTATGTATGTCGACGGTGCTGTATAAAGAGTCTATGCAACTTGCACCGGATGCTGTCACATTCATAGATTTCAGCAAGCGATATTTGAAAATTCTTGTCGTCTGCTTTGATGAGTCACCAATACATATATTTTGAAAAATCGCACCGGAGAGCATCCTGTCTTCAAAAATGAGTTCCATCCTAAATCAATAACAGACTACAGATATTTCCTTTGCGACTAACCCACTGGCAAACGTTTGCTACCCAATCAAAAAACCCTTAGACATGGATGATATCTATTGCAGATGAAATAATTTATCGGTATGCTGTAGGTCTTTGCGATTGAATTCCTGAGATTTGATAGCTTCCGGTCGTTCGGTAGATTGAATGCAATGGCAGTTTTGGCACGTTAGCATAATTTATTAGCCTCAGACGGTAAGGAATCTAAGAAGAGCATTGCACCATTCATATGCCTGTACCCTGATTTTGATGGTGGATCAATCAAATAGGAACGCGATTTCAGGCAGTCTGCGGCAGCATCTAGCTTAAATAGATTTACCTTTTTCATTTAAATGCAAATCTAAAAATGCGCTTTTGCTGGTTAGTAAGACTACAAGTTCAGTAAAATATGCCGAACATTTACTGGTAACATGTTTACGGACAATGGGTGCAAAATGTTTTCGGAATTTTATACATTGGTACCCACTTTACATTTTGGGATCTGACGCTTTATAACATAAAATTTGCAGAGGATGACCATCCTTATCTATAGTGCTTAGGCGTAAGATATAAGCTCGGAGGTTTGCGAGCATTTCCTAAGATCCTTATTTCTTCCTTGAATTAAGGGTACAGCTAATCGTTTCGACGGAGGTAACGAGCTTTTTGTACCTGTCATTATGATTTAAAGCCTATAAGTCTATCTAAATGGCCCCAGAATTGGTTTGGGTTAATATAGTTCACCGGTTCATTTACAATGGTCGACACAAACCAACCGGGATTTATGTGCGTCTAGTTATCCAAAATCCACCAGGGTTGTAGAATGTACTTCAGCGATCCACCGCTCTGGGCACTGGACAATGCTCTGGTTCAATTGGTGCCGTGTAGCTTCGCGTTTCACCGCATATTCCAGTGAGCGAACATATTAATGTTCGAGCAGAAAAAGAGTGGCGTGCGTTCGATAGAACTCGGTTTTGCAACACAATGGGACATTTCTGTCAGCGAAAGCAGTGTAGGATGATATAATTGACTCTATCCGCCTTATACAGCTACCGATAGGGTGTGTTTATGTATTCCAGTAGTCTTGTAATTTGCTTTCAAATATTCCTAGAAACTAGGCTTTAAGTAGAATAGTGATGCACTTATTGGCGCGCGAATTTGCCGATGGAGCAACAAATCCAAAATGGGCGATAAGCATTAATTTTTAAGTGTACACTCCAGGGAGTTTCTACCCAGTGATCGGAGTGTGACTAATGTTCGTTACCGTAAATTCAAGTACAACATGGGTAGGTTACAAACATAACTTCTAGGAAAATATGCATGTTCTGTACTAGCCTACACTAGGTTCTGCTCCACTATGTGCATGCGTATTTGTTGTAGCACATGAGTACTGACGAATCTCAATAAAGCAAGCTGCAAGAAGTTCAAATGCATTAAGAAGAACATGACTAAGTGAATCTTTTTGATGTATTGGTTTGTACTGAGAGTCAAATCTAACCCATTACGCCCTAATCCATAATGATTTAATGCATTCTTTATTCTAGTAGCTCACATTATGAATACCGATCCCGACTTTCGTAAACTGAATTCGTGATACCGGTGGAAGTTGTGAATTGGCTTTAACAAATAATCTCTTATGTATTAACATGTGTATCTAACTTAAATGCGTAAAACTGCTCTTCAATGATAAGTAGCTACAGATAAGCCTAATACACAAACCAGGTTTATGTTTTGTTCCCACCACCTTGTCATTGTCTAACGCAAAGTTTATAAATAACCTTGCTTCCTCCTGACAGCTACACTGTATCTATCTACTGGAAACGCTGATAGCTTGAGCTAAGTGTGTTTATGAATAATTCTTGTGAAAACACAACTATGTTTATCAGATCATTAGCGATTATCTTACAACATGCGCGTGAACTATTGCCAATAACATTTATACCAACAGTGGCTGAAGTCTAGTAGGTGCAAGCTTTTTGCTCCCGTGAACGGTAAGCCTTTCGCTGAGTAGATATATTTAATGTACTTCGAAATTTTTCACCGATAAATAAAGGTTTCGATGAAATACTTTGAAGAAATGCTTTAATTAGTCATACACCGATGGTTGTAGTCTAAAGTTTGCACGGATTAAGTAATGAAACAGTTTGCAGGGAACAATTTGCTGCATTGTGTTGTTTATGGTAGTGACTAATTTTCGGAATCCGACAATTAGGCGCACCAGGATAATATCTTCTACTGTTAGCTCACAATAATGGTCACCTGACTGTTCGCCTTCAGTCAACTTCATTCACTGATTTGAGTACTTTAGCACTTAAGCATCAAGTGATCGGAAAGGGGGAATTCTCCCCGTTAGTTAACCAAGTCAACACATTTACGCTCACACTCATTTTCGGAGTGAAGATTTTGCTGACCTCAAAGATACCATCTACTACGTGATGCATTTTGTTATCGCCACGTGCCAGATTTGCTCTTTCGAATCCTGTCACCAGCGGAAGTAAGCAAGCTAAAGTAGGAAGTCAGTCGAACAATTATCAGCATGTTATCAGTATGTACCCGTGCTACTCATTCCCTCACATTGGTACTGAGGAAGGACGGCCGTTGGCAATTTTAAGCAGGTGCCATTAACATCGGACGGACGAGAAGGTTCAGCTCAGTGAACAATTGGTTGAATCAGTTAACCACAATAACTGAGTTTTGTGGGTCAAATCGGACTGAATTTAATTAAAATACCGCCACTCTTTTCTCCCCTAAAGCTTATTGATACCTATCTAGTACTTGCTGACGTGCACTATTCATGAGCGCAGTTGTTTCGCAAATTGAGTAAATAAATATTTTTTATTTATTTTTTTAGAACATACGAAGCCATATTTGCAACAAGTTTTGACTTCTAAGAAATTCAGTGCTTCTGTCGCGGTTTTATTCGGTAGATCAGTTCCAAATGCATACGCTCCTACATTAATAGGGCTAGTTATTGGGATAGAATTATGCAGTTTACAAACACCATTATAACATTCAACAATTAATTTTGTCCTTTCACCTATTTAACGGCATAGTTATGCTGCTTTGGTAATAGGAGCTCCACACAAATTTTTAACCGTTATCTTTGCTTCGAGAATGAGCAGCATTGGTCGCATTAAAACTCGTCCAATCAGCTTAAACACATAGGCTTGGCTACAGGTAGCCGATGTTTTCTGAGCATGACCATGTTGCTTACTGACTGAGGGTTGGTCAGGGATTTTGGTTGCTGGTAAGTAGGTTAAAGTTGAAAAGCGCATTTACTTCGAGCTTCCTTAGTAAACCATTTTAGGTGACAGCTTATTACAGGAAGAGTCACAGAAAACAGTGAGTAAAAAACGGTGTATAACAGGTAAGAAATCCCACGATTTATAGGTTCCTTTTATCGTCTAATTGTAAAAAGATACCACAAAAATGTTACTGTAAGCAAATTGCTAAACAAACTTTATAAGGGAAAATGTAAATGAGACCATACTTCCAAAAATTGTACTATATACTCTGGTTTATTCTTGGCTGTATTAGAGTGCACTTTCCACGGCTGGCGCAGTTGAAGGAAGAATAAATTTCGGTGCCATTCCAAGCAGCCAG
Source organism: Dicrocoelium dendriticum (assembly GCA_944474145.2). Classification (NCBI taxonomy): domain Eukaryota; kingdom Metazoa; phylum Platyhelminthes; class Trematoda; order Plagiorchiida; family Dicrocoeliidae; genus Dicrocoelium; species Dicrocoelium dendriticum. The sequence continues at coordinate 16,071,807 of OX104059.1, forward strand.
AACACAATTCAGCTAGCCATTCATTTGCAAGTCGGATGTGTCAGGTTAACCAACAGTGTCAGCATTCTTACCATCATTTCTATCGTGAATCCACTGTAGCAGCCTAGGTATACAGGAGAAAGTTTCTTATCAGGTAGCGCACAACGATTCAGATATAACCTGTCAAACTACTCCAAGTCTGCATATTTTAACTGCGCTGCTCAAAGAAACAAATCAGATTTTGTCCGGCTGTGACCTGTTTGGTTAAGTCACATGCTGACAATGCGCAGGAAGAGTTGGTTGCTCTGCCATAGCATACCTGGAATAAGGGGGTGCTGAATTCATCGGTATAATGCCCATGAAGTATTGTGTGTGTTAGGGCAATTAAAGGCTTTCTGCACACTGTGCTGAACACAAGAGGGGACGCTGAGCATCACCAGTCTAATGCAGCTGAAAAGCACGGATTTGCCACAGATTTAGTAAAATGGTTTACTCAACATAGCTTGGAAGCTTAAAATTTTGATCTTTTCCAAGTTCTCTGCTGCTTGACAAAATTGACATTACTACTCGTTGTGCTTGCGAAATGGGATGCGACATTCACATGTAATGCTTCTACCTCCGAGTAAGAGTAAAGGTATTGGTATCGAACTTTAAAATGTTAAATTCAAAGGTACATTCTGAACTTTCATCGCTGCAGTTATTTAACTATTCTATTCTCAAATTCAGTCATCAACACAAGTGATAGACTACACGGAGACTATATTACTCGAAGCCACAGATAGTACGGACAGGATAACACGCATTTCCTTAACAGCTTTAGTAGAAAACCTTTCTTAATTGACTATTTACATAGCAGAAGGATTTGTTGTGTGTATACTTTAGAGATATAAAATAATACTTGCATGAACTTCCCAGCAATATGTTTACCATCATTTGCTTTTTACGTATACGCACAAGTCCGGAGTACTCGAAATGTAAGGCCGAAAATAACGTAAATATTTAGTCTTCAAAGTGCGGAAAAACCTGAAAAGAACCTTCTGCAAATTTTGATTACACTCAGTTTACCGTGGTCGTTTTTCTGATAGTGTCACTCCAATTTTAAAAATTCATTTATGGATACGAAATCCCCTATTCGGCTGCTACTTCGGTGGACGCGACATTGCGTGGGTTGGGCTTATTGCAAATAAATGTTGTGGTATGAATCGGAATGGTCAATTTCGATTGCGCTTAGGTAATCCATGAAAACCGATTTGGATTACTGGTAAAACTGAAGGAAATATACTAGAAACAATCAGAAAGTACTGCGTTGTTAGTTCAGAAGAGGAATACTTCGAAACTAATATACATTCATGCCTATAAGCTTTGCTAAACGGAAATTGCAGCGGATAATTTACTGTCGAGGCCCATAAGGATGAGCAACGTGTTCCGTGAATATTATTTCAAGGGCAGGTCTTCATAACTATGTTTGTTATTCATGAAAGCAAATAGTAATAAACGATTTAATTTTAAACTTAATGGGTGCACTGCCGTTTAAATGAGCATATAATCAATGAGAAATTCGGCCCTCATTGGGAATATTGGTCCCAAATTTTGCACAAAATGCTTGTGTCTAGAAAGGACCTCTCCAGTGATTATACTGTATTCTTTTTGCAAGCTGGATGTAAACAAGTACAACCAAAAATAACGAATAAATTTTTGTTGTTTAATTAGGGTGGATATTGAGTTTATTTACTCCAAGAAGTATTCGTTGTCTGATGATAATTATTTGAGTTTCACTTCATTCGTTTTCTTTGACCAGCCTGAGAGACCGGAGGTTTCTTACTATCGGCATTGTAAATCGGCTCAACAACATCTCCACACTCATTCGGTTCTCCTTGTGTGGTCTTTCCCTCGAACAATCTGTTGAAACTCACTGTCACCTTTTCACTATGCCTTGATGTAAGAGGCTAAGGGGCGATGTCAATCAATCCTTACAAGTGGTATGAAATTTCAAATTTCTTTGAAGAGAACACCCATGATAAGTAGATGACAGCCAAATCTCCATGAAAATTATGGGGAACGGCAGGTCACTGTGCGGTTCATTGAACTGTGAACAGTGAATTTCCGCCTATTGTGTTACACTGACACCGAGCCTTTCTGACACGTGTTCACACTACACAGAAATCGGTTTGAGTTGGGTAAGAGCCGATGGAATGAAGTGGAAACCTCATGGTCACGATGTGCGATACAACAGATGTCATCCAACAGAATGCGACGTTAAACAAGTTTTCCTGGTCCCAGCAACAACGTGTCCGGAATGAGACTGTTGAAAACATTGAATTACTCATTGTTAATCTATTGTGAACTCTATCTTAACAAACAGGTTTAGACGGAAGTGACCTGAATGCAACGAGGTAAGGAAGAAGTAGCTGATTAAAACCGGTTTGTGTCCCTAGCTTGCGAAAGTTGTGCGCGCAGAACTGTATACCTGTCGACTCTGGGAGCAGAAAGGTTTAACGCTGTCAAGCATTTTCGCTGCAATTATACCAGATGACCAACACCGGTGTTCCGTTTTATGTTAACCGGTGACTCAGATGCCCAATACCAAGAAAAGGACCATTTCTCTTTTATATCCAATGTGTATCAATTTTCTTCAGTCTGTATCATCTTACGTAAATGATATAATCTGTGCCTTTGGCGAGCCGGTTAGATTTTAGCGTGTGCCATCAAAGCCCGCCTGCTTAAATACCGTCTACAGCATTTTCGGTGATTGTGCACATGTGGCTTTGTTTGCCCAAAATGAGTACTGGCTAGATCAGGCAATAAAACTTCCTTTCCAGGCGAGGACGTCCAAACAAATTCACCTTGACATCAAAGCTTTGGAAAATAAAGCTCATAGTTTCTTCTTTAGCACCATGCCCGGATAAGATCTCCTGGGGCAATGAATGCAAGCAAATGAGGAAAATGATATTGCTACCTAAGTGCGTCCTTATCCAATTAAGTCAGTAAAAAGTTGTTTCTGTGGAGGGTTAGTCTGTGCTCCTGCCATCCTTCAAAGTATCGTTCGGCGCAAATAAATCACTCTCCGTTGACTTAAGTTATCCAACAAGCGGATGTTGGCCATAGAAAAATTTGATATTACAAAAGTGAATGAGTATGCTTGATGAGAAATCTGGCGAAGCATGTAGCCTGATCGCTGTGTATAGTGTCAACATAAGGCGTGTTTTCAACCGCGACAACGTATTTGTGGTCTCCAGACGTTCTAGAATAATAATGAATGAGATTGCGCCTCTAAGTTCGGCTTCTCTTATCTGTGTAGCAGGAATAGTCACCAGCAGTTCAGTGGTAGATTTGCCTATCGATTTCACGACTCCACAGGCTTTTGAGCGCAGCTCCAAATTTGTAGTTTGCCGGTCAAAAACATTTTTTCTATTGTCCACCTTTGACCGTGCATCCAAGGAAAATCTCCACAGTAGATCGTGAAAAGTGAAAAATCCAGACAAATAACCGACTAGAGCTGGAACTTTCTTACGTTCTTCATACCTGTTATGCTCATATATGCATACATCATTGAGCATTCGCAGACTCACGCTTTTGAGCGCAGCTCCAATTGTAGTTTGACGGTCAAAACATTTTTTCTATTGTCCACCTTTGACCGTGCATCCAAGGAAATCTCCACAGTGATGTGAAAAGTGAATCCAGACAATAACGATAGAGCTGGAACTTCTACTTACCATATGACACAATACATTGCGCTGTTATGCTATAACATTGACCACATATTCATGTAGCATTGCTAAGACATAGACGCTTGTACTAGATTATTTTTCTTCTGAAAAAAGCAATACGGACAATGGAAATGTGTGTAGGACTTTTCTAAAACTTGTGCATGACAAAGGTTTGCAATTTGTTTTTAAGATCTTTAATCGTAACTGTAACTTTCTTACGTTTATGTTACTCATATATCCCATGGCATATAGTGAAACTGTTATTTCTATAAGTAAAAGACTAAAACTGATTATAGACCTTGTGCAAATATCTAGTTCGCATTTGAAAGTGTAGTAAATCTATGCGATCGATGAGTTGTAATGTCACTGCATTTATTTGTCTATCGGAGTAGGTTATGGTCTGCTTATTGTTGAATACCGATTAACAAATTCCTCCAGTTATCTTTGTTTCTTAAGTAACTGTGTTTGTTTCTCTCTTCTAAGTGTCTGCTGAATCCATTACTCAGCATTCCTTGTTCGCATTTGAATGGGGAATCGTGTGCAGTAATCAAAAATTTTCTATCGATTTCACGACTCCACAGGCTTTTGAGCGCGGTTCCAAATTTGTAGTTCACTGGTCAAGCCATTTTTTCTAGTGTCCACGTTTGACCTTGCATCCAAGAAAAGTCAACACAATACATCGTGGGAAGCGAAAATCCAGGCAAGTAACCGACTAGAGATTACCGTAGTGATATTTCTCCATCAGGCTAAAATGCACTTGCTAGCCAACAGAGTCAGCATATCAGTAAGTCCGGTTTTCATCCACAGACTTTAGCCCATTTGTGCGTATGAAAATCCTTAGTTGTTTGTATTAGTTCAATTAACTACCCAATTTTCTTGCTAACCCATAAAAGGTTTCTTAATTTAGCTCCGTCATCTACTTAGTGTCATTGGCATTCTATAACTAATGCAAGTCACCACAGCGCAGTGGCAAATTAGAATGATGACATTCTGGCTTGGTTTCTCCCAGTATTCATATCGTTTTCGCCTAGGACAAAAGCACCACATCTAAAGCCAATATTATTGGATTTATTTAGATCGGTTGTATTTCGTGACTGCTCCGCGTGTCGTCACTTATGCCCCCGTGTTGTTCTTAACCTACGTTATTTTTACAAGTTATTTCGAGTGAAGCTACAGACAGAGACGGGTAGTTATGCCATCTTCATTTAGTACTATTTGTGCACGGTTACTATCACTCTGTACGCTTCGTGATATAGGTCACTAGAATAACAAGGCTGCCTCTATGCCTTTTTCTACTCCGATGTCCATAGTACTAATTACACGAACTTATCTCCGTCTACTGTCCAATATTAGGACGCCGCATTAGAGAGTTCGTTGCAACATGAATGTTCAGGCTGCAGTCGCATTAGATTTGTAGAAATCTGTGTCAGTTGAAGCAATTTCTATGGGTTGTTTGATTGATTTGCATTGTTGATACGGATCAGTGCAGTAATCGCAGACTACAAAAGATGTTATCCAGTTCTCGCCCAGTCGTTCTGCGCCCGTTGGATACGCGTTTTTCTGAACTTCCTAAGCCTATGCTGTGCCAAGCGTTGCTCACCCATCGTAGTGACTTAGTGATCAAAGCCTCAATCAAGAACCACTAGTCCCGGAGTTCCACCACAGCAAAAGCTCAATCTGATGAATCAAACAAGGACGAAACCGGTCAGCGGGTGTCTGTTTGGAAGAGCAACACCGAAAGCCTCAAAGCAAGTTATCGCTTAGAATATCCAAATACCAATCTTTGTTGCTTTGGAGTAAAAGTTGCAATCTGGTGTACCTGGTGCCGTTGGACCATATATCCCCGAAGTAATAACCTGGAAAATACTGTGCAATGTGAACAACTTCGGTAATCCACTAGCAATAAGCGTACTTAGTTGCGTCATGAGCTGGTTCGCATGTAAGTCATTTGAGTGCGCATAGTTATATTTCTTCTTGTGTTCCACCATACTGGATTTGGCTGAGCCCATAAAAGAGCAGCTACCTTGGGAAATGCGGATGCGCCTACCAAAACTAGTAGTAGCTATGGTCGGGTAAACGTAAAAGAAGATCTGGTCAACTGCGTTGGTTTGTTAGTCCCCACACATATTTAAGTGGGAAGGAAATGGAATGCCGCTGCCATTCTCTCATAGTGTCGGATGAATACAGGCAAGACGTACGACGACAGACCCTTATCAAATAGCCTAACACCACAGCAGATTACAAGGCTACATCTACCAACGGTTGATTGTGTGTAGCACGATTGCAGCGACACCATTTGTAGAATATTTGCTAACCACTTTAACTACCTTTGCAAAAGCCGTGTTTTATAGTGGGTACTTATTTACTGGATTATTACTCAAAATGACTTGATACACCGGTAGCTCTGGTCCATCGTTCCTGAGTTCACTTGTTTGCCGAGCTTCGGATTTGGGATACAATTCGTGGTTTCCATACATGTGGGTCTATGGACAATACATGATGTACATTGCCATTTCGCAGTGGAATGTTGAATGTATGTCTGTCTGCTGTTTGTCCGTCAGTATCTCGGACTTGAGCGTGAAAAATGAAGTCTCTCGTGTGGTACGTAATGCCTGGCTTTGCTTGTTGTCAACGATAACAAGATGCCTACTTATACAATACCTGGATTAGATTGGATCCTCGTGACCGCCCCCTGATTTTGCGCATTGCGTAGCGGTCATCGTCTAGAACGTCGCTCTGTTTGTACGCCTGGTACACACGATTTCTAAATTATTTAGCCATGAATGCTAATTGGTGTGCATTTTAAAGAAGGGTAGGTCGGCTCCTTTGATGTAACTTGGCTCCTGTACACATGCTTCCTGGTCAAATTCCTTCGTGTCTGCACTGGATATGAGGTGTGTGAATGGAACTGTGGATAATAATAATAATGTCAGCTGTACAACGTAACCGCGTTTAGCTGCATAGTGACCACCACCATTCGTAGGCGGACTGAGGATACAGCAAGGACGCCTACCGCTTAGCGAATTCGAACCCGCGCCGCAAGATTACAAGCTCGTTACCTCTAGACTATAGGCTGTGGATGGTGTGACGCAAGCCACCTATGGTCCTTTTGTGGACAAGATGTCCTGTGGCTTTCTTCTGGAGGCCGCAGTGACATATAATTCTGGACACAGATACAGCAAATCCATTATGTATAATTAAGAGTAGTTCGTAAAAGCGAACGCAAGTTCTTCATGTCCAGGACTCGTGTGTAAATGCCGTGGCATAGGTTACAGCTATAAAAACCGGTAAGTTATTATCCCTAGCATGATTAAGTAGCATTTAAAGCTTGTAAAACAACTCTGCTCAGCATTTTCTTATTAAGAGTAATCGCAACTTCGTATAACATGTTCAATTCACTTAAGTTCATGAACTATGATCCGAGCACCGAAGTGCTGTGGATCCACTTGCTACAACTCAAAGCGCTAGTTTCACAATTAATAACAACAACAAGATACTAGGGCTAAAGGCAACTAGCCCGTAAAGAATAGGAAAGCAAGAAGGAAGTGCGTTAAAATAACAGAATGGAACGAATATTAACAATCACTGACTGTGTAACTGCATCATATATAATAATGTTTCCAACCATTGGTCAGGACCATCCCGAGGCCCAAACCACGAAGACAGAAACGCCCCCGCGTGATCCGATATCGCAGTCAATTTCGTCACGTTACTATTCCACTTCATTGACTGGACGCTTCGTGGTTTTATCCACGGCGTATAATACACGCAGAGGAATAACGAGGGACCAGTCGACCCGTTGTGGAGTGCGCCGCCTCAAAGAACGTCGTAGTGACGGCTGCAAAGCATTCAACCTAGTTCCGCTGCAAAACTTAGACTTAAAGCTTTGGAAAATATTTTCTAGGTAGAGAGATAAAACTGACAGGGATACAATCACATGACGTCACGTTCATTTACAAATGCCGCATCTGCGGACCTGAGTTATTACGAAAATTCAAGCATCCACTCCATGCCATGTCAACTCTGGTGATAATATTTCAAGATCAGCAATTGAAAACACTATTAATTTAAAGAGCAGATAAAGTTGGAAAGGTATTACCCCGGGGACGCATGTCTTTTTCTTTCAAAAGGGTATAAAATTTGAATACCCAACCAAATTTATCTGATTTGCACATCAACCACGTTTTTAACAAAAGCTTTACCGGTTAATCTGAGCAAAGGCTATTTACTGTATAAGTATATTGGTGTGATAGTTCCTTCCAATTACGAGGGACTTCACTTCCTTTCAGTGGCACAGCATGCATCTTTATATGCTACAACTTTGCTCAGCCAAATAAAACTAAAGTTGTTAAAAATTCCTCCTTTATGAAGTCACGTTCTTCCATAGATCTATCAAATTCTTCCTAAGGAATCCGGATTACATGCACGAGAGCCAAGACCCATAAACATACGTAATGTTCGCTGAGTGACGAACCACAAAAAGTAGATATTATAAACCAGATGAACACGCAGTGTGGGATGCTACTAAATGAATTGGTTTGATCATTTAACATTCCGTAGAATATTTGGACGTGCATGCCCATTGGATGCGAATTCGAAAGCGTTAAAGACCATCTTGACAGACCTATATACATGGTCGCCTTAATTGGAAATTTGAATGCACCTCTTATTTAATTAGCTGAGAAAATATATAAACGTAAAGTAGGGACTGAGCGTGTTGGATTTGTTACGCCGTAGTATGTTCTGCCAATAACAATTTTAATAAAATGAAAAAGAGGTTGTTTCATAAGTTCCTAGTACGCCGCTTCCTCGATTTTATGAATGAAATATGACAGACAATGTCAACGCACGATTCCATCCTCAAGCTACAGTTTGTGCGAAACACACAAACTTCCAAAAGACTCAGCTTGAGTCCAGCTAGTTGCAAGTACAACCAGCTCGAAGTAAAGCCTGGGTACCTCGTGGTATTTAACCCCACTGCGCTCTGCGTCAGTAAAGTGGCAGTTTCGCCCACCAGTAAGAATAGATAAATCTCCGTCTCTTCGTTGGCTGCATTCTACAAAAGATCTGGTAACTATATATCAAAGCTGAAGTGGTTTTCTTTTCGTACGTCTAAAGACTGAGTGGCTACGTCACAGATAGAATATAAATGGATTAACTCTACTCAGATCATGTCCCAACACGGATGACACGAATAACTGCGTTGATCTTTCGCTCAATCGGAGAAGTAATTCTGCTTCATGTACTTGAGGATTCGTGGCTTTTCAGAAAATGTAAACAGATATGCCTTACTTATGTACGCAGTAATTACTGTTAATACGCTTGGCCACTGCTGAGATTGGAGAAACGCCAGCTTATTATTCCTAGTGCATTTTAATATCACGATTTATCTGCACACATGCCGCACTGAGGTAGTCCTACTTCGGCGTCCGATTACAAATGACAAGTTTATTACTGCCAAATTAGTTCAGATATTGCAAAGCATACTTGTATCTGAGAAGGTCGTTTTATTGTAATTCTAAATATACAAGAGTAGATTAACGAAGAAGAAATCTCTTTCGGAAGCAGCTGAAGCCAAACAATTGGCTGATCGTTGCTACCCTAAGGACATCGATTGAAGACATTAAACATGGCAAGTAGTTCGTGTCAGTTGGAAACACAAACACTTCCATCCACTTTGGTCGAATGAACTCCTCTGTCAGCTACGACGCAGCCTGAGGGTGTGATTAAAATCTGTGTCAAAAATCCATCCCAACGATACGCTGTACCTGGATCCGCAGCTGTCAACCTACACGCTCACGCCCTGATGGGCCGGGATTAGCAATCAAATTATTCTGTCTGGTACATCGTACTATGTGAGAAATCGAGAAACCTAAAATTCCTCACCCTGAGGTTTCCCACAATGAACTGAAAGAGGTCGGACCTGATGGTAGATTAAAATTGCAACATATTTGCTTGCCTTTATTTTCTGAACTAACGAAGCAAGATTTGCATAACATTAGTAACCGGAGCTACGCATTTTTTGAGTTGTAGCAGCACAAACATTGACTGTTGCTAAGTTATTCATGTGAATTCTTATAATCGAGGATCCTCATTGGGTGAGGGTTGGTTGTTATATATGGTTAGTAGACTTTAAGCTCTATACAGCTATCCTTAAAAACCATTATGAACCAAAGATTTTGCAATGTTGTCAAACCTAACCAACAACTAGTTAAGGTGTAGTGACTTGGAGATTCCCCCTTATGACTGTGTAAACCATTCTAAAATATATTAGAATTATATATTTCTTATGTTTTAGGGAATTAGGTGGTTTGCCTGTCGTCATACATCCACGAAGGCGATGGGCGACAGTTTCGTCTTGTAGTTGACATTAGCGCGCATCCGCCGAATCCTTCCGGATTCGAAAAACAATTTTAATCTTGTGAGCCAGGATTCGGCAAGATCGCGCTACTGGAGAGTCCCGATAGAATGAAAAAGCCACTTAGGGATTCCTGGATGTATGCTGCTTGTCTGTTGAGTCTAACTGCAGGGAATCCTTGCAAAACACCTACTAAATCCGCACTGCCCAAAAAGGATAAGTAGTCCCTTAGCAGCTTACATGCAACCTCGATTAGAGGCAGCTTACAAAGGAAGTTGTGTTTCTGGGGGCCAACCTTGACTTTCGCATGTCCATAAACTGCATGACAATAGAGAATGAGCCGCGCTTTATCTCAGTTAGATATCCGTAATGATGGCCCGTCTCCGTCGCTCCTGGTCCAGTGGCATAAGTCGCTGGATCGAAAGAGTATGGTCATGGGTTCCAACCCGGCAGGATTCAGTGGGTACGCACAATTGATGAGTCTTAATAGAACGACGTGGCCGTCCTACGCTTTCGTTGATGCGTGTTGGCTGTCTGCCTGCGAATAACGGCGACGAATCCTCAAAATTGGGAACATATTTCGAGAACTGACAGTGAAATATCTAACAGAAACTGGTGTTTGGCCATGCGTAATGAGTCATGTGTAGTCGTGCAGATGGGTGCGTGTTCAAATCTTCCTTTGAACGCTACCAGTCTGGAGGACATGTAATTTGTTCCAGGTAGGGTTTTTAGGATTGGTACACAAGTCGTGAAAATAACTTCCGACGGCATTCCAAATAACTGCGCTTTTCTGTCAGCTTGATGAGGTATACTCTTAACTTGCAGTTGTGGATGAGCTTCAGTAGTCGGTCGCTGCAGTCCATCAAAATCTGGAAAATCAAATTATTTCCAAACTCATTCGCTTTGATCGTCCGCTGAAGCTCCTGTGTACTCTCACCGTCTATGAAGTAGATCCTTACTTCACAGTGTTGATAATCAAAACTGATTACTAATGCGTAGCAGGATAATTTTAATGGCAATGTTTCCTTCCCAGCTGGGACGAAAAGGTTTCCATCAAAACTTTATCGCATTTTGTGTTTTGCTGGTTCCGCAGTGAGACGAATAAAGTTACTCATAGTTCTATATCGGGTTGAACGGTGCCCCATGCTGAGGCTGATATTGCCTTCATGAGGCTCCCTTATCGCAGTTGGGCTAAACCAACTTACAATTAAACTAGTTCTTCTTAATGTGGTTAAAATCCATTTATTTGATTTGTTCTGCGTACTTGATAATCTTCTCCTAACTCACGCACGTCGCTCTTACAAATTGTGGTAAACTTGCGTAATTTTATCGAGTGGTATCTTTTAAATAACCTTTGGACTTTTGTACTTATTGCGGATTCACTTGATACCAATTTCTTCCATGTGCTCATTTAGCGAGTAATAGTGTCGTCGTATGTGTTTACTTTATTCGATATCGGCATTTCGAATGATTAGCTGCTGTTTGACATCCCAGGTGTGGCTGCGCTTGATGTGCATGTTGACAAGGTGCCTACCTGTCTATTACCCACTACCTCATCCATACTTGCTGGCTGTAGGAGACAGTTGGCCGTTGCTGGTAGGGACGGGGTGCACGATGTTTGTGACCACGTTAGGTTCAAAGAATGGTTCCATGCGCTCAGTGTGGAGCGGAGTACGGTCCAGCCACCGCCTTGTGTGCGCTTGATTCCCAAATACACCATGCTTGTGTTTCCATGTGAAGGAGTGTGGACCGGCTCCGTTGATGAAATGTGGCTCCCATCCGCATGCCACCCGGTCGTATTCCTTCCCGTTTACACCGCATATGAGGTGTGTGGTTGTAGCTGTGAGTGGTGCAGCGCAAGCCATCCGTGGTCCCTCTGTAGGCGCGGAGGTTATGTGGCTGGCCACAGTGACATGCAAATCAGAAACCGGATGCTGCCAACCATATCGGTTTGAACTAAATAAAAATTCGTTTGATACCAAATGGAAAAACTTAAGAAATTAGCGAATGAATTGCATTATGTGGTAACACCAAGTCAACGGGAGCAATTAGGACCTGTCTCTCAGATAATCGCTAATCACTTATGTATGTCCGCTTTAAACGGCGACATCTTTTCGCTATCATTAAGTTTTGGTGACAACTGAGTTATATATTATTCCAGGTCATACAACTAAGCAAACTGCGTCATGCTTTGCTTCTTATTCGTGATCACATCGACTTACGAATACAGTTTGCATTCAAGTTGCAATTCCAATTGTGACTGACTTATGAACACGCTTTGCGTTTTACGAGGCGAAATGTCAAATAGCCGGAAGATTTAGTGATCCACAAAACGCTACAGACTGCTTTAAGACGGCTTGATCAGTAAGTTGTGTTTGTATATTACTATACCACAAATTAAATAGGTGATGACGTATGGCTATCTGTCGCGCAATTCTTCGTTATTCACATCAGCTATACTAAAATATTACAAAACATTGCAATTCTCATGGGTGCTTTCGTAATGAAAGACGATTTCTAGATTATAACACTTGAAAACTTTAGACATCTGTAACGCAGTTTTAGCGAATGTTTCATCGGCAGGGTTTCCAGACGCACTGGCTTTCCACTTTGCAAGAGTTCTCTACGTGAAAACCACCAACTCCTGTCTAGTAACAGTGCGATGCATCGGATGTTATTCTCCACTAAACATTTGCAGTGCTACTTGCCAAAGAGTATGAAATTACCTAGTACCCGGATTTAATATAAATCAAAGATGTCCTTTGCATTCAAATCACGCCGACGACCCGACACAACGCAGTCCCAAATGCTGTGTCATCTTAAAAAATTCAAGCAAAATATGACTGGTGGCAACAAATTCCGGATTTGCCAACCACGAATGCCTACATAGGACAACCCAGCATGTCTATGCCTACAGAGCGACCATGGGTAGCTTGCGTTATATTATTCACAACTCTATCCAAACACCCCATATTCAGTGTAAAACTGAAGGAATAAGACCGGGAGGCATGTGGGTGAGATTCAAATGTATTCAGCGTAGCAGGCCCGCAATTCATCAACATGTGCAGAAGTAGCATTACCCTCTATCTATGCGTGGAATCATGCATACCAGACAAACACAAGTTTAGGGTTGGGAGGTAGTTCACTTCGCAAGGTATGGAACCATTTGTTGAGCATATCTGCTCCCCGACCACCTGTTTCTTGGAACAAGGGTAATCAGAGTGGCGGCAATTTGACAGACAGCGCCTTTTCGAAATTCGTACCAGACACATCCACACTAGCTATTAACGTCAAACAATTCAATGAAAAACTGAAAACCTAACCTGAACGGTAAACGGGCAGTAGAATAACATGATAGAACAAAGAAGTATATGTTTAGTTGTTCTGATCTAGTTTAAGGCTGAGGTTGAGCATGTGCGACGGCGTTATGGGCTATCAAAAAAGTAACGCCGGAAACGAACGAAAAGCATATGCGCTACGTTTGCAGCGAACGGGTGGAGCATTAGCAGGAGTTAGCAAACAAAATAACTGGATTCAATGTGACATGAGTAATGCCGAATGAGCGTATGCGGTAGTCACTCTAACTCAACTGTCGTGCAAAAATTATATATATCAGAGAGGACAGGGTAACCCGCAACTCAAGCGACGAACTTACAAAAATGTAGCCGCCAATCAACCTATGACATTATAAGCATCTTGGTCTGTGTACTGCTCACATAAGAGTAGTAGGGGAGTTGAATGGTATAGGTAGCAATTCATCACATCTAGACTCACTCAGACAGAAGTCATAAACCCGGAAAAGCACGGTACGCGCCATTCCTCCTTTCGGGAATCGTCAGCCGTGCGCATTCCGTCGGACCCCATTTGGGCTCGAACCCGCAACTCGACGGTTTCCAGTCCGTTTTTAAGACCACTGAGCAAAAGGGGGCAGCAATGACCACCGTGAATAAGTTACTAGATGTGATATAGCGCTGCCCACTTTCCTTTGCATTGCACTTTACCACCGTGCAGAGCACAGGACAGTGCCCTCACCATGCGACTAATTTGCCAAAATTAAACCGCCAATTACCCTAGTAGTTAGTGACACTACAACACATCTAGTAACCTTTTAACCATATTTGTTGCCGTCCCCCGTAACTCAGTGCTCTCAACCACGGACTGGCAACATACGAGTTGCGCGTTCGAGCCCTACCATTTTCCAACGTAATGCGCACTACCGACGGTTCCCGAAATGAAGAAACGCGGTTACAGTGTATTCCGTGTATGTGTGTGTTAGCTGTCTGCGTGAGTCTAGGTGTGAGGAATGCCTACCTATACCATTTAACTCCCCCTACTACTGCCCTGATATCAAAATTTATTGCTGCAATAATTTCCGAAGGTCGACAAATCATACATGTGCCGAGCATTTGTTTTCGTGGGACCCGTCCCGCGCTGATGCTTGAGTACCTGGTATTTAAGAGAAGGAATCATTCTTGTCTACCTATTTAACCTAAATGAATCTCATACTTAGCCAGCTTTATGTCCTATGCTCGGCTTTCGCCTTCATTTAGAAATAAGTCCAGGAGCTTATGACAATAAGGTTTATTACACCCGCGGGTAAATTGCCCCTATTACTTCTGCTAGTCTTTACATACCAGCGTGTGGTGTGGGTTTGATTTTGTTGAAGCTACAAATTATGTTGTTCTATTTTCTCAGTAACTTCACTTTTATGAACCCCCAACATTAAGGTCCCACAGATCTGCGACGAAACCAAGTGAAAGAAGGTGCTCGATAATTGGTGAAAAATTGCAACGGAAGAAGAAAATGATAATATTCGCACAAATGTCTCTAGTGCGCCACTGCATAAACTCCAAGCATTTATTGCTCTGAATGCATGGGAATATTGTACGTTTAAATATAGACCGGTTTTGGGTAGCACGGTTTCTCAGTAGCAGGTAAACCATATTATTACTATTACTATTATTATTAATTAGTGCAACTCAACGCTAACCTTTGCGCTCCCATCGGCACACGTGTATTGTGTCTCGTGGAATTTCCCAGAGCACATCGTCTGATGAACTTTGTTGTATTTGGAATTAAAATGGTCACATTGTTTTGGAGCTCCACGATGGCAAATTTACAAAAGCTGTGGATATTTAACATTTACGACAATCTTAAATATTTTATGAAATAAATTGTAACAATGTTGCATTGAAACATTTTGAAAAGTTGCTTTCCTCTTTGTGAAATATTAAATACTGTGCACCATTTGTGATGTTACACTTGTCCTTTGGTACTAAGCGAACGTTTGTAGGCTGTTTATAACTCTCCCCCGGGATAGATTCAGTGATGGGAATCAGTTGGTTGACATCTTCAATTACTTATCGGAACTTGGTTTTTTTTGATAAAGTGGTAGATGCAGATTTCAACCTACCAGATATCTGTTGGTCCAGCTTAGTAACAAATGCGAAACATGCTGGGTTCATAACCTCCGTCATCACTGGTGGTTGGGAGCAACTAGTTCTCGTGGCTACCATGGTAAAAATATTCTAGACCTACTTTTTACCTCAGACACCTTCCAGCTAACTAATGACGTAATCGACGGTCTCCCTGGATTTGATCACAAAATATTCGGATGTAAAATAATAGCTGAATCGTCGCACGTGATGTCTGCCGTAGTTCCACACTTCAAAATGTTAATTGGGTAGAATTCTGCGCTATGCTTAGAGTCCAAACTTGGAACCATTTCTTTCTTTCGTCTGATATTAACGGAACCCCTGACATCTTCTATGAAAATGCGACTATATTTTTAAGCGTACTTGCTACCCGCGATAATACGACAGCCTTTTCTAAGTATGTAACAATGCGAAGGACAAGCGGAAAATACGAGTGCTAACTCGAACATATGAACTTACTCACGACTTCAGCATATTACTGAGACTCCAACACCTTATAATAGTGACAGACATGAAACACCACACCCGTCACACGCAGCATGAACAACGGGTTGTAAATAGTAGTAATACAAGTCAACTGGTGACAGCATTATTGAGAACAAGGAAAAGCGGCAAAACTGGCCTACCCTCCCACATGGTCGAATGCATTGATTCACCAATTGCCATGGCAGAAGCCTTTAACTCATACTTTGCTAGATGCTTTAATCTTGAAAAAGAAACACTGGAATTGTCAAAATCTTTTCGCTTCTCTGAGCAAGTCTCATCCATCGAGGTTAGTGTCGATACGATAAAACGTATGATTAACTATGACCAACCTATACACCTGGTCCCGATAGGATCTCTTCTGCTTTAATCAAACACGGTGGAGATGATATCCCTCCTATATTATTAAATATCTTGCCTATATTGTCTGGTCAATATCCCGAACGTTGGAAAATGGCCACGGATATACCGCAACATAAGTCCGGGTCGAAAACCGATATCCGGAAATACCGCCCCATTAGTCACACAACCATTCTCTCACGCATGCTAGAGAGAATTGTTAAGGAACATTTGGTTTCGTTCCTAATGTCGCACAAACTTCCCTCACCTTCACAGCATGGCTTTCTGAAGTCCCGCTCGTGTGTTACCTGTCAAGTTGTCTTCCTTAACCATCTAACTGGAGCAATTGACTCAGGTCTTCAATGCATTGTCATCTTCCTCAACAGGCAAAAGTGGTTGACAGAGTCCCACACAAAAAGCCGCCATATAAATTAAGTAAGTGCTGTGTTACAAATCCGCTTAACTCTTAGATCAAATCGTACCTAGTAGAACGATCGCAAGTTTTGGATATCAATGGTTGCATCAATTCACCTCGTCTTGTCATCAGTGGAGTGGTACGGGGCAGTACCTTAGGTCCTTTACTCTTCCTACTGCATATAAATGACCTCGTTTCTGTTATACAATTTGGGAAGCCTTATTTGTATCCTGGTGATTTAAAGGTGGTTTACACGTTCCCAGGTTTTCTGCGTACCGCTGAACATAAAAATATACAAAGCGACATGAAAACCATTGAGGGATGGGCTGATATGTGACATATGACGTTTAAAACCTCGAAGTAGCGTATGGATGTCAGATAGCAGTAGAAGGGTTCGGGATTCATTATGAAGTCATTCCCAGCAGCCAGTCTGTTCGTGACTTAGGTTTAAGATTTCCTATTTCGTTCAACTTTTGCGAGCATACAAATCATATTGTGAAAAAAGGCTAAGCAGTCGGTCGGGCTCATACGCCACCTGCTAACCTTGAAAGAAACCAGACTAAGGACTTTCAAAATCAGGATCAGGCCATTGCTTGAACATTGCTGTATTACGTTCAGCAACTTGCGAAAGGGTGAGTTGAGAGCCATCGAAAACGTGCAACGCCTTTTTACGAAGCGCATATTTGGCTATACAACCGCTCTTTCATACAGAGATAGGTGCAAGCATTTGAATCTTACGAATAATGCAATGAAACCTGTACTTCCTCCACAAACACGCGTGGCGGAAAGCATATGTTGGAATCTATCGATCGCATTTTCGTGATAATACCCGTTGTGGACTGCGAGAAAATGATTGTATATTCTATTTATCCCAATTCAAGACCAGCCCAAGGAGAAATTTCTACCTTCTTCGGTATAGCTCCATACGGAATAAGCTGCCAAAAGAGCTTAGACATTTTCATGTTCAAGAAGGTGATAAAGGTTTACCAGTCAACTGACAGAGTGAAATAGATCTTCAAAATTCAACTTGAGGTTGAAAAGCTGCATGAAGAAAGGCTGGATCATGTATGATACCGGATAACATCGACTCGAATGAACCAGAGAAAACATGATCAACTAAGTTGAGCTGCTACAAACTGCTACTTATGCTATTCTTTAATGCTTCAACCTATGCGGTTTTACTCCTTTCAGACTTAATTCATACAAACTGTTTTCTGTTTAAAACCTAGAGCAACATTATGTTCTGGTGTAGCGTCAGGAACTATTTTCGCAATTTTCCCCACAAATTGATTAATTTGTAATGTTGCTCTGCGATTCCCTTCATTACAGTTGTTCTGCAGTGTTAATCATTTTTCCTTTTCTTGAGTTAACAGTCCAGAAACATGTATTTGAATTCAATGATGGAAATAGCGGATTTCCTATGGGACTTTTGCCTATGGACAAGTCGTACAGTTTTCTGTCTCCGGCTGTCACGCCACACAATTTGATCGTATGATCGGCTGGATCCATTTGTACGCCACTGTAAAATACACCTGCCTATTTGTTTAAATTAATCATATAGTACATCTTTCATATAATTCTTCTTTTCTTCATTCTTTCTTATTTCATTGTTTGCCACGACTGGGCTGATCTCCTGTGGTGACGGATTATAGCTTCCAGCTTATAAAAGATTTTACGTATGCAAGGCACATTGCCACAAATTGACTGGGGTATAAAAACTGCCATGATTGAATAACCGCATGACGCACTGGACTGAGGCTTCATCGCTCATTTTACATGTATAAAAGCAACCTTAAAAAGAACATAACATATGATAAACAGGTGATGGCTCATATACTATTATGCCACAACGGCACGCGGCCAGGTATAGAATAGAAGTACGGGCGAAATATTTCGAGGGAATATCTTGCATGCAAGCAGGTTGCCTGGGGACGGTTCCACGAGTGCCCGTATTACCTTAACTGGATATCTGTTTACATCTGCATAAGTTAATTTTTCTGGATTTTTAATTACGTTAATACCTTAATCCTGCTAATTACTTTAATACCTGTTTTTGATCCATTGTAAAAAGCATGAACATATTCATTATCTTTTGCGATCCTGTTGTACACATTGGTCCGACCACATAGTTGTACTGCACCTCGAATCACGGAAGAATATATCATTTATTTATTTATTGTATTAATTTATCCATTACCAGAGACGATTTTCACTGATTCAAGAAGCAGCGCCAGCAATATCACTTAAACTCAGTACTTGCCATTAGTTGGAATTATTGCTAAATTGTATTGGGTCACGTATTCGAATTTTTTGAGAAACACAAATCAGCCTCAGCATCCGCAGTAATAATATTCACGTTTACCTTTGAAGGTAAAACGCATAACTAACTCTGTGTTTATCCAAGTTATCCAGTAACAACCATACGGAATCACGGATTAGTTAGCCTATGGACGACCATGATCAAAGCTTCTAAAAATGGCAGCAATTACATTAAAGCAACCGAAAAACACAGCCCATTTTCAGTGGTGTTGTTATTAATGAATGCCAGGGAACTAACATACACCTTACAATCCTTTGTTCGTATAGTAGACCATGTAACGTCGGGAATAGACACCTACTCTATTCCTTATACTATTCAAACACAAAATCGACGGTGCTGCTAATATCTTTGATATATAAACGTATAAAGTTTGGAAGAATGCGTACCTTGACGTGTTGTTTGTGTTACATGGTTAAAATTTGCATTAGCAAGTAACATACAAATCTTTTTGTATTGATTTTGAATGCCCGGTCTCTTTTTCATCAGCGTCGTCCACTTGCTGGAACACAATCTTTCAATCGAGACATAAATTGATGAGGTGAATAAAATGTGTAAGACCCGAACATCCTACGGTCTTTGGTCAGTATCGACCATTAATCGTGAATGTCTAGGCCACGAAAGCTAGAATGATCAACCAATTGATAATAAGTGTATTATTAAGGAAAATATGGAAAAGTGGAAGTAAAAACATAAAATTCTGAATAATAATGATGCATGTTTTGCGTACTTTAAATAAAACTTTTCATCCCAACGATTAGTGCATAGATGTTGCAAATCAATGCAACACAACGAATGGGGTAGATTTTGGCAACGGTTTACAGCGCTTAGTTATGAAAAAGCCATAACCCATTTGTGAATACGGCTTGGGCAAAAAACATCCGAACGGCTTTTATACTAATGTTAAATACTGGTTGTCATAACATGAGCAGGAGCTTCAGTGATTAGCGAAATTTTGGAAGGAAGCTAAACCAATATATGTTGCTTTTGACCCTTTATTATCCTGCCCTCAACTCTCAATGTAGTGACCACGATATGATTGCACTCAATATGCTTCAGTAAATGACGACAGTTAACCTAGTTTTCTCGGGCTTGAACCACTGAATCAACGTTGGAATTGTCAATTTGTTTCAGACAAATAGGTGATAAAGTTCAACCAACCACTGCATGTAAGGAGCAAACTTTTGCTCAGATTTGAGCTATTTTAATTTGGAACCCAATATACACTTGACTTGTTCAATTGTAATTGGGTTGAAGTAGAGGTAGTGAGCTCCATGTTCATTTATGTCCCGGATTCGGAAGGAAGAGAGGGGCAATCTAAATTTCCCTGATATTTAACCAACTTTCTGCTGACATGGTATTCCAATAATTATTTTTAAACTATTAGTTAACCATTGCGTCAATTGGTACAAAATTATAATGGCCACTGTGGTTTCAAAATAATAGCGCACCATATTTATTGAATGTTTAATCCAAAAATAACAGATTAATTAAATACCTTACACTACATTTTAAAAAGCGTACTTAACTAACGCATGTGTACACCGAGTGAGCGCCACAAACACTTCGCCCATAACGAGCATGAAGTTAACACAGTCCGTCCACTTTCTTTCGTTTCTTTTCAGAATATCCAGTCATTCACCCGGGCAGTTGAAATAAATATCATGGATAGAAAGTTTGATTATGTATTATCAAGGCAGATTCGACGAGAAAACCAGTTCCTTTGTTAAGCCAAGAAAAACTAACACCTTGAGTGATCTGCACACCTAGCTTTTTAGGTTTTATCATTTAATGAATGTGCTTCAAGTTCATTTACATTCATAAATCATACACTATATATTGTCTTGAACAATGAACAATGATTTATAACGGATAAAACAGCAGGTGCTTGACATGTCCCGTAGGGTGGTTAGAGTGAGAAAAGATAGATAAAGGGATAATGGAATCGTCGGTTCGGGCGATTACATATTTAGCTGCACTGATGCATACAGGGTTTAAAATTAGAAGGTGCGCACACCAAGTCATAAGATGAGTAGACATTGATCACGTAAAAGGCGGGAAAAATAGTTAAAAATAGCAAATAACTTACTCGTGTGAAGATATCTTGAGTCAACAAGATGCAGAAATCCAGTTTCTATATTAGTAGCGTTTATTAAATTTCGTGCAAGGGGTTGGGAGTGACTGATCCTCGAGTAGGGTTATGGCACTGTCCACTGTCTATTATGCGTTAGTGCCAGCATCTAGTGGTTATGGGCTATATCGCGGAGTGTAACTGGGACGGAGTTTCGTCAAGGCGATTTTTGAAAAAGGATAGGGTGAGAGCATTAATTACCTGTTCCGGTAGGGCGTACCAAGGCTGTCACTCGAATCGAGAAATAGTTTCGCCGACATTCCAGTCGGCTGTACTGGGTGACCAGCTTAAACTGATGACCTCACAGCGGTGAGTTTCGACTGAGTATAAGAAGGGAATAGCATGGGTGCTTGGGGTTTCTAAGGATCTGGTACACCATTATGAAATCGCTACTTTGACGCCGATACCGTTCACTGAATATTATGAAAGTATTCAGCTTGAGTGGGTAGGCGAAGCTGGGCAAACCTCTGACGCTCTTCGTTGCCCTACTTTGTGCAGTATCGAACGCGGTGAGATGGTGTTTGAGCCGGGGTTGCCACGCTTGAATAGCGTATTCCGCGTGCGGCCTGACGTAAACACTAAACCATTTTGGAAAGACTGAAGGGTCATACTTCCAGGAAGCTATGCGAAGAAGGCCGAGGAACTGGTTTGCTTTCTTAGATGCCTTTTAAGTCTGCCTCGAACAACCGAGTTCATCTTGAACTATCACACCGAGATCGCACTCGTGAGAATCCCGCTACAGAATGTGTGGTCCTAGGTGGTACTTTCGCATACTCTTGTGCCTTTTGCTGAGAACTTTGCACTTGGTGACGTTGAAATGCAGCACATTCTCGATGGACCAAGTGTATAGTTTGTCCAGGTCTTCCTGTAACACTGTGTGATCCTCCACTGTAGCTATAGTACGCCATACTTTTAGATCTTCAGCAAATAGCAAAAAGTTAAAAGATAGCATGCGTGCGAGATTATTTATGAAAACTAGGAAAAGGCGGGGTCCAAGTACCGTGCCCTGAGGTACTCAACACTGAACTTCGGTATTTAACTTACTTTCAATAATAAATTTGCAAGCTTTTAACGAATTCAACAACGATTGGTTGAACTTTGTCTGATCACAACTTTGTGACTATGAAAGGGCTATTGGCTTGGCTAGTTTGTATCAACCCAACAGAACTTTTGTATTTTAAAACGTTATTTTAGTGAATGCATGTCAAATGATAGGCTTTTAACCTAGCCATCTTTAGCACCGTTTCTTGTTGATAACCTTTGAGATGCTTACAAAAAATAAGAAGATGATTTTGATTTCAATTTTTTCAGTTCATCAGTTTGCGATGAATCAGCAAGCTTCCTTGCAGTAAGTCGAAAAACAATGCAACTTTAACAAATCCACCATTTTTTGACATTATATATTTTCTGTTATCAGTCTCAGAATGTCCCTATAAATTTGACTTTTTGTAGCAAAATTTAGAGAAAATTTGAAACGGAATCCTCCTATCTTCGGAAAGGTTTTGACGTAAATATTTGGCAAAAGTGTAACGCTGAAGAGAGACAGGCTTTTCATATGTCAATGACTTTCTGGCTGCATAACGAGGGGTTTTAACATTTACCCTGAAATTCCCCAATAATGTACGACAACGGTGTCGGCCTCCACAAAGCACTTGTATAATGCTATATCACATCCAAAACTTCGTAACTATACCAGCCGTTAATTTGTGCTACTAATCTAATTTTTAAATTACAGTGACATCCTTTTGCTATGTTTAAGTAGAACAGCCGCCTGGAATACCGATGATATTTCTTGTCTTCTGAGTGTCTCTGGCAAGTTATTTCCTCCACACTGTCACTACTTATAATATGAGTTAATAATACAATCGCCACTTGCATTAAGTTAGATAGACCCCGCTCATCGAATGAAGATATATAGGTGTGAATAAATAGTTGACTAACTAGACTTCGTATACCCGAGTATAGATATTTATGTGATTGCCGAACTTCCTGGAACTCCAACAACAGGTACTTCGTTTTACAGACTGAGATTAATGCAGTAGTTTCTACCTAAATAATTTCAAACGTCTTGTTAAGGACTTATATGCTTACCCGTTATAAACTCGTACTTATCTGCTCTACTTTGGTTCTTTGTATCCGGTGAGTTTTGAAAACGACCAACCTCAAGATCATTGTCCTGCTATCAACAGAATTGAAGCACAAACTAACCAATATTGTAGCAGCACAACCAACTAGTTCGAAATCGTATTCATTTCGAAATGCATCTAGTGCTGAGTAATGCAAAGAGTGGATAAGAACTTTTGAATAGATTTCACGTAAAACCGTTGGAGTGGTTTGGTGCATCCGAGGCTGGCAGCTGTCGCATCGTATCTTGACGACTAACACATAACTAAAGCACTATTACGAGATGTGCTAGAGAAATGCGGTTGTCAAACTAATTTACATAGTCGGTGAATGAAGACGTGACAGGTTTAATATTGTAGGTAATCAAATAAGTTGAAGCATCTAGTTTGGAACAATTCATGAACGGAGCATCAAAATCCTGTTTGGATAACCTTCCTGTGTAAAGTACGCGTTCTGATTGTTCAAAGTAAAGTCCGTATTGCACGTGAAGCAAATGCACGCATGCAGACCAGTAGTAATGTCATATCTTCCAAGTATGTTCATAAGATTTATGTTAGGAGAGAGATTGCCCAACATTCTTAATAGTGCTTCTGAGCCTGTCGCCGTATAATGCAGATGCCTTCACGTCATGCTGCTATGTGATCCCGAAAATGTCCGTTCTGTTCCCTCCCGCCAAAGTTGGACAGTAGGAGCGGCTTACATATGTAACAATCTTCTCTCTGATGGCCTGGGTAAGGCCAATCCTTTTCACAAGACAAGTTGCGCCCATCGGTAGTTAAAATACATGCGCATTCACTGACATGTGGCAATCGAACACAACATCTTTGTGTCGTTTTTCTATGAGCTATTGTTTTCGAATTTTCGGGAGTCCATAAAATTCGCATCGTTTTATATATCTATCCTTTGTGGCTTACTCTATATAACCTGGTGTGACATGAACTAATTAAGTGCGGAACTTTTAGGACCACTGGCTTTGGAAGAAAAGGTAAAGTAATGTGCAACTGCTTGTGGTACTGATGCTTATTGCCATCACACTTATGGAATATTAATCTTGTGTAATAAACATCTTTTATGTTGGTGTTTCAAATTGCCATTTTACTTAGATTTGCAAAACACAGACCTCATTAAACTTTATTAGCTAGCGTTCCCTTTTCGAATGAGGAGTCAATAACTAATGGAATACATGCAATCCATATCGAAGTACTGTCGCTTTTGCGATTGGGGGTGAAATTTCATTCACGCAAAGAACGCCTCAAGGACGTGAAATGGCTGAGTTCTGATTATTCTGTTATGCATTTCTTTCATATTAATTAAGTATTTTCTGACCGTTGTAAAGGGCTCAATGCAAGGTTGGAGTAACATTTGTGTCACCCCCACCAGCAAATTGAAAATGTAAACCGCTAGACGATTTCAGAGTGAAGACATAAACCACTAAAAGATCTTGTTCCAAACTGTTATTCAACCACATTTTGCGCAACCCCCTATGGAAAAGGATTGAGAGCACACAATTTCCACTGGGGAAAATATGGATACGACGTAACATAATTCTTCTGTTCGCCTTTATGTCGGCCGATCCAATTATTTATAGCTGTTGGTCATAAAAGCAAATTTGCTGGTCAGTTGTGTCACAGTGAATGTTGCAATACAACCTAAGTTTTGGAAGCTTTTTTATTTTCCTACGCTAACTAATCTTATTGTGGTTCACATCTGTTTGAGACTTAATAAAAGCATTCCTAGCTGCATAACAATTTCAACGGTGCTGGTTCGGAATACACTCACGGAAAGATGGAACCGGAAAATTCTCGCCATTATAATTGGTAGTGCCATGATTCTTAGTAAATCATTCCGTAGCTTGGTGAAATATACATCAACATCTACCTACCAACTGAGTTCTCACTAGTACTTTCCTGTTCACCAATATGTTTTAATGTAAAAATAGACGCAGTTGGGCACAGTGCATAAGGAATTTCTTCTTTCCTTGAAATTTAAAGAATCGAACAAATGTAGAGACCATGTTTTCCGTTATTCACCCCAAGTCAATTACTTGGGTTGGGGGAAAATTGACTGAGGCCAAATTATTGAAATCAGAGACCGGAAATCTAACACATACGCAAACCGTGAGTGAAAAACTCGATCAAAATCTGTGATGACATTTCTGCGAAGCTCACATTAACCTAGAACAAGTTGTTCTTTACAGTATCGGTGTGTCCTGAATGCAGCGCATTGTCACAATCGGTTTCGTGCCAGGTAGGGTGTAAATTTTCAAACTGGTCCGTAATTATTTCGAACAAAATAGAAGTAAGCTGGACTTTTGGAACTCCATTTTTCAGCGTTTTGCTTGTGTTAATTGATTAGTTTCAACCAGACGGTATCATCTCTCTAATTAGGATGGATATTAAATTAGTGTATATAGAATAGGTAGTAACGGCACGCACCAAAAATTTGCAGACATTCGTCCTACCACAACGAGTCGGATTCATAGTGGATTCCAGTGCGTTGGCGAGTTCAGAGAATTTCATGGTGTATTTCACTGTTGGCGCTAGCTCAACAGGTGACAACTTTTGTAGCTAAGTAAACAGAAGGGCGTGTAATCAGTTTCTTTAAATTTTGAGAGTTAACTGGTTAAAATTAATTTTGAATTAATCCACTTTCACTCAGGGAACTGGGCCATCTTTTAAGCAACTTTTACTCACTGCCAACAGAACAAAACTTCCATTGGTTCTTCCTTATTTGGGATATCCGGGCACAGCAGCAAAGACCTGAAACTCGCAGTAATGTCAAGTAGATCCTAAACCGTTGTCGGCTGAATGTCCGCCAGTATCCATTGTTGCGTTCTAATGAAGTCATACTCCGTCGTCGAAGCAGTGTCAGCAGTATTTGTCGAGTAGTTATCGATTGATAAATATATACAAAATCAATAGGCAAGTTTTCCTAAGGGCGGGATGCGACTTCTTTTGTAGAACTCTTCGTTCTGTTGTAAATCTCATCAGCAATTCAGTTATCAAAATATAGTCATTATGTATCAGTAAGACAATAGTTAAAGGCATAATCAATACTTGACATTTTTGCAAGCTAGTTTTGTCATGTTTTTCTAACCGATTTCTATAGGCCCACGCGTCGAATGGTGAACGCGACGAAATTTCACCATAAATGGGATGGAAAGGGAGGCTACAGATGAGACATGCAATGAGATAATATCACCCTTGTCCATAATAGCAACAGCAGCTTACTACACAGATGGTCGTACTTTACTAGAAAATCGCAGCAGGTATTTTACTTGGTCTTGTGACAGAATAGTAGACACTTCTCATTACGTGTGGGATTGCTTGAGTCATTTCTCGAAACGGAAGCCATAAAAATTTAGAATGCGCGCACAAGTATATTATTGTCAGTCTAGGAATAGACATCGAACTAGTGAAAAACCATGAGTAACACTAGCTTAGATGGCTAAAAATGTCAAGCAAGAATAAAAAATTATTTTGGTCATTTATTATGATATAATTCTAGTTACATTATCTAAACATTAAAATATACAGTTCTTCTATGTATTCCAGTTTCGTGCAATATTAGTAATTATGTCGAGCAACTGAAAGTCCTCATTCCTGATTCCCCAGGAATAACAGCAAGGCTCACGATGGCGAGACAGCAACTCAGGGGTTGTATGCCTTACCGCCAAGTGGTTAGCTGACTTCCATGTATTATTTTCCAATTCTATCTCGCGCGAGCAAATAAGGCGCGATGTACTAAGCGCTGGCGTGACATGCCTAGGAGGCGATCAAGCAACCTAACTTGACGTATTGCAAGAAGGTGAATAACTGGATGGCTCATGTCTCCAAAGACGGGAAGCCGGACTTCCTGTCTGCGTCTCCGGTGCTACCAAAACAGACGGGTTGTCCTCCGTTAACGTGTTCTCCATATCATAGAGTCAACACATGTCATGAAGAAGAATTGGCCGGAACTCACTTCCCTACAGCAGTACTCCACGGATACAAAGGTTGTAGACCCTCCCAATAATGGAAAGGGATATGTTCCAATGAAGCACAGGAATTTTACCTTAAAGGAATGTTGGGGTGCTTTTCAATCGTCAAAGATAGAGTTCTCCAAGCTGCTTTTTAAGGACAGCTTTCCGCTTATTTGAGCATTGCTGAGCATTTTGATGATTGAGCGCTGGATGTTTTCTAAAGAAATACATATGTATTACATGGATGAAAATGCATGCTAACTCCCACGTTCTGCCTTTATGTGACCTCAACTTGCACGAACTAAATTTTCCGGCCACACCTGGAGAGCAGTTAAATGCCGAACTACAATACTTAGTCGCTGGCCTCCCACTCCGTAACCCCGTTACTTCTAGTACAAGATTAAGAACGGTGTACAGGCCGGCCAGTTTGGAATTAGTCTTCACCAATTTGGAACTTATGATTAGCATAGGGACAGTGAATAGTCAGTTTTGGTGCAGTGATAATGCAACACTACTTTTCCCCTGCTTCTGCTACGCGGAACAGTCAAACAGGGAAATCGAAGAGGTCCGCAAAATAATACATCACAACATGTTATCCGAGTTAATAAAGATCACGGATTTGTCGTTCCTAACGGAACAACCCATTGATGTCGCTTGGAGAAAGTTCAGCAGTCAATCCAGCACCTGCATAACAAACGCATCAGCTATTACAACCCTTAGCTTAAAATGTAAAGTCCTTCTTGAGCTGCAGGACACGGAAATCAAGGAGCCTCAAAGCTTCACTTCGCAAATCATGCAAAGCCATCCGAACGTGAAAAACTGACATTCTTAAATAACTGTGCGAAACCAGTGTCAACATGATCCACGATGATAAATCGAACGACCAACAAGATTTTGCAGAGAAGTTCTGCTATAATTCTAAGCTAAAATGTAGTATTGTTAACAAATCTCGCAAAGTACAACACCGTCTATGGGCAAGGGCTAAGTGCCCAAGAAACAGCTGCTAGTCTTAGACTCAATTTTGTTTATAAAGTCTAGACACATCCCGACCCATATCATTCGAGCATATCGATTCACTGCCGAGTTGGCTACATCTCCTACACAACCTCCTATGTGGTGAAAATACTGCTGTCACTACGAGGGTGTAGTTCACCTTGTCCGGCTAGCATAAGTCCTAGATCATTGCTAATAGCTGCCACACATTTGGCTGAATCATTATTTCAGTTTTTCAGCACTCTCTCGACGCAAAGCGTAGAATAGTCACGCCCATCTACAAGTGAGGCAATCGTGCAGTGCCGGCTGATTACCATCAAATTACTCTTCTTCCTGTATTTGTTGTCACGGAACCTGTTATTGCAGATACACAAATGGAATTTCCAGAAATCCCATATAGTCATGTAAGTGCAGCATGGATTCCGCCAAATACATATATGTACAACGAATCTTTTGTTAACCCGTGTTATCTGTAGGAACTCCGTCCATGCTGAGGAAGAAGTCGACACCGCTTACCTTAATTTCTCAAAAGTTTGTGTTCGCCTTGATCACCGGATTCTTCATTACACGCTTCGGAGACAAGGAATCGGTGACCATATCCTGGACAGGATTCGTTCATCCCTATTCCAAATAATTTTGAACGTGCGGATTCCTAGCTACCTGTTCGACACGATAGAGGTTAATCGTGGCGTCTCTCAAGGCTCGATAATAGGATCAACATTATTCCTGCTGAACATAAAACTACCTTACGAAAGTATTGGCATTGAACTATTTACTCTTTCAGGATGACGTCAATATGTGGTGACCAAGCAAACTAGCTGATTACCGAATTGTGCTGCTAGGTGATCTCGATGGCACTTAGGAATGTTTGACCCAGAAGATGTTTTACTTTAGCCCTGCCAGCTGCAAAATGACGTGCATAAGCCGTCATATCAGCTACCAGTATCGACTGGAAGAATACGACTTGCAGTGCATTTCTCAAGAAAGTGATCTCGGGGTGCTCGTTCATGGCCATCTCGGATGCTCAAAGCAGACAGATGGCAATGAAGAAAGCTGGCCAACACTTAGGCCTACTGCTTAGGGCGTTTGACCGGTTTGATTTCCCTTATTCGCAAATGATGAACGATCAAGTGAGACCAGATATTTAGTATGCCATTCAATGTAGCACACATTGGACTGCTCTTGTGAATCCAAAACAGTGAGCGACAAAATATTTTAAGAGCTTGCTCCGCCTCCACCGCCAGTTGTGACTAAAGACTTTAGGATGTATAGCGAACAACATCGTTTTCTGCGTGCTGATCTCATATTTGTGTATCAGATTCTCAAGGACTCTAACCAATAATGTCCAACTCAAACAAAGTACCTCACTGAGTTTTCAGATTTGAAGTTGGCGACGCTGATTTTTCAGGTTTGAATGCCGCCGGAACGCTTTCTCATTTCATGCATACTAGCCCTAGAACGTACTTCCGCATTTTGTCATATCGACTGCTACGTTGTCCGGATTCAAAACGACTTGATAATGCAGTGCATCACCTGCATTAAGTGATTTAACCAAAGTTACTGAGATGCGCGACAACGTAAACAAACGATGTGTACACTTGAAATTTGCGGTGAGTACACCGCTATGCTACATTTTTTCTACACTTCATATTCTGATCTCACCCTTATTCCCGGAGAAGTCTTTAGCGTTTACTTTTATATCCGTTGTGGAGTCATTGTTCGGTTGTTCCATCCTGCTGCAGTGACCTTATTTGGGTCACACCACGAGTTTGAGTGATTCTAGCCATGTTTGGGATAACGAAAATGGCTTAGCGATGTAGATTTTTAGTTTCTTTCTTTGCGATACTTAGGTAGGCTGCGTTTGGAGCATTTTTAACTGTTAGTGTATTGAACGCCGACTTCCATAACTATTTATCCGGTAAAAATGAGGGTACTTGAATGAATGCTGGGTTGTTCTGGTTTATCGCCTCATCTGTATTATAACTGCTTCCACTCCTTTTTCTTATGGATGACACTTAAGCGTATATTTTACTCTTAGCACCTACTGGACAGATGGAAATGAGTGCATAACTTTGATTTTCTCGGTACATGTATGCAATAATCACCTACAGCATTGAGAAACATTTCTGCACCACCTAGAATTAAAAACACAAATCTTTGTTTTACAATTGAGCAAAGTTAAAATCGTAATTATTTTGTAGTGTTTTTATTCTGGTGAGTTGTTCTACCACAAAACATTGGTTGAAATCACTCCTATATAGGGTTTGTGTAGAATGTTTTAAAAGTGTCAAATCTGGATCGAAATTGACTTTTCAATCTGATTTTCGTCCAATACAGATATAAATTTATGTCTGATAATATAACAGTATTTAGATTCTGAAATTTACATAGGGTTCCCGTGCAAAATAACAACATTTTTTGTCAGAGTAAGATTTTGTAAAGGGAGACCATTCATGTGTCGGGACAAAGATGTAATAAATAAATTAGTCTGCTCCATTTGAAGGTTATTTAAAAGAGAGAATTGCGGTAAACCTTGGCTGCAGTAGAAGTGCCGTCGTCCAACTTACTAAGAGAAAATTGGAACTGTACGGTGAACAATGATTTATGCAGGGTACAATAGCAGTTGCTTGACAAATGCCTAGGATGGTGAGAGTAAAACTAGAATTATTAAAATATAGGTGAGTTGTTTGTCTGATATTTTACTGATCAGACACGCTGCTGAATAATAGTAGTGTGAATTGAATGCGAACGACTAGACAACTTAGGAGCAGTTATCTTTAATATACTCCATGAGAAAAGTAATAATAATTATACTTCGCTACCGCCTCCTCAGTTTTATGTGTTCAATTAAACCGGATTGGGGGAATAATTTAAATGTTGCAATGGAGCACAATTTATGCAACGCAGTGATATCGGCCATTGGCATGACCCAATGGCTTTTTGAAATATCCAAGTTGATGGAGAAAAAAAGTTAGTTTGGGAGAAATTTCCAGGGTTTGCAAACCCGAAGAGAAAATTACCTCCGCCGGCATTCCAGGCGGTAATATTGTTCAAGCCTTTCGGTGGTTTGCCTCTGAGATTGATGTCGTGGCTGAGTTTCAGCAAGTGACGGCATATATGATCAAGGTCACTCAATATTTGGCAGACTATTATGAGATTGCCGCGTAGTCTTCTGTAACAACCACTGAAAATGCCCAGCGAATTCAGACTTCGCTAGGTAAGACAGATTTCGTAGGCTCTTAAAGTTCTTTGTGGCCCCAGGTTGTGGTTTCACTAGTACTTTTATGTTGCGCTTCAACCAACGTTGCCAAGTTTGGATGGCGTATTCAAGGTAAGGGCGTACGTAAGAATTGTGCATCATGGGGAAGAGGGATGGATCGAACCTTCCGAATGCCCACTACAGTAAGTCTACGTGTAGCTTGGCTCTTTCGGTAGCTGCCTCTGGGTGCTTTGAGCAGGTAAGTACGTTTTCAATAAGCACACCAAGGTCGAGGTCCTGGAAAGTTGTTTTCAGTATATGTGATTCAAGCCGATTCACGTAGTCATGTTTATGGTGCAATGGAGAAGCGTCATATTATCCCCATTGAACAGTACCTTATTTTAAACTTACCAGTGCGAAATCGCGTTGCGGTCACGCTAGGGCTTTTCGTGGTCGTTCGGCCTTTTTACCGCTTGCCATAATTTGATGCAATCCGCAAAGAAGAAGAAATCGGAGGTAATTTCCTTTACCAGGTTGTTTATGATAAGAATGAATAGACTGGACCCGAGCAGCGAGCCTTGTGGTCCGCCGCACTCCAAGTCAATAACGTCGGCTTCTCGTATTCTTTCTTGCAACCGACGTTGGTGCAGAAAATGGCCTCTCCAACGCAGTTTTGGGTCGGCGCTGCCATAGAGCTAGAGTTTATAGAGGAGAATTCTGTGGTAGAAACGATCAAATGCTTTTGAGAATTTCAGCTACGTGACATTAAACTCCTACCCCACTAGCAACTGCTTCAATTCAGTTATTGCTTGCAATTATGGGGTTCGTGGTTTTCGAACTTTTCTGTCGGGCGCTACGTTGCTCTGCTGCTATTATTCTGTAACTTTCCAGATATTGCATAAACGCATCAGTGAAGATAGACTTCATAACCTTGCAAGGCATAGGGAACAGCGTTATCAGACGGTAATTTGTTGGGTCAGTGCTACGACCTCCCTTAGGAAAAAGGACTGATAACCCCTTGCTTCGGTATTTCTAGAATTTGGTTCGCATTCAAACAGCGCTGTTAGAATGTAGCAGAGGTTTCGCCAAATCACTGGCTGTTGCCCGTAAATCCTTGGGTCGAGTTTTCTCAACAAATAAAGAACTGTGGATCCGCAATGTACAACAGTCACATGAAGACAGTTTCGGCAGTAAAAGTGTTATTGCATAAAGCTGACGGTAGGACAATAGAAACAAGGAGAACGGTGAGCTCGTTACTCTCTGGAACGTTTGTGAGTTATACATTTGTTTATTTCTCGACTGTGCGAAATAGGAACCAGTATGTTGGTTCGATCGAATTGTACAAATGTTTCGCAAATTTTTTGGTGATACAGATACATTGGATAAAGAAAGGTCAGTCAGAAACTTTAAAGTAACAGTGTCAATCACATGTTGATTTTCAGTTTGCGAAGTTATTGCAATGTAGCATTTTTGTTAGTCAAATTCTTACCTATGCTCGTCACGTACTGTGGGCTATCACAGTACAATAGTCGGGAGCGGTTTGAGCTTGATTGTTTCGTCATGTAGCAGAACGCAATCAAAACGCCATGCATGCAAGCATAAGGGAATATTTCACCGCAGCATTTGGATGAGGCTTAGATGAAGGGACATGTAGGAAAGCTAAAACGGTGGACAGATTAATCGATTTGCACGCAGCGAAGACTGCCGTAATTATGTTATATTAGCAAATGTGAAATTTTGTGAATAAAATATGATACGGGTCATTAATACTGTGATCACCAACAAACAGTGATCTAACATAGCTAAAGGAAGTATGCATGTTAGCTGATGATATCACATTCGAGATAGTCTTTCATTTAAATGACTAAGGCTTGCATTCCTATATATTGTCAATTGTCTGCCACTATTTCGGGATCTGGAGCGAAGGCGGTACTCAAACACTGATTTATATATTTACATAGCAGAGCCGTATTTTATGGTATCTTTATACGTGTGCACGTGTATCTGTGACAGGATTTGCAATAGCAACCATTGTTATTTTCAAGATGATTGAAAAGGAATAATGTTATAGTCGTCCGGTAGAAAAGGATGAATACGCTGTTGTCCTTATCATAGGAATCTATGTGGTCATGGGGGTCTTGATATAGGCATTGCCGGTTAATGAGAGGATATAGCATGGGTCCAAGCAGTGAAAAAGAAGGACTCGGTTTATTTCCATTGCCGACTTCCATGTGGGCATGAAAGCTTCAAGTTCAGCGCGGCCGAGTAAGGAAAATTTATAACACTGGTCGGATAACTGAAGGAGCGGATTCGGTTTAGTGCTCCTCTTTAGCTGCCATATTGATATGGAGGCCTAGAGGTTGTTATGACCGCGTAAGAAGGGAATGTGATAAAAGTTGAAAGATAAAACGGGAACTTTTGGTCGTTTTTCTTTCTTGTTTGTCTTTTGTGATGTCAGTGAAGCTTTTAAGTGTATCACAGGGAGGTGTCACGGACATGATGCATATGCCCTTTATTCCCTTCAGATAAATCTCTTTATCAAAGATATTGAACCGTAAGAGTTTGGCTTCTTTGCTTTTCGAGTACACACGTCAGTAGTGACCGGTGTTGGAATTCTGCGTTGCACCTTACGTAGGCTATTAACGCACCTGTATAAAAGTTAGCGGTGCTTGCAGAATCGCTTCATGCGTCACCTTGTCATCGACGATCAAGCTCACACAAAAGTTACGCGTACCAAGTAGGCAGTCTAGTTTCCGGAATTCAAGCGTCTTTGTGGGCTCTCCAGGCTAGTTCCCACAAGCACATCAATTGACCAGTTCTGATATTAAGAACTGACTTGCTTCTTCATTGACGATGGCAGGATTTTGCTTAGTCGCTTGCAATAATAACCCGCTAAATGTCCTTGGAAAATCGTCCCAGGCAATTTATGGTGGCATTAAGATAAGAAGATGCAAGGTGTCTCCTTAATAAGCGCGGATAAGAAGTCGTAGTGCGTGACCGTAAATACTTTTTCATCCTCTTCCTCAGGATGTTCCGCATAACAAAGATGCTTAAACAGTGGTGAGCTGGTCAATACGATGCAGTGGTGCATTTATAATTATTTCGTTGACCATTTGTGCCTCTTTCGTGAGCAAAAGCTCAAGTATCAACGCTCTGTTAGCATTTCAAAATCTATTTGGAGAGATCAAGATGTTGTACCCGGGGTGGCTGAAAATCATCGCGTATAAGAAGGCTTTAAATTACATGCTATCTGTCGCCGCTGTTTTCAAGTCGTGCACAGTAAATCGCTTCAGACGGGTATGTAAATGACTGACTTGCTCCGCGAAACCAGAGGAAGGTACTTCCCTTTGGAGTCCATATCATACATAGAGTTTGGTGGACGGGACCTCACAGCTATAAGACATGTGTCTTGGCTCCCCAAGCATTGCCAGCTCCAAAGCAAATAATGAGCAAGGACTTCTGGGTGATCAATAAATTCACATCGGATGTTAGCCATGTAATACACAATTTGGCCACTACCCTTTCCAGCTTTGTGATTCCGAAGAAACAACGTCCCAGTTAACTTGGCTTTAGAATCTGCCATCTAAAAGCTTAACAGTTCTTTGTAATCGTATTGTGATCCCATTATTTTGATGTATGGCGTTCTCTAAGTTCTACCAACTAATAAGCAGAATGACTATTTGTGTGCAAACATGATAGTGGTTTTTATATAAAAGGTGTGAGTGAACAACAAATTCAGGTTTAGTTTTAAGCTGACCGTTTGTCGGTCTGCCGACAATCGTTTATTACGTGGGTCTTTGGTTCTTGTATTTCAGTTCGGCTGCATGGCAGCACAGAACATGCCAGAATGAGAGGTTCTCTCTTGCTTCCTCCTGTCCTGTCAGCTGTCGCAAATGCTATTGTGTTTAACATTCTACTGGATTGTGGAGACAAATGTTTTCTTAACGTTGCGTGTTTTAATAAAGTGCTGTTAACTAGTAAACGTGCGAATGATTTCCTTAGATAATCTCGTTAGGTAACCTAGAGCGACGACTAAACTAGCGATCTAATAGGACTTCTATCATTCCTGTGTAGTGCAACAAAACTTACAGTATAGTTAGACAGTAGCGCTTGTAGTTTGGGGATGAAGGAATTCTCGTTAGTGTTTTAGCAATAACCTTTTCCAGAGTGAATCTTTCGCGGATGTGACAAAACTGTTTTTGGTCAGCTTTCGGCGTTTCGTGATATTTTGAGCCCAGTAGTTCAGGAACATCACTAACAAAATATGCTTTTCTTGCTTTCATTCGAAGAAAGGCTGTCGTGATTTTTCTTGACCGCCGTCCTAAAATATATCAGGTAGTATTCCTACCCTACTCCGTGACTTGCGAAGATGAACTGCTGATAACATGACTGGGTTTTTCTCATCAGTTGAGTTCAAGATTGTTTAAAGAAATTGGGCTGGGCCATGGTAAACTTAATTTGGGTGAAGCGCCAAGCGTCAAATCCCAGTTCGCTCAAACCGTATACTAATTGCAGCGCAGATGGAATTCTACTGGTTGCGATCTTCTATTAACTTGCCCTTTAGTGTGCAAGCACTGGACTTAGAAATTCAGTGTTCTTGATCGTTAAACACTGTGCTTCTGTATAGGCATTGTCGGTTTGAATGATTGGCCGAAAAAATTCATTGTTTAGCAGGCAATGGACGATGCCATGAAATAGAGTCGCATATTTCGTGCATGCTCCAAGAAATGCATTTACAGGTGTCTCCTTGGGCGTTTTATCGAGGAGAACAATGCGTATACTATCTAGCTCTGGAATGCCGGCGTTGTGAAAATCTTTTCAGGTGTGTCTTCTAAATATGGGTTAAAAGCAGCCTTACCGGATATTGATTGTACTTAAGTGTTAGTAATTGTCTGAGTGGGTGTGGCAAATGCCGCTGAACGATTTATGATATTCATTATACCACTCAAAATAGGGACAGAGATCGGATTATTATGCTGTAGAACAAAACGGTGTTGTTACATTATATCGTCAAAGGCCCGTGACTCGCCAACTGCAGAACTGTTTCAGACATATATTTATACCTTTACACAGACGGTATTTTATAAATGACCATTGGGATGGCTCTGAATGCTTGGCAAAACCAGAGCGCATCAGTCAGCATGATTTGTCTTTACATTATATGTAATTTAGGTCAGCACAGCTCATGTGAAACTCAAGGTTCGTAATTCGCCTTCAACTCGGACGAGGTAAGTTTGCTACTTTTATAAACACGTACGGTCCGACCATGTGTTATCCTGATGACACGCGTGATCATTTATTCACTTAGCTATCCTCCGTGATACGGTCTGTGCCGAGGAGCGACCGACTATTTCTGCTGGGTGATTTCAACGCGCGCGTTGGGCGTGATGCATCAGCGTGGACAGATGTTATCGGTGCGCGTGGCATTGGTTCAGCGAATGCGAACGGTTACAGGCTGCTCTCAGTGTGTGCCACTCACGGCCTGACGATCACGAACACTCGGTTTGCACTGAGTGCGTGTGATATAGCCAGCTGGATGCACCCAGGGAGTGGTCACGCTCACCTGCTCGACTATGTCATCGTACGTCAACGTGATAGGCATGAAGTGCGCATGACACGTGTACTGCGTGGAGCTGAGTGTGCCACTGATCACAAATTGGTTCGGACCAAACTGTACATATATTTTCGTAATTCAATGTATTGCACTCCCGCCGTGAATCGGCGTAAATTTAACATTCTCTCCCTCGGTACTGTGGCGAAACGTACTGAGCTGGAGAAGGCGATGGCTGCACGCCTGTGTGGTGATGTAGACTGCATAGCCACAGTGGGCGACCTGTGGCACCATATTCGCGACCAAGTGACAGCTGCTGCGGAGGAGACCATCGGGCGCGCAAACTGTAAACGGCCTGATTAGTTTGATGACAACAATATGACGATTGGCGCATTGGTGTCAGAGAAGAATGCAGCATTTGCTGCACATGTGGCAGACCCTAGTGACTTGGGGAAGAGTAGTCAGTTTCGCAAAATTCGACGGCGACTGACCCGAGAGCTCCGTCACATAAAAAATGCATGGTGGACGGAGAAGGCGAAGCAGATGAAATGCTAGGCCGAACGCCGCCAACACAAGGAATTCTTTGACACTTTGAACGCGATGTAGGGACCGAGATTGGAGCGGCTGAGGACAATGATCGATGGTAGTTCAGGCGCTACCTGCACCCAGACTGCAGATATAATGCAGGTCTGGCGGAAACACTTTGACTGTCTCTTGAACAAACGTTCAGAGATCGACTGGCCTACATTAAACAGCCTCAAGCAGCATGATGTGAAGGCGGATCTGGCGGATACGCCGAGACTGGATGAGGCGCAGAGAGCACTTGCTCAGCTGCGAAACGGCAAATGTGTCGAAGGTGACGGGATCCTACCTGAAGTATTGAAACACGGTGGACTCGCGTTGTTGACTGCGCTGCACCACTTGGTGCAACGCATACGGATTGAGGAGAAGGTGCCTGCTGAGCTGAAGGATGCCCTTGTGCTACCACTGTACAAGGGTTAAGGTAGCAAGCAATGTTGAACGAATTATCGTGGTATCAACTTGCTGAGTTGTGTGGGCAAGGTGATTGCCCGAATCCTGCTCAATCGCCTCGTCAGTCAGGTTGTGGAACCTAACGTGGCGGAAGAGCAGTGTGGATTCCGTTCGGGTCGCAGCACTATAGATATGGTGTTTGCGGCTCGTCAGTTGCAGGAAAAGTTCAGAGAAGGACATTAGACATTGTACTCGCTTTTTGTTGATTTCACCAAGGCATTTGATACGGTGAACCGCGAGGCATTGTGGCTGGTTTTGGGTAAGTATGGTTGCACGCGTAAGTTTGTAAGTTTAATTGAATGTCTGCACAGTGGTATGCGAGCGAGGGTGCAGCTGAGTGGAGAGACCTCGGATGACTTTGCAGTTGTCTCTGGTGTGAAGCAAGGCTATGTCTTAGCTCCTGCCCTGTTTAATATATATCTTCATGCAATGTTGTCTTGTGCTTTTGATGCGGCTTGTGCTTACGGTGTTCGTGTGGAGCACCGTATTGATGGTGGGTTGCTGAACATCCGTCGTTTCGGTGCGAGAACTCTAGTCTGTGAGACAACTATCCGTATGCTGCTGTTTGCTGGCGACTGTGCGTTGTTTTCACACAGCGCGGATGAGTTGCAGCACATGACTAGTGCTCTGGCTTCGACAGCGGCCAAATTTCGGCTCACCATCAACACAACCAAAACTGTCTGTCTCTTTCAGCCTTCACCGGAGGTGCAATCTTCAATATTGCCGCAAATCGGCATTGGTGCTGAAGTATTGGAAACCACCTCCCGCTTCTGCTACCTTGGGAGTGTGATGTCGACTGATCAGCAGCTACACAGTGAGCTGTGTATTCGCGTGTCGAAGGCGGCAGCGGCATTCGGGAAGCTTGAGTACCGAGTGTGGAACAACCATCAGCTTAGAATTGGCGCGAAGCTGATGGTGTACAAATCCATGGTACTGTCCGTTCTTCTATACGGCAGTGAAACGTGGACGATTTACCGTCGGGATGTGCGATATCTCGAGCGGTTCCATCAGCAGTGTCTGCGACGAATTTTGCGGATCGGCTGGGGCGGCAGAGTTGCAGACACGGAAGCTTTGCGCCGAAGTGGGATGTATGCAGTGGACGGCATACTTATACTGCGACACCTGAGATGGCTCGGTCATGTGAGCCGTATGGATTCGACGCGGATACCGAAACAACTTTTATACGGTCAGCTGAGTATTTGGAAGCGGCACGTGGGGAAACCAAACTTACGTTACCAGGGCATGATTAAAGTGAGCCTCACACGTTCTAACCTTGATTGCAGATCATGGGAATCGAAGGCGGTTGATCGGCGTGCATGGCGCGATCTGATCACGAAGGCAGTTGCTGAAGTGCGGGAGAAAGACCTCATGCATGCAGAGAAGAAGCGGCAAGTGCGGAAGCGGCAAGCACCAATGAATTATACGCCATCGACATCGAGCGCATGGTGCTGTAGAACATGCGGTTTGCGAGTGCCTTAGTCAGGCAGGCCTAGTGAGCCATGAGAGAGGTCACTCGAGGCCACTGCCGAAGCGAGGACGGGTCCCGCAGTGAACGTAGGCAGCAGCGGCGCAGCGTTTGTAGGCACGCTGAATTCGATTTACTAACCGCGTGCTTGCATGCTAAGTCTCTTTATTTCAGGTGGTGGGTTTTCAATTTTGTCCCAATGCTTTTCTTTCTCATAAATATCTCCCTCTACTCTATTCCATTAACTTGCACACATCGCCTAAGTCAATTGTTTTCGATTTCCATAACATTTTTGTGTTCGTGGCATTCCGTGAACTATGCTTCCTTACTTCGTGCACTTAGCTAGGATTTGTTCGTAAACAACTTATTACATATGCTATTTAATTAAGGTTTATATCACCGTTTCCTTGTGCATTAATCCAGTTTTTCTCTTTTTCGTTCTCTGTTTCAAGTGTTTGGCTGTTGTTTGATATCCCCGGTGTGGATGCGATTCATGTGCATGTTGACAAGGTGCCTACCTGTCTATTACCCACTACCTCGTTCATACTGGCTCCAGGAGACAGTTGGTTGTTGCTGGACGGGGCGGGGTGCACCGTCCTTGTGGCCGTGCTAGGCTCAAAGAGCGGTTCCATGCGCTCAGTGTGGAGCGGACTACGGTCCAGCCACCGCCTTGTGTGCGCTTGTTTTCCTAAATACTGCGTGCTTGTGTTTGCCTGTGAAGGAGTGTGGGCCGGCTCCGTTGATGAAACGTGGCTCTCATCCACATGCCTTCCGGTCTTATTCCTTCGGGTTTACACTGGATATGGGGTGTGTGGTTGGAGCTTTGGGTGGTGCAGCGCAAGCCACTTATGGTCCCTCTGTAGGCGCAGGCGTCCCGTGGCTGGCCACAGTGACAGGCAAATCCGAAACCGGATGCCGTCAACCTTGATGACAGCGTAGGTGAACAGGAAGTCGTGAAACACTGTGACAGATTAAAGCAACAGAATAAAGCGTCCAGCACCTGGAACGACACACATGTGCCCTTGGCAAGCTCCGCTCGGTTTCACCGAAGAATGCAAAACTCTAAACTAACCTGATGTTTCTGAAGGTATGTGTGATTGACCGGAAGTTACATCTCCTCTGCTGCTATAGAAATGAAAAGAAATTGGTTTTGTATCTGTGTGCAATTTATCAGTCGGAGTATCGTGTTTGGTATTCCTTTTGAGAGGCTGCAAGGCTTGCAAGCAGCCACTGTTTGCTAATATACAAACTGAACGAAGAAAAACATGGGTCAGCAGGTAATCAGGTTAGACGGTTTCGACGGTTGCCGTGTGAATTTTCCGAACATTAGCGTTTCTATCTCTCTGTTAAGCATTCAATAGAAATCGTGATTTCAGGCGGCGTGGCCGGCAGTTAATTAGACATGCTCCAGTTTGTTGCTCGTACACTCATTGCACAACTTTGTAGCGATATTCAAACGGTATATGCTGCCATCAACTCGGAAGCTACTCAAGAAAAAGTACTTCATCCAGGATGACAATGTTTCAGGTCATCGTGTAAAAACAGTCGCACCGCAGATAAAATATTGGACTTGAGGCGGCTGGAGTGGCCAGCTGATTCCATGGAT
Organism: Dicrocoelium dendriticum; assembly: GCA_944474145.2. Taxonomy (NCBI): domain Eukaryota; kingdom Metazoa; phylum Platyhelminthes; class Trematoda; order Plagiorchiida; family Dicrocoeliidae; genus Dicrocoelium; species Dicrocoelium dendriticum. Next base: position 16,112,902 of record OX104059.1, read on the forward strand.
GCAGATCTAATTGAAATGTTGGGTTGCGTATTATCCTTATTAATAACAGAGAAATAGCTAGCGAGTAAATAAGCAGTTATTTTGTAGAATAATGGTTTTAGGAACGCGGTAATCAATTGCAACGATCACAAAAGCAAGCGCGTTTAGTGCCTGCAATATGCAAAGAGTTCAGAGAAGCAAATGCTGTGTATCACTTGAGAACACTGAAAATTATGCACACAATTCCTTACTTTGTCCCCACGCAAACAATTGTTTATTAAAATTTAGCGTTGTGTTGTGTTAAACTACACCACAGATGTTAAGTAGATTTTCGGTACTACCGTTCAGTTCAATGGATCCGAAATATAAAAACAGATAATTTGCCACAACTAAGGTGTAGGAATATTAAATAAAACGTACAGGAAAGAAATACTGTATAGTTGCTTGCAGTCTATGATTTATGGTTAACAAATAAGAGTATTTTATTTTATCCAGAATTATTTAAGACGGATTTACATCATTCATGTAAAATGGGAAAAACAAGAACACAACGGATGTTTCCTATACGACAATGCTATTGTGCTTTTTAGAGCAGAACAAAGTTTAACTATACTTACTCTCTGTGATCGATCACTCGGTTATGAGTCGAAGCAACTCAGTAAACATTTGCTGATCCCATGGGAGTCAAGCACACTAAACAGTGGTCTCTGTAGTATGAAGTCGAAAAGGTTTTGAATATTGCAGGATTCGGCGGGTGCGCGCTACTGAGGAGTCCCAATAAGACGAAACAGCCGGCTAGCGCGTTCCTGTATGTGTGTTGACTGTCTGCCTTTGTTTAACTGAGACGAAGCTACACAAAGATATTCGGAATACTTATTATGATGAACATGGAAGTTTCAACAGTCACCCTAGCATGACATCAGGAAAGCAGATGGCACTTTTAACGTCTTATCGACTGTTACGCTGGCGCGATTCAGTATAATGCAAAGTGTCGGGATTACGTTAAATGGTAACTAACACTCATTTTGAAAGTTATAAAACTGTAGGTTGTTAACTTGAGCTCCAGTGTCGTTTAATCTTTGCAAACTGATTATTATGACCATGCTGCAGAATGATCCTCTCAGCATTTCACAGACCATTTTCACCTACGGAGACTTCCGTAAATCGACCACTAATGTGTTACACATCCACGCACGTCGTCGTGGCAGAGAATTTTGATCTAACAGCTCTACAGCTAATCTTCCAAGGTGTCAACTTTCATTAAAATGTCAGCAATATATTACAATAACTGGTGATAACCGCCATTGGGGCTATTTGACTTGCTGTCTCTCCAAAGGCTTTTCAGCAAGCTTTCATGCGTCTACCTTTGGATAATAAGAGTCAAAAAAGAAAAGTGCACAAACTGGCTTTGCGAAATCAATTTGCCCTATCATAGGTATGAGGCTTCTGCATTTTCATGCAAGTAGTTGCAATATACGGATATCAGGGTCAAGGTAGAATGCCTCAACGGTGTTTCCTGAGTACATCTCTTTTTAATTGCCTAGTTGCTTAACTTCGCTTTTCAGTAGTTCCTTGTTATTGACGAAGAGTCTGGCATTTTCTAACCTCCACCGCATTGGGTGTACTAAAACAAATCTACTCATCTTCTACCAGCATGGAAAACCGTGAAAATTCCGACGCCGACAGGGCAGCTTGAAGAGAATCAAACGTGGCAACAGACTTTATGCGTTCAAAAATTAGGTAACAAGCCTCGTTTTAACATTGGGTCTAACTGACGTCTCAGATGATACGTTGGCGAGCTATCTAATACCCATATTCATTGATGTCCAACTTCTCCACTGGTAACTAAGTGACCACGAAATGCTCTAAAGCAATTATTACATTTATGCTTCTATGGCAAACTCAGGATTCGCAAATGGGATTCGTTTGCTCACCTCATCTCTTACAACCAGCCGCATGGATTTCATTGAGTTGATTGCTTTTCATCATCGCAAAGCAATTATCCCGCTGTTGCGCAGATTCCGTGAGTGACCTTGTGGGACACAGCTAAACAACTCTGGTTGAGCAATCATCACTGGATTTCTTTGTCTGTTCACGTTTTCTCCCATTGAAGCAACGATGGACGAGCTGAACACAACTGAAGTCGCAACCTCAGCTGTCTGGAAATTGTACAACACTCCCTCTTCTACGTTTATGAGTTGTCAAGTTGACACATTCAGCTGCGATGGTAACTAAATCCACCTGCGTGGAACATGTGCTCTCATTTTAGCCTACTTTACGATGGTCGATCGTAGCCTATAAGGTGTTCGCGCCTGACTCATGTCCCATTATAGTTTGAGTTCGTCTACAGACGAGCGCTCAGGTTAGGTGAAATAGCGACATAGAGAAACCATGGTTGTAAGCAAAATGATAAGAAAGTAGAGTTTTCTTTACCTTATTTTAACTGCAACCTGATGTGTCTAAATGTTTGTTCATGCGCCAGCAATAATTTGTCGATTTTACTCGAAGGTTGAAATAGCCGAATAATCTATGGCTGCGAATCCATGTTTCTCCCGGTGGAGAAGATGTCATACTAGTACATCTTAGTTTTATTGGATCGCATTGTCGTAAGAAGCTACAAATCACCCGCGAAAACCATCTCAGAAACAAACAGCAACCTGTTATTGGAATCATTTCTTGGGCACGCAGTTCAAGCACTAGCCGCCGATGCATACAATCCCAAAGGGAATACAGGTCATCTGTTTAATGCAAGTGCGACCCGACAAAAGATGAATATGTGCTTTCCTAGCCTCGATTATTCACCCAGGCTCTGACAGTTTACCGCGGGGACATTGATGGGATATAGGACGTTCGAGTTCACATAAAGGTACAGTTCAGTTCAAGTAGCGTGGCACGTGAATTCAGATGGAGACGAGAAACTGCCTCAAATGTGGCTTATTTTTTGTCCAGTAACTTAAGCGGTGGTCTGAATTATGGGACACAGTTTCTGCTATCTCTTTGGAAATTACTTTCGGCAGAACGCACCTACATGAAAGCACCAAGGGTAGACACGGCAAGAAGTGACTATATAGAGATCTTTCAAATGTTATTGAGGGAGATACAGGCTCTTATCAGGTGGAAGCATGTTATCACCATCACTAGTATTAAAGTCCTGGAGGCACATAGCTCAGAGTTTGTTCCCCAGCTATCCTTCTCCAGATTATCTGAAAGGCCATAATTTGTTCAGTACAGAACGGCCAAATATATCTAAAATCTTAAAGCTAGAGAATCAACTTACGTCAAATTACGTCAGGTAAAACCCAGCTAATTCTTGCAAATGATAGTTGAACAAAATAGAGTTATTTGGGACCGGAATCGGTCTTGGTTCCTTTAAATTTTCCAAAGCATTAACAAGTTTGTATCCACGCATTCCTCCCCACTGGCTGCCAGGCTATAAATTTGCGATTCCTGTTCATATTTGGACAAAAGATTTCCCTATACTTCGTCTACAGCAGTGGGCTGAGTGGTCTACACCACTGAGGTGGACGAACTCGCTCCGCCATGTTCGTTATTAATTGCGCGCTTACCATAGGTCCTCCTAACACTGTTCGCGTGTGTAATCGCCAAGAGTTATATTTTCACCGAGAAATTCAAGACATGTCATATGACTGGTGATCAGTTTTGTCACGATTGAATGTAGCTAGAGATGGAACTTGACCTGAAGATTCAGCGTTGAACCTGCTATAGATTGACGCGAATTAATGAATTGTGATTCTACTTATGCAAATGCTCATATACATTTATTAACGGGGAACGTCTTGTTCAGATATTCTAAGTGCCACTTTGGGTAGGTTGCACTCGAATGCTGGAAATCATTATCAAGAGTGCCTAAAATCTGGAACGCTTCTGGACAGCGCTAAAACGATTAGACTATATGAGCTTATAGAATGAAAGATGTGAGTAAGTGAAATACTGTGAGCAGTAATCATATGAAACACTGTGACTGTAAGAGAAACTTAAATTTATCACTCCGGTGCACCACAGCAAAGCGCAAAATATCAAGTTGGTAAACAATGAACAATGATTTTCACGGGTAAAAAGCATGTGCTTAACAAATCCCTTAGGATAGTTGCAGTAAAATTAAAATTTGAAGGATACTCGAATAATGAAATTGTTACTTCAAGCGTCCACCGAGTTAAATTCACTAATGCATAACGAAAGTATTAAGTGGGAATGGGATGTACACGACAAAATAGTGTAGAGAGCTGTTATAATTCAGTAAGTGCGTGAGAAATAAAAAGGAAAATGACAACGCGCTCTCGTTTGTTTCTTCTTTTGACAGATGTGGCATGTTACTCCAATTTAGCTACATCCAGGCTAATCACATGGACACTTCTGCATGTATCCTCAAAGTCACGTTGCGGAGAGTGCCGATCAGCACTTAATTAGTTTTGCGTTGTTTTGTCCTCCATGTGGAACGGACTATATCAAGTAGTACAATTTTGAAAGCCTTTCATCAAGGCTTCTTTCGAAAAGCCGTAATGTAGGGACAAGAATAAGGTGAGTCGGAAGGGCATTTCAGACAGGGGACACACGGAGACAGAAAAGGTTTCGTTGACAATCAAGTCGACTAGAGTGCGTAGCCAGTTTGAGCTGATGACCTCTCAACTTGGTCTTTTAGCTTAGCTGCAACAGATTGCGACATGAGTGTGTTGACTTCGTCAATGGTAAGCAAACCACGATTAGGTCTCCTCGCTGACGTCGATATTCACCACTGTACAATCTCAGAGGCTGCAGTGTGCGTTGGTAGGAGAGATGAAACAATCCTCTAGCGAGTTTGCTTGCTCTACGCTTTGGAGCTTCAAGGGTATTAATATCGCATTTGCGCCAAAGACGCTAAAACCGGATTGCAAATTCAATGTGAGGTCTCAAGTAGCCATTCAGCAGTTGCGAAAACATGTAGGTCTCAAATTTGCAGAAAGCCATCTGTAAGAGTCGAAGATGTTGACTGGCTTTTTGATGCGTTATCAGCATGTCTCAACTATCACAGATCATCCTGCACGATCTTGTTCTAACTGAAAACACCCTAACACAAATCTCTAAGAGTGTAAAGATAAATATTTCTTTTTACATTTTTGATACCATAGTGAATTAGCATCTGTTGTGACTCCTGCTGCAACTTCCGCCACTTGAAACACTGCTGCAGCATCAGCTGTAGGGGTCATCTTCTGAAAATGATCGCACATTATATCCGATTAAAAAGACATCTGATTTTGCATCCTCCCTTTGTTTGTTAATCATGAATTCCTTTTCTAATTATGTACTTGGTGCACCCAAGGTCTCATTTTAATATACGACCCAAATATACAGTATACATATGATGAAACATGAGATGGCCAACCACCACTAAATTAACACATAAAGCGAACAAAAATGGGCCATAAACTCGATGCAGGCGTGTTCACATTTTTGATGCGTTGCCTGTCATGAATCGAAAGCGATATGACCCACCTCCTTGTTAACATTTTGGTTTTGATTTATATCGTACACACAGATTATCCAGTGGGACTTGTATGACCATCGATATTTTGCTCATTGCAATTGACAGAGAGCACGCAAAAAATAACAGTATGAATTCATTACTCTCAAGCAGCGCAAGCCGACCTTACTAGGTTGGTATTTTACCCTTGAAACAAGGATAGTCAAAAGTTTACTTCGTCGCTTGAGAATGGTAACAAGCTTGTCTCATCCAGACTCAACTAGATAAAAATGTTAACAGATTAGGATCAATAATCCAAGGGACCATTTTTCGATTTTACCATCATGCCTGATTCAACAGGCCGAAATTTTAGTAGTTATCCACATTAGTGTATGCGCAGATTGCACGGTATATGCATCAGAAATTTCCTACTAACCCTGGAAGAATTCCGGCTTGTTTCAAGAGTGTTTAGACATCAAATAGCATAGGTACGTACTTAGCTAGGAAGATGTAGATTGAATGGATATGGCACTAAAGAGTAAATATTTTACACTATAAAAACAATGAAACACTGATTCAAGCTCATATAGGTATTTACGTTTTTATCATGGTGTCATAAGACTACCAACATAACTTGTAGAAGACGGAAATATTCCGGCACATATCTGACAACATTTACAAACTGCTGGTCTTTCTATTGGATAATCATTTTTCTTTGAAGCGCAAAGCACAGAAAACTGGAATTTATTTATCGACCACCAAATGGTATATATAGGTCGCTCAAATAGGGTGCAGATTGGAAAGAAAGTTGCTTGTTAATGTATGAAGCATACTAGCGAAGAAACATATCACTATAATAAAGTATTTCAATGGCCATTTTAAGTAACTTTTAAATTATTAGTTCTTCTAAATACAATCCTAGTGCCCTCTTATTTATCTACCTGTGTATATACACAAATGGAACACCGTTTGCCCACTGCTGTATTCATTGAAATATTGCAGGAAACAGGCGTTGAAAACGCCAGGTACTTTAGTAGCAAATTTTCTCAACTGAAGCCAAATTAATCTAAAGGTACGCTTTAGATCCATATAATGCCCAATGTCGACAATATGAACCAGAATGGAGTTGCTAATGTACGCAGTGCAACCTATATACAACCAAATTAGTAGTGTTTATTCATGTGACAAGAAAACTGCGGCGTCCTTCGACCGAGGTACGTTGCGACACAGGCAAAGTCAAACTGATAAATAAACTTTGAGGCGGTCAGCAAGGACAACCTATCCATGTTTCTTGAACGGACCAGTAGTTCCAATGAAAACACGCACTTTAGCGCAGCTGATGTGAAGGTCGAGTTAAGTGTGCCCGAAAGAGTTCGAGTTAGACGCTCAGTACCCGCACCCACTTTGAAAGATACCCATATGAATTACTCTTTATTTGCCATTAACGCTGGCAATATTGTAATAAACCTTGAGCGTAAGCCTAAACAGGTGCTAATGGTATCAGCGTCAAAGGAAGAGATACTCAAATGACTACATTTCAAAGGTGACGCAGCCATCGAGAGGCTAACTCAACTAGCCAGCAAACCTTGCAAATGCACACCATGCATTATCTGCAAATAGAGAAGCAAAATGATAATGGTAGAATCCATACATCTGACCCAGATTAATCCGTCTTCTCCACTCCCAAAAAAAGATCAGTGGCCGAGATTTCATCAGTCGGTACAGCATTTTACTCAAAACATGCATCCCACCTTTCCTTGCTAGGAGCAGGGAAATTTTCCTACATTATAGCAAGGCACAAAGTCTCCTAAACAAGGTTGCTGAAATGCGGCTACGTCAAACGTCCGATTCTTGGGACTTCATATTCGTCATGGAGACTTGGTTGCACTCAGGTATTACTGATGCCAAAGTCGTAATAGATGTTACATGCCTTCTCCGAAATGATCGTCCTAGCGAGAGCAGGGGTAGTGTTATGCTACTCCAACCACCTGCAGTGCGAACGGGTAGTCTATCAGGAAATGTCGATCATAGATTCACTGTGGTGCAGTCTGCGACTGAAACGCAACAACACTTGCCATTCGACCGTCGTTTAGCGTCCCCCAATGTCCACCCTGGAGATGGACTCCCGACTAATATTATCATTGGAAAGGATCCTACGAGAAGAAAACAGTAACGGAATCATCTCTGTGAACTCAATATCCACGATATGAAAGTTCCGGCATCCCCAACGAGCAATACAAGGTCGACCTGCAAGAGAATATTGCAAAAATTCTGCTCTTCAACCGTGTCAATTTTCTCAGCCGATTTAGAGCAGGAAATAAACTACTGTGCTTGATTTAGTTCTCACAAACTTAGATCCCCTAATTCGGAATACATAGATGGAGATCCTTCTGGCGAAGAACAACAGCGCAACCATAATGTTGGGTTCCTTGTGTCATGCCGAGTATCCAGAAGAAATTAGTCGCATGATACGAACAATAACCCACAACGAATTACTTGCAGAAATTGTGGGAAATGCCGCCTTGGAGTTTTCGGAGAAGTGTTTTATTTACAATGCTTGGATGCAGTTCACTGGCAAGTTCAGCGACCAGGTTAAGTCTGCATCGGTCAATAAACGCTTTAGTTCAGCAAGATCACAATCATTAATTCGGAGCAGAGCACGAAAACGCATGAAGACAAGAGAAGCAGTGTGGCATATGTATACAACGAACCCTAGCCTTGATAGCTGAAGTAACTTTGTGTATCGTAATCAATGTTACCCAGTTTTGCGAGATGGCAAATGAATACAACAGCAGATCTAGCGGAAAAGGGTTTGTGCTAACAAAGGTTCTGTACAGACATTGAAAAGCCTCCGGAATGTGAGACAGATGGAAGTGCTTAAACTGCCGTGGATGCTGCTAACCTTCTGCCGCTCGAATATGCTCTAGTTTTCGGATTTGCTACCAACATGTGTTACATACCTGTCGCATTCTCCAAGCTGCCAGTATATGTAAACTTCACATTTGGTTTGATTACCATTTTGAGGAAGCTGCTGTTTTTGTGCACTATATGAATTTGGAATGTCGAGAAATGAGAGCCAAGTAAGCCTCGGTAGGAAAGAAACCGATGTATTTCTCCATGCTGTTCGAGGGGGATGTAATAGCACAGGCAACATCTAGTACATTTTGCGACGCGATGTAACCTACCTGCTAGTCGGAATGTTTGCAGCTAAGATTTGCTTCAACGCCAATCGTCAGGGGTCAACACAAAGACAGACTTATTTCATCAAGTGCTTCCTACTATGTATATTCCTTTCATTGTTCATGTCGAACTAGATACACCGGAAGAACCGTAGGAGGCTGTCTGAGAGAATACGTGAGCATTAACCGGTTAGTCTATACGATGGTGGGAGTAAAGGATGATGAGCACCGTATTCACACAGTCGATTAATTCTATCCACCAAGTCGGCACCTGCAAATCTTTTCGAATCATTTACCGTGTACCTGTACACTTTTCACGAGCGGTAAATTGTCGCTTACTAGCAGTAACTATGGCGAAGTCCATTAGCCAACAGAACCCTGACATTTGTGCGCAAAAACGATTTTTTTCCAGATTCTATGTTTATCAAGGTCCGTTATCATAATGAACCAGTTTGAAGAAAACGCATTTGACAAGTCATCGACCAGTTCCGAACAGAGCATATAGCAATTTCATTGCACTGACCTGACCTGGAACATTGAAGTTTACCATTATGTTACGTTTTCCGTTAATCTTATTTCTATCAGTTGTTGTGTTTTAGACTGACGAGAGCCACCTTAACCGAGCTGGTTCTCTAGATTGTGCTCTGGAGTCCATGCTTTGGATATTGGTCAACTTGAAATACTCCTGAAAAATTTACTGTACTTCGGCTACGTTAAACAGCAAACAACTGGAACGTCATCTACATAATTGAAAATTGGGTACACAGCAAATAAACGTCCTCGAATTCCGAACGGTCGTCATAGCAATCAGGAAGGTAATTCTGTACAGCCGAAGCAACCTGCACAGCGAGCCAATATATTATAAGAACAATTATGCTACAATTTATGGGGCGGCCTGCGCAATGTAGACGCAATGGCACTCGCGTCTAGAAAGTTGTTAATCTTCCCAAAATCCATCCTGATATGCGCTACTGTCTAAAATTATCCTTAGGAAGAATGCTGCGACAACAATAAAGCTAAGCTCTCACCTCAGGGTTTTTAAATTTCCGTTATCTAGTAGTTTCCATTTTGCGAACTTTCAATACAGGCATTTTGCACTTAGTTATTTCAGTTTGCCAACCATCTTCAGAGTGTGAATAAACCAACGGTAGTTTATCTACTGCTCACTCACGTGGATACAAACACTGATAAGTGAAAGGCATAGAGTGCTCTAGGGTTGGGTGATCACCTCACCTTACTTTATGACTGTGCTTGCCATATAGATTATAGAGGGATTTATTGACTTTTTCGCGAGACACCACATTACGAAACAATAACAAGTTTGGTTGGAGAAGCCGTTTAGGAGTTTTTTGGAAATTGCTTATATTATGAATACCAGTGGGGGCGTTTTAACGGCACTTTCGTTTAACTAATCGCAGCTATGCCTGAAACCAAGCCACTCCGTACTGCTAGAGCATAAATCGAAATGCGTCGCGTAACAGAGATGCAGCGTGTCCTAAGCACAGAGATAATCTTATTCACGTTAACTGGATAAACCAACTGGTGCACCGTTACCACGAGACTATATCTGCTTGGAACTACAATTTCTACGCATACATTTTATTGCGGAAAGGTTTTGGGCAAATAAGAACCTACTGTACAAGGATGTGGATGATCTCCATCAATTAAGCCTGCGAATCCTCCACTCAGTTCACCAAATTTATGTGCTCAAAGCCCTTAGGATGCAACAACGCTTTGCATAACGGTTTAATGAATGAGGATGAGGAACATTTTAAAGGAGGCTTGTGAATGGATTGCGACAAAAAATCAAAACGTTGGCCGCGATTCCCATTGGAACTGAGCCTTGGTATTTCGATCACGAGGATCGTCTATGTTTCAAAAATTAATTGGGTATGGCCTGCTCAAAAACAATGCAACACAATGAAGCATTTTGATGTAAGTACATCTCATCAAATAGCGTTAGCATGTTTTGAGTCTCAGGTCAAGTGATTGTTAGGTGTGTACGTTAACTCGGAGCCACCGGGTTACTAAGGGCAACGCTGGACACTAGGGTTTAACAAACAAAGTTGATGGTCAGTTTGAGGTGCACGTTGTGTGGATGGATTGCGACGCGCAATCACAATGTCGAAAGCGATTCCCATTAAACTGAAGGTTCGTTTTCATTTAACGAAGAAGGTAGTTAATGCAAAAATGGGTGTTGATCGACCGAAAAATACACCATTCCGAAAAGGTTGGATGTTATAGAGTCTCACCAGTTAAAATCAGCAGGCATCAAAACACGGACTATTGGGATTTTGGATTTGTACCCTAAATGGAGCCAACGGGTCACTACCGGCAGGGCTTGGCACAATGGTGTAATAAACGAAGATTAGGGATTTTTGAAGTACATTATCCGGGAATCCGATAAAAACATAAAAGAAAAAGGAAGGTATATAATGGTGATTGAAAGCTGGGCTGAAGGGAATCGTCTACCCCGTGCAGTCGATCAGGCAAGCGATCGAGCGGACGAATGCGTTTTCAAACACCCAGCTAATTGTACTTTTGCCTCAGAGTGGACAGGGCAGTGTTTTCGGAGGCATTATCTGGCTACGTTGGCGGAGCTTTTTGTTAACACGTTATTCGTGGTCAAGACTGTTGAAATTTTGATTTTTCTTCGATTGGGCTAGAATTTTTTGCGGTGCGATTTTTGGGTGGTTAATTCGGAATATCGAAAAAAGTGAAGATCTAAAAATGGTGACGGACAAACACGGAGATGTTACAAATTTTTCTACCGAACATTTTCAAAAGCTGCTTCTTCAGCAACAATTCCAGATAGAAGGACAAATGAAAGTGATTGAAGCTTTAACGCAAGGCTTAAAGATACAATCAAACGGAGCAGCTACACGGGACACGCAGGCTGTTTCACTTGATCTTCTTATGAATTCAATCACTGAATTGCGTTATGATGCTGATTCCGAATGCACTTTCGAGGTGTGGTTCAAACATTGGGATGATATGTTCCAGACGGATTTCAGCCGTCAAGATGATTCATTGAAAGTGCGTCTTTTGCTGCGCAAGCGCGGTATTATGAACATACAAGATTCCTTGACCACATATTGCCAAAAGAGCCGAAGGACATCACTTTCAACGAAGCCGTGGCAACACTCAAAGAAACTTATGGTGAGTCTACATATTTGTCTATCATTCGCTATCAATGTCTAAAAATTGTAAAGCGTGATACAAACGATTATGGGGCACTAGAAGACATGGTTAACCGTGAATGTGAACGTTTCAAGTTAGCTGTTTGAGGGATGACCAGTTTAAGTGTCTTATATTTGTCAGTGCTTTACAGTCTTCACGAGTCGCGGAAATCCGCAATCGGCTCCTTGTTAATTTGGATCTAGACCCAGATTTGACGTTGAAGTCTCCTGTAGGCAAATGCAAACGGTTAATTACGTTGAAACACGACACGGCTATGATTGAGCAGAGTCGCTCCACCATTTCCGATACCGTTCATGCTGTGCAAAAAGAAAGAAAGCCTGGCTCGAATAAGTCGTTCAACAGAACGCGGAACCAGTCGCCTACACCTTGTTGGGCATGTGGTGAATGGCATTTCGCACGATACTGTCCATTCAAGCGTCAAATTTGTGATAAGTGCCATAAACATGGCCACAAGGAAGACTTTTGCCATCAGTCTCGGCCAAGAAATGTGAAGCAGTCCTACCGAAAAAAGAACTTCAGAAACCCTGACGCAGAATCACTATCGGTGATTGCTAGGTTTCACGGCGATTCTAAAATACGCCGCCGATTTATCACTGTGCTTATCAACGGAATCCCAACCCGACTGCAGTTCGATCCGGCATCAGATATAACGATCATGTCCAAGAACACTTGGAAGCATATAGAGAAGCCGAAGATGATTGATTGAAACATAGTCGCTCACAATACATCCGGTAGTGTGCTGAAGTTGGTCGGAGAAATAAATTGCAAAATTACATTCAACGGAGTGGAAAAGGCCGGAACCTGCTACTTGTCTGATCGATCAAATTTGAACCTCCTTGCACTTGACTGGATGGAAAAATTACAACTGTTTGATGTTCCAATGCGTCAGATTTGCAACAGAGTGCAAACCGACCCAGTACATTCATTACTGTCGATAGAAGTGATGACCAGAAAGCTACAGCAGCAGTTTTTCGCCTTGTTTGAAGATGGTCTCGGCCACTGCACTAAATTTAAAGCAAAGTTATGTCTTCGTGAAGGAACCTAGCCAGTCTTTAGAGCAAAATGACCGGTACCGTATGCAGTCATGACGGCAGTTGATCAGGAGCTCGACCGACTGGATCGAGCCGGTGTCATCACACCAGTGAACTACACTTCATGGGCCGCGCCGATTGTTGCTGTGAGAAAGCCGAACGGTAAAGTGGAGTCTGCGCCGATTTTTCTACTGAACCGAAATGCCTCATTGTACTACCATCAATACCCCCTTCCGATACCAGAGGATATCTTTGCCAAGCTGAATGGTGGGAAGTGTTTCGCCAAGCTCGAATTGTCCGATGCCTACCTCCAGGTTGAGGTTGATGAAAGCTAAAGAGAATTGCTGACCACCAACACTCATCGTGGCTTGCACCAGTACAACCGCCTCCCTTTTGGCGTGAAAACAGCACCAATCATCTTCCAGCAGCTGATGGACACCATGCTCGCGGGAGTTTCTGGAGCCGCGGCGTACCTAAATGATATCATTTTGATGGGTCGGAAGGCAGAAGAACTATTTCAGCGGCTCGCTGAAGTGCTTGAACGTATCCAGTCATATGGTTTCCGTATCGGCGAAGACAAGTGTGCCTTTTTTACACCAACCATCAAGTTTCTCGGTTTCAGTTTTTCAAAAGACGGTCGTCGCCCGGATCCAGAAAATATCCGAGCTATTCAAAAGATGCCCCCACCTGTGCACTTGCAGTCACTGCGTTCATTCTGTCGCCTAATCATTTATTACAGCGCTTTTCTGCCCGAACTACATCGCCTGCTTGCCCCGTTGAATACGTTGCTGAGCAAGGGTCGAACCTGGAATTGGACGTCCGAATGCCAGACTGCGTTTGAGCGGGTCAAGTCATTGTTGACTTCAGACTTACTTCTAACTCATTTTGTTCCTTCCCGGGAAATTGTCCTTGCCACAGACGCATCGAGTCTAGGGATCGGTGCCGTATTTTCTCATATGTTCCCAGATGGATCTCAGAAGGCGATCGCACATGCCGCCAGGGAGCTAAAGAATGCTGAAAGCAACTACAGTCAGATCGAGAAGGTGGCATTGGCCATAGTGTTTGCTGTGAAGTAAGTTCACAAGACGCTTTATCGTTGTCGCTTCAAACTCTTGGCAGACCACAAGCCGCTGCTGGCCATTTTCGGCTCGAAGAAGGGAATTCCTGCCTATACAGCCAATCGACTCGAACGATGGGCACTCACCTTGCTGGGCTATGATTTTGAAATCGGTTATCAGTCAACAAATCCGCTGGGCCAAGCAGATGCGTTTTTATGCCACATTGATTCCCAGCAGCAAGAACACGAGGACACCATCATTGCCTCAGTTGAGATAGAACCAGATGTCAAATTCCTGGTGAAGGAGGCACCGCATGGTATGCCACTTAAGGCCAATGCTGTGCGGGCCAAAACACTTCGAGACTCAATCCTGAAGAAGGTGACACACTTCCACACAATCAGCTGGCCACGTTCGTGTTCATCTGCCGAAATGCAGCAGTTCTACCAGCGAAGACACTGGCTTTCCATTGTGGACGATTGCATCATGTTCTCAGACAGAGTAGTCATCCCGCAGGCATTGCAATAAAGAGTGCTGCGACAGTTCCATGCAGGACATTCAGGGCTCAACCGAATGACAGCGCTTGCCAGAAGTTATGTGTACTGGCTGTTTATGGACAGACAGCTGGAGCAGCTAGCTAGAAGTTGTGGCAACTGCGCTACCGCTTCAAAGGCATCGCCGAAGACTGAACTCCACTCATGGCCTAAACCAACTAAACCTTGGAGTCGTGTTCATGTCGACTTTGTAGGCCCAATCAATGGCCAGAGCTTTCTCATAGTGGTCGACGCTTATAGCAAGTGACCCGATGTTCCTCATGAGAAGCACGAAAACCAGCGCAACCGTCTCTAGGCTGCGACAAATGTTCAGCAGGTTCGGCTGCTCTGAAACTTTGGTGACGGACAATGGAGCACAGTTTACTTCGGCCACATTCACGGAATTCTGCCAACGTTGCGCTATCAAACACGTGCGGTCTCCACCATTCCACCCATAATCGCGTGGCCAAGCGGAGAGGTTTGTGGATACGTGCAAACGTGCTCTCCTCAAATTAAATAGGGAGGGAGACATAGAGGAATTGATCGACCGCTTCCTTTTTCTCTATCGATCTACACACAATTTACAAACACCTGGTGGAATATCACCAGCAGAGGCAATGATGTAGAGAAAGCTTCACATGCCATATGATGCAGTTTGGCCGTTCTCAGAGTCCATAGCTGGTGAAAGGAACCTCAAGATTGAACTTGATTTTAATCGGCGGTTTGGTGCCAAACAACGTTCGTTTAGACCGGGTCAGCCAGTACTTATGCGTGATTATCGAGTTGGACAAGCTAAATGGACGTCAGGCACGATCCAGTGCAAGTACGGAAGCGTCGTTTACGACGTGCTGGTTGGAATACAGGTATGGGTACGCCATGCAAACCAACTGCGAACAACAATGTGTCAGCCACAAGCAACAGAATCCGCCAAGCTTCTATTTGACCTGTTGACAGACAGCTTTAACTTGCCTACAGAGCCAGTAGAAGAATCCTGCCATCAGACGAATGGTACCAGACCGCAGAGCACGGAATCCGAATCCATAACACTACAGCCAAGGCGACGAACCGGTAGGAGAAGAACCCATTCCAGGAGGCTTCAGTTTAATCCCAGGCTAGCATCATACAAAACAGCAGGAGCTTCAAAAGGGGAGGTATCCGGGAATCAAATAAAAACAAAAAAGAAAAAAGGAAGGTATATAATGGTGATTGAAAGCTGTGCTGAAGGGAATCGCCTGCCCCGTGCGGTCGATCAGGCAGTCGATCGAGCGGACGAAGGCGTTTTCAAACACCCAGCTAATTGTGCTTTTGTCTCAGAGTTGAGAGGCCAGTATTTTCGGCGGCAAAATCTGACTACGTTGGCAGAGCTTTTTGTTAACACGTTTTTTATGGTCAAGACTGTTGATATTTTGATTTTTCTTCGATTGGGCTAGAATTTTGCGGAGGAATTTTTGGGTAGTTGATTTGGAATAGCGAAAAAGTGAAGATCTAGCAAATATGTTGTATGGTTGGATTTCTACGAGCGATCTGCACGTTGACCGAGATTCCCAATGAAGAGAACCTTCGTCCTTTGATCATCATGACCGTACCTGTTGTAAATAGGAATTGAATGTTGCTCGCCGAGGAAACTGCACTAATAAGATGCATTCGGATATTATTACATATAAGCAGATAGTGTCAGAGGGCAACAAACCCTGGAGGAAATGTATGCGAGAAGTGTCATCTAACCATACGCCACGAGATCACGTAGGTCCAATCTTGTGAGGTTTCAGTACATTAGAGATTCATGGATGAACAGTGTTTCATAAATAACATTTGTTCAATCGGGTATTCTGTTGTGAAAAATTTGAATTGGATCAGATTGTCTTGAATTGCATTCACTTTAAACGCTGGCACGTGAGAGACTTATAAGCTCTGGAATGCAGGAAATACGACTGTCGGCGCCCTCTATGTCACAGAATACATTTATCGGCAACAGTATCTCCTACAGCTATCCATTATATACGAAAAACATGTATGATATAAAAATACAGAAAAACAAGTTTTGTACTGGACATATTTATCCCTACATCCGGCTGTGCAGTTTCCTTATAATTTTATCAAAATCCATTCAGAAAACATTTCTATTTTGACAAGTTTTCGTGGGCCTGTTGCTGTATTATTTCACTTAATAGGGCAGTTGCTTTTTAATAGTGAGTCAACCTGATGATTTTCTGTAATGGACGCAAATCACTTGATTTCCACTCTAAACTTCACACTACGAAAATAAATTTGACATAAATCAACCTAGCGATTTCGCTCTTATAGTGGTCAGAAATTTATGGGACGATAAAGCTTGATAGGTAGCTGCAAGTTGTGCTATTCATGTAACATTAATACATTATTTTCACTGAAATTCAGGTTATATTTAGAACTTCGTCACATCTAGGCTCACTCAGACAGCCGCCACAAGCCCGGAAAAGCACTGTACGCGCGTTTCATCCTTCCGGGAATCATCAGCAGTGCGCATTCCATCGGACCCTTGGTAGGACCCGAAACCGCAACTCGACTGTTGCCAGTCCGTGGTTGAGACCACTGAGCTACGGGGGACGGTAACGACCATCGTGAATAAGTTACTAGATGTGATATAGCGCTCGTCGCTTGGTGAGGGGGCTACCCTGTCCTCTGCACGGCAGTAACGTGTAAGTCAGTGGATAGTGAGCGGCGCTATATCACATCTAGTAACTTATTCACGATGGTCGTTACCGTCCCCCGTAGCTCAGTGGTCTCAACCACGGACTGGCAACAGTCGAGTTGCGGTTTCGAGTCCTAACAACGGTCTGATGGAATGCGCACTGCTGATGGTTCCGGAAAGGATGAAACGCGCGTACAGTGTTTTTCCGGGCTTGTGGCGGCTGTCTGAGTGAGCCTAGATGTGACGAAGTTCTACCTATACCATTCAACTCCCCCTACTACTCTTCTGTAATCAGGTTATATTTGTTTGTGTGTAGGCCACATGGTCATTTACCATTTTACAGTAGGATTGGTGCATCATCTCGACCAATGATTCACACCACTAGCCTTCGATCAATGGCTGGTGTAATGTTGGATGCAATTATATTGGCTTTGCAGAGTTGTGTCCAAAACTTGAATGCCGGTGCGAAGAGACTGCACATAGTTAGGTAAACTACATTTCAGTAGTATACGGCAAATAAAAGGCAACATTTTGACTCGAAAGTAACCTATGCCGGTACTGGTCTACCAAGCATTTGAAAAATGCAGTACATTTCATGTGACTGATCTTCTTCCTTACAGTCAGACTTGTCATGTTTTATTGACAAACGAACATACAAGTAGTAAGTTTATGTAAATACGATTAACGAAAAACCATGATGTTGGACCATGGTTGACAGCGTCTTTTCGCACGTTAGATTATGGTGTTAAATTATTCCAATCTGAGCTTATTTGGGAATAAACCAAAAACCAAAAACTGAAAGTATGCCTATGATTTAACTTTGTTTATCTTATACACAACTATTCGTTCTATAACAACATGAACTTAAGTTAAGTACCATCAAACACATTTGCGCTACTACAGACATCAAACTGGCTCACTTTGGTGCTAGTTTCATAAGGTTCCCGGTATTGTTGATTGGCTTTTGGAATATTTGTATTTTGACTACATATATTTGTGTGTTATAGATTAACCCTGAGTAACTGCCAGCGAAACTTAGACAAATACCTCGGACGGAACCGCTGCAGGGTGAGTAAAATCTGTTGAATGCAAGCAAATTGGAATTTGCGTTCGCACGATCCGTTAAGCGTCCAGTAGCATCATTTTAGTTTTAGCTTTTTCTCTATGCATCATCCGGTCTGTGAAGGGGCAGCTTCCTCCTGATCGGCGAATAATGAGATGGTAATCCGGACCGGACAATTACAAGTAATGAGCGCTGCTTCCAAAATTCCCAGTCTTCAAAATCAAACTTCCTGTATGAAAGAGTAAATGCTTATCAGCTGTTTCCTGAGGTGGGTTGTTCCATTTTTCTTGAGCTAATGGGCTAGTGCATGAAGGCCGCACCTCATTCATCAAAATACTCAAATATTTAAAGGGTTGCTCGGAAGTTGGCATAAGTTCCACTTCAAATCGCTATCTGAAGCACGGCTGTAGGCGGTCGAAACCAGGTCACAATTGGCAAAGGGAACACAAAAGCAGCGAGAAGTTATCGCTATTCCCACTGTCCGCATTTCTGAATCATAGCTTTATGAAGCTCCCTAGCTGTCCGAAGGAAAAGAAACAGAAAATTCAACGCGATAAATCTCCGAAGAGTTCGGTAGGGAGTGCTGTATTCAAAGGATCGAAACGGCCCTTGGGGTTAGGTAAGAAATACATAAAAAACCATTGTCAGCCGGTCCACAAGGATCTGCATTAATTCACCGAAAACGTTTGCGTGCTCTGATGCACTTCTGCCATCCGTGCTCTTAATTGTTTGTATACAAACGCACAAGGCCTTCTAATTCAAGTGACCCAGCTTTGATCTCATCAAATCACAATGTGTTGGGACCTCATCACAGTAACCAAGACATGGCTTAACGACGTGATTACAAATGCCGAGATTGCACTACTTGGTTTGTCACTTTGCGCAACGCCGGGCCAAAAAATAGTGGTGGGTTTATTCTTTACTACCATTCAGACCTACCCTTCTACCGCGTAAATGAACCTGTGATTGCAACTGTGGATGATTTATGGGGCTGTCTACACCTAAGGCAGGACAATAGATACTTAGTAGTCATTGTATACCGCCCACCAATGTCCACTTTAGAAATGGACCAGACCCTAGCCTATACTATGAAACAACTACTTGCATGATCTTGCTGCCATGTCCAATTGATAGAGGACTTCAAGCTGCACCGTCTAGAAACGCCTGCCTCACTCGTGAGTAATTCATGGCCGAACTGTAAGACCTAAGCGCTGATTCACCGCTGTACAACCTTGTCACTCCCGCGAGTTTCAGGACAGGGAACAAACTGAACATCTTGGACATCCTTTTCACCAATGAGAAACACAGGATTGACGTAACAACAACGTGCACTCACTTGGACCGCAATGATAATGTCAGACCAGTGTTCCATTAAATTTGCTACGCGGAGTAACCTAAAGAGCATACCGATGAATCTCACTTCGTTAACCAACAATCCCGAACTGTTCGATCTCATATTTGCAAAAACAAGTCGTTCCTAGTCGAATAGTTACCTGAAATGACCTAAGAAATATTCCTTAACAGATTCAACAAGCTCGTAGCAAGCATATCTAAAACTAAAATCTACCGGCCTAAAAAGCTGAAGTCTTCGTAAGAACCACGACAAGTAAATTAAAAGCCTCTAGGTACTTGGCACAACCTACTTTCTAGCCTGTCCGATCGATTTACCTGGGATATCTACACATCACAAAAGAAACCATCGGGAGGATAAAGTAAAGAACCAATAAAACCTGATAGAAATGTTTTGCTCCAATCCCAAGCTGCTATACAGACAAGTAAACAACCTGTGCAGGGTTAAGTGCAGAATTCCTGTTCTAGACACAATACGCGGGTTAGCACAAATGGCACAAAAGGCGGCTAACCTTCTCCAGCAACAATTTGGCCGCGTTTTCCAAAGTGTAACATCATGTTTCATCCAGCCTATGCATCTCATACTGCCATTAGAAAGTAATCACATATCGTTTACCTCCAAAGTTTGAATGAATAGGCTGATGCTCTTGCGCAAGTTCAACTCCCTGGTTGTAGACGGCATTCGCCTGAAGGCAATGAAGGTTACCGCCATAAGTTTAGCGGAAACGCTTGCGATTCTCTCTTAGTGATATCTTAATGAAAAGCAGGTCCCCACGATGTGATAATACGGGTCCATCACTCCAACTTACACAACTGATGGCCGTGCTAAACCTTCAAATCATCGCCCGATAGCACTATTTCCGGTGATGTTCTAGGTCATGAAGTAAATTATAGCTGAGACTTTAATAAGATACCTGGAGAACAACAAAATGCTTGTTCCGGATTTCGTAAAAAGTGGTCCTGTACTATTAATATGTTGATCGCTCCCGCATGCTAGGCGGAATCTGTGGACGCTGAGGTTGCTGTCGATGCGGTCTACTTGGTTTTCCAAAAGGTATTCGACCATTTAGACCAGCTCATTTTACTGCATAAACTCCAGGAATATTGAACCTAAGATCCAGTTCTGGGCTGGATAGGCAACTTTCTCGTTTAACTTCATCTGATTGTGAGGGTTGGTGGCACCCTATCGGAACCAATTGAATTTCAGTGAGGCCGACCTCAAGATTTATTACTCGAGCCCACCTGTCCCTGGTCTTCATAAAAGATCTCGTGAGCTTGCTATAGTCTAACTGTCTGCCATTTGCCGATGATCTCAATGCATGGCATGTTATTGCTAGAGCGAAGGACCACAAATCCTTTACAGGATGACCTGGACAAAGAATACACATGGTCAATGGGGAACATACTACATTTCAACGCCGCCAATTGCAATGTTTTCAGCATATGGCATCTGAGTATTTACAACTACCGCCTAGGACCGCAAATGCTACAGCGGGATTTCATGACTACGATCTCGGCTTGCTTGTTCAAGATGACCTCGGTTGTTTGATGCAGACTGAATATGCCTCAAGGAAAAAGAACCAACAATTCGGATTCCCCTTCGAGCTTTTGAGAAGTTCTACACCGCATTATTTCCGCAAATGCTTGGCGCGGCGCCGCCGCACGACGAATATGCTGTCCAAGCGTAGCAAATATGGCTGAAGCACTATCTCACCGCGCCTGATAATACAAATCGCAGGGTGGCAAATTACGTCAGAGGATGGTCCTGCCTTCCGTACTCACTCATACAGAAAACCCACAAAACAAACAGCGGACCTTATCAGCATCCAAGGGGATCTCATCATGAGGTAGTAGATTCCGAGAAACCGCAACCACATGCCATTCTCTTTTGAAACTCAGTCCAAACACATCTCTAAGTGGTCATCAACATAAGCTGGTCACGCAATACAGCAGAATGGAAAGTCGAAGACACTTTTTCTCCCTTCGAGTGTCACAGCCCTGGGATGCCATCCCGGGACATCTAATTAATTTTTACACATCACGCATCTTCAAGAAAACGCCCTGATCATATTCAGAAAGATTTACACCACGTTATTTAGTCCACGACCATCAGATGCCGGCATTAATGCGCAACAAAGTGTGGACGGTGTCATAACTCTACTCGAGCAAGATACTTCAAACCCCTTGGTGATTCAGGTCTTTCACGCGTTCTTTTGTTGGCACTGTATTTTTTGTTTGTAATTATCACCCTCACCATCCTATGGGATATGTCAATCATTTGCATTTATACCCATCATAAAGCAGTTATCCATTGCTCCATTGCTGGATGTTGCATAATAAATCTGGCTCATCACTGCGCATATTTTATAATGCATTGTAACTTGCTGACGAACTATATACAAATGGGGAAAACCGTGCAAACTACTGGGTTGAAAGATACAGTATATTTATGGATGAGAAACCTACTACAGTTGTCAATTTCCACAATTCCATGCAAAAATAATTGACTGTGTAGAAAAGAACATTGCTCTCACACTTGTGCGAACTTACTGCATGACGGAAGTCATTGGAGGTCACGGATGGGAATGGCATATTTGTCTTGCACTTTTAAGATCATGTGTTGAAGCATGAAACAGGACTGTGAACGAGGAGTTTGCAAGCGCGTGTGTTGTGCGCCCTCCAGCAACCGAGGATCACACTCGGTGTCATCGTCAAGCTTCTGCCACTAAAGATGTACTTTACGTGGATGAGTGGCAGCTTTTCACCTCATCTGTCATCATAATTAGAATTCCTCTTGAGACACGGTTAACCGTGTCTCACGCTGAGATTACTGCAGGAAATATGCATAGTGTTTAATGATGTTGGAACTTGATTGATTGCCAGCCAACCGGTATCCCGCAGTGGAGAAAGTTGCTGCTACCGCAAACCCATAAAACATTGGGTTGTGCAGATTTTGCGGGTGCCAAATTCGGCATACATTTCAGTGACCACGCATTTCAGGCAGTGAGCCAGGTCATTGCATCGAATGTGCAAAATATGAACAAGTTTGTTTGCAGCGCTGGGTGGGTTGCTTTTCTTTCATGCTTTTGAGTTAAACTAACATCACTAGGAAGTCAAATAGCATATAATCTTATCCACGCTCAAAGACTGTTAACGTTGTGTTCATTTCAAGCTATTTGTATAATAGAAAAGATTTTCATTACTACAGAAGCAATCAAAGGCAAAAGGCAATCGGTGTAGGATTATTTGTCTACTGATTGAAGGGTTGTAGTTCGATGAACTATGTAGTTACTTGTGAAATTTTAAAAATGCATCTAAAGCAACAAAAGCACTAATGGGTCAAGTTCCAAAATTGCTGCATGGCCAATTTAGCCTCTTAGTGACAAACTGGATAGTCCCACAAATGGCTGCCGATAGTAAAATAATTAAGTTCGGTACTAATCCGTCTTGCAGCATAGAAAAATGCAGCATACATAAATTTCTTTAGAAGCGGGCCTAGATTACTGCTGAAGAAAGAAAACAGGAAGTTTATCTACCACTGTTTTCACGTATATGGTTTTCTCTTAAATTGAGCAACAGCACGAATTTCAGAGAGTAATTTTTGCAGTTTTATTGGTAACAACCTAAGTAAACCAATGACAGTCGAGTGAATGGATTGAAAAAATACCATAATTCTTAAAATCATTGCCAGCCTACACATAAATACTACACTGGATAGAGTACTATTTGTTCTACGTAGCACAATTATCATCTATTCTAACTTCACTTATCAGTCGAAAATAATCTGGCATGGTGCTTTCAGAACAGTGACTGATGAGGATTTATGTAAGCCTTCGAACAATAAATTGATCAGTAGATTTACAGTAGCATAACTAGCATTGAAGCAGTTGCATAAGGATACTACTCTCTACTGCAAACAAACTCTGACTAGAAAGAAGTGTTAAATGATTAAAACTATTTTGTGCAAACCGGTTTACTGGATTGCAGACCTGTTGGTAAAATGAAAAGAGAATAAACAAGCAAAACTGCCCCGCTTCATACAGGGCGTTCTCATTTGCCAACTGCGTCGGGCATACTCAATCTGGCATCATGTTTAAGCTGAGTTCCTGCATTTTAGTAACAGTTTATCCAAGAACCAAATTAAAGCCACTGAGTGCGGCCTTGAGTTGAAACAGCTGCAAATCTCGAAACTGATCAGTGCATAAAAACCCATGCATTCAGAGTGGTCCTACCATATTCCATTGCTTTACACGAAAGGTCTGATTGGGAAATATGGCTTACGTCTGCTAGCAGTGTACATGAAAAGGGTGTATCTCATGGTCTACAAATGGGTAAAGCCAGTGAAAAGATGGGTAGAAGACGGAACCATACTTTGTAAATCATTCCGAAGGTGACTAAACGAATTGGAGTACACTTGTGGACTTCCGTAAAAAGTTATGCATAATATGGTGAGCAGACAAATGGATGTGTTTCTAAAACATTATTAAATAACCGTATTAATAGTGGGATAATAGTTCTCATTAAAAAATCATATCCTCCAGGAATCTTTAATAGGGTTCATACAGTTTGAAAGCCAAGTCCACTATGTGCCAACCCAGACAGGTGCGTACAGAAATTATAGCTGTAACGCTTAAGTCAGATAACGACATGTTTTACGAGCATGCGGCCCTGTGTTCCAGATAACCCCAGAGCTCAAAATAATCTGCCGCAGCATCGGGTGTTGCGCAAATCGATCGTGATTTGTGATGTGTCCCGTTGCGTTACATTTTGAAGGCCAGCAACAACTCACCAAACTAAAGCTAGTCCCGCACCAGCTTACTCATTATGTTTAAGTATTAAGGTGTTCATTGGGTATTTTGTGAAGCCTGGTCGTAAGCCGACGCCGGCCAACAGCCGGCACACATCCAGGCAAGCCCCGGACGACCAATTTGTCCTACTGGGACTCGTCAGTAAAGCGCACTAGCCGAATCTTTCCGGATTATAACCCACGACCTTACTCATGTGTCATTAATTTATTCACTAACTTACTCATCGCAGAACTAAGTGATAAATTACTTAGTCTAGAATCACAACTTAATGAGATGATAAAGCGCTGCCACTTTGTGAACCTCTCAAATATCACCTGATTAGGCTTGACTACAACAATAACACATTGGAGAAGACTGCCCCTGTAATAATGGGAAAAGCAAGGCAGTTAATTGAACATGTTGCCTCTAAAATGCGCGAACGAATATGTAGAGCAAAAAATGTGATTATTGCTTATGTTCCGGAAAGGCTGAGTCCAGAAAAATTAAAACTAACGTTACTAAAAGCTCGGAACATGTCTACCTTTGACTGCAAATAACAATTTTTAAAAAAGAAGACACGGAAACATTTTTGTACAAATATTTTCAAAATTTTGAGCGAGGAAGTCGCGTATCGATTCCTATTAAGGTCATACAAAGGTGGGAAATAAACAGTGTGCCGCGAAGATCAGGCAGAATAAATAGGCTTTTCGAGAAACCTTAGCCAAACGTCCGAAAGACGAGTACGTCCAAGGTGGATACTAGATGCATTGATTTAGACATCGCTAATCCGATAACGTTGTCAACTAGCTCCAAAGTCGTTCTTCCCTGCGCTACTGGAACACCATCTACTCAAGGAACGGATAAAGCGGCTTCTCATATTTTTGACAGCAACACGGCCGTTGTATCCTACTCCACATGCGCAAGGAGTAAAGGAAAGTCTAAGTGTTTGGAACAGTGGAGTAATGATAAATAATTAAATATATCACAACCCGGCCCAAACCAGCAATAGGCGTCCAGGAATAGACAACCTGATGTGATTCTTAATCCACTGTCTTCTAAAGACAATCTCCAATCTACGGGACGTGTCTTTAAAAAGCTTATGAATACTAAATACTTGGTGGCATGCAACATTCCCTATCGACCAACCTCCTACAACCACCAGAGCAAACAAACTTCCATGTTGAATAAGACCAATAACAAATGTCTCTTGGCTACGTACACTTATCATTCTACACTCCACAACAAACACTTTAAGTACACAGATAGTGGAAGCATGTCGACCAGTAGGACTATGTTATCATCTGCTATTTTTCATGTTCCTTCAAACTCTCAAGCGACTTCTTCCAACAACCATCTTTTAGTGACGACGGTAATGAACTCGCACCCATTCCCATTTCAGAAACATACGGCGAAGATTAACACCTTGGTCCCATTCCTCTTCCAGTTGGTCCAGATGACAAAATTACTCCATTGTTAAACTAACGGCAACCTAAAAATGATGCCTGGTTTCGCGTCGTGCCCACAACTGTCTCGATATCCACACATGACATGCTATCCTTAACAATAAAACTAATGGCTAACTCGGGCCCACCATACTCGCACTTATCTACCATGTGTACCAGGCTCTGATACAAAGCTCCAGAAAATCACACAACCGACAGAGATCATTTCCCAATACTTAGTAGATTTTCAACACAACTACTGAAGATGATACAAATTACTGCACCGCGTCAATGATCGCTTAGTGGATAATTCCGTTTGCACCACAAGCACAAGTGTGTGGATAAACATAATGTACTTAGACTGACTTTCGTCATCCATTTTGAGCAACCGACAAGCGAGAAGAGACTAGACCCGGGCGTATTGTTTCTACATGGCAACAAATATCGCCTAAAGCCGCTTTCCAGGATCCGAAGCTGAAGCATGGGTCCAAGGAATGTAATATTATATGTTTTCATTATCCCTGCTAGTATCTACGTCGTCCATTAAGGATTACTACAGACTAACTTCGTGAAGTTTCATAAACGATTTTGAATTTTCAAGGTTTTGCTGTGAATATACACACAGTATAATCACGGTTTATAAACACAATTCCAAGATGAAAGCGCACATGACAGAAGCGCCCACGAAGATTGCGCACAGCAAAATGTGTGTACATAAAAGTGCACACGAAAATTGTGCACACGGAAGGTTGTGCGCGTGCAATAATGCGCAAACGGAAGATTCCACACACAGGAGAGTGACGCCGGAAGATTGTGCACACGGAATACTGACCTCATCGAATTTTGCGCACACTAATCTAAACCATTTTATCAATCCGAGCACATTGTCACGTACCCATATTATCTGTTGGTGGCACAACAGTAACCAATTTTTGGCGGAAGCCTCCAAAAGTAGCAAATTGGGCAAATTAAGACATTGGCACTCAAGATGCCCGTTACTTCAACCGCTGGGCAAGTGTCAAACTGCGCAGCTTTGCAAAACCATATGCAATCTATACAGACCGAGCATTGCTCGCCTACTGCATTTAGTCACGGCCTCAATGAATCGGCCGCCGAAACCCATTGTGTAGGCAGGTACAGTTAATATGTAGTCGCTCCTGGCCTTCTATTTGCAAACCCTTTAATCAAAGGCTATCTTTACCTGAGCCAGAGCCGCCTGAGGAATGTCAGCAAAATGGGCATAAAGACTTCCTTTGAAACTACTGTTAGCCGAAAACCTAAAGTAATGACACTACTGTACTTACTGTTGTCCCAGTCGTTGCTATAAATTGAGAGTTAGATGATTTTCGCTGAGTTTTCCAAATGAACATTCATCTAATGAAGTGCCCACATAGTTCTCCACATAGAGTTGTAAAACCATCCAGGGCAACCAGTGTACTTTACTTAATGCTCATAATAGAAATTCACGCTGCAAAAATCCATCTAGTGGACGGTCTTCTTTTCATTAACTACAAAACATTAAAACTGGTCTGCTTTACCGGAATAAATGTCACCCCACACCTGACCATATAACGTTGCATCGGGGAGGAAAGGATTGGCAATATTTACCTAACGTTCAGGCCGATGTTCTGATTGGGCTGTTTCTTTTTCGAACCCCCACCTAGCTCACCAAGCTATGTATGAATGAATGTGTTGCTTCAATCAAGCTAGAAGTAAGTGCTATTCTTAGAACGTTAGTATGCACTTTGTAACAAAGTACTTGCTTAGCTGTAGCTCAAGGTGGCCTCCTCCAAGCAAACAACATAAACGGCAAGGTGAATCGCACTTTGTTATGGGAACAATTCAGATGATGTTACCCAACCAACCAGAGAAATTAGTTTTCACACCACTTCCGGAAACAACATGCCTGGTAGAACACTGACTCCTTCGCCAGACAGTAGGGAAGGATATTGCAAGGCTTAAAATTTCTCGGGCAGCCGCGACGCGCGCTGATAGTCCCACAACAGTAGCACGCACTAATCACCAGTGCTGTTGGGAAGAGGTCACCTCTTATATACCCAAAACATATATGAGTGTATTCATTAACGCGCTGTTCAGGACCTCGTTTTCATCAATGAAATGGTCACGTGGAAAAATACCCATTTACGCAATGTGAGAATGGGTTCCTTATTGAAAAAGTCTCAAATCTCTGCAAACCTAGGTTAAAATATATGGGTACATATCTACTCGTATAAGCAAAGTTTGCCTTTGAGCGCAATAAGATGACTGCGGGTTTAACATTTGCAAGTAAAACCAGGGTTCTTAATGCAACTTAGCAAATCTTCTCAAGAATGGAATCCGGTCTTCCGTTGCTCTACATTCACGAATAAACGAAGTAACAGCAGTTTGCAACGCATTATATATTTTCTTCCTCAATTCAAAGCCAACTGCATGCACATTGGATCATATAAGTATGTGGCAGGCCAAGTCCCTCCACAATCTATCGAACAACTGCCATGCGCTTAGATGACTGCAATGGAATAAGGAATTCAAATCATTGGGACATTTTTCGCAGCTGTATAGTGATGTTTTCTCATTCGCACTGGGAACTGCGGTTCTCGGACTGGCGCCTATTCAATGTAAGTATGGAAGAAACAATTGGGCAACACATTATATGATTATTTATTTGCAAAGGCGCAGGCAAGGTCATCAAATGCTCCTCTCAATTCAGAGATTGGGACAAAAGAATGTGCAGCCAACGACTTTAGTTGAGGTTTAATTTTTACATCATTTTTCAAAAGCGCTGTTTAGATCAACGTTGTGGCATTTCTGATGATACTTTGGCATAGGTGGAAATAGCGTCCTTTAATATCTGCGCCGAGAAATGTGAACCCCGTAGAGTTATTAGAAGCATTCTCAAAACCGGCAAATACATTTCTTGGTATCAGATCCGGTGACAATATTATTATTTCAAACTTTCTCGTATAGGTCTGCGTACTGTTGTTTGGACAGAGGATGTAGAGACAACGGGGCCACTGTTAACAAGTTTAGGTTTCCCCACATACAAATGAGTAACCATTAGTGGATGTTGATCAAAAGTGCCATCTACATATTTTGCATCAGTGCACAATGAAGGCATTAGTTCTTTAGCACCAACATGAGAAACTTTCCTGGATCGTCCGCGTATGAATTCTGTAGAACTAGTTCAGTGTATTTTTCAAGAATAGCAAATTTTGTGTCCTGTGGGCACGATACATGACCGCTTATTCTTTGAATCGGCAAAGTTATTGCAATGGCAGATTCCCTGAGCATGTGGTTCAAAGATTCGCTAGTCAGTGCATGCAACCCTCTCCCCGTAACATGAAGTGGTTTCATATGGACTGCTCACAAGTCCAGTTTCATTTGGCTTTATGCAGCTATAGTTGCCGCTTAATGAGGTCTTGACTTCTGACAGTGCGCAGTCGGCTGTTGTATCTTGATGGTGTCTAGTGTGTGTTCATCAATGAGTGACACTTCAAATCACGGTTTTTCCTGCATCTTCGACTTAACAATCCTTCGGTAGTGCATAAAGTATGATAATCAAACCTCAGTTATGTCAAAACGTTGTTACGCTTCTTTGAAGCGGCATGGCATACGGTAGGCGGCCCACCCCGGGCGGAGGGTGACAGGTGGCCGCAGTTAGAAAAGATGCTTTTCAATAGCAAGTCTAAATCCATCGAAATTACTTCCATTATTTTCTTGGTAAAATGGAAGCGTTATACTAATACTGAGACCGAAGAAAAATTTTGTGTCGCAAAAGCTGGTATCCGGACAACAGCAAGCGATATTGACAGATTGGATGCAACAGGATATGTTTGAAATAATGGTGCAAGTGCACGCAGATTTGAAAAGATGTAGATGCAACCACAATTTGGATTGTGAATACCCACATCAACTGCTTTTTGCAGATCTGCAGTGGTCTATTAAGGTTGAGCATGAAAATATCACTATGCTTGACCTGCTAGGATCTACGTGCGTGGTGCTGACTGGAACGAATACAAAAGCTTTAGTAAAAAGGCCAACAAAGGAATAATTACTTCAGGAAATGCGAGGACGTGAGCAACGATGTGAGAAAAAGCATGGGACATTGGTACTACTTCAGTACGCAAAATGCGTCTTATCTTCGAGCGATCTGTTTCGGGGCAGACTAGGCATGTTTTTAGACCTTTGATAGCATACGTGTTTTCGATTTGATGATGGGTTTCAGATAAACGATGTGGACAAATAAGTCCAACAGATATGTGTTGAGAACATCTCGTGTTCTCAGTAATATCGCATTCAGCAGCAACAGTCATTCCGCAACCCGGATAGAGGAGGCTCACGAGTGGTTCCCGACTAACCATTGAAGTTCAAGCATATTGAGTAGAAAGGAGGCTACCGCCTTAGAGGAAACTCAGCGTGGTCTCGTAAAAATTCCTAGACTGAAGTACACGCGCAAGGCCTCTGATCAGATTTCCTCTGTCTAAGCGAGAATGCTTCTGACAGTGTTTGGGGTCACCCGAGAGAAACTATCCCAGGTGATATAACTCCAGCGAAAGAGTGTGCTGGTTTATACAGTAATGTGTACATTTCTTGGCCAAGTAATTGCACCGTTCGTTCTTGCGTGAACACATGTGTGGCTGGCACAGCCTTGAGGCTGGTATGGAAAAGCAGCACTATCTAGTTCTTGTGTATAGTACCACGCTATGCTTTCATTATGATCTTCTGTGAGCAGCTATCATTACGCATAACTCGCTAGTGTATAGCCGCGAGGACACCCCTGTATGGAGATCACAATAACAATCGAAAGTACGTGTGCGTAATTGTTGATAGCACTTTGCGAAGAAGTCTCATAATAGTTGGAGGAGGTGAAATTAACAAGTGATGGTTAGAGAGGTTCTCTCTCATCCACAAGGAGACCTAGGACAGCGACATGGGTGAGCAGGGAAATATACTGGACTGGTTTCTGCGAGAAACCGGAGATTGGACGATTCAGTTGGAAGGTCGAACTGTGTCGAGCGCCGTCTTAATCGCGTACTCACATCGGTCTAGTGCGCACCCATTCCCATACAGAAATATTGCTCATCGGTGCGGTTTGCTCAGTGTTCTCTGTTGTCCCCCCCCAACCCTTCGGGGATTTAACATCTTAAACCATTCGATTTTAATTTTCAATTAAGGAATTCTTATTCGATGTGTAGATTAAGGGATACTTATTTCTTAATTTGCACTTAATCAGTAAGCCCCTTTGGCACCCCCGTGCGCCACTTTGAGTAAATGATAACAATAGACTTGTTGCTATATCGGCGACAGACCATGTTGCCATTTCGACATTAATTTCACTGTATAAGAGGAAAAAGTTGTGTAACCCATTAGCAGCAAGACGAAGAGCAGCTTTTTGTAGTATACATGGCAAAGCCAATCAAGGACAATATATAGAGGCAGGAAAATGAATGTCGAATGATATTAAGGTACTTACCATCGAATAGCGGTAGAACAAACTGGTTCTGAAATTTGTTGTATGGATTCATTAAGTACAAAGCGACAAATGGTTGTAAGTTGTCCCACCGACGCCGTCCGGCAGCGTTACTACGTGGAACAAATATAAGCAAAAGATTGCAGACTTTCGGAAGTGTCGCTTGGTAGGGTTTTCGGCAGAAAATCCGGTAGTGCTATAGAATCACTATTAAGTCGATGTGTTGAAACACATGGGCTTGATTGACTAAGCGTAGGTGATAGACTAGCGAGGACTTCAGGCGCTTACTGTCGTTCGGTAAATTGCAGAAGACACATGCTAAAAGTTAGCAGTCTCTAAGTCCAGAAATTATTTCTTTTTTACCACAGTGGTTATTATGACAACGTTGCACTGTGCATAAACAGACCACTCTCAGTGAAAACAACTGCATCATTTTGAATTACCACAATAATTTGGCATTGTAGGATTTCTAAAAACTGTGTCCGACTGCTGCTAATCTATAGGTAGAAAAGCTTCAGAAAAAAGAGTATTTTCGCTAGTAATTTGTGACCTTGCAATAACCAATACATTTTTATAGTAGGGTGACATGTCCCGGTGAAATAGCTGCCGCAACCAACCGATTCTTGCCAATATTAACCGGAGTTTACTACGTAGGAAAGCATAATTATGTCAAGTGAGAGGTGACATGGTTTGGCGTTGGCACTTAAATCTGGAAAATGTGTACAAGACATTGTGCTAAGAAGCTTTCGCAACTTATGGAAGCTATTTTACTGTCAATTCTCGTATTATAAATCCGTTAATCTTATGTACGAACAGCCGTATGTTTAACTTAACCATGCCATTTGGCCACGGTTGTTAAGTATATGTGACATTGTTAAGGTATGAAAGTAATGTGCCCCATAAAACACCGGGCAATTTACATTCCAATGATTGCGCAAAAAATGTTTGTAACGCAATACTAATATAAAATGTCGTGGAAAATTCCGATTTTAATTTTCATGTGCGGTTGTTCTTTTTATTTAGCATTCCGCGAAGTACTAACGGCTGGTATTTAACAGCCGAATGATCACTGTACGGAGCATGACTTGTATAAACTCATTAAAGTTGCCAAATAATTATGCGATTATCCTGAGATGATGAAACTAAATCGCCGATAAGATGGTCTTCTTGGGCCACTTAGTTGAATTGAATGTTAAGATAGATAAAGCCAGTCTGCATTTTACCTGATGCTTTATGTGATTTAGCACAGGGCATAATGGGCTTCATAGGGTGGACTTATGAAACACGTAGTTTAAATTCCGATTCCTTAATAGATGTGCAAGGTGTCACAAACGATTGACTATTACAAGCCGGATAAGGAGGAGTGACGTTTTATTTACGTAGTTTTTTTAGTATGTTTCTTACCCAGGTATTATTGCAGCAGGCATAAGGGTGTTTCCGGCAAATCCACTCTACTTTGGTGAGTGCCTGTTGAGCTCGCACTAAACTAATCTAAATATTGGTGCCAAGGATTGCGTTTAAACTGGTCGCTTGGGGATTAGAT